>CM041638.1:44648385-44727367 GCA_023333625.1 Bothriochloa decipiens | reverse complement strand
TCTGGAGTGATATCGGTAGTATTCCTCATGATAAATCTGTTGACTTTGTCCCACCGGGCGTGCCAAAAGATGTGTTGATGCAAAATTATGTCTGCAAACACAACGGCCTAATACCCAAAATCGATATCCGGAGCGTGCCAGTCGATTTGACCTGTTAATCGACAAGGATGATAGATTTGAATAAAACCTGAACGAGACGACAGCGATACGCCCGGACGTCAAAGCTCAGATGATACTCGATAACTGTTGAACAGATCAGACGAGACGACAGCGATACGCCCGGACGTCAAAGCTTGAATCTTGCTCGGTAAAAGCGGAACCTGCAACGTCACCGGAGATCAAGTTGATGCAGCCCGTCGACTCTTGAAAGAACTCGTTGAAAAGGAAAAAAGTACTGATGACGAAGTCGCCGAAAAGTAGATTACTTGAAAAGTAGATAAAAATAGTAGGTTTGTTGTATTGATTCTTTTTCTTTTTTTTACATTGCCTCTCGGTACATATTTATACCCTGGTACTTATGAGTCCTAAACAGACACGACAAAGTATTACCTAAACAAGTCTTATTTCTAAGGAATAAAAAATAACGACTCGTACCAAGGTCGGACTCAAGAATAAACTAATAAAATAATGGCACAAATATCGCCAGTTCCCTTATCCATTGCTTTACGATGAAACCTCTACCGGCATGCTCCTCATCTCTGTAGATTCCATCGGCAACCCATCAATAACGGCGCAGACCTGCTTTCCATATCCTTCAGCTCCGCTTTCCATCGGCAACCATGCCTCAAACTCTATCGGCAACAGCCCTTTGGCTTCATCGGCAATGTACAAGATCAACATGTCCTTTATCGGCACTCATCCATCGGCAACTCAGAATCAACGCTGGAGAAGAACTACTCCCTTGCCGATCAGCACAGTTTTCGGTCCATATTGACACGTGTCAAAAAACGGTGTCAACACTTAGCATATGAAATGGTGTATTTGAATTTATCTTCGATATGCCTTATTATTGACCTTGGCTCATATCCCAGATTATGCACAACATCTGAATACATCTCTGCAGCAATAAATACAGATGTCATGTTTCTGTGGTACTTCTCTACACCTTCCAAGTGACAGTTGTGCTCAGTGACTATTGACACTTTCCAATAATCCTTCCACTTTCCCTTGAATGCATGCACCCTCCACGGACAACCATCGCTGGATCTCATGCACTTAACTTCATATACACGCTTTGTGGACTTTGCTACCCAGAACTCCCTCTGCAGTGATACAGCCCAATGCTTGACTGCCTCTATCAATTCTTCCTTCTCTGCGTACATCGCTCCCTCGATTACCTCATTCTCCTTATACTCCCATGAAATATGGTATCCCTCTGAAATAGCAAGTCCAGAGAAGTCTTCATTAGACCGTTGCCACAGATTCACATTGCATCCTTCCTCATCAGAAGATTCATCACCCTCCACTTCCTCATTCGTCGCATCTTCGTTTTCCATTGCCTGAACAATGGAGTTGATCCTCTCGCCCTCATCTGCCAAGCCTCTCGGCTCACTGGCTTCTCCTTCTCTTTCTGGTTCCCGCACATCCTGTCCCTGTTCTTCTCCTTGCTGAGCACAGTCGTTTTCCTCTTCCATTTCAGCATCAGTCCTAACCATGCTTGTACCCTCTACATCTTGCAAGGTTGCATTGTCTTTATCGTGCACCTCCATGAAAATGTTGGGTTCCTAGCCCCGCTGCAATGCATTTTCTACGTACCATTTCCATGTTTCGGTGCAATCTACCGACATCAATTCCCAGAAGCATTCTTCGTTGCCACGGTTGACTACTACATTTACTTTTATTGTGTTAACCTCTGGGTTGATATGAAATGCCCTCATTAACCAGTTACACACTGACCGAAAATTTCTTTCCGCTGGCCTATCTATCCCCTTTAGTGTTGACCCAAATTCAGACAGATCTATACCATACGGGCCATATCTGACAGTGCCACTACCATGGAACAACCGAAACATCACTTTGGTTGACATATCTATTCAGAGAAAATATGATATTCATCACATTTCAAATCATGCAATCCATTGTTTAAAGCATAGCATAAACATCATTATTCCTAAACCCTAAATATATCTATTCAAAGAAAATACGATATTCGTCACATTTCAAATTATGCAATCCATTGTTTAAAGCATAGAAGAAACATCGTTATTTCAAACATGAACTGCAATGCTCTAACATCATTATTTATAGATCTAATATACATACTACTGACAGATCTACCCAGAGTCAACTAAAAACTAAACAACTCTGCACATTATATTTTACTAATGCATAGCAACAGACTTGTAATGTATGAGAAACTTACCTAAAAGCCGAGGTCTCAAACTGACAGGGCTTCGCCGTTTACTTCCTTCCCCTCCCTCCTCTCCTCTTTCTTTTTTTCTGAAAAATTTAGTGAATATAATAAAAATCTGAAGAGGGGGGCTGGGTATATATAGGCGGAGCCCAAAAAACGCCCACGGCCGCCTCGCCCTTTTGCAGGCGACCCCCTGGCGCGCAAAAAACGCCCACACAGTGGGCGTTTTTTGGCTGCTCCGAGGCCCGCCTGCAAAACAGCACGCACTTTTGCAGGCGGCCCCTCGCCATAAAAAAAACGCCCACGCAGTGAGCGTTTTTTAGGCGCCAGGGGCCGCCCGCAAAAGCCGGCACCGGCGGCGGCCGGCCCTGCGCCACGTCACATATAACACCCACACAGTGGGCGTTTTTTAAAAACGCCCACTGTAGGCGACTAATTCTGTCATATTTCGAAACAAAAAATTAAAATTGTAAAAAAAAATTTAAAAAAATTTAAAAATAAAAAAATTCCCACTTCAGTTCAATTAGCTGCGCACGCGTGGCCCGGTAATGATTTGGCCCGAACCATGAGTCTAGCAGGCCATGGATGTCAAGGGAAGCCGGCGAGCAGCAGGCCACAATCCATATTAATGGAGGCCCGTCATATAGCGTGTGTGGCCGGGTGAGACGGGTGAGGGGCAAAATTTTGTGCGGTCTGCCCACACTTTTCACTTTCACAGGGCGTTGCTAGTGGCACATAGTCCAGTGCGGCAGTTTCACTAGGAAGTCATGCCAAAGTCTGCAAAAAAGTATTGTTTGTTGATTTGTTGTGAGAAAAAATATTATATCATAGTTGATAAACTAGACTCGTGGATCTACATTCCTACCGAAATTCATATACATTAGAGGTATAGTTTGTAAGATATGAATTGATTACTGGGGGACAAAATCTATGTCTTAGCCATTTTGACGGTTGACACTACTCTTGTTAGAAGGTTATGCCTGTAGTTGATGCTAAGTTTGTAACTTGATGATGATTGCTAATGTGTAATTGATCTAGAGAAGAATTATAAAGATTTATGACATTAAATAGGTATGTTATGTTAATAAAAAAATCTAATGATACTTTGTTAGTATCATAGGTGTTATCACAGTGAATTTGTCACTTGTGAAATGAAAGGCCAGTTGCATTTCATGATATATCTGCATTTTTTTCCCTGGATGTTCGTTTATAATTTCGAGGAAGTAACAAAGCGTCAAAGCCTTTGCGACGACGTGCATGCCAGCAAAGCAAAGTGTATATAGAATAAAGGGAAGTGACTGGACTCACGAAGTCACGATCATCATATTGAGCAATCGTTTTTGAGGGGGAAGTTCCTAGCAATCGTTTTTTTTTTTTTTTGACAAGAGTTCCTAGCAATCGTTGTTCTGTAAGTTTTCACAGCCGTGTCGGAAGAAAAGTATGCCCAAAAGCAATCATTCAAGAGACGACGGGGCTCTTAAACTGCAAAGTAAGTAAAGTGATCAAGAAAAAAGCAGTAGACCCTGGCCGCCGTGTTTACGCGTCGCCCAGTCAACTGGAGCTAGTTTCAGTCAGTCACGCACTCAGCTAGCCACTGGTTCAGCCACGCACTCAGCCAGCCAGCCACTGGTGGCCTTCGCGTGCTTGCGCTAGATGCAGCCATGCTGGCCCATGTTTGGTACGTGTTTGAGACGTACGCCCATCGAGTTGCGAATCGAGGGACCCGGTGCCGCTGGCTGAAAGCAGCTGGCGACTGATGTGATGCCGTGATGCGACGCCGGCGAAGACCTCATCGGCGTCTTGGAAGTCACCGGCTGGTCAGGTCTCCGGCCCCGACCCCAACGGCCCGACCAGACCAAGCACGGGAGGTGCATGGTGGGGCCATGAGATTCGGGAACATCGAACACGGTGGTCCGGTAATCTGCTACGCCTGCGTTTATATAAGCTACTACAAGTGGCAGGGCGCTTCAGCCTTTAGTCTTCGGTAGGGAATCCGAGTTGCTCGCTTGCCGCCGGCAGCTCTCCACAAGTGTCCGCATACTACTGCCCTTCTCTTCTCGTGCACCGGCGGACTCCGGATACTAGCTAGCGCTGTGTATCCACGAGATTCACGGATGGGTTGGCCATTGCCTACAGGTATGTTTTCCTCATTTTACCTGAACCCTCCAGTTAATTAATTAAGGCTAAGTCAAACTATCGACACTAATTACAGAGGTTTGTGCATATCCTAATAACAAAGCTCTACTGTTTTTTTTTCCTGCGAAGTAGTACTTATTAGCTACGAGTTAGGACCTACATGCACATAGTTCATGATCCACATCATTGTTGGTCGGACATTAGATGGACTAGGATTAGTTGTTATCTATGGCTACAAAATAATAATCACCTAAAAATTAGACAACTAGTTGTTAGCCCATACATGTTTGGATCCTTAGCTAAAAATTAGCTCTTAGACAAAAAAAAAAGCCTTCCTTTTACCTTTTCTTTCTCACCCTACCGTAGAGAGAATAGAGGAAATATATTACTTCTTTGATATTTGTAGCACTTCTCGCCTGTGTAAGCTAGGTTTGAAGGACTAGTAAACTAACAAGTATTTGGAGCTATAGCTAAAATTTAGCCCACCCATTAGCCATTTAGCCCTCCTGTCTAGACCCTCAAGGGTTAAAGTTTAGCAAGTAGTTGTTAACTCATGGGATCAAACAGGTCAATGAAAAAAAAAAGGGTCCAATAACAGAGACCATGCTAGTCAATCGTATCTGGACCTTGGCTGGCATAATCAACAAATTTAGGACCAATTATGTAACCTAATATATTGGGATCTTATATGGATGTTTCTGAATAAGTTTATGGACCACTACTGCCCTTTTTATTTATTTACTCATTAATAATATTATGTACTTTTTATGTCTGTTTCTATAGCTTGTGTTCATGTCAAACTCATGTTCTGACTACTAATCCGAGTAGCAAACTTGATGTTAGATTTGTCAATATGACTACTATATGAACTCTTATTTATTTTTTTAATAAATTATAAATTACACCATTTTATTATAGAAGCAATAAAGTATATATATCTGACCCACAACTTAACTTGTGACTGAGTCTGAAAACCCTCTTAACTCAAAAACTAGAAATCTTAAACCCAACTTCTAGAACAAAACAAATTACCTCTACATAATAGTTAAAAGTAGATTTCAATCTTTTAGTGGTTTTCAAAAGTTTAAAACCACATTCAAAACGGCTTTTAACATATGTGATTAGATAACTTGTCTGGTTTTAAAAGTTGGATGTTGTAAAATTTATGGTTTTTGAGTTGATGGGATCATTCGGATTCAGTAACAAGTTCAACGATCAAATGGACTTCACTCTTTATTTACATATATACAAACTTTAGAATGTGTAAGCAAAAAATAGGGTTGTTGTGGACCTCAAAGCCACGAAACTACTTCCTCTGTTTCAAATTGTAAGTCGTTTTGACTTTTTTGGGACATCCATTGTACTATGCATCTAGATACAATAATATGTCTGGATACATAGCAAAATGGATAAACAAAAAAGTCAAAGAGACTTATAATTTGGAATAAAGAAAGTTATAAAAAGGCCTAATATGGAATTTCTGGATCAAAGAAACTAACCCACACTGACCTTACCCACAAGAAAGTTACTACTGCTAGTTGTAGCAGTCACCATGATACTGCAGCACATTACTGCTACTGCAGCCTATGGCGTTGGGAGCAATAGTATCGCCAATCCTGGATGCCCCGACAAGTGTGGCAATGTCAGCATCGCCTACCCTTTCGGCATTGGGGAAGACTGCTTCCACGAAGGTTTTAATGTCACATGCAACGACGAAGATCAAGCTGCATACCTAGGGACAGAAAAGACCTTCAAGGTCTTCGACATCAACCTATCGCATGGCGAGGCTCGTGTTCAAAAGTACATAACATTGGATTGTGATTCAGAAAATGAGTACACAGGCCTTCCAGAGTATGACCAAGAAAGCAGCTTCAGATATGGCCATTCTTTCACCATTTCCAACACCAAGAACAAATTCACAGCGATAGGATGTGCTACCATTGCAATCATCCAAGGAAAGAACCAACATGAATACACAAGTGCATGTGGATCATTTTGCAGTGAGGATAGCATCGAAAATGGCACAGAATGCACTGGCATGGGCTGTTGCCAAACTTCCATCCCAGGTAGTCTTAAGCATTATCATATCTCATTTTTGACACTACAGGGCATGAACTACTCTGCTGTCAAGAATTTCAGCCCATGCAGCTACGCTTTCGTTGCCGAGGCAGACTGGTTCAAATTCAATAGTTCGTATGCCAAATCAACTAGATTTGGACAACTATATTATGGAGATGGGGACCGTGGGGTTCCTATGGTGCTTGATTGGGTTGTTGACAATAAAACATGCGGGGAAGCCAAGAAGATGAAAACATATGCCTGCCTAGCCATGAATAGCTCATGCATTGACGCACAGAATGGCCTGGGGTATCGATGCAACTGCG
Source organism: Bothriochloa decipiens (assembly GCA_023333625.1). Taxonomy (NCBI): domain Eukaryota; kingdom Viridiplantae; phylum Streptophyta; class Magnoliopsida; order Poales; family Poaceae; genus Bothriochloa; species Bothriochloa decipiens. The sequence goes on along the minus strand of CM041638.1, from coordinate 44,720,494 downwards.
CTCGAGGCTATGAGGGCAATCCGTACCTAAAGGGAGGGTGCCAAGGTATCAGCAAGCCTTCATCTCCATAGTCACTTTGTCTTTCCTTTTTTTTTTTGTACTAATATATTTTGTCAATTATGCTTTGCAGACATCGACGAGTGTGATCATCCATCGTTGTATCCTTGCAAAGGTGACTGCAGTAACACATTTGGAAGCTACAACTGTTCATGCCCACCAGGAACCCATAGTGAGGATCCAAAAAGCATGCCCTGCACTCCAATTCCTAAACTGAGCCAACTTGAAGTAGTTACGGGCCTGAGTCCCTCTGGAGTGAAGTTTATCGTAGGTATATTCTTTTTCATAATATATAGCAGTGCACAAAACATTGAATTTGATATGCAAGAGCTCCTTGATTAAAAAAAATAGTAGTAGGCAAATAGAATTGTTCTTGCATGCATTTTTATACATTTCCCTTAGATTATTTTTTAGATGGAAAGAATACTTACTTTTATTTTTCAAATGATGGAGAAATTAAGAACATTATAAATTTAAAACAAAAGAATATAGTAAATACAAACAAAAATCATCTTAAATAACATTTGAGAAGGGAGGTAGGCTTTAACAAAGTGTGATATCAAATGATAAGTTGTAACATAATTTTTCAGGCATTTCCATCAGCATCATCTTCCTCATTGTTTGCACCTTTGTTATACTAATCAAGTGTCAAAAAAGTAAGTTGGCAAAAGAGAAGGAGAGTTTCTTCAAACAAAATGGTGGTCAAATACTGTACCAACAAATCCTCTCGAAACAAGTTGACACAGTGATAATATTCACCATCGAAGATCTGAAGAAGGCGACAGATAATTTCGACAAGAGTAGAGAACTTGGAACTGGGGGGCAAGGCACTGTCTACAAGGGGGCATTACAAGGGACAACAAAATAGTAGCTGTGAAACGCTCAAAGATGATGAATTTATCCCAAACTGAAGAATTTGTGCAGGAGATTATTATACTCTCACAGATCAACCACAAGAACGTGGTTAGGCTTCTGGGCTGCTGTTTAGAAGTGGAAGTTCCCATATTGGTTTATGAATTCATCTTAAATGGCACTCTGTTTCACTTGATCCATGGAAACCATGGAAGATCACCAATCTCATTGGAAGCTCGTCTCAAGATAGCCCAGGAATCTGCAGAGGCATTAGCGTATTTGCTTCGACCAACCGTCCCATTGTCCATGGAGATGTGAAATCTCTAAATATCCTCCTAGATGACAGCTACATGACAAAAGTTACAGATTTTGGAGCATCAAGGATGCTTACCAAGGATGCAGTTCAGCTCATGACAATTGTGCAGAGCACTCTAGGTTACCTGGACCCAGAGTACTTGCAAGAGAGAAAACTAACTGAGAAGAGTGATGTTTACAGCTTTGGAGTGATTCTTCTTGAACTGATCACGCGGAAGAAGGCGATATACTCTGAGGGCCCTGAGGCAGGGAACAACCTGGCTTCATGCTTCCTGCTGGCAATGAAGGAGAACAGGGTTCGAGGCATTTTGGACACAAGCATAGTGAGTGTGGGAACCGAGGAGCTGCTCCTTCAGGTCGCTGAGTTAGCAAGACATTGCTTGAGCATCAAAGGAGAGGAGAGGCCTTCCATGGCCCAAGTGGCTGACAAGCCGAAGGCTATTCGGAGTATTTGGAGAGAGGTCTTGTTGTCAACGCACAATGAAACTGAATCTCTATACGAAAGGTCAGGCATGGCTTCGGATAACCTATCCCCTAGCATGTACTGGACCGCACGAATGCTAGGAATGGATATAGAAACACCATATGCAGGCTATGCAAGTAGTACTAATAATAAAACAAAAGCAGAGTATGTATAGGGTGGCACACGTCTATGGTTTTTCATCTATTATAGATGCATTCATGTATGGCTAAGCACCACGTGTAATCGACATGAACTCAAAGCTACTTTTATAGAACAGTAGCACCTATAGTAATTCTACTTGAGATTGTCAACCATTCTTTCCATTCACTAGTACTGTAAAATGGTGGATCAGTTTCAACGGACGCCTATTCGACGATAATAAAACTTGGGCATTTAGGAATTGTCCGGTAACCTAGATATTCGACCATACCAAAACTTGGGCATTTAGGAATTGTCCGGTAACCTAGAATTGTGTAGCTCATCATTGGTGTAACAAGGATAGTTATACGCAAGTAGCTAGTTCTTTATCTTTATTTTACTCATAATATGTGTTTGTGCATTGTTTTTCCTGCTCACAGGTTTTTTTTGGAAGAAACAGTAGAGGTTAGACCCATACTGGATTTTTTTATAAAACATCAAGAAACAAAGTACAATCCAACTTGAACGAAAAGACCAAAAAAATTCAAGAAGAAAATAGCTATAATTACACAAAGCCATCTAGTCATAAATCTATATATGGATGATAGATTGCTTTTGCTCATAAAGTCTTGAGCTATGGCATCATGTTAATCTTTTCTAGTCTGAGAGCAAATCATTGCTGACGAGCAATGAAGAATTTAAGATAATGAAGTTCATGGTAAACAATAAATAATAAAGGGGAAATTGCTTATAATCTCGCCTTGACACAAGATACAGAGTTAGCAGGCCTGAAGCCAAAACATAGTCATTCCAGTAATCCAGTCCTAGAGGACAAGTAGTGTACATGATTCCGGTAATTAACTAGAGTAATTAGGTCTAGTAGGTTTGTAGTGCATACATATCACGTAAGGTTTGTAGGTGGTCTGACATACCTGGTGATGCCAAATTAAACACGGCAGAACGATACATGCGTCGACGACCAACCGACAACCGAGAGTGAGGCCCCCCAGGGTTCTTAATCAGCGCGCCGGGCGCACGGTCTTCTTCCTCCTCATCCACACCAATCTTTCTCCTCCCTCCACCGCCTCGAGCACCGCCCCGGGGCCGCCGGCAACCTCACCACCCCAACCTACCTTCTCCGCCCTTCACTAATCCCAATCGGGCACCTCGTCGGCAACACCACGCCCCCGCCGCCGACTCCACCTAACCGGATATCTCCTACAAGCCGGTCGACGTCGCCTCACCGCCTCGCTCGCCGCCACCGGCCACCACTACGGCCAGTCCGGCCGCCGCCCTCCGGCCCTCCTTCTAAGCTCGCCAGCCCTGGATGACCACGCCGCTGGCCACACCGCCCACCCCTGCCCCCGTCCCCATCCCCCCTCCTTCCCCGAGGCAGCAGGCATTGTGAGGAAGAATATGCTAAAGTTCATATGAATTCCTACTCCGCACTGTATGTTGCAACCTGTAAGGCAACTCATATTTTTTTATCCATCTATCCTATAAAAAAACGAAGAAATTAAAAAATACATCCATCTATACTATAAAAGAACGAAGAATTAAAAAATATATGTTATCTAAAAATTCATACCCATCTTATGTTTTAACCGTTAGATTTAATTTAAAATCTTGATCTAAGAGATATTAGGGATCCTTACTTTCTAAAAGGTGGGCCATCCTGTATGATGTAAAATTTATTTATGTTTTTTCAGTTTAATTCCCTGGCTGCCCCCTCACATCGTTCACCAAAAACTGTACCCACTTCTACACCCGCATCGCCCTCCCATGAATCAACAGGACACACAATCTCTTTCCAACTACGTATCTCACGGCTATGTGTGTACATGAATACGTTTGAACTTCCAATTGCCGGAGTTGGCAGCGTATTCGTATGGTACACGTGTTTAGCCAAGGAAAAAAATTAAGACAGATAGATTAGATCCGACTCCATCAACTTGTATGGGCAATATATAGCAGACCCCTCTCTCGGTTACGAGAAGATCCTATCCGCGGACTTCAGTCGCGTGCGGCACGACGACGATCTGTTCGACGAGTGGATGACAACGATGATGGCCCAGCGGCTCCTCGACAAGCACGGCGACGACGTACCTGATGTCCATGTCCGGATTGTAGGCCTGTAAGTCTGTCACGGACATAGGACGCGGCGGTGGTGGTGTGTAGGCGAAGCCACGTTGTCACAGACCCAGGATACACGGCGGCGGTGTCGACGGCAATCTCGCCGACTTTGTCGTTTGGTGACGTGGATGGCTGTTGTCTATCACGCCGTAGCACGGGCCGATCTGCCGATGGCTGGCACACCTGGATGCAGCGAGTGCATAGGTCCAGTGAATTAGCTTAATTTTACGCTAGATCGATGCATGCATGGCTCTTTATCGGAACATACTTTGGCTAGAGATTAGCACGAGCATCAAAGGAGACGACAGCGAACCTAGATGCGACAGGCTACACGAGATTGAGTCTTAGATGACAAATCTAGATCAAACGGTTGAAGGACTCCTCATCTTTTACATGTAAGATCACGGCTTGTATAGTGTGTGTTGATGTTTGTTTGTGTCTCATTGTGACCTGTACAAGAGTATGTCTTCAAATAGAAGCCCATCTTTGTGGCTGACTCCTTCGAGAGCTCGGCAGAGGTAGTTCCGTTTTTAGAGATGGTGTTTAGATGGAGTTTATGCAACCTTGTAATGATGGTATCCCCAGCGGTTGTTCCCCTCGTTACGCTTTCAATATAAAGCCGGGCAATGCTTTTTATCTAAAAAATAGAAGCCCATCAACACCATCGATTCTTTTGTTCAATAAGCTCTAGAGGCATATATAGCTGAGCCATCAGGGCAAGAGCATACGTACGGTTCATGCAGCTGTTGCTGAAGCTTGTTGACACCGTGCAAGTCGAGTCCGAGAAGGATGAGTAAAAGGTTGAGAGGTACTCAAACATGGCGACATGCGCATTTGAGTTCATCAAGTTCTTTATCAAAGTGTCAAATGCAATGTCTCATGTCTCGGAAAAAAAACAATGTCTCATGTCTCTATATATTGGATGGGTTTTGCCTTCTTGACCTATACTAATATCATTATCTAAAGTTAGGACAAATGTGATTGTGATTTTTGATTACTTTTGGACCACTTCTACACAATGATTATAATAATTAGATTATTAGAAATTTTATTGTTACTCTTCTATCATGGAAGATTTTTTAATATAAGCGCGTGCCGTACGTGCATCTCCGCTAGTACGGAAAAACGAACAAAGAATGTGTTCATTGGGAAAACAAAAAGATACAGAGAATGAAGAGCCCAGCCATATCTGGGATTTTTATATTAAAATATGAATAAAAAAACTTGGAATTAAATTATGTGCAGAACATGAACAATTGAATGGCATTCCAGGTTCTGCGACACCTGCTGCATCTCAATCTTCAGTGGTTCCACTGTACACCTGTAGTAGTACTATGCAGCATAAAGTTAAAACTGCTCTTTGGAGCACTGCAGATGCAGCTGAACTTCAAACAAAACCTGACTTCGTTTCAGTGACATTGTCATCAGTCAGCAAACCACCCAAGGCATATGCATATGCATAACCATTGAAATTGATGGCATTCCAGTTTCTACCACGCCTGCATCTCAATCTTCAGTGCTGCATCTCAATCTTCAGTGCGTGCAACTGAACTTGGCTCTTGGGAGTACTGTACAGTTTGTCAGACTGAAACCACTCACCACACAATGAAGCCACTGCCACTCCACTCCTGGGTAGTCCAGTTGCAGCATCCTGGTGTGGTGGAGTACTGAATGGCTGATCGATGCGCTACCGCCCCGACAGATAGGAGAGCGCGAACGAATCGCCCATGCTCATCGCCGACGACGCGGCCGTCCCCGCGGAGCCCGGTCCCGGTGGCAGCGCGGGGTGGCCGAACGGTCCGGTGCCGGCGCCGCCGTGCGTCTGCTCGGGGTCGAGCGCGAGCAGGTCCACCAGGACCATGTCCGACGGAGGCGGCGGCTCCACGTCCGCGGATGCGCCCCTCGCCTCGAGCATCTCCACTACTTTGGCCATGGTGGGGCGCGCGCCGGGCTTCTCCTGCGCGCACCACAGCGCGACGTGCGCGAGCCGCCTGACGCTGGCCTCGTCCACCGCGGACGAGACCGAGACGAGCCGCCGGTCGAGCACCTCGAGCACGCGCCCCTCCCGCGCCCTCTCGGCGACGAGCTTCGGGAAGTAGGACCACCGCCGGGACCCGCCGCTGGGGCCGGGCTCGGCCTGCAGGTTCCGCCTCCCGCCGAGGATCTCCATCAGCACCATCCCGTAGCTGTACACGTCCGACATCTCCGTGACGCCGGCGCCCAGGAGCCACTCCGGCGCCAGGTACCCCGTGGTGCCGCGCACCGTGGTCACCACCCGGCTCTGATCCTTCCCCATCAGCGTGGACAGCCCGAAGTCCGACAGCATCCCGCGGAGGCGGTCGTCGAGGAGGATGTTCTCCGGCTTCACGTCCAGGTGGACTACCTTGGCGCGGCAGTCGTGGTGCAGGTACGCCAGCGCCTTGGCCACGTCCACCGCCACCTGGTACCGCTGCACCCACGTCAGGCACCGCCCGCCGCCGGCGCCGCCGCCGTGCTGCGGGAAGATCCACCGGTCCAGGGACCCGTTCTCCATGTACTCGTACACGAGGAAGCGCGGGCCGTTGCGGACGAGGCAGAAGCCGAGGAGGCGGACAAGGCTCACGTGCTGCACGCTGCCGATCGCCGACACCTCCGACCGGAACTCCTTGTCCACGTGCGCCGACCCGTCGATCCGCTTCACGGCGGCGGACGTGCCGTCGTCGAGGATGCCCTTGAACACCGTCCCCGACGAGCCCCGCCCGACGACGTACTGGAAGCCGTCCGTCGCTGCCGACAGTGCCTCCAGCGAGAACCGGCTGGGCAGACCGGCGACCTTGCGGAAGTAGCTGTACTCCGCGCGCACCGCCGACAGCTCCTCGCCGCCGTCCAGCACCGGGCGCCTCGCCATGCGCTCGGCACGCCCATGGGGGCTCAGCGCGTGGCACAGCAGCACCGTGACGGTGCCCGCCAGAGCCGCCGACAGGATGACCGCCGTCGAGAGATAGAACGGCCTCGACAGGCGGAAGCAGAGGAACAAGGTGAGCTCTAAAGCCACAAGCACGACGGCAGCCGCGCCCGCGAGGATCTTGGCCTTCTTGCCCTCCATGGATCACGCCATTGCCATCACTGCCCCGCGACGTCGCGCCACTGTTTCTGACTTGACCTTCCGTTCTAGCACTTCGTCGTCATGTTCCGATTAGTTTTGATGTGATGCTTATGCTTGGTAAATATAGACATGAGACAGAAGATAAGAGCATGCAATGCTTTGACGAATTTAACGACAGTGATGTCTCAACCAACCCATGAGGACTGGTTCTTAACAGTGGCCATTGTCTTGGAGTTGCAAACTGACTCGATCAGACAAAGGATAGTGGCACGTGGCAGCCTGGTAGGTAGAAGAACGGTTCGGATGAAGAATTGGGTTACAATGTCAGTGCAGATGGAACCTCGTCATGGCGAATCAGTCCTAAACTTCGTTTTGCGTAGAAGAAACCGTCACTTGGTTCACTTCCATGGTCGAGGAAAGAGCACACTGATTCACTGGCAAGAGTGACATCAGTGTATAGCGATTTGTGTGGCGTCGGTGTCTATTTTGGCCAATTCCAAAGTTGAATGTTTCAACATTTATAAGCAACATCACTGATTCAGCCACGTTGACATTTGGAAACTGGATAGATCAAGGAGACACAATAATCGTTCACAAAAAAAAAGGAGACACAATATTGGTCATTAAAAAAAAGAGAAACAATTATTATCTTGACCGTTTAACTGAAGCCACTACTTATCTCTACATTCTCGACTGCAGCTGGAATTTCAATAGATCATGGTGTGGCAGACAACAAATCTTCCACCAGCAGATCATGTTGTGAGCAATATTAAGCAACCAATCTTGTTTCAACAGAACTTGTGTTGAATAGCAAAAGTGCAGCGTTGTGTAATGAATTCCATTATTTATATAGGCAAATTCAAGTAAAGATCATGTAACAAAAACCACGTTATGTTCCAGCTTCCTAGCTGTGTGGCAATTGGCAAACAGGTTGACATGGTCAGGTCTACTGAACTCTATAAGGCCAATAGGCTGAAGATTTGCACAGCTTTAAAATGCTGTGACAAAATGGTATTGGCAGTTTGGCACCACGTTTTATTGCCATGCCCTGCAGAACCTTAATGATGGTGGTGGTGGTCATCGTCATCGTCATGTCCATCTGGGGATCCTCCTTCGCCAATCACATCAAGCTGTGGAAGTAAGATGAAGAATGTACCTTAGCGAAAGTGAGGGCGCGTTCATCACAACAGGTATAGCATCTCGTCATGCTAAAACTACTCATGGAATGCAAGCACCTTATATCGAGAGTAAACAGTATACCGTGAAATATTGAGTACAGACGGGGCATTCATGTGGCTTGCCTTTCTCCAACCAAAACCACACCACATCATGTTCATCTTCTGCGAAAGGTAAGCAAGTGCAGTATAGGTCAATTAGACAAGTTAGATTGCTTTTAGAAAAAAATGGATTTTTTTTTCTTGATAAAATACAGGCAAGGATTCAAAATCTGGAAAAGACTAGGGGTGGGGGGAGATATTTAGCAGAATAGTAGTGTACCTCCTTCACCACCAGGGCAACCGACGATCCTTTTGTTGTAGTATGACTGAATCACAGCAGGAGCTTCCTATGGAGGGAACAATGGATATTAGTCCAGACGAACCACACAAGAATCAAAATTAATTTATAACTGAATAATAATGATGCAAAAGATACATGTAAGCAAAATCATAATTCATATAGCACTCTATAAAGTGATCCATCGACAGGCCGAAGCTAAATGGGACCTGGTATCAGTTGGTTAGCTGTAAAGCTCACAGAATTCTAAACTGATGTAATCAAAGGACAAAGTCACTACAATAACAAAACACAAAGATTCAGTCATACAAAGACCAGCTACACGGCACATTGCCCAAAATCAGGATAACCAACCTCAGAGTCTGAGAATGCAAAAAAAAAAGTCAACTAAGAAATGAAAAATTCTACTTGTAGCAGAGCTACTTATATATTGTTTATTCCACCACAAAGAACAGGGGAACATCATGGGTGCTTCAACTAGACCTCTTAATACGAGCATGGCTCACATGGGCATGGAATACATTTTAGAAAGACATATATAACCTTCAGTCATAGACTTTTTTCCAAATTAAACTACAGCTTCACGATACAAGACTTAAAATCGAATTGAAGCAAAAATAACAACGGAAAGATAAACAGCAGTAAGCAAACCAAGAATCACAAAATAATAAAATCAAATAGCAAAATCAAGATGCCTGCAAGTACTTGAATCAGGACACGGCCTACAAACTCAGTTACCAAACCAAATCCACAACTATGAGCTTGAACTTAATCATCAAGCAGTTCTTAATAGACCAAAATGATTCATTTCCCTCGAAACTACTGCCATGACTGTAGAACACAACCTAAATATGTGAGTTGTGAGTGACATATTCCCCTCCAAGAAACAAAACAACGCCATTGACTTTTCAGCTCTTATACCAACATCTGATAATACAATATGTGTCTTCTCTAATTCTACGATCTTTGATCAAACAGCATTTCAGTTTAGGCAGACAAACAGATAAATCTAAACAAACATATCATCCACAAGTGCAACTTCAGATGACCACACATTGCCAATTCAGCACACTCTCACGAGTTACAACCCTATCCTGATCAATCAATCCAGTAGTCCCAATTGCTAACGCGCCAAATGAAATGTAGAAGAAGGTACCAAACCGAAATCACCCACCTTGGTGCCAAAGGGACCGACGGGGGCGTCCATGTCAAACCTCTTCTTGCCCTGGTCAGAAAAACGGACCAAATCCAACAAAAATTTAATATTTTGACAAAGAAATAACCCCGTAGCAAGAAATGAAGCGCTGGCAAAGCAGCCATGCGGGGGGAACCTGGAGCTCGGCCTCGATCTCCTCGCGCTCGAGCCCCGTGGCGATCGGCATCACATCCTCCACCCTCGTTCTCGTCCCCGCCGCTTCTGAGGGGAAACGCAAGCCTTCGCATCAAATCGGGGCTACCGCCTAAGCTCGTGACTTGTGAGGAACACAGGACGAGTCGTTACCGAGAGTAGAGAAGAAGAGGGGCGCCGGAGCCTGCGTGCGGGAATAGAGGCCAGACCCAGACGCGGCGGCAGCGGAGGCCATCGAAGAGCGGGGTCCGAGGACGGAGCGGTGGTGGCGGAGGAGGGAGGTGGCGCGCTTCCACATGGCGGGCCGGTGGTGCGGCAGCGGCGGCACACGGGCGGGTGGTGAGAGACGGTGGTTAGACAGAATCCGTCCAACTTGGGTGTTTTCGGCCTATAGACCGTCGGTGTTGGATTGACACCCACTTTTTGGTGCTCGTGTTAAATTTTGCAAATTTTAAATTTCAGCAAAGTGTCTGGGAAAAAAAGCTCTACTGTAATTCTTTTTTTAATATATTTCTGAACTGCTCCGAATTATTGAAGATCAGTTTGCACTTGCAATTTGCTTCTTCTGACAAAAAAATTGCGAATTTTTTTCGAAAACATGCATTATGCCCATATTGCTTTAAGAAAAGAGAAGTGGTTAATAGACCTATACATAGTTAATAAAAAATACCACTAAAGACTGGACTTTTTAAATAACTAGAATATTCTACACAGTGGACAAATGGTGATGTCTAGGTCCTGTTTAACTCAAAAATACCACTATAAGATGACACATGGTTTTTCCCCAATACCATTGGCTATTTGCTTCGAGGGAAATAGAGCAATTTTCGTCTTCAAGAGTCTCCTATATTTTCTCTAATCGATTTTTGCTTAAAAAATATCTTTAAACAATTTTCTTTAATTAGATCTCCAAATATAATCATCCATTATTTCAGGTTTCTCAGTAGCCAAAGAAAAAGAGTAAACCTAGCTTACTAAAGTGCACACAAGATATAGAAAAAAAGTTATTGAAGAATGAAAAGACATAGAGAGTGATTTTTATTTAAATGGTTTTCCAAATGATAGTCGTATAGGATTATTCTAGAGAAATATCCACAAAAATATTGCTTATATATATGGACTAAGTTCAGTAAGCAGTAACTGTATACTACCGAAGAATATAACTCACCTGCTATATCATAATTTAATAAAATATATATTTGAAAAAGGCTTGATAAATCATGTTAACACAACAAAAGAACTAATGAGCTCATTTGCATCAAAGATAAGTGTTGGGTAATGAAATTACGCATACAAGAGAGGTGAAAACAATATGGCGGGTTGTAATTGTATTTTATTCTATTCTAAGAACTTACACCCCAAGGGTATTTATAGGCCCCCTGGCTTCGCTATTCATGAAATTTTACATAATCAGCCACGAACTTCCTATACATTCGACTAGAAGGCACACCGGCGAAGTAGTGAAACATACTTCACCCCCTCCATGTTGTCTTTTTATGCAACTTTGGTCTTAGTCATGATTTCTTAACTTAGCTGGCAACTTCACAAAGTCTTCATGCGAGCCCCTGTCAACTTTGTTGGTCCTCAAAAGTCTAGCGAAATCATCTTCGCCGGAGAACTTGAAACATGTAGAAAACATATATGCGAAGTTTGAAATAATCTAGCAAAGTTGCCATGTTATCTTCGCTGAGTGCCTGAGATGCGGCGAAGTCATCTTCGCCAGTTAATCTTAGAACATACGAAAACATACAAGCGAAGTTGTAAACAGTCATGGCGAAGTCATCTTTGTTATCTTCGCTGGATATGTTAGTATCTCAAATATTTGTAATGAAATGTTTATCTCCAAAGTTTGAAAAGGATGTTTGAATGTCAAAGTTATTTCTCAACAGTAGCCCCTTGCGGGCGAAGGCCTACTCCAAAGGTCTGAATCCCGCGAAGTTTATATGAAACTTTGCCTAACAAACGCCGTCCAAACTTTGGAGTTGGCCTATTTGAATTTTAAATCTAACGGCTAGCTTTGACTGGTTGACCAGGCACTGCCTATAAATAGCGAGGCATCCCCCCTCAGCGGCTGTCGTTTTCAGGAGAGGGGAAACTCTGCCAAAATTTTTCTTGAGCTCTGAAGTTTGAGTTAACTTTTCCTGACGTTTTGCCATTGTGTTCGCCTGGTCTTAAATCTTTGCTCGAAGTTTGAGTCACATCTTCGCTAAGGTTTGTTCCTTTAACTTTTCATTTTTGCGATTTTGTTGAATGATGTCCCTGATATTCGGTTTTTATAGATGTCTTCACGAGATTTACAAGATCAGCTTCCGTCTCAGGAGAGTTCCAAGACCGAAGAAGATAAGGCTCAAATGGATTCTGACGAAGAGGGCCTAGAAGACGTTGACGCGTCAGTTGAAGATTTGGTGAAAGATGATGAAGGTTTTACCTTAACTTTTGGTAAGACTTTGTTTGAAAAGAGTCACCTTGATGAGATGGTTCGGTTGAGAATTGTTGAACGTGATCAAGTGAGGATTCCTGATCCTATGGAGACCAACCCGAAGCCTCATCCTGACGAATGTATTGTGTACTGGAATTTGTTTACCGCTGGACTTCGCTTCCCCTGCCAGGACTTCATTGAAGATGTGTTGAAGGCTTTCAACATTCAAATGCACCATCTGACTCCAAATGGTGTGGTTAGGCTGGCTCAGTTTGTCTGGGCCGTTAAATCTCAGGAGGCTAATGCAGATATTGTGGCTTTTTGCGAACTTTTTGAGATGCATACTCAATTCAAAGAATTTATGCTTGAAGGGCGGGTGATCACTAAGTATTTTGCTTGTTCAAGTTTCAAGATGGCTCGCAATGCCGTTCAGGTTTCTCCGGCAACTAGGAACAAGTGGGGTACTGGAGATTGGTCTAGATTTTGGTTTTATCATAAAGTGCCCATGGTTGAGGAGCGGGACCCTATTACGAAGAAGATGGTGAAGAAGTATCCAATGGATACTAGAATGGAGATTGAGAATTTCAAACTATCTCCGACTGTTCCTTCTTCCATGATTTCGAAGACTGTTGTGAAGGCGTACAAGTGTACAGCTTCGCTGTAATGTGCTAGGGATCTGGTTGAGGAGTATGTTGCTGCCAAAATTTAGCCATTGAAAAAAGGATGGTATTTTTAATGTTTTCATCCTAAGAAGGTCTGGGGTATAAACTACAAGTTCTCGAATAACGATTTTCATCTCCTGAGGACATTTTCTTCTGAGGAAGAATTTGTGAAGTCTGTGGAAAGCCGGGCTGAGGATTTACTTGGCAAATATGTGCTGAGCGAGAAGAACAATATTGATAAGGTTCTTGGGAGCGATTATAAGCACTTAAATAGAGTTTTTGAAGTTGCTAATGTTGAATATGGCAATAGGCCTCCTCCTGCCTATGCCCGTGAAAAGAAGCAAGGCAAAAAGGAGATTGCTATTCAGAAGAAACGTAAGTCTGGCATTTCTAGCAAAGTTGTTGCTAAGAAGTTGAAGAAAAATCAAAGTCCTTCTGTTTTGTTGGATGCTGAAGAAATTGATGATGTGCTTGAACGGAGTTTGGATATGGAGGGGAACTTGGTTTCTGATGTCGGTGCTGGTGGTGAAGGTGTTGCTGAGGTTGTCAAAGGTGATGGTGATGGTGGTGATGTTGATTTTCCTGTTTCTCGAGATGCTGAGGATGAGGTGAGGAAAATTTGTATGACTTTCTCTTCTAGTGGTTTAGCTCCACTGTTACTTACTCCACTTAACAAACTCTTATAGAATTTGCAAGCTCGTGGTGCTTCTGCCGGTGGTTCTGGCGAAGTTGGTGCGGAAGCCAGCTTGGTTTCTGAGAAAGAGATTCAAGCTAGGGATTTCCAGGAAGTTGGTGGTTCGGCTTCACCGAGGCCTGATGCTGAGGCTTCTTTTGCTAAGGCGGTTAAAGAAAATATTGACGCTGGGAGAACAACTTCGGTTGAGAACCAGCTATAGTTGAAGCCGGTGAAGTTGGTGTTCAGAATATGTCGAAGAAAGCTGGAGGCTCTAGAGCCTATTCTATCAATCTTGAAGATAGCGATGATGAAGTTTTTGATGACGTTGTTAATGATGACCGCTTGGCACGCTTAACCAGTTCTACTATCCATGTTGAGAGCGGAAAAAGTATTGAATGCGATTTGGGTGAACGTGTTTCTACTGGTAATACTGGAATTTTATGTTTCTTTTTTATTTGAACTATTTTGTTTTGTTAACTTTTATTTTTCTTACAGAAACTATCTTTCCTCACGCGCTGTCTTCTCCTCAAAAGCAAGTCAATTTGAGCAAGTTTGGTGGTCATGATCCCGTCACTCCCGTTATCCCCGTTGATGACGAAGGGGAGGTTTCTAAAGCTCTCAAGCGTGGGTTGGCATTTTGTTAAGAGAAAAGTTTAGGTCTTGATAGTTTCAAGTTTATTGTTGTCGGGGCCGATAAACTTCGGATGATGCCTCGCAGTTCTGAGGTTCAACTATCGAAGTGCATAGACGAGGCTTTCACTGTGCCTGACGCGGAGCTTGAGATATCCAAGAAACCCTTGCTCCAGGTTGCTGATGCTGGGCTGTCAATGATGTATAAGGGTTCTCTTTTGATGAGGGGTTTGCAAACTGGGCTAGAAGAAAGGGAGAAAAACTTTGCCCTTCACGAACGTGACTACCAAGTTGAAATTGAGAATCTGAAGAAACAACTTGCTGAAAAGGAGAAAGAGAGATGACACTGTGGATGCTTATAATGTGTTGGAGGGCAAACTTATCAGTGCTCTTGCTCAAGTTGAGGAAAGAGATGATGTTATCAAGAGGATTGAGGAGGAAAAAGAGAAGTTGAGGGAAGATGTGAGGCGTGTTGAGAGAAGAATTGCGGATCAGGATAAGTCTTTCTTTGACAATTGCAGTCGTATTTGGGAGCTTTGCTTCTAATGTTATGATAAGTTTGGGGCCAGACCTGGAGACAAGTTTTAGGATCTTGGTGACCGGGACAATTTTTTTAGTTGGCTTTGCCACCAATATGAGGATCTATCCCAGGTCATGGAGACCACTATTGATATTGGTGCTTTCTACTCTGCTCGTGCTTTGTTTCATCTGATGAGACAAAGCCAGGATCCATTGCTTACACAACTTTGTGATGCCAATTATAAGTTCCCTTCTGTGAGCAAACTGACCAACGTGACGAAGGCGACACAAGTGTTGTGCAACAAATATCTCGAGCAATACTGGAGGTCAAGTGATCGGGTCTATTATTTTGACAAAGCTAGAGAGAAACTTCAGAGAGTAAATTTTATACTTGCTTGCTTTTGTTTTTTTTTGTGCTTTGTATCTAACTTTTCTCTCTTTCTGTATCAGCAAATCACAAAGGAGGCAGAAGCTGCTTGGAGGGAGGCAGAAGAAGTTGCGAAGAAGGAACTTGGTGCTGGAGGTCGAAGCGGTGCCGGACCCAGCGATGTTAGTGGTGGTCATCCTTAGGCTGTAGCTGCTTTTTTATTTTATGAGATGGGGCATTTTGAGATACAATGACTCTAAGTTATGGTCTTTGTAAGATATACACTTGGCAAATGTTTGACTGTCTGTCCGTCCTGCGCAGGTTCCTCATGGTGAGGCTGCGCAAGATGTCGAAGACATTGTTCCGCTGTTAATGTGTAAAGATGACTTTGTTTTCGAACCTGCCGAGTTTTATGGTTTCGCGCGAAGTGCAATGGCTGTGATGTCGATGAGTTTCTTGCTCGTAAGTTTTGCTCTTCGTCATTTTGTACTTGAACTTTTTTGGTGATTTTGTCTTATAAATCTTTTATAGACGTAAACAAGCGATGCCGTAGCGTCCGGCCTCCTGGTTGCCGAGTTTTTGACTTTAAGGGCTTTGTGCAGGTAAAAGTTTGACGTGTGGGGTTTGTTTTTTCTTCTGTGGTTGCTCTTGTTTTCTAACCTCTTCTTCTTATAGTCATCTAAGTCAAGTACTTCGTCGGTGAGTGTTTGTGAGGACTATTTACGCCGTGAAGCGAACGAGATTATAGACGAAATTGTGAGCGACATACTTGATGATGCTGCCGAAGTAGTTAGTTCTCGGGATGACTAATTTGGTGAACATATTTTTGTAATTAGAAAGGTTGTATTGCAAGGCATCTTGTGTTACGAAGTTTGTGAGTTTTCCTTTGCTTGTACGGTTGGGTACATAATAAATACTTTGAATTGAATTATGTATGCATTTTGTATAGAAACATGTGATCGAGAACTTACCTTAGTAAATTTTGATATGTTGTCCCTTCTTTTTCGTTCGAAGTGGACGCGTGCACTTTGCTTGGGAACTTAAAGCGTTTTCGACGCGTGCGCTTTCTTAGAAGCTGAAAACATTTATCCTTAGTGAAATAAAATCAAAAAAATTACCTTAGCAAATTTTAAAACGCCGTCCCTTCTTTTTCGAGCGAAGTGGATGCGTACGCTTCCTTAGAAGCTGAAAACATTTTACCTTAGTGAAATAAAGTTGAAAAATTTGCCTTAGCAAATTTTAAAACGCCGTCCCTTTTTTTTTCGAGCGAAGTGGACGCGTACGCTTCCTTAGAAGCTGAAAACGTTTCACCTTAGTGAAATAAAGTCGAAAATTTTGCCTTAACAAATTTTGAAAAGCCGTCCCTTCTTTTTGAGCGAAGTGGACGTGTACGCTTCCTTAGAAGCTGAAAACGTTTCACCTTAGTGAAATAAAGTCAAAAAATTTACCTTAGCAAATTTTAAAACGCCGTCCCTTTTTTTTGAGCGAAGTGGACGCGTACGCTTCCTTAGAAGCTGAAAATGTTTCACCTTAGTGAAATAAAGTCTCAAAATTTGCCTTAGCAAATTTTGAAACGCCGTCCCCTCTTTTTTGAGCGAAGTGGACGCGTACGCTTCCTTAGAAGCTGAAAATATTTCACCTTAGTGAAATAATGTCGAAAAATTTGCCTTAGCAAATTTTGAAATGCCGTCCCTTCTTTTTGAGCGAAGTGGACACATACGCTTCCTTAGAAGCTGAAAACATTTCACCTTAGTGAAATAAAGTCAAAAAATTTGCCTTAGCAAATTTTGAAACGCCGTCCCTTCTCTTTCGAGCGAAGTGGACGCGTACGCTTTCTTAGAAGCTGAAAATATTTCACCTTAGTGAGATAAAGTCAAAAAATTTGCCTTAGCAAATTTTGAAACGCCGTCCCTTCTTTTTCGAGCGAAGTGGACGTGTATGCTTCCTTAGAAGCTGAAAATATTTCACCTTACTGAAATAAAGTCAAAAAATTTATCTTAGCAAATTTTGAAATGCCGTCCCTTCTCTTTCGAGCGAAGTGGACACGTACACTTCCTTAGAAGCTGAAAACATTTCACCTTAGTGAGATAAAGTTAAAAAATTTGCCTTAGCATATTTTGAAACGTCGTTCCTTCTTTTTCAAGCGAAGTGGACGTGTACGCTTCCTTAGAGGCTGAAAACATTTCATCTTAGTGAGATAAAGTCGAAAAATTTGCCTTAGCAAATTTTGAAACGCCGTCCCTTCTTTTTTGAGCGAAGTGGACGCGTATGCTTCCTTAGAGGCTAAAAACATTTCATCTTAGTGAATTTTAAATTGGATAAGTTAGCATTTTTTAGATTTAATAAAATGTTGATGCTAACTTAGTTTTGTAAAATTTGTGCCGATGTTAGAGTATATGTTGGATATACTCTTCGGCATTTGTACTTTTGGTTGTGCACTGTAGAGACATATTTCTGGGGAAACTGCTTTCTCATTTTATATTTCATGAGATTTACAAAGAGACTGCCTCGTTAAAAAACCACTCACTCTGTGAAGGGTTTTCCCTGAGTGGAAAAAGAGTGCAGCCTGGTTATTGTTGCAAGAACGTAAATTTACTTAAAGGGAAAAATATACTTCTATTTCTGCTGAAAAGTAGACTAATCTTGCAGTCTTGTTTATGGATAATACTTGTGGAGTGCTTCTATGTTTCAAGTGTGACTGAGTTCCTTACCTTGAAGGTTTGTCAGATGATACGCACCTTCTTTGTTTGTTCTTGTGACGATGAAAGAGCCTTCCCACTTTTGTTGGAATTTTTTCACTGTGTCTTCATCTCTTTTTCTATTTAGGACGAGATCTCCTGGTGCTACCCCTCTTGGCTTGACTTTTTATTGTACCACTTCTGTGTTTCAAGTTGATACTTCTTGATATTCTTGAGTGACTCATTTCTTTCTTCTTCGAGCAAATCCTTGCTTGTTACTTGGTTTTCTTCTATGATCATTTGAACATTTGTTCTCGGATCTTCATATTTTATCTCTTCGGGGGTCATTGCTTCATCTCCATAAAGTAACTTGAATGGAGAGAAATCTGTTGGCCTCGATTTTGAAGTGTTGTGAGACCAGATTACTTTTGGTAATTGGTTGACCCATTTTCCCTTTCTAAGGTCTGTTAGACACTTTAAAATTCCAGTGCAAATTATCCCGTTTGCTCTTTCGACTGCTCCGTTAGTCTGTGGGTGTTTTACTGACGCAAAGCAAAGTTTGATTCCCATTGAATGACAGTATTCTCTGAAGTCTTCGCTATCAAACTAGGTTCCATTGTCTACAGTGATGTGTCTTGGGACTCCGAATCTGCATATGATGTTTTGCCATAGAAATTTTTTCATTGTATGAGAAGACATGTTTGTGATTGGCTTCGCTTCAATCCACTTGGTGAAATATTCAACCGTGACTATTGCGTATTGGTAGTTGCCTTGAGCTGGAGGTAACTTTCTGACTATGTCAATTCCCCATCTTGCTCGTGGCCAAGTTGGTTCAATTGGTTGAAGGTTTGTTCCTGGTGCTTTAACTTTGCTTGCTGCCATTTGGCAATTACGATAAGTCTAAATGATTTCTTTGTTGTCACTTTGGGCAGTTGGCCAGAAGAACCCTTGTCTAAAGGCTTTTGCAACTATTGATCTAGCCCCGGCGTGACATCCACGGATTCCACCGTGTATTTCTTTCAACAGGTTTTTCCCATCTTCTCTCGAGATGCACTTTAGTAGTGGTTGGAAAACTCCTTCCTTGTATAGTTCTTCATTGATGATTTTGTAGTTTCTGGTCTTTTGCTTCATTCTTACTTCATCAACTTCATTTTTTGGCTCGTAGAATCCTTTGAGGAATGCGATAATTGGAACCCTCCAATCTTCACTTTCTATGATGTGTACTTCTTTTGGTTGTTCAACTTTCATTTTTGTTGAGGCTTTGGTGATAGTTTGGAAGAATACTTCTGGTGATAACTCTAACTTTTGGGCGGCGGGTTTTGCAATTTCATCTGCATCTGTATTGTCATTTCTTGATATACTTTTCACTGTGAATTCTACGAAGTGTTTTTCTTAGTCCCTCAGTAGCTAGAGATATTTTGCTAGTTCTGAATCTCTTGCTTTGTAATTTTTCTCTATATGCCCAGCCACTACTTGAGAATCTGTCTTAATTATTAGCTTTTGGATTCTCATTGCTCTTGCTTTACGAAGTCCTAGTAATACTGCCTCATATTCTGTGATGTTGTTGGTGCATTGAAAGTCTAATCTTGCTGCGTATTTGAGTTTGATTCCAGAAGGTGAGGTTATGACTGCTGCTGCTCCTGCGCCGGCGAAGCCCCAAGCACCATCGCAATAGATTATCCATTCTAGTTGCTTCATTCTTTCTTGATTGTACTTTGAGGGTATCCAATCTGCCACGAAGTCAGCCAGCACTTGAGATTTGATTGCTGTTCTTTTTTCGAATTTGATGAAGTATTGGGACAACTCTGCAGCCCATTTTTCCAATCTTCCTGAGGATTTGCAGCCTTGTAGCACTTTTTTGAGGGGTTAATTTGTTGACACTCTTATTTTGTGTGCTTGGAAGTAGTGTTTCAACTTTCTGGTTGCCATAAGTACTGCATATGCAATTTTCTCAATTTCTGAATAGAAAATTTTTGATCCAGACAGAGCTTCGGATATGAAGTAGACTGGAACTTGTTTTGTTGAGTGCTCATTTTCTTCTTCTTGGATTAATACTGCACTAACTGTACTTTTGTTTGCTGATATATATAGTAGTAAATCTACCGTTGGATTAGGTGTTGCCAAAGTTGAAGGATTGGATAGGTGCTTTTTTATTTTTTTGAAAACTTCTTGCTGTGCTTGACCTCAGTTGAATTTTTTCTTTTTTCCTTTTAATGCTTGGAATATTGGGAGGCTTCGCTCAGCTGATTTGGATATAAATCTGTTCAGCGAAGCTAATCTTCCTGTCAACTTTTGGATGTCCTTGATGTTTCTTGGCACTTGCATGTTCAGTATTGCCTTTACCTTCTCTGGATTCGGGTCGATTCCTTTTGCGGATATGATGCATCCCAAAATTTTGCCTATTTAAACTCCTAATGTGCATTTTTCTGGGTTCAGCTTTAAGTTTGCTTTTCTGAGATTTGAGAAGGTTTCTTGTAAATCTTCAACATGGTCTTCTCTTTTCTTGCTTTTGACTACCAAGTCGTCCACATATGCAAGCAAGTTTCTTGGTATTTGATCTTTGAGGACTGTGGAAGTCATTCTGATGAAGGTTGTTCCTGCATTACGAAGCCCCTCGGCCATTCTTTGAAAACAGTAAGTTTTAAATGGTGTAATGAAACTTGTGTATTCTTCATTTTCTTTTTTTATCCAAATTTGGTGGTAGCCTGAATAGCAATCTAGGAAACTAAGCATTTCACTTCCTGCTGCTTGGTCTACTAGAGTATCTATTCTTGGTAGAGAAAAATTGTCTTTTGGACATGCCTTGTTGAGATCTGTGAAGTCTATGCACATTCTTCACTTTTTGTTTTTCTTCTGTACCATGACTATGTTTGCAAGCCAAGTTGTGAATTGAACTTCTCTTATGACTTTTGCATCTAACAATCTTTGGACTTTGGCTTTAGCAGCTTGTGTTCTATCTTCCGATAACTTTCTGAGTTTTTGCTTTTTTGGTCTGAAGTTTGGGTCGATGTTTAGCTTGTGTTCTATGACATCCCTGCTTACTTCTCCTAAGTCTTATGCAGACTAGGTGAAGATATCCTTGTTACTTTGTAGGACTTGTACTATTCTTTCTTTCTCTTCTTTTGATAAGTTTGTGCCGACAATAACTTGTCTTTCTGGCGTCATTGGGTCGATTGGTACTTTCTTTGTGTCTTCGCAAGGCTTCGCTTTTTCTTGTGTCTTCGCGTTTTTATTTTCAAACTCATCATCTTCTTCTTCTTCTTGTATCACATGGATATTTTTGAAAGTTGGGCTTGCATCTCTTTCTGTGTTTCTTGCCTCTGTTTGATCACCGAAGACGGTTATGATACCATTGACTGCTGGCATCTTCATGCATAAGTATGGGTAGCTTACTATGGCTTCGAAATCATTTAAACTTCCCCTTCCAAAGATTGCGTTGTACTGGCTATGTATTTTGACAATATCGAATGCTATTTGTTTTGTTCTTGCATTATTCACTGTTCCGAATGAAACTGGCAAGACAATTCTGCCAATAGAGTTTATTTTCTTTTCGCTGAAGCCTACTAATGGGTGCTCGGCTCTTTCCAAAGTTTTTCTGTCGATTTGCATTGCGTCTAAAGTTCTTGTGAATATGATATCTGCTGAGCTACCACCATCTATTAGAATTTTTGTTACTGACCAGCCTTCGATGTTTGATTCTATGACCATTGCATCCATATGAGGATAATCTTTGAGTTTGAGATCTTGTTCTGAAAATGTGATTGGCATGTGGGACCATCTTGTTTTCTTGAATGGACCTTCGACCGCTATGGAGTTTACTCTTCTGAAATAATTTCTTCTTTCATTTCTTGTATTGAGCTCCATGCTGTTTCCTCCGAATATTGTCATAATTCTGCCTTTGCTTGGGATGACTGCATTTCCATTGCTTGTTGACGCTTTGGGCGTGTTGTTGTTATACTGAGTTTGGTGGTTGTTATTTGCCACTGAACTTTCAGGGTAAAAACTTTGCTGCTGATTTGAGCCCCATTGATTTTGCGGGCATATTGCTAACGGTTGACAATTATAGATTGGCGGAGGTGGTGGCAACATGTGTTGGGGGTAAGTTATTGGCGCATAACTTGTTCTTTGGGGAGCTAGATGGTTGACAATTTTCAGCTGCGAAGTTGCTCTATTTTCTTCTTGCACTTCTTCAATGCTTTTCTTTACTTTTGGGCACATCTTTGATGTGTGACCAGCCCCTTTGCCATGTATGATGCAGTACAATTCTTCGGGCCTCAAATTTTTCCTTTCGAAGTTTCTGCTTTGGTTGTTATAGTTTGGTCTTTATTGGAAATTTTCCTTGAAATTTCTGCTATTTTGGAAATTTCTTTGATTGCTCGAGCTTGGACCTTAGCTGTTGATTTCGCTTGTGTTGTTGATATGGTTTATTCTCTGAAATGGTCTTCGTTCTGTGTTTGTCACTCTCGAGTGTTGGAACTTGTTGTTTGCTCTGGACATGTTTCTTTCTCCGTCTTCTTCTTCTATTCTTTTTCTATAGTCTTCGTCGGATTCACAGTACTTTCTCATTTCTTCGTATAATTTTTCAACTGTGGTCGGTCTTTCCCTTTTGAAGTGCGAGGAGAGTTGGCCTGCTCGCAGTCCTTTGATTGCTGCTATGATGATGACTATGTCTGGTATGTTTGGTATTTGAGCTTTTGCTTACACAAATCTTTTGTAATACTGGCTCAGCGGTTCTTTTGGTTGCTGCTTGATGTTGAAAAGATCATCGCTTGTAAGCTCAACTCTTTATAGGCCTTGGAAATCTAAGAGCAGGGTTGTGCGAAGTTGATCCCAAGATTTGATTGATCTTGGTTTTAGTGAAGAGTACCACTGCTGCGTTGGTCCTCTTACTGCCATGATGAGTGACTTCGCTAAGGTGTTTGCATCTCCCCAACTTGATACAACTGCTGCTTCGAAACTCATAAGGAATTGTCTTGGGTTAGACATGCCATTGTAAGTTGGGACGATGTTGAATTTAAAACCTGCTGGCCACTTCGCTAGCTGAATGTCGATTGACAAGGGCGACTCTGTATCAATTGTTACTATTTGACTTTGGTTTTATTTGTTGTTGGTGGTTTTGTTTGTTAAGTTTGGTTCTTGAATCATGACTTCGCTCTCGTTTTCTAATTCATCGTTGAGTTTTCTTAATTCAGCTTCTGCTTCTGTAATTCTTTGTTTTAAAGAGTTTTCCCTTGTCTTTTTTCTTGCTTCCTCCAGCTGTTTTTTCTTGACGATGAGTTGATCTTCGAGTTCTTTGAGTCTTCTTTCTTCGTTCTAGGTTTCTTCTTCTTGAACACGTCTGTTTTCTGTTTCTGTCTCATCTTCCAAAAGTGGGTCTCTGTCCTGGTTTGAATTGTCTCCAGCCGAAGTTGGTTTTTGGTAGGTCTTGTCATTTTGCGTCCGCGTGGTGGTCGTGGGTGTCTTCGATCACACAAACGGACGGCACCAGATATTGGGTAATGAAATTACGCATACAAGAGAGGTGAAAACAATATGACGGGTTGCAATCGTATTTTATTCTATTCTAAAAACTTACACCCCAGGGGTATTTATAGGCCCCCTGGCTTCGCTATTCGAGAAATCTTACATAATCAGACACGAACTTCCTATACATTCGACTAGAAGGCACACCGATGAAGTAGTGAAACATACTTCGCCCCCTCCATGTTGTCTTTTTATGCAACTTTGGTCTTGGTCATGATTTCTTAATTTAGCTGGCAACTTCACAAGTCTTCACGCGAAGCCCCTGTCAACTTTGTTGGTCCTCAAAAATCTAGCGAAATCATCTTCGCCGGAGAACTTGAAACATGTAAAAAACATATATGCGAAGTTTGAAATAATCTCAGCGAAGTTGCCATGTTATCTTTGCTGAGTGCTTGAGATGCGGCGAAGTCATCTTCGCCAGTTAATCTTGGAACATACGAAAACATACAAGCGAAGTTGTAAACAGTCATGGCGAAGTCATCTTTGTTATCTTCGCTGGACATGTTAGTATCTCAAATATTTGTAATAAAATGTTTGTCTCCAAAGTTTGCAAAGGATGTTTGAATGTCAAAGTTGTTCTCCAACAATAAGTATTGTGGTTATATTTGGAAGTCGGTGTGAAGATGGTACGGATATTTTACGACCATATTCGACATGGATATTCCACGTCTGATATCTTATTCATATTTGAATACTCATATCTAAAGCATAAATGTTTACTAGAAGTTTGAGACTTATTCAAACCAACTTTTTCTTACGAGAAAAGGACTCTATACTCTGCCCCATATAAAGGTGATAAAACTCTATGGCTGTGTTTAGATCCTATGAAATTACCCTAAAATTTACTATGCAGAATTCCTATCACCCGTCACATCAAAATATCGGCACATGCATGGAGTACTAAATGTAGATAAAATCAAAAACTAATTACACAGTTTTGTTATACTTTACGAGACGAATATTTTGAGTCTAGCTACTCAAAGTTTGGATAATTTTTACCAAATACAAACGAAATGTTACAGTACACTAAGGTGACATGATGTGACATTTTCTTTGGAGAACTAAACACACCCTATCTTTCCTTTTCCTTCATTAGGATGAGACATGACACATGTGCCCACATTACTGACATTGGAGCACAGGCAACATAGTTACTGAACAGGACAATCATTCAGCTCTGACCAAAACTTTGGAGCACTGTAAAATTTGAAGTGGCCTACCACAGCTTCCAAATTTAGCAACAATCAACTGGAGCACGAAACTCAAACAAGATCCAACGGCTGGCATCCATCGAAATCGCCCTTTAAAACGCACAACTCCATAAACCCTAGCGGACAAAGCAACTTTCTTTCTCACCAAAACCCCCCTCCGCAATCCTCGCTCTCCGCCCCCGCCTCCACCCAATGGCGTCCCTCCCTAACGGCGCCGGCGCCGCCGCCCCTGGTTCCTCCGGCGCGCGCCCGGTGGACAAAGAGGTGGACTTCGCCAACTACTTCTGCACCTACGCCTACCTTTACCACCAGAAGGAGATGCTCTGCGACCGCGTCCGCATGGACGCCTACCACTCCGCCGTCTTCCGCAACGCGCCGCACTTCCAGGGCAAGGTGGGGAACGGGGAACACCAACCCCTGAACTGACCTCTCAAAAATTTCACTTTCTCCAGCAATTTTGGTTTGGTTGATTCGGTGGGTGTGGATCTGTCAGGTGGTCCTTGACGTGGGCACCGGGAGCGGCATCCTTGCCATCTGGAGCGCGCAGGCCGGGGCCAGGAAGGTGTACGCCGTCGAGGCGACGAACATGGCGGAGCACGCGCGCGAGCTTGCGCGCGCCAACGGCGTCGCGGACATCGTCGAGGTGATTCAGGGCACCGTGGAAGACATTGAGCTTCCAGAGAAAGGTGAGGCTGATTTCTTGATGCTGTCCTGTGATTACTGAATTGATGGTAAAAGCTAAAAGGAATGAATTTCTGTCTCAATTGGAATGCTACTCCTACCATATGAGTGACAGAGTGTATTGGACTCTATGTATCATGTCAAGAGAAAAGCTGAATTTTTTATCTGAACATGGAAATTATGATGTGCAGAGTGCTGACTATTCTGTTTCTGTGGTTTGTGATGGCAGTCGATGTCATTATCTCAGAATGGATGGGCTACTTCCTTTTGAGGGAGTCTATGTTTGATTCCGTTATTTGTGCACGTGACCGCTGGTTGAAGCCAGATGGTGTAATGTAAGTCTATCCTGCAAGTTATGTTAAGAAACACTACCAAAGTTCTTTGTCGCAAGCAGAACACAGATTTACTTAGCATAAGATCATTCTTTTGCAGGTATCCTAGCCATGCTAGGATGTGGCTAGCACCCATAAGAACTGGTTTGGGTGACAAAAAGAGGGAAGATTTTGATATTGCTATGGATGACTGGAGTCTGTTTGTTCAGGACACTCAAACTTATTATGGGGTCAACATGAATGCTTTGACAAAGGCATATCGTTCAGAACATGAAAAATACTATTTGAAGGTATGCCATCCTTATTTATCTTCTAGTTCATGAATGTAGTCTTGGAATGTAGAATTCAGGTTATTTCAGCTTATAAATGACTTGGATTTTGTAATTATAGTAATGTATATGTCTTTTTAAGTATAGTGATGTCCTTTTGTTGCACTTTCTAAGTGATTACAGTTCTCAATTTAGAAAAAAATTTCCCCAATGATCCTTGGAACCTGTAGCAGTATTTTGGATGAACTGTTGCTTGCAAAGTTGTACAACCTACATTTATCTCCACTGAAATTTTGAACTCTATGAATTTAGCCTACACATTGAAGCAAACCCAAGATTGTTTATCTTTAAATCTGGGTATACTTTCAGTGCCTAGTCCTGCACTTGCTTGAGGGAATCAATATATTCTTGCTAGGAAATCAGCTTGCAAGAGTTTTGAATGACTAAGCCTATGTGTTTCATGTTCCTGTTCCACACTTAAATGTACATATGTTTTTATTCTGCTGCAGTCTTCAATATGGAACAATCTTCATCCAAACCAAGTTATCGGTCAACCTGCAGCTATCAAGGAAATTGATTGCTTGACAGCCACCGTTGATGAGATCCGAGAAGTCAGAGCACAAGTTGCATTGCCAATCAGAATGGATGCTAGATTATCAGCACTGGCTGGATGGTTTGATGTCCATTTTCGAGTATGTCAGACTTAACTGCAACCCACTAAATGCTATATGACTGAACTACACTTAGACTTTACTTAAGAAAGTGCTTGCTATGTTTATGATATTTTCAGGGTAGTGCTCGAAACCCTGGCGTGGAGGAAATTGAATTAAGTACAGCGCCAGATGAGCAGGGTGGAACTCATTGGGGTCAGCAGGTTGGTTTCCTGGATATACTACATTGCTTTCTTGTCATTCCTAGAATCTGCTTCCAGTTATAGCCTGTAGTTACTAACTGTTCAATCCTTTCTTCTCCATCTACCTGTAAATATTGACTGCTAACAAAAGAAAAATTGTGAATAGAAGGAAAAGAACTATCTCTTTTCCCTTTTGAATTTATAAGGCAGTGTGCAAACCTTCTCTTGGAAAAGCAAAAGAAGAATAGAAGATAAAAAGGATCTTTTTTTAATGCTGATTTCACCAAAATTTCTCTACAAATGAATGCTTTTGTTTGAGGTGCTACAGAACAAGATTCTCTTTCAGTTCATTTTGCCATTGTCGAAATGCATACCTCTCATAAAGAAGTTAACTGGTCTAGAAAAATTGATCAGAATTTTGTTCCTTTTCAAGGTATTCTTGCTGACTCCACCTCTGAGTGTGAATAAAGGAGACAATGTTAATGTTTCCTTCTCGATGGTTCGCTCAAAGGAAAATCATCGACTTATGGATATGGAGTTCATCTATGAATTGCATGAGTTATCTGGCAAGAAGCATGAAGCAGTGACAACCAAGATGTACTTAGAGTAGAACAAGGTACAGACTATACCTGCGGTTCACCGGCGTAGTGACACTGACACAGATGCTCACACATGAAGCATGCTGCGTTGCTTTGATTTATAACATGGCTCAGTCTTACCCTTGTTCATTTTGCATTTATGCTTTGGCAGAGTTGAGTAGGCCTGATTCATCATCATTAGATGAAAAGACGGAACCGGCTGCTATGTGCCCTCACCGGGCTGTCACTGAACCTTTGCTCAGAAGCTGAGCATATGTAAGTGCCTCAGGGCCCCTATGTGCTTGTTATACCCATGATGTGTACATTGAGACCATGAGGCATATTGACGTGCCAAAGATTCTGTTGTATTGGTAATATCTTATTGGTTTTTTTTGAAACTGTAATATCTTATTGTTTGATTGCTCGAGTAGCGGGAGGAGCAATTGCTTCATAACATTTGATGTGGTAGCAGATATTGACCGACATTACAGTCATTAGAAACATTCATTGCAAAATTTGTTGAATTCAATTCAGTTTGTCCAAAGGATGATGCGTGATGCAGTTCATCGGTGCCTGTAAAAATTCATCTGTGCCCAGGTACCGATCTAAGTGGTGAGTGTTGCGACGTGGTGACAGATCCTTTTCAGTGTACCACCTAATTTTGTCTGGGCTATGTCACTTGTTCCTTGCATTTGAGCAGTACAGGCTATATGGGGCTGTGGGCTGTTGCCGTTGGCTTTGTCAGGTGTGATCACAGTGCTCTCTCTGTGATATCTTCAGATTCAGTCTTAGCATACAGTAGAAAATAGGGTAGCTTGGGTTATTGTACTATGTGGTTACTGGTTATATAATCTGCAAGTCTGGATTGAGTTGGTGTTGATAGAAGCCTGCGTCCTGTTCGCTTGGTCGTTTCTGGCTGGCTGGTTCTGGCTGCTGCTGATTTTTTGTGAGAGAAAAATACTGTTGAATGGCTGGCTGGTTTAGCTGATAAGTTCAAACGAACAGGCTGCTAAATGAAACTGCAAACGGTTTGCTTGAGAGCTCTCCTACGCTGATGAGTGATGACTGATCAAGTCTCCGACTCCGAGCCGGGGGTCTCTCGCATGCGTATGGCGGTTGGCTGCAGCCGAGTTGTATTTGTATGGGAGACCCGAGACCAAAGTCCGAAGAGGTGTCAGCCCCGTTTGGCGGTTCCAGTTGGTTTTGGCGTGGCCGGCCCCTTCAAATATGGAACCCCGACGATGGCCGAACCGTAAACGACATTGCTGCAAATCTGCTAACAAGCACGTTAACACCTTGCCCACCTCGCCATGGGCGACGGCGCACCCGCAACACCGGCCAGCGGCGGCAGCTGCATGCGCATCTACGGCCCGAAAAACTTCGAGGACAACTTCCGCATTCACAAAAAGCAAGATGAGATCAGACCCGTTCTCGCCAAGATCGCGAGTATCCACGACGAGGTGAACCTTGACGACGGCCTGTGCTTCGGCCTCTTCGATCCCGCCACTAACATCCTCATAAACAGCATCATCTCCAACCCGGAAGGTGCCCCTCCACCGCCGCCGCCGCCGCCGCCGCCGCGGAGGTACGCAGGACGCCGGCGGCGACGAGGATGGGCGGAGGAGGACGACGACGCCAGCAGGGCACGGGTTGCGCGTGCACACATGGTCCAGCGGTCGTTCGACGGCCTCATCGCCTTCCTGACGTGCCTCTTCCCCTACCTCCCCGACGCGGAGGCCCTGGCGTACCTCGACGCCGCCGAGCTGGACCCGCTCGTGGCCGCCCTCGTCATCATCAGCAGGCGCGGGATACAGCACGACTTCGACCTGTGCTCCCCGATCACCGAGGCGGCGGCCGAGGTCGCCCTCAGGTGCGCGGCGGCTGCCGCCAAGCATCCTGACCCGCGGTGGCTCGTGCAGGCCTGGAAGAAGGTGCTCTCGCCTGCCGTCGAAGCTCTCTGCGGCTCCTCGCCGCCGTCACGCGAGACGCTGGGCGATGCAGTCCTCCGCGCGCTCGACGCCGTGGCGGCACCGGATGTTCTTCAGCACAAGGGATCGTGGGACCTCGCCAAGGGGCGTCTTGCGGCGGCAAGCTCCAAGATTTATGCAGCGCCGCCGCCCAAAGAGCTGCCTCCTGTCCGAGCAGCCATGAAGCGGATGCTGCTCGCGACAATCCACGGGCTCTACGTGCAGGCGCTGGGCAGGCTGCCCACGGCGGAGCTGTGCAGCCGGTACCACCGCAGCTTGCTCCTGGCGGCTACTGCTACGGCCCGCTGGACCCTGTATCTAATATCATCGTCAACACAATCTGGTACGAGCAGAACTTCCCGACGGGGAAACAATTTTCAGTATCCATGGTTAGCACTCAGATGCTGTGGTGTGTTGTGGCCCGATCACTCTATGGACTCATATCCTTTCTCTGCACTCGACACCGAGGTCTCACACCTGACGAAGCCGTGCATTGCCTTCTCATGACCGGGGCTGATTTGCAGCCGGCCGATTCTAACCTTTCTGCTACGCTTAGTGCTACCGGAGGAGAAAAGCCTCTAGATGTTTCAGATTCCAGTGTGGTTCATAGCAGTCCTGCAGCTGAAGAAAGCACAGGAGTTGCCAGCCTTGTTGAAGCATATACTGCCGCGGCCACAGCTGCATTTCACTCCTTCCCTGACTCTGTCCCTCTTGCACACCCAGAGTTCCTTGCACATCATGGGTTTGGGTCTGCCTCAGAGATCTTGCATGCGCGCGATGGCAGTCCACTCTCCTCCCAGGATATTAGTTCGCTTGGGATGATATTACAAAGTTGTCCCTCGCCTACTAGCAATTCACACCAGCAACATGATATCACCCCTACAAAAGTTAAGAACATAGTGTATTATCATACGACTCTAAGCAGCCATAAGTTCTGGAGGAAGCATGAGCGAGTCACTACCATGGTGAGAGATGCATTGGACAAATTCAACAAGACTGTTGCGGTTAGTTTTCCTTCCTTACTTTATCTTATTCTGCATTTTTCATTTCATGTCATATTTCTCTGTATTTTTGTCAATTAAGCTGCCCTGTTTTCAATCTAACGCTCTTTGATCTTCATGTTTGAAGGATGGTTGCTCCTTTGAAGTTCATATCATCTTTGGTTGCAATGAGTTTGTATCCGGCCCTGTGCACACCAAGGATAAAGTTGGAGACTATAATCCATGGACTCCTGACAAATATTGTCACACCCATATTAACTTTCTGGCAATATGCAAAGACCGCCCATATGATCCTCCAACCATCTTCTTTGCTGAATGTGGCAAAGATGGCGCTGATACCTGTTGGTGCGTCCCTATAATTCCGCAGAAACCAAAAGCTGGTATGCTCTAGTTCTGATTTTGTGATTTTTTTATAGACTTTCTTTCAATATTATCCTTCAAAAAGACCAAGCCCTTCTATTAACTTTTTATATATCAATTTTTGCAATCTTCATTGCTTAATTCCCTATAGTTTCATCCAAAAATATCAGCATAATACCTTTGTGTTGTTCCCATGTTATCAAGATTTTCTTATGGTTAACTAAAGAGTTCAATTAACTAATCACTGTTGGTGGGTACTATTCATGTTTTGATCCATAGCCCAATGCAATGTCATCATTGGGCACGTATTCATAGGATCATGTTTCTTACTAGCTAACCACTACTTTGCTACCGCTCTGCTGCACCCTACGCATCTAGCACCTTAGAAATCAAGGACCAATCTTGCACAAAAAAAGCACTAGGTAAAGAACAAATGTTAAAGACTTAGTATCTTGTTGTACCTTTTGATATGATGCAGGTGTAGTTTATTATGCTTGGAACTTACTTTCTGTTTTAGTCACATACTCCCTCTATTTCAAATTGTAGTTCACTTTCGCTTTTTGATTCATGTATTTTGCCATGTATCTAGACATATTATTTATCTAAGTACATAGCAAAATGTATGTACCAAAAAAGTCAAAGTAAACTATAATTTGGAATGGAGGGAGTACTAGTTAATTGCTTGAAATTCCATTAATCCTTTGACGGGTCCAAATTAGTTTGATTCAACCTAATTAGAGTATGTTCTTATATGAAAGAACGTGTGTCTATTTGATGATCATATGTTTTGCGCAGTCATTCTTGATCTTACTAATTAGTGTACAAATGTGTTTTTTCATATGTATGGCAGAACAACCTCGTTGTGTGTACTGTGAGCATCGAGCTAACAGGATTGTGCATCCATCTATGGAGAGTTTCTATGGTCGTGACGAGTTTAATAATCTATTTTATGAATCAGATAGAAGATTCTATAGCAATGATAGGACCATCGAACATAGTAGATTAGATATAAATTGGGTGCATGGTGCGGATGATGGTGCCATCTACCTCGACTACTACCCAGATGGTGATGATGGTGATGAAGCTGACTGGATACAGATCTCATGAGCGTTAGGTATATAGGGTGTGGCACAAGTGATTTAAAATTAGATATTAGCCACCACTTTGTCACTGATTCGCAACCAGAGCAAAACTGAACCCCTACTTAGAAATCAAGGACCAAACTTGCACATGAACATCGCGGAACATAACATAGTCATGTTGTTGCACCTGTTGTTCTGATGTAAGTGTAGTTTATTGTGCTTGGAAGTTACCTTTTGTTGTTTTAGTCATATAGCACTTGATTGATTAGAATTCCATTAATCCTTTGAGGTCCAAATTAGTTTTGATTCAACCTATTTAAAGTGTGTTTTTATTTGAAAGGACGTGTGCCTATTTAAAGTTCACACATATTGTGCCATAATTCTTGATCCTACTAATTAGTGTACAAATTTGTTTTTTATATGTATGACAGAAAAGCCTCGTTGCGTGTACTGTGAGTATCAAGCTAACAGGATTGTGCATCCAACTGTGGAGAGTTTCTATGGTCGTGATGAGTTTGATATGTTGTTTTATGAATCAGATCGAAAATTCTATACCAATAATGAGGTCATCAAAGAGAGTAGGTTAGATATAGATTGGGTGCATGGCGTGGAAGATGGTGCGGTCTATCTCAATTACTACCCAGACGGTGATGATGGTGATGAAGCTGACTGGATACAGATTTCCTAAATGCTACGTATAGTAGTACCCAAGGGGTGTGACACAAGTGAATTATTGATGTGTTCTATGTGAAGTACTTTATGACTTGCTTTGAATTGTGTCTGTTGGAGATCTGTTACACATTACTAGGATCACATAATATATTTTTGATTTGAACAAATCTATGGATTTATCAATATGGGTTTGCTATACATGACGCTTCCAAGATCCAAACCATATCAGGCTCACTGTTCTAAATAGCGACCATGATGACCTCGTGTTCTTCATAATGTTTACACGGTATAAAATGTTAATATTTTACAGCTTGTCACAACTCAAAATAGTATATGGTCTGTACAGCAGACAAAGAATGTTCTTTTAGCTAGGTTGCTCCTAATAGAAGTTCCCTTTGATGTTTTAGTCAGAATAACACATATTTGCTTATGAGACCCTATTGATCCTGTGATAGGTTCAAAAAGAGGAAAAATATGCATTACCACATTTTTTTTGAATCGTAGATCTCCTAGAAAAGTATATTTAGGGGTTTTTAAATAAAACTAAAACAATGCACATATGCAGCGCATCTATGGATGATATAGATTTTCACAAATTAGAGATTCAAACTCATTTTATAAAAATTCATACGAAAATAACAACTCAGCAGGTGCATATATACAGGGTGAAGAAAAGTTTCTAAGATCTTTTCTTCTAATACTTAATATTCTTATGAGTTTTTATAGATTGAGTTTGGATCTTCAATTTTGTGATAACATACTTCTACATATGCGCACAATTTAAAAAAAATAATACTCTTAAGTATGTTTTAAAGGGGTTTTTATGATGGCAACATATCTTAAAGGGGTTTTTATGATGGCAACATATCTAGTGTAAACCAACTCTTCGTGCAACTGTACAAACTTTAATCTAGGCCACTTGATATTGATCCAAGGGGCGCAAAGAGATCCTCTTCTAATCATACTTTATGCAAATCTCTCCTCCTACTCTCCCTTGTGCTCCCTTAGATCAATATCATGTGGTCCAAATTAGAAATTTGCACGCTTGCACACATAGGTTGGTTTTCCACTTAAATATAAATATATTATGATTCACTGATTCAGCATATAATGATGAAACATGTGCCTATTGAAATAGCACGTTTAGATAGGATAGAGTTATTAGAATTTTAGTTTCGAGATGATCAGAACCCACCAACAAAATTGGCGCTGCCTGGATTCTGTTGCGTTTCATGCTCTCAATTCTTACACTTATTTTATTTCAGAATGGAAATGGTACGTACAAAACTCAGTAGCCTTATTACATGAACTGATACATGACAGCTCCAGCTCATCTACCCAGTTAGCATCGTACCAGAATTTCAGTATTACATGCACAGTAGTAACATTACAGTGTAAATTCTTTTTAGGGTCACCTAATCATCCTACACTGTGACTATATTGCTTCGGCGTCCCTCTTCGGGGTTGTGCATTTGGCCTTTATCTATCTATTGTTCATGACGATTCCTTCACCTACTTCATCAACAGAAGGGCGTCACGATGGCGCCCTAGGAGGGTCAATGCAGTTGCAGCTATGTGATGCGCAGTTAGGCCAGCCAAGTCAAGTTGCTCCGCCAGTGAAGCATGTTCAATGTACCTGTCTGGTAGCACAATGGGTCGCCACTGCAAGTTACAAAGAAACAGGCACCTTGAAGTCAGCATATAGAAACAACAAAAATTGGTAGATCACTAAACAACCTAAAATTACTACCAATTAACACATCAAGAGCACCGGAAAGTTAGCTGCGAAACATGAGGCCGGTGCCTCCATTGCAAGATCACAAAACAAGCTTCGGTCTGGGTAGAGGTCATAAACAGACAACATCTCAAAGGAGTGGTACCTTTATTCGGCCATCAAGTAGACCATCAAGTGAGATGAATTGTGAGACGTGTGATCCAAAGCCACCAACTGTTCCTTCTTCCACTGTGATAAGGAAACTATGCTGCTGGCATAGCGTTCTGATTAGATCGATGTCAAGTGGCTTGCAAAATCTTGCATTTGCAACTGTCGCGTGAATGCCAAAGTTGGATAAAAGAGATCGAGCAATCAAGCATCTCTGGACAACCTCGCCATAGCCAAGAAAAGCTATCTCTTTTCCCTCGACAAGAATCTCTCCTTTACCAATCTGAAAAAGGGGTATGGAGAACATCAGAACCTGCCTACAATCCCAAAATATCTCATAGCGTAGTGACAAGTGAGAACATAAAAGAAACATCTATATACTTTCCAGATGACAAAGCACATCTTGTTTTCAAAGCAATGGATCGCTTTATATTTTTGTAATAGTAAGACATACATAGAAGTGGTAAGCTGCCTGTTATTCTTCCAGTGATAAATTAAATGTTGAAATAAAAACATGAGGTTCTTAGACATCTTTATGTGCCCAGCAATATGGTAGATGTGCTTGAAATGTTAGGGCTGTACTATTTGCAAGTTATGTTGCTTAGAGCAATTGAGCAAAATATGAAGGAAACCTACCTCAAGAGGATTCCCATATGTTAAAGTTCCACTAGTCCCAACAATGGCACCCCTAGGATAGCGGAAGCAAATAGGTTTGTCCTCAATCATTGCAGCTGTTGCCACCATGTCAATAAGTTCATCCTCATTAGACGGTGACATAACTATCATGTTTGGCAAGCATGACATGAATGTAATATCAAATGGTCCTGAGTTAGTTGGGCCCTCAGATCCTACTAGACCAGCATTTGTGATAGCAAATCGAACTGGTATCTTTTGCATGTCCACATCTTCAACTATCTGCCATACATGTCAGCTTTATGAAATGCAATATACATAGCAGTAAAGCAGCCTTGCAGATTTGGTGAAATAATTGAAGATTATGCACACACTAGTTTAGCTGCAGTATGTGTTAGTACCTGATCATATGCTCGCTGAAGAAATGTGGATGGAATTATGCAGAAAGGCTTTAAACCTCCACAAGCCAAACCAGCAGAAAAGGTAACAGCATGTTGCTCAGCGATGCCCAATTCAAAAAATCTGTCTGGGAACCTGGACTGGAATAAGCGGAGTGATCGATCCATTCCCATGCCACCATGAACTACCACAATGCGCTTGTCATTCTCTGCTTCTGCTGTTAATGCTTCTACAAAGCAGTCATTATATGTCCTAGAAAGTCCAGTTTCTAAAAATTTAAGAAGATCATTGCTCGAATTTGAAGGCCCTGTTGTCAGTAAAAAAAGTTAATACGTAAAAGTTTCGTTCAATTTATATAGATTGTATACAAAAAAATACAGCTAGTAAGGACTCTAAGAGGGCAATAGTGTACCATGACTGCAAAAGGATCAGTACATTAGCACCCGTAGACTCTTAGTGTATTAGAATGGGGTAACTTAATTGAACCTGTAAATGTTGTGACTTACATTACATTGAGCCTAAGATGCTAATCATGACTTATTATATACATATTTTTAAGGAAGCTTCTTTGGCATGAATACCGACACCTCCTCACATTGCCATGGCATTGAACCTGTAAATTTGTGACTCACATTACACTGAGCCTAAGATGCTAATCATGCCTTATTATATACATATTTTTAAGGAAGCTTCTTTGGCATGAATACCAACACCTCCTCACATTGCCATGGTTCATCCTCCCATAGATGAGGAACCCCAATGCAGAGGTAACAAAGTAAGAGAGAGAGAAAAAAAACTAGGCATGACTCCTAATTCAGCAAAAGAGAAGTAAAACAGCATGCATATTTTCATAGTGACCTGTATTACAAACCTTCCTCATTTGCAGTAATTTCACTTCTAATGTCTCCACCAGTGTCACTTTCAGACCCAGTAATTACATGTACAAGTACTGGGCCAGTTGAATCTAGGCTCGCAACCTCCTTTAGTACACAGATGAGATCATCAATGTTACGACCATCAATAGGACCAATATAATATAATCCAAGTTCTTCAAAAAGAGTTGCTCCATGAGGACCTATCATACCACGAGCATACTCATCAACTTTGGCAGCAAATTCATGCATTCCTTTGCCAAACCATTTGGCAAGTCCCTAGGAAGAAAAAAATCGAATATCAAAATGGGAATATTCATACAGCACAAGACTACACCATAAATCTGGAAGTAACAAGAACAAAGTTGATTTTCTAGATGAAGAAATCAGAGCTATACAATTACAGGCATCCTCTATGCCTAAATAGGAGATCCCCACTACCTGATTTATCTAGCATTCTGTGAAGCCACGTCATCACCAAGTCTCTACTTCGTGTCCCCTATTGTCCTTCGAGTTATTAGGCCGAAGAAAGACCGAAGAAATGAACAGGCAGTTCAGGTGAAACTGATCTCCCGGCACTGAGATGACTCCTGACTTTCCATATGGGCGCACCCGCACCACCGGCGCACGAGCTGCCCCTACAAAATAGACCCGTCCCTCTCTCTCTCCCTTGCGCGGCCCTGCCTCATCCCACGAGCATCACTGCTGCAAAAGCTAGACGACATCATCCAGGCCTCAGTCTGTGTTGGCATGGACCATGGGGCAGGGTGGGGAAGATTTCTCAGAAGCAGATCCGCAACCTGAGCAGGCGAAGGGGCTAGGTGAGGGGTGCGCCGATGAGGCTTGCTGCATGGCGAGGTGGGACGAGGGAAGCAATACCGGAGAAGCCTCCGCCGAAGATTTGTAGTGAAGAGCGAGGAGAGGGAATGGCAGCGGGTTTGGAAGGAACTGCCAGCGAGTCTCCAGTGATTGAGTCTCGAGACGCCATCATGCAACCGGCGATCCGCTCCCACGGCGGTAGCCGGTCCTTATCCTAGACCCTCCCTGTACGTAGTGGTGATCGCTGGTCCTGTGATTGCGGCGGTTAGGTACTATGAAGTATGAATCTACATTGGCTTGACAGGAGCGTGAAGCCGTAAAGAATGAGTCTGGGCCTAGGAACCTTCAACCGGGAGAGATGGGCCTGCAAGCCATACTGGCCGAGGTGCTCGGTACTAATTAACTATTATTTCCTTTCTCAAAAAAATTAAATATTATTTACTCTCTCTATATATATATTAATTAGCATAAATAGAATGCTTATGTATGTAGATATGTATTATATACAATTTTATTTGTCAATTTATCAATAGCTACAAATGTTGTGTTTTTGGAACGAACCATGTGTATTTCTCTGATGATCAATATTTTTTTCAAGATTTCATTACTCACTTCATGCCATTCTTTCTCCATGATGCAGTGAAATGCTAATACGAAAGTGCCCGCAGCAACACGCGGGGTATCATCTAGTTCTAAAAGGTCCAATGCTGTGTTTACAATACATTCTCAAGGGATATAAATATTTACCTTTGCAGCCTCCCTAAACCTCCTAAATCCTTTGCTGGATTGAATCTTGCTGAGAGCACTAGAGAAGGCATTGACTGACATCTTTGGCCGGCCATCTGCTTTAGGAAGCAAGGTATGACAGCTATCATTTAGAATAACTACCATGTTGGAATCGAGGAAACCAGCATGGCCCATTGCCTCATACAACTGGCCAGCCATGGTTGTCCAATTACTTATAACTGTCACTATTCGAATTTTTCTCCCGTTTATATCCCTTGCAACCGCCATCCCTGATAAGAAGTAACTCTCAAACTATATATAGAAAGGAAATAAAACTTTAAAAGACTGTATAAAAGAAGCAAGATTCAGGAAATACTGAACAGAGCTTGGATTTTATCATGATGTGTAAATTTTTGTGATGATTAATCTGTCAGCTGTAAACATCGTATACTGTGAGGATTCTGTGCTATTTCACACTAAAATAAAGAACAGGAACTGAAAGCACTGAGCAGAATAATACAGATCAGGCTGTCTTTTCTTAAAAAGGAAATCTCCTAGTGCTGCGTACATAATTGAATTCAGAAACTAAATCCAACTTCATTGATTTTTTCAAGTAGACAAGCCATTATTAATTAGAAAGGCCTACAGGTGAAAATATCACTAAGAAATGACTATGAGAATAATGTCAAATCCATTCCACTTGCAGAGAACAGTTCTGTTCAATAACATAGATACAAGTTGACACGCAAGACAGTAATGTACAAATAGAGGAAGTACCAAGGCCAGCAGATAGACTATTGCATCCATGTCCAGCACCAAAGGGATCATACTCGCTCTCAAAACGCGACGTGAACCCAGAAAGGCCATTTTTCTGTTTAATAGTATGAAACAGAGAGCGCCTTCCTGTGAGAATCTTGTGCGCATACGCCTGTTGCAAGAAAACCATTGAGCGAAAAAAAAGTTCAAGATGACAAAGTTGAGCAAAACAGATGCCTTACAATTGAAAACAGTAACAGAGAGATGTCTTACATGCTGACCAGCATCCCATAGTATCTTATCCATTGGGGCATTGAACACGTAATGTATAGCAATTGTCAGCTCCACAACCGAGCGGCCAGGACCACATGGTTGGCATTTTCTGGACATTATGAAAGCTATTTCAGAACGAACTTCATCGGCTAACTGCTTGAGCTCCTGTTTTTGTTTAGGTATACAGACGTCAATTTTTTCTCAAATCTTATGCATTATTACTATGATGAGAATGGAAGCCCAAAGAGTATGAGTATGACTCTGACTCTGACGACCTTACTAGATAGATTTTTCAAATGAATGGGTGCATCAATTGTGTCCAGGATTGGAGTAGGATCCTTCTCCCAGAAGAAATCATCAACATCAGGTAGTGCCGCCACTCTCTGAGTAAAGCCCTGCACAAAAGTTGCGGTATCAAACCACAGCGTTAACGTATAGTATCTCTAACCGTATATGTGAAGTTTGGAGCTAAAAATCAACTTTCAACTCAGAAACTCCTTCTGCTATGCCTTGCAACTTCAAGAAAAGCATACCCTTGATGGTGAAGCTGGTGATGCTGTCAGCAGCGGTCTCGAATGCATCCGATTGCATCTCAAATACCGAAGAGTGTGGAAAGGGTAGCTTGTGGGGTGCAGAACCGCAAACTCATCATAGACCAGGTTACGAGCAAGCCGAGGATGCAGAAACGCCATGTCCATGGGTGGAGACTGGCGCCAGCTGATGCCCCAAATCCTGCAATTTGACGATCCATTTCTAAGAAGAAGGGGCTTGACAAGAAGCACATCGAGAGGCCCGCGAACACGAGACGGCGCGGCGTTTCCCGGTTGACTGGCTATTGCCGCCCATTCCCCACTGGCCACTGCGTCGTACTCCGTATATTCCTATCGGAGGAGGCGGGGAGAGAGAAGTAATAATACGCGAATTACTCCGTCCCCGCGATTGTGATTTCGACCGTAAGAGCATCTCCAGCAACACTACCCAACACACTACCTATCTCCAATTTGGGTAGTGGAAGCCAAAAAACTAGCTCTAGCAGACTATGCCCAATAAATCTGTTGTCTACCCAACTCCCTCCCCTCCCTATCCATTCTTGTTGGGCCAAGGAAGTCTACCCAAATCTTCTCTCTCCTCTCTTTTCCTCCCCACACGCGTGCCTGCACCCGCCACCGTCGGTCTTCTTCCCCACACCACCGTCGGCCTTCTTCCCGACCACCGCCGGCCATGGGGAGGTTCGCCGCCTTGACCCCCATCGGGCGCTCCCCGCGGCGGCGGCCTCCTCGGCGAGCAGGCCCTGCCCGGCACAGCTCCGCGCGGCGGCGCCCTGTCCCGGCGGCGCGTCCCCGGTGCGGCTCCCCGCGGCGACGCCCTGTCCCGGCGGCGCGGCTCCCGCCCCCGGCCGCGACTGTGATTCATCGCTATTACTCCAGAAGCCTTTTTTTTCTGCCGTTCAGCCGACGCGCAGGCGCTCTCTCTCGTAGTCTCGTGCGGCAACTGGAGTAGACAGCTGAATCTGACGAGCAAACAGCCTTTCCCCCTCCAAAATAACAGCATCAATTAAACACGAACGGAAAGCTACCTCGAACCGGCAGAAGACGCCGCCGCCGCCGCCGCCGTGATCTCCTCCTCCCTTCGCGCGGGACCGGCGGCCGGATGCGGCGGCTACTGTGTGACGCCTTGAGGGTGTGGGGCAGCAGACTCCGATTTGGGTGGATGCGGAGCGTCGCGCTGTAGTGGCGACATGACAGAGAGGTTAATCCGAACGCAAAGTTTTAATCTTTTCTGTGTCCTGATATAGCATAGAGTTGATTAATCCCACTATAGTAATGATAATGATTCCTCTTCCACGTCTGCTTGCTTTGGTTAGTGCGTTCAACTGTAGTCAAACTGCGGCGAGTTTTCCCTGCGCGGGGGCTAATCTGTGAAAAGTGCGTTGTAGAAATCTAATTGGGGGTAAAATGCAAAACTCTTTGATGATGATTAGACCGAACGCAATGCGCGAAATAAAAGGGTGATCCAGTGAAGAGAATGGGCATCACTCATTTTGGGCTGGTATCGCCTGCTACAGTGAAATAGATAAACGATAAGATGTTGGTTGGTTGGTTCCACGTTATCGTGGAAGAAATAAACAATAAGGTGTTGTTTGGTTGGGCAACGAGGGTGATGATAACCGTAAATCTGTATTCTGTAATGAAAATGAAATGATTGTGCCGCTATCTCACAGTGGTGCCTAAACCTTAGCCTATTCATTTGAAGCATCACTCTAAGATCATGTTTGTATTTACTGCCTAATGATAATAGTTAAGGTGTGTTTGTTTCCACTTAAAATTAGAATCGAGGTGAAAATAATCAAGCATCCCATCCAAACACTTGATTTTTTTATGATTTTCTAAGAAATCAGCGAGGAAAAGAATCCAACTTTCACTTACCCTTTTCTGTACCGCATCCTCTCCCTTGCATTTTTGGTATCACGAGCTGTTTTCCACCTCTAGCCCTTGCTCCGCTCGCTCGTCCCCAGAGGCAACAACAACGGGCCTTCCTTTGACGGCTCCCTGTCTTACATCGACATCAAAGAAGGAGGGCATATAGATCTTTTTATAGTCTATATGGTGCCACAATAATCAAGATTGCCAAACACTCCTAATTCTTTGTATGGAAGTTTTTTTAGCGGCTTGTTAGTAAATCATGATTCGATTATAATTGATTCTTGTATAAGTAGTCCCAAACATGGCCTTAGTTGGCTAATAGTTCATTACGTGATTTGGTCTAGATAATGGGATAGTTGCTATATAAAAGTCTAGCTAACAATTAGCTAGTCTATTATCTATACATGTTTAGATCTAAAAGAGATAATTATTAATGAATGAATAACTACTATCCATAGGAATCAAATAAGGCCTAAGCCAACACGTTGTATGGCCTTGCTCGATATCTTCTTGTTAAAAAATATGCTCGATATCCGAATTAGGGGTCTTTTAAAAAAATATATGGGTCGTGATTAATAATCAAGATCAAATTAGGTGTATTTTAGGAAAAACACAGGATCGAGATTAGTAGATCCAACAGGGGTCTTTTAGAAAATATTTTCATCTGCAAACTTGCGGTGAAATTCCGGGCTCCGTCTTCCGCGGGGTGGATTTGGATAGCGTGGTGATGAAAAATGGCGGCTTCCGCTCTCCACATCCGCCTCCTCCCCTCGCCGCCGGCGGGTGTGAGGCTTCAGCAGCGACAACTACGCTCGGTGAGCCCTGCGGGACCCTTCTTCTTCTTCTCCCTTCTCCCTTCTCGCCCCCCACCCAGGACCCAGTATGCTGCCCGCCATGGTGCTGCGCCGCGACTTGGCAGAGTGGCAGGTAAGAGGCGGACCGACGCATAGGGCGAGCTTGGGCAGCCGCCCTAGGTCCCCTCCGGCGAGCACCACTATAGTACCCTTGTTCTCTCGCCGGAAGTCCGAGCGCAGGTAAAGCTGTGCAGGTCCGATGCGGCGGCGCTGACGGGAGGTTGAAGAAAGGTGCCGCCGCCTGCTGTGCTGGGCTGATTGGCCGTTTGAGCCTCTGTGGAATGGCCCATTTTCTGGCCTATTTTGGTCCACTCTCAGTCTCCCATTTATCACTTGGAAACCAACGGCATTTTGATTGTGCAGTTAGATGATCTTATCTTCTTAAGAGACTAAACTACACAGATGACCTTACCTTTTGAGAGGCTAAACTGCACTTTTCATTATTCAATGAGCATACTTGGGCCTTGAATTTAAGGCAATTGATTGCTGGTTTAGGAAGCCCCAGTTTGTTTGAGCTTTTGCTGGTGTCTTCACATATTTCGAAGCATGTGAGAATCAATGAAATTGCTGTGCAGACATGTGTTTTAAGATTCTGTGCTATTTCTGCCTGATGTTTATTGCAGAAAATACAGAGGCAGGGTGGCCTATCTCGAAAATTTTCAAAAGTTGTGTCCTATTACAGTCTCACAACACCACCATATAACCTGGTATGTAAGCTTATTGACGCCAGCCTCAAAAGAATTCCGTGCTATCACTAAAGGAATGTCTAAATTTTAACTTTGTTTGCCTTTGTTTTCCGATACAATGTTCAGGATGCTCTGGAACCTTATATGAGCGAGAGGACAGTTGAACTTCACTGGGGCAAGCACCATCAAGATTACGTGGATGGCTTGAATAAGCAGTTGGCTACCAGCCCTCTCTATGGATACACTCTGGAGGATCTGATAAAAGAAGCTTACAACAATGGCAATCCATTACCAGAGTATAACAATGCAGCACAGGTAGCTTGTTGATGACACCCTGTTCATTATATTTTGCTCGCACTAATCATATTCTGCCTGTAATGTGTTTTCTTTCCAAAAGAAAAACTGCAGTTTGTGCTTTCACCAATAGTAGGATGGTTTTTGGAGTTCCAAGCTTATGTCTTCTGACATGCAGGTCTGGAACCATCACTTCTTCTGGGAATCAATGCAACCAGAAGGTGGTGGCTTACCTGAGGGAGGTGTGCTGCAGCAGATTGAAAAGGATTTTGGCTCGTTTATTAATTTTAGGGACGAGTTTATCCGCTCAGCCTTACAACTATTGGGGTCTGGTTGGGTTTGGCTTGTCTGTAAGTTTCCTTTCCTTTTTCTCTGAAGTACAGGCGGCACTGATTCAAGCTACTGATTTCCTGTTGCTCTTTCTAAAGCTTTGTTTCAAAAAAAAAAGTTTCTTTCTAAAGCTAAATTCTAAGCTTAGTTTATATTCCGCTGAATATTTGTTGCAGTGAAGAGAAATGAGAGAAAGCTTTCAGTGGTTCATACACGGAATGCTATCTCCCCACTTGCTTTCGGTGATATTGTATGTTTGCTATACTCCCATTTTTCTCCTTGATGTGTTTTCTAAAAACTTAAGAGTACAGACTTTGCAGTGACATCCCATATTTTCTAATTGCAGCCAATCATCAGCCTAGATTTATGGGAGGTAAGGACATGGACTCTGAGTTTGTAGATTCTGTTTTATGCCAAATATTGACACTTCTCCTTTTCTCTGCAGCATGCTTACTACTTAGACTACAAGGTGTGCTCTAGTTCTCTTTTTTTTTTGGTGCTTAACATCTATTTTGAACTTTGACAAGCTAGTTACAACTTCGCAGAAAACATTTGTGGTTCTTTGTTTTTTCAACTTTTCAGGATGATAGGCTAACATATGTTACAAACTTTGTGGACCATCTCATCTCTTGGCATACTGTCACCCTACGCATGATGCGAGCAGAGTCTTTTGTGAACCTTGGTGAGCCAACTATCCCGGAGGCATGAGCTACAGATACACCCTAGTTATATCATGAGGTAAGAATTCAGTACTTTAATGCATTGCACCTGGCATATACATACCTTAATCATGTACTCCAACTCAGGAAACAGGGGCACTGTTTAGTAGTTTGTGCTCTTTTCCCAGCTATTGAGTAATCTTCAGTATTAGCATTAATGGGAACTCATTTCAGAGCATCCATAAGTTTGTAGTGCTCTCTCATGGCACAACAAAACTTTTCTTGGAAAACTAGTACATGAGGAAACACCGAAACAGAATACTAGTATTGAGAGTCAAGCTCCTACACTAAGTGGAGGTTTTATGCAAAGGTTTTATCTCTTTTTTTTTCTATTTTTAGTAAGGTCAAGTTGGAGTCGTGCTTGAGGCTTAACCTGACACTGAACTGAGATGACAATTAGAGGCTGTCGTTATCACATTATTAGCGTTAGGTCGATCTTTATTGGCAAGGAATACTGCTATAAAGCACCCGGTCCCTAAACAAAGCAAAAGGCATCCTGACTTGAGCTAGTTGATGTGATGTTCTTGCATCCACTATACTT
Source organism: Bothriochloa decipiens (assembly GCA_023333625.1). Classification (NCBI taxonomy): domain Eukaryota; kingdom Viridiplantae; phylum Streptophyta; class Magnoliopsida; order Poales; family Poaceae; genus Bothriochloa; species Bothriochloa decipiens. Next base: position 44,675,901 of record CM041638.1, on the reverse strand, counting down.
ATATGCCAACATTAATTATCCAGGCCTACATAGGATGGAAAATGGTTCCTTTTGTCACCTCATCTAAAAGCAAATATTTGATATCTTTCATCGTGTTGTTTGATCCCTTGTTTTCATCCACTGAATAGATATCCTTTGGATACGTCGGATCAAATCCTGCTGGAGGAACCAGAGAGTTGCAAAGTCTTGTCTCTCATAAGAAATGTTTATCACCGTAATGTCATACACGCAATGAATGTAAAGATAAGCTGCTGGGATTTCACCATTGCCCTTGGATATTGCTACAATGAAATCACTAGTCAGCATCAAGTTTGAAGACATGTAACAAAGCGAAGCTTTGGAGCTAGTAGATTATGGAGTTGGCAGTGATCCAACTTGGGCTTTGAAGCCATGGCACTTTCTTTAGACAGCTATGCGCATATGCTTCAGAACGAGTGCCCATAGTGTTGTTAGAATAATTTTGGTTCTGTGTGTTTCATGACTTCATCATGCTAGTGTTTTGTTGTAGAGGAACGTGTAACGGAACAATATTCTTGTTTTACTAGTTGATGAATCCTACTAGTTTCGGGTTGTAGGGAAATTTTTATCAAACGCTGCAAGCTTAAATTTTTTGTCTGAAAGGAAGTTAAAACTTAGAACTTGAATGCAATGCTACAGCCATCCGAAACCTGCATTCCTTGAGGGCCGTGTAACCGTGTAAAATTTTTACGTGTATCTTTCACAGATCAGCAGTGGATGATCTGTGAATGTGTGAAAGATATAGGCCTCGTTTAGATTGCGAAAAAATGTGAACCCGATAAATAGTACTATTTTTGTCTCATTTAAAAAATATTGTCCGATCATGGACCAAGTAGGCTCAAAAGATTCATCTCGTGATTTTGAACTAAACTGTGTAATTAGTTATTTTTTTTACCTATATTTAATGCTCCATACAAACAGCTAAAGTATTGATGTGATGGAGAGAGTGAAAAAATTATAACTTTTAGGGTAAACTAAACATGGCCATAATATGCACTTGTTAGCTGAAAAGGTGGTCAGCAGTGCATTTTCTGCAGAACTACTATTGTCCTAGCTGCTGCATCAGCATAAGACTGAACATGAGAAAGCAGACTGAGCTATGCTTGAATGCTTCTGACGCCTGTAAGAGTTCAGCAGGAAACTTCTGAATCACTGTAAGCATAGAAAAGAACGTCTGTCAGATCGTGAGCAGACATTCCTGACGAATTTGATACGATGAACTGTCGTTGAGATATTCTAGCTGACAAAGAATCCACACTCATTCCCGGTTGCTACTCTGTTTCCCCTGATCTTGACGTCCATTTTGCACGCCCAAGACTGGTGAAAAGTCGATCGAGTGCCATGTTCTCTGCACCCCTCGTAAAAAGGCGAGGTTCGCTCATTGTCCAATCGCCAATTTCCCATCCCCTTGTAGTAATTGTTGCAATCATAGACGACTGTACTGGAGTAAAGCTGCTTTTGACATTTCAAAGCCATGAGATAGCACAACGGGCTGGCAGCCATGGCGCTCTGTAGTCTGTACAAACAAACGGTTGCAGTACTGAAGGCTTTTTTTGTCAGCATGGTCCGAGACCTTCATTGATCTGTCTTGTGCAGGGACAACAACGAATGACTCCAACCAAAGGCTTTTGTCCTGCACATGTTGTATCATGCGGTTGTTGCACCAAATGCGAACCGAAAGGACGAGACCGAAAAGATCTTGGGTAACTGCTCTGCATCAGTCCAAGCTGATGAGCAGCGCGGCAGGTTAACCTGCTGAACCTGTCACTGGAGAGTGGAGAGCAGCCACTGATCTTAAGATCTGGTGCACCAGTCCAGACGCTGCTGATGTTGATAGATAATTGATAATTCAGACATGGAAAGATCGGGCCTACCCTACGACAGTCGAACATGGTTCCCCAGAACCTGAATTCTGCCATGATTACAGCATCTTTTTCATACATATCAAAAGAGAACAGGATGAATAAATTCCATCGGATCGGAACGCATAGCAGCAGTCCAGTACAGATAAATTGCGCGAAAGAATGCGTTGTGTTCAGAATCGGAATCGGGTGATAACAATAACAATAGAAATAGATAGATGCGGTGGTTCAACCCATGGCTGGTTTACGAATGCTCAAACTGACAGAGTAATCTCTCTTGTACTACGACATGCTTTATTATGTTTGCACTTGCACGGCGACCAGATCGACTAAAGGAAGCAGGCTATTGAAACTGAATCATCATCATCACTAGGTAGGTAGAAGAGACGGAGGCGATCTCCATCTGCATCTGGACCGTCCTCTGGAGGCCGGAGCCGGAGCCCGGCCTAGACGCCTAGTTGCAGCAGCAGCAGAGGCAGTCGAGGCAGCACTCGCAGGTCTCGTAGCAGCAGAAGCAGCACAGCGCCGTGAAGATGCTGCATGTTGAGCAACACATGAGAGGAACAAGAGTTAGTTCAGCAGACGGCCATCTTCAGGCACACAAGTCGGGACGATGAAAAAAAAAAGTAAGATGTTTTAACGAGCATCTATCTCACGCGCAAACAAAAAGGTGTATGCTGGACGCTGAACAAGAAATTTGACTCTCTGAGATGATGCAAGTAAAGTAGGCTTGGTTCTCTTCTATATGGATGTACAAGTGTACAGTTAAGGACTTGCCGGCTTTTCTTTCTTCAGAAAAGACTAAGGACTTGAGGAAATTGACCGTACGCAGAGCAAGGCCAGACTGCAAAAGAATCAACTACGGATATTTGAAGGAGAGAAAAAAAAAACGCGTCGGGTTTCTTCTGAAGAAAAAAAATCACCGATCCAAGACAAACACTGGAAACAAACTAACGCAGAAGCTACGAAGGAACTAAACCGAGCTGCTGACGACAGAACAAAACTCTCTCTTCTTTTTTTTTCCTCTCAACTCGCTCATGAGATAGATGGACACGAAGAAAGGAAGCAACTGATCGAGTTCTGTCATCAGAAACGGAGAGACGGAGGAGCTGTATGAAGCTCACCAGGCGTAGAGGCAGCCCTTCTCCTCGTGGCGCCTCTGCACGTGGTCGAAGTAGGACATCTCCTGGGCGGACGGCGCGTTGTACATCTTCGCCTTGCGGAGCTGTGGTGGTGAACTGACGAATGAGCAAGGGTTTCGTCTTTCTCTCCTGATCTTCTTCTCGATCCCTTGGTTGGTGTTGGTTGAACGAGTGGTGGGCTGCTGGCTCTGCCGTGGGTAGAATTTATAGACGGGGAAGACGAAGAAGAAGATGAAGAGAAGGGTCTGCATACGTGGGTACCGGCGGTTGGCCTTTGCTGTGCCCACCCGTCGCCACAGACAAACGGACGAAAGGGACAGTTCGTCGCGGCTTTGACAGTAGGACTCCGTGGGCCCACCTGGCTGCGACGGTCTTGTACAATTATTGGTGTGCCTCTCTATCTACATACAGATGTTACTCGGAAAATCCGCCCCATGAATTTCACGCCCAAAAAAAGGGTTACATTGATTTCTGCACGCATAGCATATGGAGATCAAGTACCGTGAATACCGGACTGAAGACTTCAGTGTCCAGTATTTGTTTTGGTTGATCAGCTAGGATGTTAGTTTCAATTCATAGACTTTTCTTGGAACAAGAGGCAGCCTCCTTATTTGAATAGCCATTTTTTTTAATTTTATAAAATTTTTGGAGTCCAGAAAGAAGCAGTGGGTAAAATCAGGTGCAACTGTGCGATATCCTTCTTCCCCCATGCCCCTCCACTAGGGATTGTGATTTGTGATGCTGGCTGGGAAAGGCCAGCAACAACTCCAACTCGCCAAGTCGCCATCTATCTACCGGCCAGCTACTACAGATTCTCTCCTACTGTACGTTTGGTGCCATGACCATGACATGGACCAATCCTTCGTGTGACAAGTCATGAAAAAAAGACCGAATCTCTAACGGAAGAGAAAAAAACAAGAGCGGCGTACATATGTTCTAGATAAATAAATGCTTTTACTGAATGCTCAACTTGCTGGTGAACTACCGGTGTTCTGAACCCCTGCACGGAGTTCCCTTAACTCGGAAACGAAACCACGAAAAGCATGAAAAAAAAAAACACCCCGTCCCGCCAGCATATGGCACACAACATGACTGAACTGAACAGAACACAACACAACACAACCAAAGTTTGAACACAACGGAGAAGGAGAATAAGAAGATGGTTCTCACTCACCAGCCGTAGAGGCAGCCCTCAGGGCCGTCCCTTCGCATGTGCGAAGTGTGTGACCGCACACGGCCTTTAATTTATATAGTCCTTCAAATATGTACATACATACTACATATACTACGTATAGATAGCAATAGGCTGTTTGGCCCATTAGCACTCAACTCAAGTGAACGCTGAAGCCCAATAAAGAATGATTTTTTAGCCGGCCCTCCGTCGACGTCTCTTTATTTCCATCGCAACGCAACACAGCAGCAGATCGCAACCTGTTCGACTTCCTAATTCCAATCCCCGTCCCTGACGCTGGAAGCCCTACCCTATTGGCCGCCGGCGCCGCCCACCAGGCCTTGCAATAGTTACCGGCGTCGAGCGTGCACAAGGTGCTCAAGCCGTGACGATTGGACTATCGACTGACGGCAACAGCGCAAGGTATTATTGATGATTCCTTTTTTCAATTCATCTGCAATCACAGCGCAAATGCAAAAGCTAAATTTTGTTCTTTTGATCTTTCGTCTTGCAAATTTGAAGCCATGTCTTCTGCAAATCGGTCTAGAAAATATGAATCGGGTTGGCAAAAGCAAAAGAAAAAACAAAGAATAGAGAAATTAGTCAAATCTCAGGAAGGATCTATGGATAGATTTGTTAAGAAACAGTCACAAGTGTCATCTAATAATCCAATACCTGACCAGGGCACAGCCAGGGGCAAGTAGTTGACAATAATGTTGACAATGATCCTAGTTGAGGAAGCTCTCCATGACAACACAAATACTCAGATAGACAATAACAGTGAAGACTTGAATCCTTCTTTGGATGCCGGTGACTCTTTTCAGCCTGATATATTTGATCCAAGATATTGGGGTTCACTTGAAAGTAAACAAGTAGACATTTTAGCACAAAAGGGCCCTAAAAGAGACCTCTCAATTCAGAAGGGGCCTAAGGACAAGTTATCTAGAAGAAGATTTTCTTCACTATTCTGTAATAGAATTCTATCAAATGGAGAAAGTTGTGACAGGAATTGGCTTGTTTATTCTAAAGAACCCGATAGAGTATTTTGTTTTAGTTATAAATTATTTACAAAAGGGCATCGAAAAGGTCAGTTGGCAAATAAGGGTTGTAATGACTGGATACATCTTGGGAAGAGACTCAAAGAGCATGAGACATGTGCAGATCATGTTTTGAGCATGACAGCTTGGTATGAGTTGCGTAACAGATTGCAAACTGATCAAACTATTGACAAAGCTGCTCAACGACAACTTGAGAAAGAAAAGGACCATTGGAGGAAGGTTTTATTTAGAATTGTTGGCATAGTAAAATTTTTTGCCAAACATAATCTTGCATTTCGTGGAAATAACAGCAAACTATATGATGATAGCAATGGAAATTTTTTGGGCTTAGTAGAGATGTTGGCTGAATTTGATCCAGTTATTCAAGAGCATGTCCGTCGGATTACAAATGAAGAAACTCCCGTTCATTATCTTGGTCCTAGGATTCAGAATGAGTTGATACACTTGCTTGCTTCTGCTATTAAGTCTGAAATTATTAAGAAGATAAAGAGTGCAAAGTATTTCTCTGTCATACTTAATTGTACCCCTGATACAAGTCACCAAGAACAAATGTCTTTAATTATAAGATATGTGGACTCAACATCAGGTCATGTTGAAGAATCCTTTCTAGGATTCTTAGATGTAATTGACACGACTGGACAGGCACTTTTTGATGTGCTAGACAATGAGCTAAAGATTCTTGATCTTGACATAGATGATGTGAAAGGACAAGGCTATGATAATAGTTCAAATATGAAAGGAAAACATCAAGGTGTACAAAAGGAAGCTTTTGGATGTAAATCCTAGAGCTTTCTATTCTGCTTGTGGTTGTCATAGCCTCAATTTAACACTTTGTGATATGGCTACTAAGACTTATGGCAGAGCTAAAGACTTCTTTGGAATCATCCAACATATCTACACAACATTTGCTAACTCTACTAAAAAATGGCAGATTCTAAAAGATAACACAACTGGACTGACTCTCAAGTCAGTTTCAGCTACACGATGGGAGAGTCGCATTGATAGTGTTAAAACTATCAGATTTCAGTGTGTAGACATTCGGGAGGCTCTACTTCAGGTATCCAACATTTTTATATTGGTACTGATTTACTAATGTACTTTTATTGGTTATCTCATATATTAAAAATATTTTCTTTCTTTTAATTTTAGGTATCTGAAACTGATAATGATCCAGCAAAGAGCAGTGAGGCTAAAGGTCTGGCAAATAATGAACTTGGACAATATGATTTTATAGTGGCGGTTGTCATTTGGTATGAGGTACTGTATGCTGCTAATTTGGTAAGCAAACAAATATAAGAAAAGGATATGCTTATTGATGCTGTTATCAAGAAAGTGCAAGGGCTTATTTCTTTCTTCGAGGGCTATAGGGAAACTGGTTTCTTAGAAGCTTTGAAGTCGGCCAAAGAAATTGCACTTGAGATGGATATTGGTACTATATTCACTAAAAAAAAGAAAAATTACAAGAAAGAGGCATCACGATAAAAACCCAGAAGACACAAATATTGCCACAATGTCTCCAGAGGAGTTATTTAGAGTAGAGTATTTTAACACTGTTATTGATCAAGCTATTGCCTCTCTTACAACAAGATTTGAGCAGTACAAAGATTACCAAAAAAAACTTAGTTTCTTATTTACTTCGGAAACATTGCAGTCGTTGGATAACCAACTCTTAAAGTCTTCTTGTGATAATCTTGAGGCTATCCTTACAAAGGATGACAAATCTGATATTGATGCCAAAGAACTATATATGGAGTTAAAGTTTCTACAAGACTTTATTCCAAAAGAAAGAATAGGGCCTGTTGAAATTTTACGGTTTTTAAAGGAGCATGGTTTTTTCCTAATGCAACTATTGCATATAGAGTTCTATTGACTATTCCTGTGACCGTTGCATCAGCAGAGCGAAGCTTTTCTAAGTTGAAGCTATTGAAGACTTATTTGCGTTCTATAATGACACAAGAAAGACTTAATGATTTAGCTATAATAGCACTTAAAGGCAAAATATTGGAGAAGATTGATTATGAGCATATCATTGAAGACTTCATTTTAAAGAACACTAAAAGAATGATGTTATTCAAGTAAAGATTATGTGACATAGGTACCATTCTTAAATCTTGATATATATCTTATTGCAATACACTGCATGCTTTATCATATCATATATTTAGTCTTTTTTTCTAAGTTAATAGGCCTTATTTTTTAATATCGTACAAGACCTCCAATTTTTCCAGGACAGCCCTGCAGCCCTTCTCCTCATGACGCTTCTGCACGTGCTCGTAGTAGGACATGTCCTGCGGCGGCGGCGGCGCGTTGTACATCTTGGCTCGCTGCCTTGTGGCTTCTCTCCTCCCTCGTCTTCAGGCACGGTGAAGCAGCTAGAAGCAGATGTTCACCGACCCCTGCTTCTGCTTCAGTTCTCTTTCTACCTTCTGCACAGCAATGGGTGCAGAGACAAGGCCGTCTTTATACACGAAAGGCAGGAGAGGCCAGCATTCGTCAATGCCAGCCGCGTAGTCACCTTGGAAGAGTCCTTGGTTGAAGCAGAATTCACATGCGACAAACAAAAGGTGCCTAGAAGAGGTGGTTTTGGTTTTGTTTCTAGGGTATCTCTGCAGACACAATAGCGCGTGCATCCATATGCCTTTGCTTCCTTAGCATCGAAGGTTTGTAAGCGATAGATGGTCATTTATTGCTAATCAATCCATTTTGATACTATATACTATCTATAAGATTTTGCACGCCAAGGTCTTTTTAATACTATATCTATAAGATATGTACATCTATAAGAGATGGAGACAACACTCAAGGTCTGACGTAATGGATGTGCTCTAAGTAATTCCCGGGTCAGCAAAGAAAAGGATGTGACTGCATTTATATAGTAGCATGTGTTACAGGTTTCAACTCACATTTTTCACCTAACCCTCCTGCTAGTGCTAGTATAGTGAGTAGTATTTGTGTTCATGTCATGATGTAATTTCCTCTTCCTACGTTAGAGATCAATTGGGCCACTAATTTTGTTTAGCTTATAAGTGGATTCGGTGCTATTAGTTGTGCACATCTTGAGTGAGATTTCTGTGGGCTCAAGATATGCATAATAAGGTGCCACCTTTATTTAGGAGTATCAGATAGAGACATAGTGTATCTTGTTCTGCATTTATATGTAGTAGCCCAGGCATGATGTCACTAGCTCAGTTTTTTTTTTCTGAACATCATGGGACTGTTTGTGAAGTTGCAGTGGATTCATTGTCTGAAGATATCCCTGATCAAGATGGGTGCACTGCATTCATAGCATACTATATCTTGGGCTGGTCAGTGATATATTGAGCGAAAGATCTCAGATACAGATAGAGATAGTACTAATCATATATTGAGGATGCGATTGCATTTATTTATATAGCAGTATGTTCCAGTTTCAACTCACATTTTTCACCTAACCCTCTTAGTAGTATAGGAGTATGTGCTCATCTGATGATGATGTCATTTGCTCTTCCTCTGTTAGAGATCATGCATGGGGCCATTGATTTTATCTAGCTTACAGTAAGTGGATTCGGTGTTATTAATGTGCAAATCCTGAGTGAGATTTCTGTGGCTCAAGATATGCCTGAATTTATATGTAGTACCACTAGTACGTATCAGATAGAGACGCGTAGGTGTCTTGCTCTGCATTTACATGTAGTGGTATATTTCAGGTTACAGCTCACATGCATGTCGTTTTAACCTAACAACCATTGTGTGCTCATGAAAGGAGTGCAAAATGTTAGGAGCTCTGTTTCTTTTTCCCCTCTGAACATCATGGGACATCTATATTTGTGAAGTTACAGTAGATTCATTGTCAGGGTATCTTGTCAGAGGTTTCTACTATGAGCTGAAGGTAACATTGATCATTGACCAAGGTGGGTGCATTCATAGGATAGGATAGGACTAGGAGTACTATGGTGCCGTTCGGTTATTCCAAGGCCTTGTTTAGATGTCTCAAAAAGGTTAAAAATTTCACTCTCTCTTCATCATATTAAATGTTGTGTCATATACGTAGAGCATTAAATATTAGTAAAATAAATAACTAATTACACAGATTAGTTATAAATTACGAGACGAATCTTTTAATCCTAGTTAGGTCATGATTGAATAATATTTATTAAATATAAACGAAATATTCCAGTACTTTTCAGGCTAGAAATTTCACGATCTAAACGAGGCCTAAGAATCTCGGTAAAAGAAATCCCCGGAATCCCTTGCAGACAGCGTAGTATTTTTCGAGGATTCTTACAGATAGACATGTAATCCAAAAAAAGAATCTTAAAGATTATTTTTATCTTTGTATTGTAATCCCAACCAAACAGGCCTATTGAGCTGGTCAGTGATAGATACAAGGTTTCAGATAGTGGTCGTACACCGTATACGTATCCTGACAAGGACTGAATAGACAGACCGCCTAGTTCTGGTAATCTGGTTGCAACTGCTAGTACATTTTAATCGTGTGATGGAAAATCAATGCAGCCGCATCTATCGCATGCATCCTCTGCAACTTGGAAACGCGTTAGGTTGGTAGATGGCTTGCCACGAACTGATCGAGACTGAAAGCAAGAGGCGAATATGTAATAAATGAATAAATGTGCTGAATCCTTCCTTGTACGAGTATTTCCATTCGTCAAACTGGAGTCAATGTTGATATATATTTTATTGTGTGCTGGCGGACTTAACAGGTCGATCAGATGAAATCTCCAAGAGATGGACAAAGAGTATTGAGTCATCATCTCATCTCATATGAATGAATGTTTTGCTTAGTGACTAAGAGACGAGAGAGGAGTAATCCTAAGGCTGCGTAGCTTGTATACTGCTGCTCCATCCGTCTCAAATTATAGATTCTAAATTTGACTACTCGTCTTATTAAAAAATTTAAATCAAACTAGTTAAATTTAGGTTATTCTTGAAGATCTTTTGTTAATAAAGCAAACCATAATAAAAATAATAATATTTTGAACAAATTTTTAAATAAGACGAGATGGTCAAACTTGAAACAAAAAATCAAACGAACTATAATCGACAGACTGGTAGAAGGCAGCGGAACGCGGACTCCCGGTCATTGCAACTGTGAGGATTCTCTTCTCCGTCCGTTGCTGACCGTGACCGGTCCATGTTGCTCACTTTCGTAAGCATCGGCATGGACAGGGTCCAATTCTCCATCATTGACCAACGTGGTGACCAATGTCTGTCGACTTACCAGGCCTAGGCAGACAAAAACTATGAAAGGAACAGACAGTGACCAAGAATTGAGACAGTGCAAGCAATTGCCCGTCGTTGCCGCCCGCCACATACGACGTACTCTAGTTTTTTTCGTCGTGACGGAGGGAGGAGATCTGGGCTCGTGTGCAGCCATGCGGGCCGCGGCCCATGCGAACCAGCCATGCTTTGCTCTCTCGAATCAACTTCGCCTCGCGGGTGACGACGCTAGACAGCAGCAGGACGGCTATACGAGACAAAGATTCGTGCTCGGAACTGCCGATCGATCGAGCACCCGACGAGCCTGCAGCTGCTGGGAACAAAAACAACGGTCTCCTCTCTAGCTTCTGCCGCCTCCGTCTCTGATGGATAACTATGAGTCCACACTCCACACGCCACACTCCGTCTCCAGTTTCAGCGGCGCGAAAAAACAGCCAGGAGGAGCCTGCAGCTGTTGTGCTGCATGCGAATGCGATGCGAGAACAGGAGAACGCGGCCAGAGCCAGAGATCGGCAGAGCAGACAAGATTCGTCCTCGGAACTGCAGACGGGCAGAGGCTGCAGCAGCGAAGCACAATGACAAATGTCTTTCGTCGCTCTCCACTCCGCCTCCATCCCGGCATTCCCATACCACTGGACTACTCGAGTACTCCTCCTACTCCCATACTGTCATCATAGTACAGCCCACGGTGTTGCATCCCATATCGATCGATCGATCGGGCATTGAACATCGGTGGATGCCTTGCAGCAGCACCTCAACTTCGGCCACCTACCCACGCCAATGCCATGCCGGCCCAAACTAGGCATTGTTTTGTTGGCGACCACAACAATGCAATTCTCACAAGGCTTGTCGTCCATTCGTCTTCGACAATGACACTGACGACGAGGCAGAGGCATTTGTTGGCATCTCTTATATTAGCCGATGCACTCTCTTCTCTTCTCCCTATGTACGTCCGTCCGATCCGGGGGTAGGGTACACGTGCACAACAAAAGCCAGCTTCCCCATGATCTTGGTAACAAAGTCCTCCTCTGCGTTTTCTTTTCTTTTATTTTTTTCTCAAGGACGAGCTAGTAAATTAAGGAGGAGTACATAGCTATACCACGTGTGAAGTACAAAATGTTCATTACTACTTTCCTAATAATAATAATGACTATCGATGATCAGTATGGATCCACGAGAGTGAAGAGCTCACAGTGTAACAGCATATGCATCCATTATTCTTATTCACCTACTACCTGTCGCTAGGAAAGTGGAAACGACTGATTCTGTTGTTGTTTGCCTGGTCCGGATTATACAATCAAATTTAATTAATAGGGCTTATAAGTTTGGTTTGTTTGTTGATCACTTAATTTTTGTACGTAAACTTGTTTTTATGTTATACACAACAGCTGGCCAGAGGGCAAACAAACGCTGGAGACCGCAGAAGCTAGAGTACTATATGTACGTGAGCACTTGAATTCGCGCAAAGAATTGACCAAGTAGATCTATATACTAGTAGTATACGTCCCTGGATAGTTGATGCAGCGCTACTTGCTATGCTACGAGTACGAATTCAACCAGACTTCCATGCATGTAATGATCCCGTCATTTTAGACCAAACTAAAAGCCCACTCAACTAATAATTATTTGTTTCCAGCCTTCCTAGCTATTTGGACTTGGACCATTCCATTCATGCTGTTCCAAAATCGATCGCGGCCGGCCAGCCCAAAGTAAAAAGTACACTACCCGACCTCCGATATGAATATGAGTAGACTCTACCGGTTTCAAATTATAATTTTTTTAATCTTGTCTTAACTCATATTTCTGCAGCTTTTTCTTCTCGGGGGGGGGGGGGGCGTCCGGTGGGGTGTAAAATGGATACGTAAACATCTGTCTCTTATCTTACATGCACTGTGAAGTACGTACTTGTATGCATATTTCTATGTTGCGTTTGCGTTTAAAAGGGATTAATTACAGTTAGAGTCAAGGCCAGGAGCGCATTATGCCATCGTTATATATATCAACAAGTATACTTGCCGCCTATTCATGGCACCAGTGAATTGACAATTAAGGGCACACGACGGTTGCACGGGGTCGTTTGCAGTTTTCAAACTGGACGGGCAGCACCAGTGAATTGACTTGGCTTGGCTCGATATATACGACCATGGCAGCTCTCCACCCACTGATGACCAACCCGTAAGCATGGTTCGCTACCGCTGACAGATCCAGCTGCAATGTGTCGTCAAACACTCATTGCGCCAGAATTCAAGCGTGCTCCGTACTTCGTAGCTAGAGTACCATACATGCAGCATCTAGTGGAAGTGATGCCCATTGGATTTGGGGCTGTGTTTCCACTGATTGTTGTGGTGCCACCAGCTTCGCGAAGCTACTACGCGTTCCCAAACTGCCCCTGCCAAGTGTCAGCATCGCCGGGCACACACCGGGGGGCCGGGGGGCAGCTGGCCGCCGGGTGGCGCCGTGCTGACCACACGCGCGCGCCACGCCATGAGCGGGTCCAAGTCGCCCGCTCTGCCCGCCCGTCATCGCCGGTTGGATTGCGCGGCGCGGACGATGGTCGATTTGGAGTCAGATGAGACGATGACATGAGAGTTTGCGTTACGTGCGCCCTCGCCGCGTGGTCAACCATTATTAACCAACAGTGTGCAGCGGCATGCTGGTTGCGACGGCCGCCCAAGTGGTACACCAACACCTATTGGCACCCTTTCTGATGTGATGTGACCACGTGTTAGTACATTTTGGATAATTGGATCCTAATGGTCTCTTTCTTCCCGGAATAAAGACCTCTTCTAGTAGTATTTAGAATTTATCACAATAAATATACTTTCTTAAGACCACGCTGAAGCGTGTTTTTCATTAAGCAGAACAATAAAATATACTTTTATAGGTCACTAATGAGTAGTTTTTGCTATTTTCTCTATTTCTACGTGAGTGCACTTGCATTGTCGGAAAATTCTTGTAAAAGTGCCAGTTAAATTTAATTTGCAATATCTTTAGGCGCATCTAGAGAAGAATCAAATGAGATTACATGAGATTTGTGTTCGCCTTTGTGTGTGCTGGCTAAGCACACTGGTTGTGACCGTCAATCATAAGTTTTTTTTTTAACATGACTCTACATATTTGCATTTGTAGCCTATAATATAGCATAAGGTTTTTGTTCTAGGTGCAAGTTGTATCAAGGTTACATGCATGAGTTAAATGTCGTAGCATTGGTGTGTTATCAGATTCTAACATAAAGTTGACTCTGATTTAATTTCGAAGAATTCAAACGCCTATTTTTGTCTTAGTCCCGGAATCTTCTTCTTTTCTTTCTTTTCTCCAATTCACATGGAACATTTATTTTGCGTGTCTTTATCCTTGCATTCTAAATAAAGACATTCCTTATCCATCCCTTGCAATCTAAATAAAGGCATGCATGGTTTATCTAGATAGAACTTCCATAAGATTTTTATGAACAAACACAAAATTTTATAATATTTGAACTGAGGTTTCATGTGTGTTTCACCTTGTTCATCTTACCAATGGTTGGTCTGTAATGAGTAGCACGCGTCTAGAGCGGTGAGCTGATATGAGTAGCATTATTTGTACAGATTCATGGGTCACATTGTTACTAGTGGCTATTGAAGACGAGGAATAGTTGGAGAAGTATGGTTGTTGGTCATGAATTGTGTCTTTCTTTGTGTTGTGCCAAAGTTTCTCTAATATTATATAGAAATTATATTATTTGAAAGCACATTTACCTTAAAATATGAATCAAACACATGTAAACATGTGGGCTACACACTTGCTCTAAGTATATGCAAGATCTTGCATTGGCTAATGATTGGGCCAACATGTTTTGGGAATTGAAAGAGGATGATAAATAGGTGGCTGGTTGCATTATTCTAGATTAAAGTGTTCATTGGTGATTTCAGGCTTAGATAGCAATATAACATAATATAGCATGAGATGAGAGAGTGTCTTCAATTTGTTTCGAGAAAAACAACTTCTAGTGTTTTTTCCTATTATTTTCATATTCCATCTTGGTACCTTGTTTACTTAGTGGAGGTGAACAAAGTATAAGAAGGTGTACTTAGAAACTAACTTTGTACAACTAGATTTCCTTGTAACCAATCAGGAAACCTACATGTAAACGGTTATGACTATCTATAACCCTGCTTGTAATCCGGTGTAAATGTATGTCATATGTGTTACTCTTCTGAACTATCTCTGTGATACACAAATTAGCAGACAAATGGATTGTAAAAATAATGGTGAGTACATGTGAACTAGTTACTTCTACAACAATCACCAAAATCGCTCGTTAGCTTATTCACGCTCAAGATACATCGCTTTCTTTGCTTTACCATCCACCAATATGGCAGTTGGTGTGGTCGAACCCAATTTCGTGTAGAACAGTCCGACAGGTAGAACAAGGAAAAAAAGAAAAAAAAAGGGACTAATAATTCAACCCGGGCCCACTGGTTCCGCTGCCCTGAACTGACCAAACCGGCCCTAGGGGCACTCTCGTCCTTTCACAACACCCTATGCTATACGCATACGGTCTCCGTGAGCCGTACCCGTGTGTATATATATATCGTCTCCACGCGGTCGCCCCTACGGCTCTGCTCCGTGCCGCCTTTCAGAGAAAACAGAGAGAGGAAAGGGAAAAAAAAACTCGCCTTTCTCCCCGTTCTCTCTTCTCTCCTGTGTGAGGTGGCGAGCCCGACGAGCGGAGGCCACAAGTCCAATCCGCCCGTATCTAATCCGCTCCAGCGCCGCGACGAGGAGGGAGGGCGGCACCGGCGGGGCGGGGCTTGATTCGGGCTCGTTCCGTTCCTCGCGGGGGCGCACGCACGGTGAGTTCCCGGTGATCTGCGTGGTCTGTGCGACGAGTTTCCAGGGCGTGGGGGCTGCGGCGGGGCTCGGGTGGTGGATTCCGGACTGCATTCCGGTTTCGTCGGTAGATCTGGCGGTTTCGAGCGGAGTTCTGTCGGTGCCCTAATGCTGGGGGGATTTTTTTTTAATCCGTCGGTTTTTCTGTGTTTAAATTTGCGGAAATTGATGGGGGTCGCGGGTGAAATGTATGGATTTTTAGGTGGTGTTGTGCCTGGCCTGAATTGGACACGAACAATGGGGCGCAGGTTTGGGTGTTGGGTTGCTGTGGATTTGCCCGGCAATGTGTTTCGGTTCTTAGCTGAAAAAAATTGGAGCTTTTCTAGGGGTATGAATATGATTCGTTTTATTCGGCTGGATGGAAACATGGTCCAACTGGCTTGAGCTGTATCCAGAGAGAAAGAGAAGGTTGGTTGGATTTCTCTGGCCTAGTAGTTGGAATGCTTTCGAATGGTGGGGCAGTGACTGACCCTCGCTTCCGAATTGATTCCAATGGGCTCGACTGGTTTCAGTATTCTTCGGTGGTGGCCTTCCTTTGCCCGAAAAATTATTACATCTTTCTGCAGCTGGATGCCTGGATCCGGTGGCCTATGCCTGGCTCCTAATTAATTAATTTCAGAAAATATTTTGCGGTTCTCAATATTTTCTGTATAGAAAAAAGGAAATGTTCATTGCTCCTTCCTGTAGCTATCACGATTCCGGAAGCCCCAGACTGGAAATTTTAACCATCACAGTCACACAATAGCCAGGTTCCTTTCGAGGTCTTATTCACGAGAATGCGATGGAAAATAGGGGAAAACAGTGACATTTTGGTTTATATATAAATAAATGGTTAATATATACAGCTTCTCACACAAGCTTCTGTTTTTGCTGATTCTTCAGGTTGGCGTTTTGAGAGTGCGATACCTCGGCTTCTCTGAATCCGGAAGCACGGTTGAGCCATGGCTGGCTCCCTTGCTGCCTCAGCCTTCTTCCCTGGCCCAGGCGCTGCTCCGGCAGCCTCCGTCAAAACATCGAAGAACTTGGCTGGTGAATTACCGGATAATTTGAGCGTCCGTGGTATTGTCGCAAAGCCTAACGCTCCTTCGGGGAACATGCAAGTGAAGGCTCAAGCACAGGCGCTGCCCAAGGTTAATGGCACCAAGGTTAACCTCAAGAATGCAAGCGCAGACAAAGAGGAGGCGATACCCTACACTGCTCCCAAGACATTCTACAACCAACTGCCAGATTGGAGCATGCTTCTTGCGGCTGTCACTACCATCTTCCTGGCAGCAGAGAAGCAATGGACACTGCTTGACTGGAAGCCGAAGAAACCCGACATGCTTGTTGATACATTTGGTTTTGGTAGGATCATCCAGGATGGACTGGTGTTTAGGCAGAACTTCTTGATTCGGTCCTATGAGATTGGTGCTGATCGTACGGCTTCTATAGAGACATTAATGAATCATTTACAGGTGACACAATGATACTGCAATATTTAGTTTCTCTTCCTTTTTTTGTTCTGTTTACTATTGGTCTATCTTGTTTCATTGTGGCTCACTTTATTTTGAAATTTTCAGGAAACAGCTCTTAACCATGTGAAGACAGCTGGCCTTCTTGGAGATGGTTTTGGTGCCACGCCAGAGATGAGCAAGCACAACTTGATCTGGGTTGTCAGCAAAATTCAGCTTCTTGTTGACCAATATCCCTCGTGGTATGTTTCTGCAAACTGTAACAACCCTTATCCATTTCTTGGAAAATGCCATCCTTCTTTTCCCTTTGAATCAAATTTATAACCGTTACTCTTCCCACTCTTTACGGAATCGTCTGTTCTGCCCCTTGGGACATGCATTTTCAAAATTTAGTGTTGCATGTGCTTGAAGTGTGACTATATGTTAGTAAAGAAGCTCAAGGGAAACACCATATAACTCAATTTTGGTAATTTCACTAATTCACTAGCATCTTGGAGATTTTGGACTTATAGTTTGTGCACTTCATAGATGGATAATGAAGCGTTATAATATATAACTGGCTTGTCATACAGCGTGAAAACGTCCTGTTTAAGTCTTTAGGTCTTCATTTAGCTTTACTTCAAGACTAGAAACACAAACAGTCTTCATGATCCAGCCTTGGTATAAGCAAAACATTTAAACCGGACTCTGGCCTTTAGGAGCAGTGCTTCTATGGTCTACGGATTCAGTGTTTACTTATGCTTTCAGAAAAAAAATGTGAATCAGCTGTGCAAGCTTTCATAACTCTGGAATTTTAAATAATTCTAACTACCAATCAGAAGCACAAGAAAACAATCTCCCTACCAATTTACTAATTTTGTTTTTCTGCACAGTGAGCAACTTTATTACCCATATCCCCTTTGAGTGGGACTCCCATAGCCTGCACAGTTTCAGCTCTTAACTCCAATACGGATGGTTGCACCCAACCATAACACTGATAGGTGGACTTTAAAAAACACTGATATGCGCCTTGGAGTAGTGTCACTATTTGTTATGACTCATGGTCGAGTATAGAGTGACCAAAGTATTGCAAGTTATTTGTTTGCTAATACAGTATATTAATGACTTTGAGCTGCTCAATTAAGTGGTGTTTGTCCGTGCTTCCTTAAATGCTTGAATCTCAAAGATTCGACAGGCTGTTCACCTCAATCGATCAGTGCTGGCCTTTATTGTTGGAATAAATGATTTCATCCTAAAAAATAGTGTGGGCAGCCATACGAAGATGTCCTTGATAGGGGTTCGTCGGCTCACTACATTTAATTTGCTATTTGAGCAAGTGCTCATAAAATCAATACCTGCTACAACGTTCGTTTTTAAAGTTATCATTTGTAAGCTGTCCAATTCTGAGTATACCTTGTTGGAGAAAAGGAAAACAGTTTGAACTATTGTTATTTTATTCTTTTTTGTTTATATATAGTTGTGGACAGTTGTTTATATGGGCTAAAAACTTGCTATAATTTAGGGGAGATATGGTTCAAGTGGACACATGGGTAGCTGCTGCTGGAAAAAATGGCATGCGTCGAGACTGGCATGTTCATGACTATAACTCTGGACGTACAATCTTGCGAGCTACAAGGTTTGGATTTCATCTGGTTCTGCATTTATCGTTTTTGCCTCTTTGATGTGAAATTCCATGTTTGCTTATGATTTACTTACCTTTTGATTTTTGCCTGCAGTGTTTGGGTGATGATGAATAAGAACACTAGAAGGCTTTCGAAAATGCCAGATGAAGTTAGGGCTGAGATAGGCCCATATTTCAATGGGCGCTCAGCCATAACAGATGAGCAAAGTGAGAAGTTGGCTAAGCCAGGGAGCATTTCTGATGGTGATGCTATGAAGCAGTTCATAAGAAAGGGGCTCACTGTAAGTAGGATAACCATGCTTCATGTCTTAGTATCATGAAGAAATGTGAATTTCTCATGGAACTCCATTACATTGAACAGCCTAGGTGGGGCGACCTTGATGTCAACCAACATGTGAATAACGTCAAGTATATTGGTTGGATTTTTGAGGTAATTTCTTCAAGGCCTGCCTCTTTTCATCTTATTCAATGGCCGCTGATCTGGCCATGTGTAAGGTTGTTGGAGATCTCACTGGCATGACTTAAAAGTTTATAAAGCTGCGTACTTGTGTTTGTATAACTCCTCGCTCATGAATGATCAATAGGTGATCTGTATTTGGAAAGTAAACAGTGCTGCTAGTACAATGATATCTATTGAGCTTCTTAATCTCTGCAAAGTACAAAGATGCTCAAATGCCTAATCCTTTTCATTTTTCTCTATTTTTCCCCCAGAGTGCTCCGATTTCAATCCTGGAAAAGCATGAGCTTGCAAGCATGACGCTGGATTACAGGAAGGAGTGTGGCCGTGACAGCGTGCTGCAGTCGCTCACCACAGTCGCAGGCGAATGCGTGGACGGGCATGCAGACTCCACCATCCAGTGCGACCACCTGCTGCAGTTGGAATCAGGAGCCGATATCGTGAAGGCGCACACAGAATGGCGCCCGAAGCGGGCGCATGGTGGTGAGGGGAACATGGGGTTTTTCCCAGTGGAGAGCGCATGAACTCCCCCCTGAAGCCGAACCGGCCGAGCAAAGAAAACCGTGGGGGCAGGTCCTACGAAGCAGTCCTATGTTATGGGGGTACACTAACACAACTGAGTGCATGTTTTGGTTGGTCGCGAGAAGTTTGGCACATGGGGGAACGCCGCATTACCCACCCAACCTGGGGATTTGGCCAAGACACGGTTCGGCGGGAGACTTGGAGGCATTGGTTGAACATGTATGGGGGAAGGTCAGGAGGTCGCCAGATGAGGAAGCAGAACCGATTTGAAGCGTTGTGAGTTGTGAAGCGAGAGGAACGCAGTGTTTGTGCTGCTTAAGGGGTTCCAGGACGGAGGATGGAGTTTGTGTTATGGGTTTGCTGGACAAGGACGCATCCAGGAGCTGATTGATGAGGCCGGAGCGGAAGATTCTGCAGGGGATGATGATGATGTCGTAGTAGGTTAGGCCAGGTTGGGTGTGTAGAAGGTATTCCCCTTTGTAACAGCCTAATTTGTACATTCTTACCATCTTTGTCTTATTGATCGATCGAAATCCACCCAAGGACAGGTAAAAAAAAAAAAAACGAAAGTGTGATTTGTGGAATGGGAAGCTTGGGACCTCTGGAGGCCGGCAATCCTAAATGATATGTTCTGGCAGGTGCACTGGTGCAGTGCAACCCTTCTGGGACCATGTCCTGTTCTGCAGTGGGGTCTTTTTCGTGCAGTCCTACATCTGCATTATCCAGCCATCCAGAATATACTGTATTTTGGAGCAGGAATTCTGTCCTGGCCCCTGGTTTGCGAGAACTTTGCCCCGTCAAGTGGTAAATGTTGCCGTCCTTTTTCTGTCCACGGAAGGTTCAACCGTGCAGCATATTCAGTGGCCTGGAGTCGCCGTGCTCGGAACAAGGCACAGCGACAGTCAACCAGCTCCGGTTTCTCCGAACTGCCTTGCCTTGGCGGCTTGCTTTGCTTGCAGGCAGCCTAGTAGTGGCCGATGCGAAAACGAAAGGTGCGCTATTTGCGGTCCTCCGAAGCTTCGAGCAGCAGGATGGAGACGGAACCGTTGCTTTCGCCCCTCGTGGACGGAGATGACGAGGGCGTGAATGGCTGATGATGCGTACGTGCGTGAATGGCAGTAACTGGTGTTGGTGAGATGCGGCCACGCGAATCATGGGCAAGGGCAAGGGCGCCCCGAGGAGAGGGAGGAAGAAAGCAACCCCGTGAGAAAATATATAGGCCGTGCGTCAGTGCAAGCGCGGTGCATGAGGTGTCGTGACGCGTCAGGCAACGCAAAGGTTTGGCTGGCGCGGGTGCGGTGGGTGGCGCCGGACGGAGCCTAGCCAGGGCCCAGGGGCCCGGCGACGGCGAACCAACCACCTGCATTTTCTTCTGGAGCTGGAGCAGGGCCCCGTGACAACGCCAGCCCAGACCCAGCCAGCCATGCATGCGCGCCCGCGAGACCGCCGCCGTCGCCGTCGCCGCCGCACTGTAACACTTCCGTTTTTGGCCAAAGCGTCTTGAGGAACGAAGGAGAGGCAGTGAAATGAAACGGGATCGAGTGAGTATACGCGGAGCCGAATAAAGCTAGGGCCATTGCCAGAGAAGATGGCACACACGCCACCACCACGGGAGTCCACGACGAGTGCCGGTTCCGGTACACCGCACTCGCTGCCGCCGCGGCGGTGGCCTGATGATGGCAACGCCGATTCGATGGTTTGGTTAGATTCAGTTCCGCCGCCCGGACACTACGGGAGCTCGGATGATGGCGACGCTAGCTGCTGGTCCGGCGATCCCCGCGTGCCGGCCGGGCGGGGTGTGGCGTCGCTGCGCGCGTCACATGGGCCGCGCGTCGCGCGGAGCTAGCCAGCTAGATGCGCGTCATGGCGCGGCCGGGGACCGGCGGCGGGATCGGAGCGACCGAGCGAGAGCGCATTCATTCCCCGGCCCTGCTGTGGAATATGGATTCGACGCACGAGCACACGATCGGATCGGCCGGGGCAAGTGCACAGCAACGGGTAGTTCGCGCATTCATCCTGCGCATATGCCTGCCTGCCTGTTTACCAGCTGCCACTGCACAGTGCTGTTTGCCTGCCCAAGCAGGTTACCAACAGCGTATGTGCCGGTCAGTCCTGGTTGTAGACCTCTTGAATCCGTCGGCATCATACACCGAGCTGAATTGAGCGAACCGGCCAACGCCGGCAACAAGCGGCTAAGCCTGCCGAAGAACAGATGTGTAAAAGTTAAATAGGAAAAAGTAAAAAACATGTTAGCTGCATCTATTAATGACTGAAATTACTCCTAAGTAAAACTAGCCGCTAAGGATAGGGACAGTAGAAGAAAAGAAATGACAGAAGTGAAAAAAAAAGGTTTTGCGGTCAGCATTGGCCCCGAGTTTTTTTTGGGCTTTTAGGCCCAAGAAGAAACGACAAAAAAGCAGCAACAAGCGGCTAAGCCTGCCGAAGAAACAGATGTGTAAAAGTTAAATAGGAAAAAGTAAAAACATGTTAGCTGCATCTATTAATGACTGAAATTACTCCTAAGTAAAACTAGCTGCTAAGGATAGGGACAGTAGAAGAAAAGAAATGACAGAAGTGAAAAAAAAAGGTTTTGCGGTCAGCATTGGCCCCGAGTTTTTTTGGGTTTTTAGGCCCAAGAAGAAACGACAAAAAAGCAAAAGATGGTGGTCTGCTATAGAGGCTCTGTGCTGCAATCGAGCCCGCGGGCCGTGATTGTTGCACTGTGAAGCCGGCCTTAAGCCATTCCTAGGATAAGAACCGACGCTAAGCATCCGCAACACCTTAATGCCCCCGCTGAGCTCATCGAGCGAGGGTGGATGGGGCGGATATTTAAGGTGGCCTGGTGGAGTGTAGACTAGCAAGGTGGTTCTAACGAGTGATAACGCTGAGTTAGGGAGGGGACTGGTAGTGGAATGGTGACACGGAAGTGGGCTTTTGTTGGTTCGGGACGAATGCTCGTCCGCGGCCCAATGGACCTGCACACTTACAATTTTCATCACAGGCCGGATGCGAAATATATCTGAGCAGTGGGCTCATGATGAAGACTGAACTCGTGCGATTGCGGACTGCGAAGAAACAGCCTCTATGATGTAGGTGGCGCTTGAAACAACTTACACGAAATAAAGATTTTTTTTCCCCATTATTTTCAGTTCGACTCAAGATAAAAGATTGGTACCGAGCTGAAAAAATGTTGTGACACCACAAGCCCACTACCAACCAAACTAGAGAAAACCGGCAAACACATCAAACAGGGACACCGGGCACCTCTCAACTGGCCTGGCCGCCACCCTTGCAATCAAACTAAGATCGTATTTGTTTCTGCTTATCGATTCGTTTATAATTATTAGATTTGTTGGATTTGTTTTCGATTCTCAATTGTGCTAGTTCACAGTTTTGAAGCGACATTAAGAAAAATAAGAAATAATGGTAGCATCTTGCAAGATTCTTGCTTTTATAGTGAGAATCGGATAATAAGGAAAAACACAAACAAGATTAAGATTTGCTCTGCTTATCTGCTTCCATCTTATGTCTTCGATAGCTAGGGGACAAAATTCATCCACATGTGTACCAAAGGACAAGACCTTGTAAGTATGTCTTTCAAATAGGTTTTCATAATTGTACTGAACGATGAATTTGTACCAAATATTAATCATTATTTTGCACTTATTTAGTCTTTAGGGGTTGTTTCTTATACCTAAAGGTGTACTTTGCCGGTTGCAGCAAGCAACTTTAGCTGGAGCAAACACACTCTTGTATACGTGAACTTAGCATAAAACACCCATAATGACTCGAGGACCATAGTTTAGAGCAAAAGTACATAAGTCAAGACTAAAAGGTAATGTTGAAATGCTATATGAATCGGGCCAGATTTCATCTCACTCAAGAGCGAGCACCGGGCAAAGTATATGGTGGAAACATGAAAACCTATAGAGATCATTTTTCTCGAAACATGACATATCCATATTGCATCCTCATGTCATACAAAAAAGTTGAGATGTAAACTGAAACTAGAGAGAATCACACGAAAACGAACAGATTTCAGGAGCATGTGAGCGTATATATATGGATGTACTGTTAATGTTTAATTTTTCAATATTTTTCGAACCAAGTAAATACGGTTTTCTGAATGAGTTTCATGTTTCATCCGTAGCCCGAGCAGGCCGTGACAGAGCAAACCGACTCGAGGCCTGGCCCGGTGGCCCCCTGTGGTCCAGTACAATCCGTCCGTAGATCATCCAGCCGACGGCCCTGATGGGATTGAGAACTACGCGCGTCACCCCGGGTGGCCTGACGCCTGTGGGACCCACCCATCCCACGCCACGGGCTCCTCCTCTCCCCATCCTCTCTCGACTCTCGTCTAGGTTCCTCTCGTACCGAACCCTCCCAATCCAAAGCGATTCCTCCGGTCCGCCGCCGCCGTTCCGATCGGGCCGCGCAGCGCCGCCGGGGCGGCGTCTCCCCGTCCACCCTAAACTCACCTCCCGTTCCAGCGCATCATCGACGAGGTAAACTCTCGAATCATCTCTTCGCGCCCTACGCCCTCCTCTGGCGTGGTTCGAATTGATCCGATTCCCGTCGATTCCATAGGTCGGGGGGAATGGAGATCCAGTCGTCTGGCCGTGCCATCGAGGGTCTGATGGAGAAGGTGCTGTCCGTGAACATCCTCTCGTCGGACTACTTTAAGGAGCTCTTCAAGTACAAGACCTACCACGAGGTGGTGGACGAGATCTACAACCAGGTGGACCACGTCGAGCCCTGGATGACGGGGAACTGCCGCGGCCCGTCCTCGGCTTTTTGCCTCCTCTACAAGTTCTTCACCATGAAGCTCACCGTCAAGCAGATGCACGGCCTGCTCAAGCACCAGGACTCCCCTTACATCAGAGCTGTAAGTGAACCTCTGGCCTCCTCTTAGTTTTCTATTCAATGATCTGTTTGTTGTTTCTGGCTTTAAAACAAGTTATTGCATGCCGACTGTTACAATTTTCGGGGGATTTAGTTAGGGAATTAGACTCTGCCAAAGCATCGAACTGTACATGACTAGAAATGGCCTTCACCATATTGTCATTAGCTAAAGTGTCTCCTGTAAACATGTAGTAGTCGGTAGTAGTGATAGATTTAGCTGGCTGTATTCACACATGGCACTAACTTGCCGGTCGTCTCAAATGTTCAATTCATCAAACAAATGGATCTGGCTATCAGGATTCAGGACATAATGGCTGGTTTGTTTCAGATTGGATTCCTCTACCTGCGATATGTTGCAGAACCCAAGACACTGTGGACTTGGTATGAACCCTATATCAAGGATGACGAGGTATTGTCTCTTTTGCAACAGCACTTCTGTTTCTGCTGTGTTTCTTTCATATTAAATTAAGCAACAAAATAACAGCTGCTACTTCAAGTGTTCAACCATACGTTCCTGAATTATATCAATTTTCTGTTGCATCATTTCTGCTTAAATGTCATGATAAACTTGTGTAACATAAACAAAGATAATCTTTTGATATTGGCACCTGCTATGTACTAAGACAGTGTGCTTGTAGAAAGAATCAGATATAGTTATAAAAAAAAAACTAAAGGTGGGACAAAATTTGGTTCCTATGTCTGTATTCTAGTCTACAACCAGGGAAGAACTGACATTGGAAATATGTACTCAAGGATATATTGAAATGTGCAATCTTGGAAGAAAAATTGGTGGTTCTCTGGAATCCACCATTCCTGTCCTAGCTTTCACTTCTTTGGGACACAATGATGTGCACATGTATGAACTAATTGCTTAGCCATGTGGATCTATATGTGAAAATATCTTTTCATGCCTATACTAACATTTGATTTGCCCATGTTTGTAGCTGTAAAATATTTATGGTTCTCTATGATGTAATTAATAAAACCATTTTACAGTTCTTTCCAGTGTCCATGTCTTTAATCTAATGTCCTACTCTTTCAGGAGTTTGCCCCTGGCTCAAATGGTAAAATGACTACAATGGGCGTTTATGTGCGTGATCTCCTCCTTGGTCAGGTATATCTCTTGAAGTTATTTCACAATTCTTCCATATGTCCTGAGCTGCTATCACAGTGTCTCCTTAGTTACCCAACTACATCCGAGGGCAGAGATCATTAACCATATTCTTTTCTGAACCGAAATGCCATTAGTCTTTCTTGAATCACTCACCTGTTGATTTGGCACACTGAGGGGAAATTTCAATTGTGGAGTTGCTTTTAAGAGGAGACATCATCTCTTCCGCCAGTAACATCACTGTATAAGGTTTGTCATGATGTGTTGCTCAAAAGTTCCTTTTTCACTGTTTTTTGGCTAGTCTAACCTATGTTTCAAGTGGTTGAAGGATTCATAACATTTGAAATGGCTTGCAAGATATTTACTCCTTTCTTTTTACTTGTTGTGGATTATATCATATAAAACATGTATGCCCATGGGGCTTTTGCGCATACTGGTTTCTTGTGGCAAGAATTATTAGTATTTTCTTTTTCATTCAGATGTGATTCTTTGCTGAAGGAGTATGAGATATTTTATTAAGGAAATATGTCTGTTTTTTTTTCTAGAGAAAAGAAAGATGAGCACTCCCGACATGGATTTGATAGTTAACTGTAAAACCAATTTTTCTTTTTTGCTGCTTGACTCCACATTTGTTCCCAGTCAGATGCTCTGATATATACAACTCTATTAGATAAGTTTCAATTGAGATTATTATTTTCACATGTTAAAACAAAGTGTCAATGATATTTGTTATATTTCTTTGCAGTACTATTTTGACAGTCTTCTTCCACGAGTGCCTCTCCCAATTCTCCGACAGGTCACTAGCCATCTTGAGAAGCTGAAGCTTCCAACAAAGCAGTCAGGAATGACTGGGGATTCCAATAGGCTTGAATCAAATGATACTGCCAGAAGGCCTCCTTCCGTAAAGGCATCTTTGTCTGTCTCTTTTGGTCAGCGTGCTCCACACCGTGCATCCACAAGGGATTCTTCTCCAGTCCGAAGAACATTATCTTCCAAACAGGACAAGGAAAGAAGTTATGATGGTGACCATGCAAAATCGCCACCAAGGAAGCGCCGCAGTCGGAGCTCTGAGCGCGATCGTGATCGTGGCAGGTACAAGGATAGGGAGCATGATCGTTATGCTCGTGACCACAGAGACCGGGATCATCGTCGGTTGAGTTATTCAGATAGGGATGATGAAAGGCGAGGCCGTGAAAAGAGGGAAAGGGATTCTGACCGAAATAGACATTCAAGCTCCCGCAGAAGCAGGAGCAGGAGTCCAGTCCGTAGCAGAACTGACGGTGACAAACATCGCTCCAGTCCATTTGGTAGGGCACCAGAATCATCCAACCTGGCAAAGCTGAAGGATCTGTATGGTGATGCAACAAACACAAAGAATGATGCTGGTGATGATAGAGCTCACAGGGATTCTGGAGCAGAAGAGGTAATCCGACTAGGAGGGGCAAGGTGGAGGTGAATTTCATGTTAAGGACTCCATGGTGGTGCATTTAGGCCCATGAATCCAAACATCATTAGTGTTAGAAATTACCCAAAAAATGGGCTGTATGTCTTAACTTGAACTTGCGATTTCAAAGATTTAGTTTCCCCCTCCATTATGCGGTCAATCTTTTGTATGTTGAAGTTCTGTTGCTTATCTGCCAATAGTTGGTGTTACAGAATGTGCTCTGACGTTAATGGCATTCACTGTTTGTTGTATTGCTGTATCTTTCATCACATTTGTGATAACCACGCCAGAGCGATGCAATAACCACGTGTATGTTTTCAACGTATGTTCCTTTTGAAAAAATGGTACAATGTAGCCTTGCTGGCTCAAACTGCAAAATGTTAAACAAATAATTTATAAGGTTCACTTTTGGGGCTGCGATGTTACAAGATGCTTCTAAAAAATCTTCCTCTTGCTTTTTTTGTTGTCAAAGATGATCTCTGTACTAGTCAGCGGAGCATGGCTGCAGCTGAGAACAGCTCTAGTCCTGTTAAAGTCGTTTCCAGTGTTCTGCTCGTGGAGAAGCATTCCCAGTTATTTGTTCAGAAAAGACATGTTCAGTTACTGCCAAGTGCAGAATTATTTCCGTCTTATGTACTTGTTCATTACTTCGTGCACCACTATAAATT
>CM041638.1:44635697-44647985 GCA_023333625.1 Bothriochloa decipiens | reverse complement strand
TTTCCGTCTTATGTACTTGTTCATTACTTCGTGCACCACTATAAATTGGTCACCAAGTTTCTTTATTTTTTGAAAAAAAATGGTAAAGGGTATTCTAGCCAGCAGCTTCGTTGCCTCGTAGTGCCTTGCATTTTCATCTGTACTACGATTTTTTTGACAGCATCATGTGTACTACGATTGGTGCTACATCTGATGTCTGTTGTGATTGCAGTTGTGCTCTTCTAGTAATCTATACTTCTAGTTACCTATATTCTGTCCAGTTGCCAAATTCTTTTCCAGTATCAGCCTTTTTTTTTGGATTTGATATTGTTTTTGAGGTTTTGTTCTGATGGTGCTGTGCAAGTGCAAGTGTGGAGGAGGCAAGGAAACGTGTAGTAAGCTAACAAGGAGAGTCATTGCTAACTACGGTATATACTAGCGCAGCCACTTAAATGGGAGTCAGTGTTAAACAATACAACTGACGGTGCGTCGAGTCCGTGTTTAACTATACAACTGACGGTGCCTGGTGCTACCGGCTGCACCAGCACCACATTGCCTGGATCGTGTCAGAGTGGCTTCAGTTTAGATCGTGTCAGAGTGGCTTCATGATGTGAACTCTGACTCTGTTGTGACTTCGTTTATTGTTCTATGACTTCTCAGTATGATGTATGTTCATGAAGCATATATGACAACATATTCCAAAAACAGGAAAAACTAGGTCGACACACATGCAGGTGGATCTATAATTCACTTATTTGCTGTTTTATTTCCCGGATATTTACATACAATGGGTGCATTCAGGGATAGTTGCAAGTTAGTTTTTAAATGCAAAAGCAACATGAACTCTATTTTTCAGTGATCGTCACTGATTTTCAGCATCACATAACTTTAATGGTACAAATGGGACTCACGATATCTTTAAACAAAAAAGATTTGAGAATTGGCCAAGTGTTTAACAGTAAACTTCAGGTAATTTGTTTTTGCCATATAGCTAATACTGAGAGTCCACATAATTCATCGATCTTGTACTCCTCCTCCTCGCATTTAAAATCTCCATTCTCCATGTCTAGGTCCACATCTTCACCGATGTGTCTTCCTCCTGTAATAATAGGTTTTTATCTTCACCAACTAAGTATTCCTCAACATCAGAAGCCTATAATTCTAGGTTTTAGAAATTCTTAGTTTGTATACAAATGGATCATTATGGTAGCAGCATGGAAGAACAAATATACGAAAAGGGCAAAAACACTATATGTATCTTGTAAGAAAAAGAAGTTAACTCACCATCTTTTGAGTTCATATATGGTGGGCTAGAAGCAAATCATCCATGCACGGAGTATATATGAAAGACTCATGTGTAGCCGCAACCTGAAAATGGCAGCATCTAACTGGTTTAAATGTCCCTAGGTACTGCAACTTGGAGGTACCCAGATAGTAAGCAAACCCATCGAAGTGGTTGCCCAAGAAAGCAATCTCTTTGCTTGGATGGTACCCTAAGAAATCCATCATCTTCATAATATTGCGATTGCGATCATTACTATAAACACAACCTTCTTCCACATCAATACCACTGTCATCACTAGAGCCCCATTCACAATCTTTGCAATTGTCCTTTGATCCTATCTGTCCACAGTCCAACATCCAGTGTGCCTTAATTTCTTCTTCTTCTTCCTCCTCCTCCTCTTCCTCTTCCTCTTCCTTTTTCTCTTCCTCTTCCTCTTCCTTTTTCTCTTCCTCTTCCTCTTCTTCCTCTTCTTCTTCTTCTTCCTCTTCCTCTTCCTCTTGTCCATGGTACATCCAGAATTTCTGAATTTCTTTTGTATCGACCCGCTTGTAGTGTTGTAAAAAGGAGGGCTTGATGTCAGCCTTATACTTCAACTCCCACTTTGGCATTAGACGAAATTCTGATTCTTCCTTCAAAACCCACACATGCAGCTGGTGCCAACGAAGAGCAGTGTAGTAAATCCCATGCTCTGACTTCCCAAGATGCATCGATGGTTGCAAATTATCTGATATCTCCCGTCTGAAATGAAAATTTCTCAAGCATTCTTCCTTACTCCCATTTTTCCACAAGAAGTCAGAAAATTCTAATCTTGGTGGCAAAAATTTATTATCTAGCTTTGGTGTTTTGATCACTTGATACTTCTGCTCTAACAATGACAACCTATATGATATAAAAAATGTCCAGCAATAGCAAGTAAGTATATTAGCTCAAAAAGTTGAATACAACATATAGACATATAACAGATACTTCTTTGGCCTTAAAAATTAATCTTACAATTGTCTTAAGTCAAAGTCTTTTTATGTTTGATCAAATTTATAGAAAAAAGCACAAATACTTATGACACCAAATGTGCATATCTTAAGAAAATATGTTTATGGTGTAGCCAATGAAAGTAATTTGATCGCATAAAATCTTGTAATTTTTTTCCTTCTAGAAATCAGTCAAATTTAAGAATGTTTGATTTAAGATAACTCTACAGATTGATTTATAGGGTCGGGGGAGTAATGGAATGATTCGTTTTATCCCTGGTGCTTACCTCATGATGAAAACCCCACGGCAGTGGAGGTAAAATGCTGCCCGCCAATGCACGGCATTGCATCGACGCCCATTATTATAAGAGTCTGATATAGTATCACTTAGGTCTGACCAAACATCCCATAGGGTAACCGCCACATCGTCTTCCCGCACAAAGGCTCTTTCCTCCCACTTGCTGGTTCTCGATGAGAACACTTGCGCCATGTACAAGGACGATGGCCATTGTATGGATCCCTTGATGCGAGCCTTGTAATCATACTTGTCCCTTAAAGATGACGGCAGGTCTTTAATTTCCTCTGGTTTGTAGTATTTTGAGAGCTTATTGTATCCAGGTCCTGTTTTGATTTTTGGCTTGGGAGGCGCCTCTGCAAAGAAGAACACATCATAGTGCAGCGAGACTGTCGGATCAAAGGCGAGGTGCGCGCGCAGGGGGTCACGACCACCGTCGCCCGACGATGGTGGAGGAGGAAGCTCCTCCCACTTCCGTGTCACGGGGTTGCATACGTACAGCCCGTTCCAGTCTTGGATGAGTAGGAGGCCGTTGCAGTGATGCACGACCTCTCGCCACTTGATTTTGGGCAGGAAGCTGAGCTCGGCGTCGACCGTAGAATCAGCGGGCCGAGAGAAGAAGAAGGGACGTTCCTGCCCGACGTAGTTGATGAACATGCCGCGCAGGCCGTGAGGCACGCGGTGCGCGAGCGCGAGCAGGAGACCCCGGCCATCGACGACGGCGCGCAGGTCCCTGGAGACGCTCCGGCACACGGTGAGCGGCTGCGGCGGGAGGCGCCCGAGGATGTCGGCGAGCAGCTCTTCGGGGAGGAGATCCATGGCTGGCGCGGCGGCGGAGTAAAAGACAGATTTTCGGTTCGGGGGCGGCGGCGGTGTGGCCAGAAAAAGGCCGATCTCTCTTTCTTTTCGTCTCGGATCCGGAAAACTCGAGGAAGGGAACCTGTACGCTAAGCATGCAAGACCTGGTGCATATAGGCAAGCCGATCGGTCCACTTATATTACAATAAGATCGAGTAAATTACACCCGGGTACTGTTAAATGTGTTATCAAACAAAAAAAAAATAACTACTGAAACTATACCTACGTAACATCCACATATTTGAAGCCTTCGCGTTTTACGATAACCCCCTTCCTAAATAGGTTATCTTCGTTTCGGGGCCCTGCTCGCCGGCGCGGCCTGCTAGCACGGCGTGGCTGCTCGCCCTGCGCGCCCGCGGCAGCCGGCTCACCGGCGCGACGGTCTGCTCGCGCGGCGCGGCTGCTCGCCCGTGGAGGCGCGCGGTGCGGCGGCCCTCGCCCGGGGCGGCCTGCGAAGCGGAAGAACACCGCGACGATGCGGGCGGCGATCTTGGCGAAGCACTGGCCAGACTGCCGGCGGTAAGGGCTCAAGCACGCGCGCACAGAGCCAACGCTCTGCCGCCGTCTCTCTTCTTCTTCCTCTGTTCTGCCGTCCCGTCTCTTCTTCTTCCTATGTTCGTGGGCGCTGGCTTATAGAACGCGTCCAGAATTCGTGGACTTGCCCCCGCCCCGCCCCGGCTCACACGCCAAGTCCCAGTACAAAGCCTACGGAATTTCCCCCAATCCCAAATTGGAGCTCTGTCTTCTTTTTCAGTCAGTCGCCGCCGCCGCTGCTGAACGGAGAGTTGAAAACAGCTTGTCGGGATCCGATATTTTCCCCCCAAATTTGTTTCTGCTAGGAGGCCGCGGCGAGGCGACCATGGGCAACTGCTGCGCGGCGCCGTTGACGGAGGGGAGCGTCAAGAACCGCCAGAAGAAGCAGAAGGCGAACCCCTACAGCGTCGCGTGCAACCGCGGGGCGGGGCCGCCACTGGCGCGCCCGGGCCTGGTGGTGCTGCAGGACTCGACGGGGCAGGACATCGGCGCACAGTACGAGCTTGGCGGCGAGCTGGGCCGCGGTGGAGGGAGGAGCACTGCCCGGCCGTCTGCGACCTCCTCAGCGGGCGCGCAGGCTCTGCTCCCCTTCCGGATGGGCACGGAGAGCCGGGCGCGCGGCGTGGTGGGGCCGGCGCTACCCCGCGCTCGCGCACGACGGCAGCGGCCGGGCGGCGCACGCCCGCGGCGGCGGGGCGGTGCTCCCCGCACTCGCGGCTCGCGCGCAGGCCCGCGGCGGCCGGGCGGCGCACTATCCCGTGCTCTTGCGGCCGCCGGCCAGGGCCGCCGCAGCGCGCGCCTTCGTCGCCGACCGGAGGCGCTCCTCCCTCGTGGTCCGGTGGCGCTAGGCCTGCCCACCTGCAGCGGCGCGGCGAGGCTCGCCCACCCGCGGCGGCGCGGCGAGGCCCGCCCTCGCGCGAATCGAGCCAGCGCGGACGCCCGTGAGCTCCGCCCCCATCCCAGCAGTACGGTTCCGCCGCCTTCTTCCTCTCGGCCTCCGCATGTGAGCGCGAATCATGGACCGTCTCATGCTCTCGCGTGCTAAGTGCATGGCCTGGACCGTCTCCTGCTCTTGCATATTCGTTGTCAGGTGCTCGGCGTCCTCCTCGGGAGGCGGCGGCGGCGGCAATGCCGTGCGGGCGGCGCGGCGCTGGCGGAGCTGAGCGCGCCCTTGCTGCCACTGCTGCCAGCCACTGGCCGAAGGGGCCTCTACCTTGGATGAGCAGCCGCGCCGCGCGAGCAGACCGTCGCGCCGGCGAGCCGGCTGCCACGGGCGCACAGGCCGAGCAGCCGCACCGGCGAGCAGGGGCCCAAAATGAAGAGAACCTATTTAGGGAGGGGGTTATCGCAAAAACACCAAGACTCCATGTCGGTTAATGTACCTAGATGTTAAGTAAGTAGAGTTATAGTACCTACAAGTTATGTTTTTTTATTTGAGTACCTACTTATTACACGCCTAATAGTTTAGATACCCCGGGTGCAATTCACTCAATAAGATCCAACCGCTTCAAACTTTTTTTTCTTTTCTTCTCTATATACTACTATAAGTACAATTTAGTATAAACTGCAACAACTAAGATGCTGAATTAATAGACAGTTAGCAGACTATGGTCATTCTCCCTGCTTTGGCTGTGGTGGGACGAGCGCAACAAATGGCGGAAGGAGGGAAGGAGGAGACTGGGTACAGAAGTGTAGCAGCAGCGATGGCAGATAAACTGAACCAGAGCCCGTCGCCACCGCTATTGCCACAAACCAGCTATTGTCGGATAACTGTCAGACAACCAATTGGAGTAGGCCGAGCCCTGAGGTTCTGAAACTGAATTCTGATGGTGCGTTCTAGCAGTCTGGTGAAGGTGGATGGGGATTTGTCATCAGAAACCACTTGAGGGCCGTGCACAAAGCGGGAGCAGGGAGGGAGATGTTTCTCATGAACGCTTTCCATGCCGAGCTTTTGAGGTGCCTGGAAGGTGTCAGAATGGCAGCGTCGATGGGGATAGCGAAAACCATGTTAGACACAGATGCGTTTACAGCGAAAACCATGCACTGGAGACTGGAGAGTGATGACTACAGGTTGTCCCCGATGGGGAGCTGATCGCAGAAGCCAAGCAGCTGATGGCGTCTGAATTTGCCTTTTGTAAAAGTTACCTTCTGTGCTCGAGTTTGTAATAGCTAGCTCATGAACTAGCATCAATCGGTTGTAAGTAGCTCTCAGGCTGCATGGGATGATGTATCTCAATACCTTGAGGAGATGGTCACCAGCGATTCGGCTGCGGCTGAAGAGTAAAGCTCCGATTAAAAAAACACCTCTATCTCAATACCATAAGTTTAACGTAATATACTTGCGTGGCCCAATAGAGCGCCGGTCATGCCGATGAAGAAAAAGGCCTGCATCGAGTGACTTGGTCCGACCCTCTCCATTCTCACACCGCACTCCGAGATTTTCGTATCCTCCACGCTCCTCTCGCGTCGCCGCAATGGCTGACGAGGCCCTAGACCAGCCGCCGGGTTCGAACGCAGGACGTAGCAGCAACACACGCGCATCACAATGGCGTGGGGCGCGAAGCATGGTGGGCAAGTGCAGCAGCTTGCGAGCGGGGCAGCAGAAGCTGCATGCAACTGCACTAGGGAGTCGGGGGAGACCAGCCTATGGACATGCCAAGTTGATTGATTTGGACGGGGTGGGCAGCAGGCACCGGCGTCCAGACGCATCTCGTGCTCTTACATCCGGTGCTAGGATAGCTAATAAAATAATAACATTTATGATGTTAACTAAGTATTATTAGACAATTCACAGTGATGCTCCGGTGCTCCCAGTCACAGTACATTACATCTTCTTTTCTCTTGTGTATTCAGAAAAAAGATACCCTGAAGATAAAAAAAAGATTCCCCTGACTCCTTGTGAGGCCTTCGATTGTTTTGAATACAAACATAATTTTGCATTCTAACATCATGGTTGGGCACCTTTGGACTGTAAGAACCTATATTTAAGCAGTGGAGGCAAAAAAACACACTCCAGTAGGCTAACTACTAGACTAACTAGTTTTGTTAGCCCAACAAATTTCTCATTACTTTCTTTTGTTGGCCTAATAAATCTGTCTACCCTTTTTCTCCCACCAACGCGTCTCTCTCTCTCTCTCTCTCTCTCCCCTTCACTCTCGCACGCACGTGCACCGCCCGCACTTGTCCACTACCACAACTATCTAGGCCGGCGTCGCATTTGCTCCGACGAACGCAGCACCCAAGCACGATGGCTTGTCCCTGGATGTGAGCTCTAGCTGTCAGAGCACCCTGTCGCAGGCGATTTCCCAGTGTGGGAACACCAGCATCCCAGCGTGGCCATGGCTCCTTCGCATCGGATCCGGCCACCCTAGCATGGGCAGCTTCCCTAGCGTAGGATCGACGGATAGCCCAACGCGGCTATGGGTCCTCGGCACTAGAATTGGCCGCCCCTAGCATTAGATCGAGGGCAGCCCAGTGCGGCCACGGTTTTTGACACGGCCATGGCTCCCCGATGCCCCTTCGGTCCTGGCCCTCTCCCACGGACAACCCTTGCTGGTGGCGCCCTTGTTCCCCATGATGGCGTCGATGGCAGAGTTTGTGGATGGCAACAAGGAGAGGAAGATGATGACATGTCGGTTGCACATGCAGATGATTGTTGAACTGAATTTGAGAGCCACGATTAGGTAGTATTGCTAGAATTAGAGGGTTTGGGTAGTATATCAACATAGGTTGGTAGTCTATTTTAGATATTACTGTTGAGATCCTCTAATGCTTTGTGAAAGAGGATAAATGGGAGAGAATACTCGCATTACATTGATTAGTGACAATGGTTCAATACATATAGGAACGATGGGGAGCCGATATCGGTAGACCCAAGGCCCATGGGCTTACTCTCTAACACGCCCCTACAGACAGAACTGGGAGCACCATAAGCATTAAGACTGGACCTAAACTTTATAAATACAGACGTCGGAAGCCCTTTGGTGAATGTCAGCATACTGGGACATTGTAGAAACATGCAAAACATGAACTTCTCCAAGGACAACGCATTCACAAACGAAGTGTAGGTAGGTCAATCTCCACTTGCTTTGTATGCTAATGCTGAACTGGGTTGGTGGAGAGGTATATTGCACTGATGTTATCACAATAAATAATGGTGGCACACCACGGGGGGCAACGAAGTTCACCCAGAAATTGACGAAGCCAACAAGCTTCAGCAACACCATTGGCCATGACGCGATACTCGGCTTCAGCACTTAAACCGGATACTGTCGCCTGGCGTTTGGAGGACCCGGAGATAAGATTGTCCCCAAGGAAGACAACATAACCAGAGGTAGACCGGCGAGTATCGGGGCATCCGACCCTATCAACATCTGTGTAAACTTTAAAATCCATCGGCGCACTTCGGTAGCGATGAAGCCCAAGATGTTGGCTGTCATGTAGTGTAACAGAACCGACCAATTTATTAGAGCTTAAGCACATAATTCGCTATTAACCAGCAAACTTACATGATTAAGACCTAATAAACCCGGTAGTCATTCAACAATCTCGAAGGATTTCAAACATTTTCCAATACAGCAAAGACCGTAATAAGTCCAGCGGTCACCATTCACAAATTACATAAGTTTGCCAATAGCTTAAATACATCGGAGTTTATATAAAAATATTACAACATCTTTTTAATAAAGAAAAGCGGAAGCAATTTACTTTGACAACACTCACACTCACATTTTTAAATACGGTGCCAGCTCGAAGTCAAATCCAACAAAAGCATCTGAGATGAGATATAAGAATGACCATGCCCAAGGTCTGATTGATTCCCGTAGTGGGATACAAACCCATCTTGCAGCCACAGCAACCTAGATGAATACCTGCAACAAGTGGGAATAAACCCTGAGTACGAGAATGTACTCAGCTAGACTTACCCGTCATAAACCAAAAATAAATTGACTCCAAGGAGTATGCAAGGCTTTATAAGTAGGATAGCTGACTCATTTAATTGCAGAAAAGCTTGCATTAAGGAAAATTAATAAGAACCTTCTAGCAATGTATTTTAATCTGATTAACCTTATCATGCTACATTAGCACCTATACTAAACAAGCATGGTAATAATTATTCATAGAAAGTAACCAATTCCGGTTGAGTATCTTTCAATCTCAACAGCTCAACCATCTCATCTCTTGTTCAAGTTCTTACTACGATGCCGCTGCTCAAGTCAAGTGTTCACTGTCCAGGAACGATGGCGATTATAATCGATTACTAACCAGCTGGCGGGTACTCCTCACACAAACCACACTCACCAGCCACGGTGAGCTACAGGTCACCGACATCCAATTCAGGAAAAACGCGAGATCAACAGGTACCATCACATCCGGGCACCGTCCGGCTGCCAGCAGGGCGCACCATGCTATATTCAGGCCTTACAACCGCGTAACCCGTGGTCCCCCATCTTCACCAATGCGATGCGTACAGCAGGTCGACTCCCGGCCCAAATCAAAATTAGGCTTCGCGGTCGGAACGACTTATCCTTCCAGCTAAATGTGAGGCATAAATTCAATATGACTTGAGGACGTACAACGGACGGGGTCCTAGTTCGACACAGACGGGATAAACCACATTGAACCTCCAGTTCATTCTCAACTCCAATCCCGCCTGGTCTCGATTTATTATCTCCACATGGTTATCCAAGATAACAATGTATTCAACCATTCCGAGTTACCACCTATAACTCGCGGATGACAGGAAATCACCCGACTTCTACCGATCTAGTTAAGCAGGGCTAAGCAAATATTCGTACCTGAACCTAACAGGGTTGAAGTATAAACAGTGGCAAGAAATATAAGTAATGCAGCAACGGTATAAAACAACGCCTATAACTTAATGCAGCAAACAAGTAAAGGACTCAAATTAGATATTTTGCAAACCACAGGGAGAATGCTCCGGGGCTTGCCTTCCTCAGAAAAGAGATGTTGATTCTTCGGTACGTGGATAACTTCTTGTTCTTCGCCTTATTCCCGATCACCTCCTGTGCGGGAACTTTCAACAAGTCGTCCTTTTGGCTTCTTGGCTTCATGACCGGGTTCTCGCATGCGATCCTGTATGATGCATATGCATATATAAATATAACGAATGCATGCGGAATGAACATGGAGTATGGTGATGATCATGAATGCTTTCCGTGAATGAACATGCTGCACATGATGGATCAAAACATATTACTTTAGTTTACCGAGTAGGTGCATATCCCTATTTCATTCAACTAACCATCATCGAGCAAAGCACGCAATCGCACATAGAAGCAACATGAATGTACATACCCTACGACTAAGTGCTGCATAGATAAATTCATAACCAAACCACAATAATCACACCAATAGATTATACACTTAGCGAGAGCATAGAAAAACATATTAACTAACATGAAATGATAACCCAAAGCATTATTTAGCACATATTGAATTAAGGACAGAACTGCGTCACATACTTGTACTACCCAGAAAATTCTATAAAAATTACAGAAGATGCCACATACCAAATATAGGTTGCCATCCAAATTTTACCTCATTTGGATAAGCCTATAATTCTACACAAAAATCACAAGGCAGCACAAAACAGGGGACCTAAAAATACTTTGTACTATGAAATATACCAAACTGCATATATTATCACATCAAGAGTTACCTTATGACATATAAAGAGCCTACAAAACTTATCAACCCCAAATTAAACCGATAACATACATTTATGATTTTTCTCACGAATAGCGCTAAAAGCACACTTGAACTACAAGTTTATATTTTTATATAGAACAAAGCTATCAAATACTTTTCTCTGATAGAGCAAGACATAAGAAGACTAACAAACTTGGTTTCACATTTTTCTGAGCAACAGGGAATTAGTTATGCATTTTCTAAGATATAAACAATTAATAGAGATAAACTAAATCTATATATAAAAGTATCACAAACATCACATTTCATATTTTTATCATGCAGATCTACTCATAAGAAAAATACTGCAAGTTGAACCACTCGATTTGGACTAAAAATGAGCAAGTTATGAATTTTACAAGCTATCACCAAATCTGAAAATCAAAAATACAAAAACCACTTTGCAGAAAGACCCCCGAACTTTGTCAAATTCTCGAACGAAGTCCCTGAGCTGGTGAACAGCAACCGTGCGCGCATGGCGCGATGGGGCCGGCCTCCACGGCGGTTCTCCGGCCAAATTGAGTGGGGGAAAGCTAGAGGAGGTCTTGGAGCATCTATTGAGCAAGAAAAAGAAAGAAAATGGCGGCCGAATCGACGGGAACGCGAGCTCGAACTCAGCGGCGGCCATGGCCATGGCGGCAAGCTTCGAAATTCGGCCGTTCCTCGATGTAATTCGACCAATTGAAGGGTGGAGAAGGTAGAGGACGTCGAGGCGAGCTCGTGGGTGGATTTTGGGGAAAAAGCGCACGGCGGAGGAGGCGGCGCGGCGAGCGGCGGTGGCGGCGACCGTGCACTGTGTGCGTGCGTGGTGCTCTGTGTGCGAGAAAATGGAGGAGGAGAAGTGGAGAAGAAGAGGAGAGGGGTGAGGTTAACCGGTCGACCTGGCGGGCTGCCGCCCCGGCCTGCCGGTCGCCGGCCGCCACGCGGCGTGCGCGGACGGGCGGCCGTGGGCGGTGGCCGGCCGGTCGGTCCGTTCGATCGATAGTGTTTTCTTTTTTCTTTTTATATATAAAAGAGCCCTCTTTTAAAATAACTTTTAAAATATTCCGAATTAGACAAAACTCATAAAATAGAAAATGTAGCTCTTGATGAGTAGAACATTTCATCTTTAATAAGTTTGGTCAAATTCTGCATAGATTTTGAAATACAAAAATCCAAAAGAAAAAGGCTTTAAAATTCAAAAATTAGAAAACAGTCCCAAATTCGGGCTTTCTCCACACTTTTGAGCATGTTCCACACCTTTTCATGAAAAGTGACCAAAACAACTTTTGTTCCTTATAAAATTCTCTACAAAACTTATTTAGGGTACACCAACATGCAAGCACTCTAACTACTAAATTTTAATTAGTCAAACAAAATCACTCTATAAATGAATTTTAGTCAAATAAGCCATGCAAGCCTAATTAACCAAAGTTATAAACATAAACATAGGTTCATTTTGTGTCCTAAGCATGTCTAAATTATTTTAGTGAACATCCATCAATCACTTGAGTCACTTCATCACATTCACATCTTTTCAAACATAATTCGAACGAATCAAGCATCACACATAAAATGACAACTAACCCATTCATTAATATCATGCATAATGAGTCTTATGCTAATGAATGCAAGTGCTAATGCATGCTTAACACCGAGGGTGTTACAACCTTCCCCCC
>CM041638.1:44580103-44630697 GCA_023333625.1 Bothriochloa decipiens | reverse complement strand
GGGGGGGGCATGCACATGTGGATTTGGACCTCTTGTGTCTGACCATCATGGTCAACTCTGTGGCATGACTTTGTCTTTTGTGTGTTGATCTTATTCTGCATCATTTGGGGGTTGTGCTCCATTCTGTCTAATGGTTATAGCTAGCCGATATTGGCTTATATCCTCTTTGCATAGGGCCGCCACTTGTAGTGGTTGTAAGCTCTGGTGTTGAAAGACCTTGTGGTTTCGTTCCTTCCAAATATGCCACCATACATAGATCATGATGCCATCTAAATCTCTTCTTGTATTCTTGTGTACCTTGCGTCTGTATCTCTACCAGAAGGCATGAATGCTCCCGGCCTCATTCACGTTGTCTAAATGCTCAGGCCGAACCACTGTTTGATATGCCCCCATACTGCCTTTGCGAATGGACAGTCCTTGCAGAGGTGGACTGGAGTCTCTATTGCATTGGAACAAAACTTACACTCCGTGTCAGTGTCATCTGTCCATCCCCTTTTTAGTAAGTTATTAGCTATTAGGATCTTCTTGTGCATTAGCGTCCATGCAAAGAATCTGCATTTCTGTTCAGCTCTACCCGTCCAGATCGGTGTTAGTTTTAGGTTGCTGTAGCTTCCTGTAAATTGGATTTGATATGCACTGCTGGTGGTATATATTCCATCCACTGTCCACCTCCATATGATGTCATCATCTATGTTCTCTCTGATCTCTTTGCCCATAATCGCTTCCCATAGCTGGACGTACTGTCTTATTTCCTCTTGTGATGAAATCGGGTATACATGATCAATCCACTTGCTATTTGTTAGGGCTTGTTTGACTGAGATGTTCTTCCTTCTTGTCTTCTGGAAAAGCAGAGGGGCAATTGCTCTTGGAGATGTTCCGTCGATCCAGTTAGAGTACCAGAACGGAGCAGTCCTGCCATCTCCAAGTGTGACAACTGTTGAGGCATAGAAGAGGTCCTTATCTGCTTTGTCACAAGGTACATCGAGCTGATTCCATGCTCTGTGTTTGTCCTTCCATTTGTACCATAACCACCTGAGTGTCAGGGCTCTCGTGAATCTATCTAGTTCAAGAATTCCCAGCCCTCCCTTCGGCTTTGGCCGACATACCGTTGGCCAATTGACCAGGCAGTGCCCTCCCGAGACTCTGTCCAGGTCGTCCCCCCGCCATAAGAAACTCCTCCTAATGCGATCTATTTTCTTGATTGCCCACTTCTGGGCATTGAACACCGTGAAGTGGTATATGGGGAGGCTAGATAGAACTGATTTGACCAAAACCTCCCTTCCTGCCGATGACAACAGCTTTCCTTTCCATCCTGGCAAACGTGCTCCTACCTTTTCCACTAAAGGTTGTATCTCCAACCGCCTCAATCTTCTTGTGTGTAATGGGAGACCCAAATATTTACCAGGAAATGAGCATATTTTGCCAGGGAAATTGATTAGGATTGTACTCATCTCCTCAGATTGCATCCTTATTGGGAAAATCTCGGTTTTTGACATGTTCACTTTGAGTCCCGAGCATTCTCCAAAAAACCTTAAAATCTGCTGTAATCTCTTTAGGTCTGTAGCTGTGGGGCTGACAAATAATGCCGCGTCATCTGCGTAAAGTGAGCATCTCAGTTGGGCTTGTCTAGGGAGCACTGACTGGAGAAGTCCTTGGTTGGCAGCATGCTGTATTAGCTTCTGTAGGGGATCGATTGCAATTATGAACAACATAGGGGATAAGGGGTCTCCCTGTCTTAGGCCCTTAGCATGTCTTATGTTTGGTGTTGGCTTCCCATTGATAAGTATTTTAGAGGATGACGTTCCCAAGATGGATGAGATCCAGTTTCTCCATTTCATGCTAAACCCTAATGCCGCTAATGCTTCCAATAGGAATTGCCAACCAATCGAGTCGAATGCCTTTGAGATATCCAGTTTGATGAACAAGGCCGGCTTTTTTTGTCTTGTGAAGTGTTTGAATGACCCTCTGTACATATAAAAAATTGTCATGAATACATCTTCTCTTGATAAAAGCATTCTGGGCTTGAGATACAAGTTCGTTCATTCTTGGCGCCAATCTCGTGGCCAGTAGCTTTGTAATGATTTTAGACAGGCTGTTGATTAGACTTATCGGTCTGTAATCCTCTATTCTTTCACAGTCCGGCTTCTTGGGCAGCAGCACAATGTTAGCTTCATTGAAAATATGCATCTTTGAGGTCTTATGGTTGTAGAATCGCATTATTGCGTCATGGAGGTCTTGCTTTATTATTTCCCAGCATTTTTTGTAGAATAGCCCAATGAAGCCATCAGGCCGTGGTGCCTTTTCATTTGGCATAGACTGGACGGTCTCAAGTACTTCCTGTATTGTAAAAGGTGCATCTTGATCTTCTAAATTGAAAGGTGAATACCCAAGAGCAGCCCAGTTAATTCGTTTGGTTCGCTGTGCCACTGTACCCACTGCAGAACTGAAGAAATTCATTGCCACCTTTAGTTTTTCCTGTTGACTTGTTGTTGTGCCGTTGGCCGTTTGGAGGGAACGAATGTATTTCTTTTTTTTTGCCTGGCGTTAGCGTGGATGTGAAAAAGATCTTGTATTGGAGTCTCCCTCTCTGATCCACGTTAGACGAGAGTGTTGCCGTGCTTTTGCCTTTTGTACCGCTGCTAGCCCGACTGCTCTTGCTTTCAAGAACTTTTTGAATTCTAGTTCTTCAGCCGTGAGTTGTCTCCTCTCCTGTGCTTTTTCAAGCTCAAGTAGAACAACCTGTATAATGGCGTGTTTTAGTTTGAAGTCACTAATCATCGCTCTTCGCCATATCTTTAGAGCCCGTGCCGTACGCATGAGCTTGACGTGCATTCGAAGTAGTGCATTTTGGGTGTTCACTGGCTGCTCCCACGCCCCTTTAACAGCATCTAAAAAGCCAGGCATTTTAACCCAGTATGCCTCGAAGCGAAAGCCTCTATAGAACTCAAAAGAGGTGGAGCAGGATTGGGCAATGATCCGACCCCATTGATGCAAGAGCTTGCAAGTCAGTTCTTGGAAAGAGAGCAAGCCATTCTGTGGTTGCAAAAAAAAAATGATCAATTTTAGTCATAGTAGGTGAGATCTGGTCACTGCACCAGGTGAAGCGTTTGCCATGTAACTCAATTGGCACAACTTGTAAATCGTCGATTGTTCTTCTGAATCTGTTCAGCATTGGTATATGAGGTTGAAGTCACCCAGTATTAACCATGGGTCGAGCATGCGTTGCTTGACATCCAACATTTCCTGCATGAATAGGATCTTGTCGGCATCTAATTGCGGTCCATAGACCCCCGTTATGCACCACGCCATTCCTTCTTCCCGCATTGTTATTTTCGCCGATATTGTGTTAGTCGTTGTTTGAAGGTGTACGAGATGTGTGTACACATTTTGATTTGTGTATAAAAGTCATCATCCTATTATTAGTGTATTCCATGTGTACTAATGGAAGATAACGGAAAACGAGTTGACTCACCAATCGTTTCAGTTTGTACTGTATGCTGGAAGGAAATCATCCATCCATGGAGTGTATATGAAAGATTCATGTGTAGCTGCGACCTGCATATGGCTGCATCCAACTGGTTCAAATGTCCCTAGGTACTGCAGCTTGGAGCTACCTAGGTAGTAGGCAAACCCATCAAAGTAATTGCCCAGGAAAGCAATCTCTTTGCTTGGATGGTACCCCAAGAAATGCATACTACACGAAATATCACAATAGAGACCATTACTGTAAACATTGTCTTGTTCTTCTTCTTCTTCTTCTTTCAAATTGATATCGCTTTCATCACTAGAGTCCCATCCACAATCCTCTCTACCATCCTCAGATCCT
The DNA here is from genome assembly GCA_023333625.1 of Bothriochloa decipiens. NCBI lineage: Eukaryota > Viridiplantae > Streptophyta > Magnoliopsida > Poales > Poaceae > Bothriochloa > Bothriochloa decipiens. The sequence continues at coordinate 44,626,871 of CM041638.1, read as the reverse complement.
ATTTGTCCACGGTCCAACATCCAACACCCCTTAATTTCTTTTGTATGGGCTCGCATGTAGTGTCGCAAAAAGGAGGGTTTGATATCAGCCTCATACTTCAACTCCCACTCCGGCATTGGACGAGATTCTGATGCTTCTTTCAAAAACCATACATGCAGCTGGTGCCAACGAAGTGCAGTGTAGTAAATCCCATGTTCTGGTTGCAGCTTATCTAAGGACTTCTGATCTAATTGAACATCTCTCAAGCATGCTTCCTTACTCTTATATGGACTTTCTTCCCTCAAATAGTTGATGAACATGCCGCGTCGATCGTAGAGCTGGCAGGGCGGGAGAAGAAGTAGGGTTGGTCCTCATCGACGTAGTTGATGAACATGCCGCGCAGGCCGTGAGGCACGCGGTGCGCGAGCGCGAGCAGGAGACCCCGGCCATCGATGACGGTGCGCAGGTCCTTGGAGACGCTCCGGCATGCTGGCGCGGCGGCGGCGTGGCCAGACATAGGCCAATTGCTTTTCTCTTTTTGTCTCGATCCGGAAAACTCGAAGAATGAAAATTGTACGCCAAGGACGCAAGGTTTGGTGCATGCAAGTCCAACAGGCCCATCGCCCCCCCCCCCCCACTACAATAAATTCATAAATAAATAGTATGTTTGCAGTGCAAATGTAAAAATGCCACCATGAGTTGAACAAAGCAAGAAAACAAGCATTCCAACAAGTTTCACAAAGAAATTTTCCTATGTTGCCAAGTGATTTTATTTTTCAAAAAATCATTTAATTGATTTGTTTTTTAAAAAGTTGAAATTTTTATGGATTTTTAAACTAGGTCAAAATTCAGGGTGTTACACTTTGGTTAGCGTGCTCCACATTGTGCATCCACAGAAAGGATTCTTCCCCGGTCCGAAGAACATTACCTTCCAAACAGGACAATGAAAGAGGTTATGTGATGGTGACCGTGCAAAATCGCCACCAAGGAAAGATGTTATGACTCTGAGAGGGACCTTTCATATCGTGATCGTGGCAGGTACAAGGACAGGGAGCATGATTGTTAATTATGCTCGTGATCTCAGAGACCGGGATCATCGTCGATCGAGTTATTCAGATAGGGATGGCAAAAGGAGTGGCCGTGAAAAGAGGGATAGATATTCTAACCGAAATAGACATTCAAGCTCTCACAAAAGCTGGAGCAGGAGTCCAGTCCGTGGCAGAACTGATGGTGACAAACATCGCTCCAGTCCAGGCACCAGAAACATCCAACCTGGCAAAGCTGAAGGATCTATACGGTGATGCAACAAACACAAAGAATGATGCTGGCGATGATAGAGCTCACAGGGATTCTGGAACTGAAGAGGTGATCCGACTCGGAGGGGCAAGGTGGAGGAGAATCTCATGTTAAGCGACACCATGACGGTGCATTTAGGCCCATGAATCCAAACATCATTAGTGTCAGAAATTACCCAAGAAATGATGGGCTGTATCTTAACTTCAACTCCCGATTTCAAAGATTTACTCTGAAGTTTCCCCCTCCATTATGTTGTCAGTCTTTTTTACGTTGAAGTTCTTTTGCTTATTTGCCAATGGTTGGTGCTGCAGAATGTCCTGTGACGTTATTGGCATTCACTGTCTGCTGTATTGCTGTATCTTTCGTCACATTTGTTGATAACCACGCCACAACAATGCAATAACCACCTGTATGTTTTCAACGTATAGTTCCTTCAGAAAAAAATGTACAATGTATGAAGGCAAGGAAATGTGTAGTAAGCTAACAAATCATCATTGTATACTAACGCAGCCTCTTAAATTGGAGTCAAGTGGTGCCTCGAGTCGGTGTTTAACTAACAACTGACGGTGCATGGCTCCCAGCCGCACCACATTGCCTGGATCGTGTCAGAGAGGCTTCAGATTGTACGATCTGAAGCCAAACTTGGTAATTTCGTGATGTGAACTCTGTTGTGACTTCGTTTACTGTTCTATGACTTCTCAGTATGTATGCTGTATACGTGTCATCATCACCAAATAACCACATTTCTAGGGGGTTCTATAAACTGTATGTTCATGAAGCATATATGAAAACCTATTTCAGAAACAAAATCACATTGTTCAGAGGTCGAGATACATGCAGGTGGAGCCCCTGTTTCATTTTCCAGGATATTTGCAAACAATCAGTGCATCCAGGGATCATTGCAAGTTAGTTTTAAATGCAAAAGCAACATGAACTCTAATTTTCAGTGATCGTAACTCTAATTTCCAGGATATTTGCAAACAATCAGCGCATTTAAAATCTCCATTCTCCACGTCCTCATCTTTGCCGATGTGTCCTCCTCCTGCAATAATAGTTTTTTTATCTTCACCAACTAAGTATTCGTCAACATCGGAAGCCTAAAATTCTACGTGTTTTAAGTGTTTAGAAATTCTTAGTTGGCAGAAACAGATCATTATGGTAGCAGCATGGAAGAGCAAAAATATACGAAAAGGACAAAAACACTATCTAGGGAAAAAATAATAAAAGTTGACCAACTGTGTACACATTTTGATTGTGTATAAATAAAAGTCATCCTAATGCATTCTGTGGGCAATAATGGAAGATAATAATGGACAACGAGTTGATTCACTATTCTTTTGAGTTCAAATATGGTGGGCTGGAAGCAAATCATCCATGCATGGAGTGTATATGAAAGACTCATGTGTAGCCGCAACGAAACTATAGCAGCACCCAACTGGTTTAAATGTCCCTATGTACTGCAACTTGGAGCTACTTAGGTAGTAAGCAAACCCGTCAAAGTGATTGCCCAAGAAAGCAATCTCTTTGCATGGATGGTACCCCAAGAAATCCATATCCCTCTTAATATCGTAATAGAGACCATTAGTGTAAACAATGTCTTCTTCTTCTTCTTCTTCTCCTCCTCCTCCTCCTTCTTCTTCTTCTTCCACATTTATATCACTGTCATCACTAGAGTCCCATCCACAATCCTCTCTACTATCCTCTGATCTCATTTGTCCACGGTCCAACATCCAGCACTCCTGAATTTCTTTTCTACGCTCATAGTATTGTAGAAAGGAGGGCTTGATGTCAACCTTATACTTTAACTCCCACTCTGGAATTGGACGAAATTCTGATACTTTGTGCAAAACCCATACATGCAGCTGGTGCCAACAAAGAGCAGTGTAGTAAATCCCATGCTCCGATTTCGCAAGATGCATCGATGGTTGCAAATTATCTGAATTCTCCTGTGCCAATTGGAAATCTCTCAAGCGTGCTTCCTTACTCTCATCATCCCATAAAAAGTCAGCAACATCTAATCTTGGTGGCATGAAAATATTATCTAACTTCGGTGTTTCGATCAATTGATATTTCTGCTCTAACAACGACAACCTACATGATATAAAAAAAATGTCCAGCAATAGCAAGCAAGGATATTAGCTCAAAAGGTTGAATATAACAAATGCTTCCTCTAACCCTAAAAAAATAATCTTACGGTTGTCTTAAGTCAAATTATTTTTTGTTTAATCAAATTTATAGAAAAATAACAGAAATACATATGACGATTGACACCAAATGTGCATCTATTGTGAAAATATGTTTATGGTTTAGGCAATGGAACTAATTTGATGGTATAAATCTTGTTGATTCTTTTCTTCTTCTAGAATTCAGTCAAATTTAAGAATGTCTGACTTAAGATAACTCTACAGATTGATTTACAGGATCGTGGGCGTAATTGAATGATTCGTGTAAGTCCTGGTGCTTACCTCATGATGAAACCCCCACGACAGTGGAGGTAGAATGCTCCCCGCCAATGCACAGCATTGCACCGAGGCCCATTATTATAAGACTTTGATATATCACTTGGGTCTGACCAAACATCCCATAGGGTAACCGCCACATCGTCTTCCCGCACAAAGGCTCTTTCTTTCCACTCGCCTGTTCTCGGTGAGAACACTTGCGCCTTGTACAAGGACGGTGGCCATTGTACGGATCCCTTAGTGTGCGCCTTGTGGTCGTACTTGTCCCTTACAGATGACGGCAGGTCCTTAATTTCCTCCGAAGCGCAGTATCTAGAGGGATTATTGAATCCCGGTCCTCTTTTGATTTTTGGCTTGGGAGGCGCCTCCGCAAACAAGAGCACGTCGTAGTGCAGCGAGACCGTCGGGTCGAAGGCGAGGTGCGCGCGCACGGCGTCGTCAAGACCACCGCCGTCCGACGGAAGTGGAGGAAGCTGCTCCCATCTCCGTGTCGCGGGGTTGCAGTGTTGCACACGTTCAGCGTGCTCTGGTCTTGGACGAGGAGGAGGCCGTTGCAGTGATGCACGACCTCTCGCCACTCGATTGGGGGCAGGAAGCTGAGCTCGGCGTCAATCGTAGAGTCGGCGGGCCGCGAGAAGAAGTAGGGTTCGTCCTGCCCGGTGTAGTTGATGAACATGCAGCGCAGTCCGCCAGGCACTCGGTGCGCCAGCGTGAGCAGGAGGCCCCGGCCGTCGATGACGGCGCACAGGTGCTTGGAGACGCTCCGGCACACGGCGAGCGGCCGCGGCGGGAGGCGCCCGAGGATGTCGGCGAGCAGCTTTTCTGGGAGGAGATCCATGAGTGGCTGGCGCGCCGTCGTGTGCAAGATCGTCGTTTCTTTCTTCTATCGGGGCGGTGGCGGCTAGAAAAAGGCCGATCGTGTGTGTGCGTATCTTTTCGTGTCGGATCCGGAAAACAAACGCAATCCTAGAAGGAAACATGGTTGGACTCAGGTCGCGTGGCCGTGATGAGAAAAGGAAAAACAAAACGCTCGGGACGTTAAAAACTGGAACGGGAACACAAATAACGCAGGAAATTAAGTACCTTATATATATCTGGCATCAAATCTATTTTTCCTTTCTTTCGCAAAAAAAAAAAAAATCTATTTTTCCTTTCTTCTCACCATCAATAGCTGTATATTATGGATGGCACTACGCCTGATTCTTTGCATGCCACCGCACGTAAATCTCGTGCGACCAGCAAACGGCGCCCACGATTTGCTCACACTCATATCTCTCAAGCACACAGAAACAACAGAAGGAACCAGCCGACATATAGTGCAAGAGGTGGAGGGATGGCCGCATCCGACGACTACCACTACGACGATGATGACACGCTGGCCCTGTTCGACTTCTACGAGTCCCGTGCCGGCGTCCGCGGCCTCGTCGAGTCCGGCGTCACCACGGTGCCGCCGCCGTTCCTGACGCCGGCCGCGTGGATCGCCTCCTCGGAGGCCTTGGTCGCCCCCACCGTCGATCTCTCGCTCCCGCGCTCCCAGGCCGTCGCGCTCGTCGGCGCCGCGGCGCGCTCGTGCGGCTTCTTCCAGGTCACCAACCACGGCGTCCCGGCCGGCACCGTCGAGTCGGCGCTCTCCGCGGTCAGGGCCTTCAACGAGCAGCCACTGGCGGCGCGCTCGGCGTACTACTCCGTCTCGACCAACGGGCCAGCCATCTACACCACCGTGCCCATCCAGCGGCGGAATGACGGGCAGGCTGCAAACGCGCCTCTCCTGCCATGGCGCGACACGATCTTTCTCAACTGCGGCCACGGTGGATCCCTCCTCGACTACCTCCCCGCGGCGTGCCTGGACGCGCTGCTGGAGTACCGCCGGTCGCTGACGGCGCTCGGGAAGGTGATTGCCGGCCTGCTGTCGGAAGCGCTCGGCGTGGGGGCCGAGCAGCTGGACAGGGCGGTGCAGGTTGAAGGGACCCTGATGCAGTGCCACTACTACCCGCCGTGCCCTCAGCCGGAGCGGGTCGCCGGCAGCCGTGTCCACACCGACGGTGATTTGTTCACGGTGGTTGCGCAGGACGGCGTCGGTGGGCTGCAGGTGAGGCTCGACGGTCATGGAGATGCCTGGGTGGACGTCGTGCCAGTCACCAGTGCACTTTTTATCAACATCGGCGACGTGCTAAAGGTATACTCATGGAATACTATTTCTTCCTCAAGTTTACACCTATCTAGTAATACTACTTGCACACTTCATTAACCATATTATACACACTTCATTAATCTTATTATACTGATATGTAGCATCCTGAAAAATTGAAATTTAGATTGTGAACAACGTAGTGTAACCCAATAAGCTTTTATGTCTTTTTACGTTAATAATTAAAACGTCTCTAGCTAACTTTTAAATATGCTACGTAATTTACCAGGTGGTTTCGAATGATGACTACAAAAGCGTGGAGCACAGGGTGGTGATCAAATCCACACACGAGGCTAGGGTCTCCATTGCACTCTTCTTCATTCCTGGCAAGTGTGGCGACTCTGACTTCTTCGGCCCTCTGACGGAGCTGGTGACACAACAAAGGCCTGCACGCTACCCGAGTTTAACATGGCCAGAGTTGATTAGATACAGAAAAGAGTTGGGTCATGCCAGGCCATCACTTGATAAATTCAAAGTAGATTTAAATTAATACTTCCTCCGTTCTATTTTCTAGTTCGTTCTGGAGCTGGACGCTTTTCTCAGATTGTAGTTCGTTTTGGAGTCTGATGCCTTCTCCGCGCATGTCTATTCCGAAACAGCCCTCCGCTCAGTCCGCTCGTGACCCCGTCTCGGTGATGTCTCTGCTGCGTCAGAGATGCGTGTAGCATTTGAACTTGTAACAGCTGGCACCCACGGGATCATTAAAGTTGCGTATGTACAATTAATTTGGTGGGAGAGTATAATTGTCCATTGGTACTGTTCTTTAATCTCTGCTAACGCTGTCTGAATGAACAAGAAATTAGAACGGAGGGAGTAACTGTTAGGACCGTCTAGGGAGTAACTGTAAGGCGGTGGCATCGGGGGAAAAGTTAACCCCGTGTAACTGAATGACTCGTTATCGATGAACAGAAACCTGATCCGAACCTATAAACTTTGTGTCGTGCTATTCTTGCTAGCATATGCTATACGGTAATGCTCTAGGCCAGCCGTCTAATCAGTCCGACGGGTCTTCATGGGATGCAGTGCCAGCCCAACAGCCAGCTTGCAGGCAGCCCAGGCCTCTGGTTTGTTTTATTATGGTAAGATAAGGAGAGACTGACCCGATAAAGATAAGAACCACTTGTGCTCTGCTCCAGTCATCCTCCGTGGCGTTCTCTTCCTCTCCTTCCCCAAAACTCTACTGCCACCACCTCCACTGCTCAAGCCCCCATGCCGACCGAATGTCTCTTGTTGCAGCCCCCACTCCGCCGCCCGTTGTCCCTGACGGTGCACCACGCCTGGGACGCGTCCACAACCGCCGTGTGCTCGCGCCCAGCGAAGTCAACAAACGCCACCACCGCAAGGAGGAACGCGCGGGCCCTGGCGTGGAAGCCCATCGGCCCTGCGCTCTTGCTACGGCTGCGCTGCCAACTGCAGACGGCGGAGCGGCCTCACGCTCTTGCTACAGGTGCGACGCCCCACTGCAGGCAGTGGAGGAGGCCCCGCACCAGATACATTCATGTTGCAAATGTTTCTTTTGAAATGTTGTTGGTGTTGTAGAGGTATGTTGTAAATGTTTCATGTGTATGTTGCGAAAGTAGATAGAAATGTTGCACATGCAAGGACAAAAAGAAAGGAGGGAACCAAGCCAACCTCTTGGCGAGGCTTGGGCTGCATGTTTATATGGTCCAGAGGACAACAGATTACATCCAGGCGTTTACAACTTCAGAAGCAAGTCACGGTCTATCTCTACCATATTTGGTTCTACCATAATTAGGAGTCCTAACTCAACCGTGACATGCATACCTTATGGATCAACGTGAGTACTACTCACGTGTTGTTACATATTACAGCTATGACATACTTTAGATAATTACATGTTTAACACCCTCCTGCAATCTTAACCTGGTTTCTTAACCAGATTTAGATTGTTTCTAAATTTCTCAAACTCCCGACTAGGCAATGCTTTTGTAAATCCATCAGCGAGTTGATCTTTTGAAGGAATAAATCTGACCTCCAATTGATGTCTTGCAACTCTTTCTCTTACAAAGTGAAAATCAATCTCAATATGTTTTGCTCTAGCATGAAACATAGGATTCGCTGATAAATATGTTGCACCGAGATTATCACACCACAGACACAGCAACTCCTTCAGTCTTATGCCTAATTCGGTCAATAGTTTCTGAACCCACACGGTTTTAGCAGTGACATTGGCCAAGGCCTTGTATTCTGCTTCGGTACTGGACCGAGACACTGTTCGTTGTTTCCTTGCACTCCATGAGATCAAGTTTTGGCTTGGGCTTGAAAATTGGAGCCAAATCTTTGCTCAACCACTTAACTTGCTAATTTAACCGACCCTTTAGATCGTATAGAGTTTTGTTAATTTTCTGAATTCTTCACTTCTTTTTTAACTATTATTATGAGGTATTACAGTTCAGACATTTTGTTTTCTACTAACAAAAGCTGGCTATATATATTTCAAAAACAAGGGCTATATATCCCTGCTTGACTGAAGTCACGCTATTCTTCTGTCTTCTGTTGTTTCATCAGACCTTTAGTATTGCTTTGCTCTTGTGGCGAGTGCCCCTCCAAAACTTCTGAAATCATAAACAACGAGAGTGAGCTCATGAAGTTAGTACAGAAATATCTTCTAGTTGTGTGATGAGATCTGTTTAGCGCAATCGGGCCGCAGGTGCTCTGTCATTTCACTTAGTAAGAGTAGAGGGAAAGAATGTTCTTACAAGTTACAGGCAGTAGGGGTTGCAAATGAAAAGAACTTGAGAGGGGGAAAAATGGTCAATTTACAGCCCTGTACAGATGAGGACCCTGTACAGAATGCAGAGGAACTACTCTGCCCTAATGTAGGCATAGCGTAGATGGCAACATCGACCATGAATGATCTCCCAGCATCGTTATCCACCATGTTACGTTGCTCAAGAGGGCAGGAGGCACCATATTCGATACCGCTCTTGAGTAAGTAACTTGCTTTTCCGTTTGCAACATGTACACAGGCACCACGTACAAAAGAAACGTACACAGGCGCCACGTACGAAAAGCGTACACAGGCACACAGACGTGAGGCCAGAGGCAAAACGGAATTACACAGCAGGCCTCGCCGCCCACGTCAATTCCTTATTCAGAGACCCATCAACAATTATATTAAAGCAACAAGACCCTCTGACATAATCGAGAAATGAGAAGGCACAAGACACATGCCGCAGTACACGAGAGAGATCGAAAAGGTCACAAACTGATGGAGATACATATACGCAATTATGCATGCTGGTCGGTCAGCAATCTTCATGCATCAGCTTCTTCGGCTTGGATATATACAGAGCAGTCTTAGCCGATTAACAAGCTGCCAATGGGTTGGAAGAAGCCAATAAGGGTCCTACCAATAATCGTAGACGAAGTATAAGCATTTTAGCCAGTCTAGGCTGAAGGAAACCAAACGAACACAAGCGCGTCAGTTGTAGCATGCTGTGTGTGCAGCTCTTGTATTACGCATGCTTTGCTTTGTTGTGCCATGTGTAGGCCGGTAATGGTGAAAAGTTTCTGTCCCGTCCACGTCGCACCAGCAGGACACACGTGGGGTCCGGTAATGGGCGACGATCGAGCTGACGACACACAGGCCTAGCTCGAGGGCGAGGGCGACTGATTATTGCAGATTTTCACACATAGTTGGAAACACCAAACCGCCTAGTATTAGTTTGACACATGTTTTTGTTTCTACACTTTGTTTTGCACGAAACAAAGTGCAAACTAATGCTGACGAACTCTATGCTCGGACGTGGACTCCTGTTCTTTTTTTTTTTTGGATGAAAAGACTCCTGTTCTTTGTAGGCGCCTGCAGAGACATGCTTCTTCAGTTAATCAGCTCTTGTCGTGTTTTGATCCAGTACATTGTCGTAGTAGCCTTTGCCTTCACAAGAGTAGTTGTTCAGAAGAAAGTGGAGTTTAATTGTGCTAGGTATGTAGGCAGAGATGGAGATGTGAAAAGAGATTTAAGAGAACAAGAACACACGAGGGAACTTTTACTAGTTCCAGGTGCATGCTTATTGCTTAAGCTTAACTGCTTAACGTGGTTGTGAAACTATTAGTACTCCACAGCTTGATGTTTCCAATTGTCCTTTCCTTTTGTTCAGGTATAATGGCGATGTCAGATAAGAAAAAGGATGTTGAACCCCAACTCATGATCTTAGCAAGCTAATTAATTGCAGGATGGCTGATCACGCTAAGGCTACTACATCAGTCTTACCATTGCTGGTTCCGGAGACCTTATCACCATCGGTTTCGGCCCTTGGACATTGGTTGGTGAAAATGGGTGATGATAAAGTGATTATCGATGCCACCCCCCGATCGTACCACAAAAAATAAGCCTATTTGTAAGTTAGTATACAAAGTCCGCTTGCATCCCTAAATAGTGATTGGCTCTATTTTTTCAGTGTGATTAACATTATAATTGTACAAAATAAGCACTCAACAAATCCTAGAACAAAAGGCTTTGATAGTTGGCTAGGTAACTAACACTAAACTTCAGGAATTCTTTTTTGCTATATATAGCTAAAATTAAGAGTCCACATATTCATCAGTATTATCTTCTTCCTCCTCCTCCACCCAGAATTCAAAATCTTCCTCCTCCAGCTCCACTCCTGCAATGAAAGGTTTTCATTAACTAAGTATTCATCGTCATCAAAAGCCTATAACTGTAGATGGTTAGAAATTACTAGTTTGTTTAAAAAGATCATTCTGATAGCAGCATGGAAGGGTAAGTATACTAGGGCGTATCCAGTGCCATAGGCTCTTGCACTGTGGGGTCTGAGAAAAGAAAAATAACTAACAACTTTTCCCATACAAATGTGCAAAGGCTAGTGCTTGAACCCTGGACCTCTTGGTCATAGACGGTAAAGCTCTACCGCTTGCACCAGGGCCGGAAGGGCAAGTATACTAAAAGGACAAAAACATTGTCTAAAAAAAATAGTAAAAAGTGGCCTTGTGTACATTTTGATTGTATATAGAACTCATCCTAGTGCATTTCATGAGTAATAATGAAAGATAATAGATGACGAGTTGACTCACCATCATTTGAGTTCGTTTTGTGGGTTGGAAGCAAATCGTCCATACATGGAGTGTATATGAAAGACTCGAGTATAGCCGCATCCTCAATATGGTAGCATCCAACTGGATAAAATGTTCCTAGGTACTGCAACTTAGAGCTGGCCAGATAGTAATCAAACCCATCAAAGTGATTGCCCAAGAAAATAATCTATTTGCTTGGATGGTACCCCAAGAAATCCATGTTGCTCATTTTCTTTTCAGATAATGCAACAAGGTTCTGGCGTCTACCATCCATGCCACCATATTCTTCTTCCACGTTGATACCACTGTCATCACTAGAGTCCCATCCATAGTCTTCTCTATCGTCTGATCATATTCCTATCTGTCCACGGTCGTCCAAGATCCAGGATGCCTTGATTTCTTTTCTATCACCTCGCTTGTATTGATGCAAAAATGAGGGCCTGATGTCAGCCTTATACTTCAACTCCCACTCTGGCGATGTTGCATGAGAATCTGATGCTTCCGGCAATACCCATACTTGCAACTGTGCCAACAAAGAGCGGTGTAGTAAATCCCATATTTTGATTTGCCAAGATGCATTGACGGTAACAAACTATCCAAGTACTTCTGTTGTCTCTTAAATCTTCTCAAGATGCGCTTCTTCTGGTTCTTCTGATATACTCCTCCTTCTTTCAAAAAAATCACCAATTTCTAATCTTGGGGGCATAAAAACATTTTCAAACCTTGGTGTTTTGATAACTTGGTACTTCTGCTCAAGCAATGAAAACCTGTACATTGTAAAAGACTGTGAATGCTCAGTAGTAGCAAGCAAGCATATATTAATTAGGTCCAAATAATCAAATACACAACATGGGCAAAACGAATAATAGAAAGCTTAATTACCTCATGATGAAACCACCCCGACAATGTAGGTACAATGCTCCCCGCCAGCAGACAGCATTGCACTGAGGTGCTCGGTAGGTCAATGACCATGGGTCTGACCAAACATCTGATAGGGTAACAGCGACATCATCGTCCCGTGCATAAGCTCTTTCCTGCCACTGGCTGGTTCTCGAAGAGAACACTTGCGCCACATATGAGGACGGTGGCCATTGTACCGATCCCTTGATGTGCACCTCGCGATCAAACTGGGCCCTTGAAGATGATGGCAGGTCTCTGTTTGTTTTGCGTCCGTGAATAGGCATCCTTGGCTTGGGAGGCACCACGGGAAACAGGAGCACATCGTAGTGCAGCGAGATCGTCGGATCAAAGATGAGGTACGCGGCCTTGGCACCGTCCTTGGGTGGCGAAGGAAGCTGCTCCCACCGCCGCGTTGTGGGATTGCACACGTGGAGGTCTTTTCGGTCTTGGAAGAGGAGAAGGCCGTTGTTTCACTGGTGCACGAGCGCAGCTTGTTGCCGTCGGAGGTGTTGGGGCAGGAAGGTGCGTCGATGCGAGGCGCCGCGCAGTAGGCGAAGAAGTAGGGGCTGTCTTGCTCTACGTTGCAGTTGATGAACATGCCGCCAAGGGCGCGAGGCACGCGGTGCGCCAGCGCCAGGAGGAGACCCCGGCCGTCGATGACGGTGCGCAGGTCCTTGCAAACGCACCGGCACACGGCAAGCGGCCGTGGCGGGAGGCGTCGGAGGATGTCCGCGAGCAGCTCTTCGGGTAGGCGGTCCATGGATGGCTGGCTGGCGCCGTGGCGCGGCGTGGAGATCGAGATCGTCTTCTCCGATCAGGGTTGGAGTTCTTTTTTTGAGGGAACATCAGGGTTGGAGTTGTGGCGGCGGCGGCGTGGTGCACGCAATCCCAACAGGCCCATCGGTCCACCAACAAGATTATATGCAGAGAATAGTTCGGGCAAACCAATCACGTACACATATTTTGCGTGAGTCTGTTCTCCAGCCTAGATGCACAAAGGACATTGCTACATATTTTGTTTGTATTTATTTTCATTGCAATTTAATAAAAGGGGTTTGCTATACATTGTAAATGGGAGCTGCTAGCGCTCGGACGTCCTATACATAGGACGCAAGGTCAGCGCTAGCAGCGCCCCGCTCCCACTCTAGATACAATACAGTACACGCCCTCTCTGCCCCCTACATGCATGCGCACCGCGTCCACCCACTCACCATCGCATGGCCCGACCCACCTGCCCCCACCGGTGACCCGCACGGCCTTGCTCCTCCATGACTGGCCCTCACGATCAAGATCCACCAACGCCACCGCCTCCAGACATGACCGCCGTGTCTCTTAAACAAAAGAAAAAACAAAATAAAACTATAACCCTACTGAAACAAAGAAGAAATATGAACGGAAACAAAAACAAAAAGCAAAAAAAAATACTACAACAAATAGAAACAAAATAGTGCAACAAAATGATCGCCCCCCTGCTGAAACAAAATCAAAAAAATTGAAAAAAAAGGAAATAAGCCTTCTGAAACAAAGAAGAAACATGAACTGAAACAATTTTAAAACATCATGGACATAAATTTTGAAACAAAAATACTCAAGCACCTGGAACCCTAACCTACTGCAACAAAACCTGGTAATGTGTTGCACCAAACAAGTGAAACAAAAGTGAAACACCGGCGACATGTGGAAAAAACCCCAAAAACATCGCATAAAAAAGTACCGACACAATCTAAGGTACGCAATTGAAACAACCAAACTGGAACAAACGAACCAACCGGAGTTGGAGAAGAAAAGGGATGAGCTCACCGGAAGGCCTATCTCGTCAGCGGAGATGGAGGATATAGGAGAGAGAGGAGAGAAGAGTGGAGAGAGGAGGAGGCCTACCTGGGCCGAGCCAGATCCATCGTCGTCCCTGCTGGACCCGCGGCCGGTGCCGCCGCCACCGCCCTGAGCATATCCGCTCGAATCCGTGGACGTCGCCGCCAAATCCCACGGATCCGCGACCATTGGCGGATTCGGGGCCTCCGCCGCCTGATCCCACGGATTCGTGGGTGCCGCCATGGCCGGGCTCTGCAAGCATGGAGGGCGCGAGGGAGGGGGAGGAGGGCCAAAACGAACACAGGTAGGCAGCGTGCGGCGGCAAAGTTCGCACAGAGGACCCATAGCGCATGCGCACGACGACGGCGGTGCGGCGATGATGACGCACCGAGAAAGTGTGGGAGGAGGAGGAGAGGAGACGACAAAGGAAATGAGGGGGAAATGATGATGGCATCAGCAACCCGCTTCATTTTGTTGTGCCAGAGCATCCGAGGCCCACAACGCGTGTGGCGTGGTCCAGTCGCGGGAGAGCATGTGTGTCGAGTCCGGACTGGACCGTCAGACGGTTCAGACGTATTAACGTAAGCATTACCGATTGTGGACTTTATTCTACAAACTAATTTTTTTTTGTGGCTTCATGATTAAACAAAAGTGTACTTATAGTGAAACAAAAAATGTTTATAAGAAGCCAATAAATTGACCACAAGAACCAAAATCATAGTTTCAAGAAAACCAAAACAATGGCCCCGTTTTGATCTAGGGGCTAGATCTAGTTTTAACTCAACTAGCCCAAAAGTATCCAAATAGAGAGGGCTAGAGTGGGTTATTTACAACTAGCCCACCCAAAAAACTATCCCCTCCGAGAGATAATTATTTGGGCTAGTTCTGATGAGGCTCACTCAAAGTGACTTTTATTATCTCCACCACACTGGATCCCTCATGCATACACTAAAATTCAAAATTAATGATATCATCGTGTATCACATGCTTTTCGAAGTAAAAAAAAAGTCATATCTCCTAAAACATGTATCCTAATTAAAATCTGAATGCACCATCATATTTCTTATAATAAACTCCTTAAAACAACACCGCATATGGATATGTTTCAATAAAATTTTTAACGAACATTTATTTCATTATTAATATTATCTCATATTTATTCCTATCTAACCCTTGCATCCAAATATCTCTTTGGCTAGAGTTAGTTTAGAGTTAGAAACTAACTCTAACTTCTAGCCGAGTTAGTGTATCCAAACAAGGCCAATGACTAGTGAACCAATAGTTTCATTCACTTGCTCTAGCGCGCGCATGATGACTTCTTTATTAATATTTGGAAATTTGGAAAAACCATCCTATATGCCACTTAGAGTTTGAGATCCCCTATAAGCTGTTTGTGTTGCTGCACACGCCCAAGGCAGCGATCAAGCACCATGCGGATCAGTGGGTGATGGCAGGTGCCAAGCACCTAGGTTGTCTTCTACAACGAGTAATAGGCTAGTGGAATCCCTGAAAAGGGATGCAAATGCGCATTGGAAATCTTGTAAAGCATCCGTGTAAAAAAAACTCCCTTCCACTTAATGAAATCTTTTGCAAGATTGAGAAAAAAATAAAAAAAAAACTATTTATGTTGCAAATGCTCACCCTATACCTACCTACCTTCGTTGAAAAAAAAATACCCACCATGCACACAAACTCACAAGATCACACGAGGGGCCAAGCCAAAATTATTAGGATTAATTAACATGTTCATGCTTAATTGTTGTGCCATGTGTAGGCCGGCCGTAGCCGAGAGACGTATGCGAAAAGTTTCTGTCCTGTCCACGTCGCACCACCAGGTACCAGGACACACGCGGGGGGTCTGGTAATGGCGACGATCGAGCTAACGACATAGGCCTAGCTCGAGGGTGAGACCGTGAGAGCGACTGATTATTGCAGATTTTCCAAAAGTCTTCAACGCCCCAAGGAGGGTTTGGGTCCGTTGAGCGAAACTCTAAATGCTGTAAAAACAGTGTAAAATAAAAACTTGGGCCAAACTAGTACTAGGACGTCTGATGTTTCCATCTGTGTGTTCTTTTATTTTCCGGTAATGGCGAGAGGTCCTTTTAATATCCTGGATGTTTACAACTAGTTTTAAAATGAAAGGTAACACTATGCTGGGACATGGAGTCATGGACTCCTGTTTTTTGTAGGCGTCCTTGAGCTTTTAATATCCTGCAGTATTGTTGTTGTTGCTTTTGCCTTCACGATCGAGTAGTTGGTTCAGAAGAAAATGGAGAAGTTTAATCTGTTTTAATTTCTAGAAGCCATGCAAGATTTTTTTTCCCAACTAGTTCAGTTGTGCTAGGTAGGCTGAGATGGAGATGTGAAAAAAAGAAGACAAGAACTGTTACTAGTTTTAGGTGCGTGCATTTTTTTTTTGTAGAGCAGATTTCATTACTCATATGATTCAGCTAAATCGCTGATCACCATGGCCTTTATGAACTGAGGCATTACATCCCACACTACATGGGAACCACCGTCAAACTTACACCCATATACGCTGCTAAAACATCAGCAGCTTTATTACAAGAACGAGAAACGACATTCGCACTCCATGACTGAAACTCTGAAGACAGCATGTGTTTTAGCTCAGTTATAATTCTTCCGAGAGCTGACAACCTGTAATCTTCACTATCAATCGCGGCTTTCACCACAGATGCATCGACTTCCAGGCAAACACGGTTCAGACCTAGTTTTGCGTCTTCCCTCAGGCCAGCAGTGCATCCCAGAAGCTCGGCATGAAGAGCATTCTCTAGAAACGCTTCTTCTCCCACCCTAAATTTTACCATCATCCCTTGATCGTATCTGATAATGAAACCCCAGCCACCCGACACGGTGTTACTGTCGTAGGCTTCCTCCATTTCTGGACCTGACCGCGCTGAGCCTGACAGAAATCCGGCAATAGGTGATTTGTTTCTTTTGCCTGAAACCTGTCTGTCAGCAAGGCAGTCAGGTACGCCACTTCCCCAGCCGTTCTCCGTCTTCCTTCCTCTCTCCCTTTGTTCTGCTCACCCCACTAAAGCCAGAGCAGCATCACAGACATAAGCTGCTGCTTATGGTTCAGTTTGAGGATTTTCACCATCATTTCTTTTGCTGAGACCGCTTCAGCTAGATCCTGTCCTGCATCTTCCAAGTTCAGCTCCCTCCAAATTGCTTAAGCTTAATTGCTTAACATGGGTCAAACTAGTACTAGCAGTTTGATGTTTCCAGTTGTCTTTTCCTTTTCAATTTCAGGTTATGGTGATGTCAGATAAGAAAAAGGATGTTGCACCCCATCTCAGATCATAAAGCAAGCTAACTGCAGGCTGGCTGGTTACCCTAAGGCTCCAGAGAAGGTTTCGTCTCTCTTAGGTGAAAATGGGTGGTGATAAAGTGGATTATCGCTGCCATTTCAAACCGACAGTCAAAATGATCATCACCACCAGTTCGTACCCGCAAAAGACAAGTCCACTTGCATCCTTAAATCTAGTGATTGGTTCTATTTTTTCAGTATGATTAACATTATAATGGTACAAATAAGCACTCAAGAAATCTTAAAACAATAAAATTTGACAGTTGGCTAAGTAACTAACAATGAACTTGTGGCAAATGTTTTGCTATATGTAGCTAAAATGAAGAGTCCACATATTCATCAGCAATATCTTCCTCCTCCCTGAATTCAAAATCTTAATCCACCACCTCTACATGTCTTCCTCCACCACCACCACTCCTGCAATAAAAGGTTTTTATCTTCATAAGTATTCAACATCATCAAAAGCCTATAGCTCTAGATGGTTAGAAATTATTAGTTTCTATAAACAGATCATTATGATAGCAGCATGGAATGACAAATATACTAAAAGGACAAAAACACTGTCTAGCAAAAAAAAAAAAAAGGGACGATTACACATTTTGATTGTATATAAAAGTGATCCTAGCTAGTGCATCCCATGAGTAATAATGGAAGATAATAGACAACGAGTTGACTCACCATCTTTTGAGTTTGTATTGTTTGCTGGAAGCAAATCGTCCATGGATGGAGTGTATATGAAAGACTCATGTGTAGCTGCAACCTGCATATGGCAGCATCCAACTGGTGTAAATGTCCCAAGGTACTGCAACTTGGAGCTACCCAGGTAGTAAGCAAACCCATCGAAGTGATTGCCCAGGAAAACAATCTCTTTGCTTGGATGGAACCCCAAGAAATCCATACTACTCTTAATATCGCAATAGAGATCATTACTGCAAACACTGTCTTCTACCACATTGATATTACTGTCATCACTAGAGTCCCATCCACAATCTTCTCTACTATCCTCTGATCCTATCTGTCCGCGGTCCAACATCCAACACTCCTTGATTTCTTTTCTATCGACTCGCCAGTAGTGTTGCAAAAAGGAGGGCTTGATATCAGCCGCATACTTCAACTCCCACTCCGGCATTAGGCGAGATTCTGATGCTTCACGCAAAACCCATACTTGTAGCTGGTGCCAACGAAGAGCAGTGTAATAAATCCCATGCTCTGATTTTCCAAGATGCATTGACGGTTGCAAATTATCTGAGCAGTCTGGTCTAATTGAAATTCTCTCAAGCATAATTCCTTACTCCTATATGGACTTTCCTCACTCAAATAGTTAGCAACATCTAATCTTGGTGGTACAAAAACATCATCTAGCTTTGGCGTTTTGATCACTTGATACTTTTGCTCTAGCAATGATAACCTACATATTATAAAAGAATTGTTCACTAGCAAGCAAGCATATTAATAGGTCCAAGCCAACATGTACCAAACAAATAATAGAAAGCTTCCGATATATATAAAACCCTGGTTGTTACCTCGTGATGAAACCACCACGGCAATGGAGGTAGAATGGTCCCCGCCAACACACACCATTGCACCGAGGCTTCTTAGAAGACGTCGTTTCTTTGCCCACACTATATGGTGCCCATGGGTCTGACCAAACATCCGATACGGTAACTGTGACATCATCTTCCCTAGCAAAGGCCCTTTTCTCCCAATGGCCGGTTCTCGATGAGAAGACTTGCGCCACATATGAGGGCGGTGGCCATTCTATCGATCCCTTCATGTGCACCTCACGATCATAATCGTACTTGTCCCTTACAGATGACGGCAGGTCCTTAATTTCCTGACGAGTGTACTCATGGTAAACTAGTTGGAGCTCTGGTTTCCTCTTGATGTATGGTTGAATAGGTATTTTTGGCTCGTCAGGCACCTTTTCCGCAAAGAAGAACACTTCATAGTGCAATGAGACAGTCGGATCAAATACGAGGTGCATCGGGTAAACACCGCCCCACGGCGGTGTAGGAAGCTGTTCCCACCTCCGTGTCGCGGGGTTGCACACATACGACTCATTCCAGTCTTCGACCAGAAGGATGCCGTTGCAGTGATGCACGACCTTTTCCCCAATCCTTTGAGGTAGGCAGCTGAACTCGGCGTCGATCGCAGAGCCGGCGGGGCGGGAGAAGAAGTAGGGTTGGTCTTGGCCGACGTAGTTGATGAACATGCCGCGCAGGCCGCGAGGTACGCGGTGGGCCAGCGCGAGCAGGAGGCCCCGGCCATCGATGACGGCGCGCAGGTCCTTGGAGACGCTCCTGCATATGGCAAGCAGCAGCGGCGGGAGGCGTCGGAGGATGTCGGCGAGAAGTTCTTGAGGGAGGAGATCCATAGGTGGCTGGCGCGGCGTGCGAGATCGGTTTCTTTCTCCGGTCAGGGTGGCGGCGGCGTGGCCAGAAAACTGCCGGTTGAGGGGCGCGTGCCTCTGGATCTTCTCGATCGTCTAGGATCCGAAAAGGCTGAAGAAGGAAACGTGCACGCCAAGCACACAAGACCTGGCACACGCAAGCCCAACAAGCCCATGGGCCCACCTACAAGAAAGAAGATGTAAGATCCAGCCATTTCAAACATTTTCCCTTGTTAAAAAGTCATTTCAAACATTTTTTTTCTTTTCTACTAGTTCGAACATATCTTGCTCTGCTATGCTATATTTACTCGTGCTCGTCTAGTGAAACAAAAATGGACTCGTGGTGAACCAAACATGACGAGGACTAACCAAAAGTTAGACCACACAAACCAAAATTTTGTTGCAAGAAAATTATATCTATGACTACAGTGAACTGACAATTTTGTCACCCCTTCTGCCTGATGCCTTTTTTTTTTTTTGAAATTTGCAAAAACGATCCCGTGACATCAGTTGGAGTTCGAGATCCCCAATTTCCCAAATATGTTGTTTTTGCAAATGTCTAACTCTTACCCTGTTGATGAAACCACCTCACCAAGTTGACCAATGGGAAAGGGTGCTATGGCCGCGTAGTGATGTCTACCGCCGGTGATGGTTGTCATCGTCGCTACAGTTATGCCATTCTTCCTAGCCAAAGACATTGCCTATCTCTCTGCCATCACTGCCCGGTCAACATCTTGGGTGAGTGCAATGAAGGATTGTGGGTGGAGAAGACACATGGTGGTGGGGATGGAATTTTGGTGGCCAAAATCCAAAATCGCGTGAGCCATAGTTGGATCCGCATGATTCACTTGGGATGGGCCTCTTACGCAACGCTACTTTGTGACCAGTGTTTTGTCCTGGGAGGAAGTGGCGGCGGTCATCGCCTCGCGAGAAGACGACTCTGCTTTCTCCCCTCATTTACCATTGTTTACTAAGGGGTTCATTAAACCCTAAACCCAACCCTAAGAGGTTTTTTGAATGCTATAGATAGGGTTAAAACACGTTATGTACATGCCCTTATTGAAAACGAGCCATTCTAGATATCCATATGCAACAATTTGTGTATTTTGTTGGAACTCATGCATGAACATGTTAATCAATCCTAATAATTATTTGGCTTGGTCCCTCGTGGGATCTTTTGAGAGTTTGTGTGTATAGTGGGATGGTTTTTGCAACGAAGGTATGTAGGTACAGGGTGCACATTTGCAACACAAACAAACTTACAATTATACGGGATCTCAAACTGCGTGGCATATAGGATGGCTTTTCCAATTTTCCAAATACTAATAAAGAAGTCGGCATGCCCTAGAGCAAGTGAACGAAACTATCGGTTCACTATAGTCATGGTTTTGGTTCTATTGAAACTAAAATTTTGTTCATGTGGTCAATTTGTTGGCTTCTTATAAACATTTTCTTTTAGTTTCACTATGAGTGCATTTTTATTTAATTATGATGCCACAGGAAAACACATTCAATTTGTGTAGAATAAAATCAACAATGTGTAGAAAACCCCTTTTATTCAATTGCAATGATAATAAATATACAAAAAATATGTAACAATGTCCTTTTTTTAGGGGTGCAGCGATATACTTTGTGCAACTAGGCTGGTAGAGAATCTACTAATGCAAAAACCATGCTGTGTGATTGGTTTGCCCGAACTACTCCATGTAATCTTCTTGTCGGTGGACCGATGGGCCTGTTGGGGTTGCGTGCACAAGGCTTTGCGTGCACCACGCTGCTGCCACGAGAACTCCAACCCTGATCGGAGGAGACGATCTCGATCTCCCTGGCCTCGCCACATCGCCAGCCAGCCAGCCATCCATGGACCGCCTCCTCGAAGAGCTGCTCGCATACATCCTTGGACGCCTCCCGCCACGACCGCTTGCCGTGTGCCGGTGTGTTTGCAAGGACCTGCGCACCGTCATCGACGGCCGGGGTCTCCTCCTGGCGCTGGCGCACCTCGTGCCTCACGGCCTTAGCGCGGCATGTTCATCAACTATGACGAATGGCAAGACAACCCCTACTTCGCCCGCCGCACGGCACCTCGCATCGACGCCGAGCTCAGCTTCCTGCCCCAACACCTTCGATGGCAACAAGCCGTGCTCGTGCACCAGTGTAACGGCCTTCTCCTCTTCCAAGACCGGAAGGACCTTCACGTGTGCAACCCTGCGACGCGGCGGTGGGAGCAGCTTCCTCCGCCCCCAAGGACGGTGGCAAGGCCGTGTACCTCATCTTTGATCCGACGGTATCACTGCACTATGATGTGTTCCTGCTTCCCGAGGTGCCTCCCAAGCCAAGGATGCCTGTTCACGGATGCAAAACAAATGGAGACCTGCCATCATCTTCAAGGGCCCAGTTTGATCGTGAGGTGCACATCAAGGGATTGATCCAATGGACACCATCCTCATATGTGGCTCAAGTGTTCTCTTCGAGAACCAGCCAGTGGCAGGAAAGAGCCTATGCACGGGAAGATGATGTTGCAGTTACCCTATCAGACATTTTGGTCAGATCACCACCCATTGTTATAGTTTTCCAGACGGACCAGGCCCATTAGACCGGAACGGGCATGGCCCAAAGAAGCACAGCCCAAGCACGGCCCAGGCCTGCATGCCCCATGTTCGTGCCAGGCACGGCCCGGTCCCGTGCCCATGCCTGGGCCGCACATTCGGCCCATGGGCCGGCACGTGGCACGGTACGAAAAAAGGCCTGGCCCGCCATCGGCATGGCATCGACCTTTGCCAGCCTTCGGATCCCAAACCCTAGTGAAATCTAGCCATTGGTTTCAACCGTTGTAAACACCGCGTATATAATCCCGACTCCGGCCTCTCCGCTCTCCCCCTGAACCCTAATTCATTTCCTCCTATTGCTGGCCGCCGCTGCAAGCCGCCTCTCTGTCTCCTTTCCTTTCTGCTCTGCATCTCCGTTAGCCGTCAGCCATGGCGAAGGGGTGCGGGTAAGGGCGAGGGCGACGGTGGCTCGCCGTCGTCCCCAACTCATCGTTTTGCCCTCCGTAGCGGCAGCAATGGAGGCTACCGAGCTGGAGCTCCGAAGAAGCAGGTAAGATCCCCACCTCACCTCTTCTTCTCGTTCTTTGTCCACACAATCCTCTTATTCTTGCTTCATTTTCTGCAGATCTGCTGATCCGCTACTACTCCTTCTCCGTTGCCGGTGACTGCGAGGTAACAAACCCTAACCCTAGCTCTGAGTTGTTCTTCTTCTCTTCTTCTCTAGCTCTGCGTCTCTGATTTGTTCTTCTTCTCTTGTCGTCTTCGTTTTTGCTCTTGGCAGCCGTTTGAGGATGACGCCAGCCCGGCCCCCTCTATCTCTGAAGACACGGTGGAGGCTAGTGCCTCTGCTGTGTATGAAGAGATGGAGAGGATGCGGGACCTCACTGGAAATTCAGATGATGACGACATGGGCGATGAAGAGTTAGAAGAGCTCTTTGGCCGAGGAGCTGGAGGTGGAGATGGAGGAGCAGATGATCCGATCGACGTTGATGATGTAGAAGGTGAAGGCGGTGGAGATGACCAAGGCGCTGAGAATGACGACCACCAGGTATCACGGCCTAGCACCTCTGATGTGTGGCAAGATTTCAAGAAGCTCTTCAAAACCGGTCCCAAAGGTAAGCAGATCAGGTATGGCGCTCTCTACATCCATTGAAAAAAGGAGTACTCTGGTAGATCTACAGGTGGCACTGGCCACTCTGTCGTCACAGGATAGATGTGTTAAGAGAAGGAAGAAAATTAGGGGGTATAGTCAGTCTCAAATCTCTTTTAATGCTGATGGTTCTATGCGTAGTTGGGATTACTATCCTATGCGTGCTCATACTGAATTGTGTCGATTCCTTTCTAGGGTAGATGTTCCTATCAGTATGGGTGAATGTGCTGCATTTGAGGAGTACATTAGAAATGCTCATAATCCTAAGTTTGTTGTTGTCTCTACACAAGACACAACTAGAGATTTAGCCAAACTATTTGCTGAGAGAAAGAGTAAGCTTGTTGAGCTACTGTCCTCTGATTCTGTTAATTGTGTGTGCCTTACCTCTGATATATGGTTTGGCAAAGCCAAAGAGCACTATCTCAGTGTTGTTGCTCATTACATTAACCCTAATTGGCAACTTGAGAAGAGGGTGCTTGGTCTTGTGCTTATTGATTGTCAGCATACTGGACAGAATAGTGCTGATAAAGTTGCATCTGTTCTTGCTGAGTATGGTGTGCTTGAGAAAGTGCTTGCTGTTACTTTAGACAATGCTTCATCTAATATTTCTGCCATGTGTAAGCTTCGACCTATACTGTCTCATTATCTGGGTATTGAGGTTCCTCCTGAGGATCCAAATGAAGCACATATTGAAAAACCACTTGAAGAAAGTGTTGAGGGTAGGGGAGAAATTGGGCACCCCATCCCTCTTCCTCGCCATGCGAAGCTTAGTGAGTGCATCGATCGTGCGCTTAGATTTGGTTTCCTTGCCCCGAATCTGCAGAGGGTGAGATTTGGAAGCAGTACCCGAAAGGAGACGAGCCGCGTAGGGCGCGGAGCTGGCGACATGCCAAAGGTGAAAGGAGAGAATCGGGGCAACGCACGACAGGGCCCTAAAGGCGCACATGAAGCCAGGATTCTCTCAGCTTCGCGTGGTGTCGATTATGTAAGCTGATGTTGCCGAAGTTGTGCGGCATGGTCATGTCATCGATCGGGTGTTAACTCGCTTCGATAGTCGGCAGACCCCCAAAGCGAGCCAGGCGTAGCTTGTTTCTTGCATGCAGGTTTGACACGCCCAGCTGGGGACATTGTTGACTTGACGCACGTCCAGAGGTCACGCGATCATCCCTCCGAGGGAATGGCGGCTAATGATGTGTTTGTCCCTGGTCGGCATAAAGCATCGAACGGCATGACGCAGCAAAGGGGCAAAATGGTCATGTAAAATCCTACGGGCTACTATATAAGGCACTCTCGGTAGAGCATGTAATGAGAGGTTGGACCCGTGCATTTTAGCCGGGGCTCTGTCAATAAAGAAACACACATCTATTGTCTCATTTGTGTCCTTACTTTGATATTCGATATCTCGATTCGGGTCCAGAGGGTGGTAGCCTTCGGGCCAGAATCAACAGTGGCACCATCCGTGGTTGCTGATCAAAGAAGCTAATGCGACCACGTAGGCAGAAGGCAAATTACGCAACCAAAGCGTACCCTGCGGTGGAAGAAGTTTGGGTCACCATGTCTCCGGCCAGCGACCCAACTGCAACTTTGGGCATGTGGTCGGGTGTCACTCACGCATCTGAGCCCAGCGCTGCTCCGGCACCTCAGTTCAGTATGCCCCCGTCCAGCAGCACGGGTACAGCGTTGGCATCGGTACCACCACAGGAACAACCACCTCCAGGTGACAAAGCAGATCGTGAAGAGCCACCGGTGGGTGATGGAGTAGCCAACTAGCTGGCCGGTGCTGATCAGGACCCTGAGGCACCAATTTTGCTTGACACCGAAAATGCCAGGTTGCTCAGGGCACTTAACGAGCAACAACAAAGACTGGAGGCGTTGAAGCAGTAGCGGGACCAGTTGGCGAACCAGGTGGCAGCCAGAAACCGTGAGGCAACCACGTAGCAGGCAATCATCTAGGCAGTAGCCGAACCTTTAAGAATCCAACAAGAGCTATGAGCACTACAAGCCAATGCTGATGTCGAAGCCGATGCACCGAAGGCCGGGGAGCTAATCCGCGAAGAGCCACGAGAAGCAGGCATTGACCTGGACATGTCCTCGCCATTGTCCATAGAGCTACAGCGATACCCGTGGCCACCGGGTTTCAAAACGAAAAATACCATCTTTCAACGAGTGCTCTAACCCAAGGAAATTCATCTCCAGCTTCGAAGCTTTGGTGCGCTCGGCTGGAGGCAACGACAAGATATTGGCTAAATCGCTTTTCATGACAGTCGAAGATGTCGCCCATGATTGGTACATGTCCCTAAGGCCACTCTCCATCAATTCATGGAGACAGGTCAAGGGCGACCACCTCGTCACCTTCCAAGGATTCGAGTCAGAACAGAAAACAATGATTGATCTACTCACATTATTTTAGCCGAACGATGAACCTATATCCGTATACCTTGAAAGGATTATTCAGATGAAGGCACAATTGCCGAATGTAACCGACGATGTCATCATAGCTGCGGCTATAAAGGGACTCAAGGATGGGCCATGCACTGAGGTCCTCTCCAGAGAAGTCCCTTTGTCAGTTAACCAGCTGTTTGATGATATAAGGAAGTTCGCCAGGTTCGAGGTCGAGCAGGAATGACGGAAAGCATCCAGGAACAGTCTTAAGCAGACAGCGCCAAAGCCAGCAGTGCAAACAGCCTAGAAATTAGTGAACAAGTGCAAGAAGAGCAGCCTCAAGTAGTCCAAGATCACCCACTGCCGAATGAAGGCTAGGGGCGTGGGAACGGTCAGAATGGCCGCGGTGGCGGCCAAGGCGGCCATGGTCATGGGAGAGGCCAAGGGAAAGGGCCGAAGATCCCATACTATGTGGTATGCGACGAAAACAAAGGGCATTTCTCAAAAGAATGTAAGTACACATTATTGGCGAAAGAGCAACGTGAGAAGGACAAAGCTCCCAAGCAGCCAAAAAATACCAAGCAAGTTTTCCACAACGCGCCAAGGGATACTTCGATAGCGCAGTACCCAACACATCAGCATGCCTTCGACGCTCAGTACCAATCAAGTTACAACCCCTACACTTATCAGCAACCAATGTACTAGCAACAAACCCAGCCATACATTCATCAAACTTTTCCTTCGGCTCAGCCGCAGGTAAATTCGGTTGCCACATCTTCATCAGCGGCAACAGAACAACCGCAGCAAGGACAACAGCTGGTCCCAAAGTTGGAGAACTCCAAGGCGTTGCAGATCATCAACACCGCCATGCCCACAAATGGTCATATATACGCCATTACGGGCGGATCTAACTACGAGCATGAGGACAAGAGAGCAAGGAGGGAATTCGAATGACGGGTGCTTTTTGTGTCCCTGAGGTGCCCAGTCAACATTCCAGCTTGGAAACTGGAGCCCATAACTTTCAACAAAGAAGACTTTCAGCTTTGGGATTATTCGCATTGCGACGCTTTCGTTGTGACTGCGTTTGTAGCTGGGTACACGCTCCACAACATCCTAATCGACAATGACAGCTCAGAGGATATCATATTCACCGAGGCGCTTGATGGCATGAAACAAGACAAAAAGTCGCTTGAGCCGCCCGGAAGCACTCTGTTTGGCTTCGGGGCGAAGAGAATTGATCTAATAGGCAAGAAAACTATGACTGTGGCATTCAACGAAGGTGAGAAGGTCAGGGCAGAAGAAATCACATTCAATGTCATGGACATGCCATATCCTTATACAGCCATATTCGGTAGGGGTATCATCAACAAGTTTGACATGATCATCAAACAGATTTACTTGTGCATCAAAATGCCCTCCCCATTTAGCATCATCACAATTTGGGGTGACCAAGTTGCAGCAAGAAAATCGATGGCAAGACAATACTAGGGTACAGTATGATCCATGAGACGAAGCAAGTTAAGCAGGTGGGGGAAGATGATCTGGAGTCAGAAAAGAAGAAAGAACCAAAGGCTGAGCCCAGCGAAGACACAATTCATGTACCGTTGAGTACCAATAGACCAGACAAATGCATTCACATCAGGACTGGACTCAGCAACAGCGAAGCTGGAGAATTGCCAAAATTTCTGGATGACAACAGTGATGTTTTCACCTGGTCCACTAGACATCTCCTCGGGGTAGACCGCACGCTCGCGCAGCATAATCTGAATGTGGACAAATCTGCAAAGCAGAAAAAGTAGAGGCTCAGAAAGATGTCAGCCGAGAGAGTAGAGGCAGCAAGCGCCGAAGTTCAAAGATTACTTGACGCTGGTGTAATCCGAAAGGTGCAGTACCCTGAGTGGCTAGCCAACATCGTAATGGTGAAGAAGAAGAGCCAGAAATGGCAGAAGTGTGTTGATTTCACTGATCTCAACAAGCATTGCCCAAAGGATCCATACCCATTGCCCAGAATTGACAAGCTTGTTGACATCACCGTCGGCTGCGAATGAATGAGCTTGTTGGATTGTTTCTCTGGGTATCATTAGATTTGGCTGAATCTGGCAGATGAAGAGAAGACAAGTTATCACCCCTGGTGGCACTTATTGTTACAAGAGAATGCCAGAGGGTCTCAAGAACACGGGACCAACTTTCTCCAGAATGACGGACGAAGTGTTCGAGCAAAAGAAAAAGCACAACCTTGTCGCTTATGTCGATGAAATAGTTGTCAAGAGTGACAAGAAGCATACACACATGGAAGACTTAACGGAAAAGTGCATATTCGGCATAAGCAAAGGGAAGTTGTTGGGTTGTCTCGTGTCAGCCAGAGGCATAGAAGTGAACCCAAATAAGATTGCTGCCATAGTAAACATGAAGCCACCTGAATCTAAGAAGCAAGTACAGAAGCTAACAGGTCGAATCGCATCCCTCGGCAGGTTCATCTCAAGATTAGCCGAAAGGGGATTACCATTCTTCAAAGCGTTGAGAGAAGCCAACAAATTTGAGTGGGGACCTGAGCAACAGCAGGCCTTTGATGATCCCAAGGCCTATCTGACGAAGCTCACAACATTGTCCAAACCTTCACCAGACGCGGTACTATTATTGTACTTAGCAGCTTCGCCGGTGGCCGTAAGCGCGGTGTTGGTAGAGGAGAAAGAGCATGAGGGAAAGATGAAGTAGTTCCCAATTTACTTCATGTCTGGGGCCCTGTCCGGCATGAAGCTGAACTATTTAGAGCTGGAGAAAATTGCATATACAGTGGTCATGGCTTCCAGAAAGCTGAAGCATTATTTTCAGGCACACCACATCCGAGTACTATCAGCTCAGTCGTTGGATTCCTTGTTCTGCAATACCAAAGCAATAGGCCGTGTGGGGAAATGGGCTGCCAAGTTGAATGAGTTTGTGATAGATTTTGAGCACAGATCCGCAATCAAGTCTCAGGCAATTGCCGACTTCATAGCTGATTGGACACCTAGTGCAGATGACACAACCTTGCAGTTTGAAGAGCCAGTGTGGACAATGCATTGTGACGGAGCCTGGTGCTCTACAGGCGCCGGCATCTTAGCAGTGCTCACACCACCAAATGGGCCAAAAATCTAGTATGCGACAAGGCTTCAGTTTCTAACAACCAACAATACCGCCGAATATGAAGCGGTGCTACTGGGACTCAAATAATTGAGGGCCTTAGGCATTCGTAGATGTATCATCAAATCTGATTCGCAAGTGGTCGTGGGTCATGTGCAGAAAGAGTACACCGTAAGAGAGAATGTACTAATCAAGTACTTGGCAGCAGTCAAGAAAATGGAAAAATATTTCCTGGGCTTCACCCTGAAATATATCCCACGAGCTGAGAATGCCGAAGCTGACGAGCTGGCAAAAGCTGCAGCTCAGAACTTTCTCTTGCCTTCGGATGTGTTTTTCCAGGTCCTCACAATTAAGGCCATCAAAGAGGAAGAAGACCATCCAGCGGCAATTCACGTGATCGCAAGCGATGATTGGAGGGCGCCAATCTGGGCCTTCTTGACTGGTACTTATGAGCCTTCATCAAAGAAAGAAGAACACTGAATGAGATCCCGCACAAAGCAGTACTCAATCATAGGTGAAACTCTATACAAAGAAGGGGTGGTGGCACCGAAATTAAAGTGCATTAGCAGAGACGAAGGTGTTCAGCTGCTAAATAAGATACATTCGGGAATGTGTGGAGTTCACAGGGGACCACATGAGATAGCACATAGAGCAATGAGGTAGGGTTTCTACAGACCATCAGTGGCCAAAGATGCAAAGCAAATCATTAAGACATGTCAAGCTTGCCAGATGTTCGCCAAGAAGCAAAACTTGCCTGCGAATCCAACCTCGCCCATTTACCCAACTTGGCCGCTGCAACGATGGGGGGTTGACATCATAGGGCAGCCCCAGGAAACTTGAAATATGCAGCAATTGTACTCGAATAGTTCACCAAGTGGATAGAAGTTAAGACATTGGCGAAGATAACATCTACCACTCTGATCAACTTCGTATGGCAGAGGATTGTTTGCAGATTTGGGGTACCAACATACATCACGGTTGATAATGGGAAATAGTTTGATTCATCACAGTTCAGAACTTTCTATGAAGAGCTCGGCATCAAACTAGCTTTCGCATCCGTCAAACATCCCGAATCAAATGGTGCAGTCGAAAGAGTCAATGGAGAAATATTCACCTCAGTCTCGAAAATCATCAATGACAACAAGGAGAAAGGCAACTGGGCGCAGGTCCTTGTTACCGCTATTTGGACTCATAATGTCTCCAAGTTAAGGGCGACCAATTTTATGCCATTCAGGCTCCTATTCGGTGAAGAAGCCATTACTCCAGAAGAAATGAAGCTGGGTTCGTTCAGAACAAAAATAGCAGCCACCACCCCAATCCAAAGATTTATAGAGATCAAAACTGCCAAGAACCGCAAGCTTAAAGCAGCAGAAAACCTTGACAAATACCATCAAGAAACAAAGGCCTGGAGAGATAAAAGAATACTTAGAAAGAGTATATATCTGGGGGACTTAGTGCTGATTCGTCACCTAGACAAGCAGGGTAAGCTCCAGTCATAATGGTACGGGCCATTGATCATTGCGAAGATGATCAAGCCAAGCATCTACACTTTGATGAACAAAGAAGGTGTTGAATACGCTCACACCTAGAACGCCGACAACCTTTGGTGCTTTTACGCATGAAGATTCGCTGCCCGAAATGGGTTGTAGTTTTATTTTTTCCCTTTTGGTCGAACAATTAAAGACATTTGGGGGGCTGCACTCTTTTTCCTCACTCGGGAAGCCTTTTCGAAGGTGTGAGGTTTTTAATGAGGCAGTCCTTTGTACCCCTTTAATGTTAATTCGCATTCAGTTCCCCCAATCTATTTTGCACACGGAGCCGATCAACGCCGAAAAAGAGTGGCTAAAATCATCTGCTCTAATATTCGGCAGTACAAAATAAGGTTGCAAGTAACCAAGTGAGCACCAAATATGGTAGCCGCATAACATCAGCCAAAAAAGGCAAAGACAACACTAAGGCAAAAACACCAAATCTGAGTGCTGACGAGTACTCGACCAGGCACCGAAAATGGTCGCCACGATCCGAAAGCCGAATATGGCAAGTGATCAAATTCGCTGGTTACGTGAAGCCATCATGCGTGGTCTTGTAAGTCAGGATAACAAAACTGAATCTGGCTTAGGGGGACATCATGCAGCTCAAGAGGCGTGCATAAGTTCAAAAGCATGAAAATTACCACCAACCGACCACCAAATAGTGGTCGCAATGCAATTCCAGGCTCAATAACGTAAGCGTACCCGGCCAATAATGAAAGTGATCAGGCATATCACACCCACTACCCAACTAAAGGTACATGACAATTCAATGCGCATCAAATGGGATCGTGTCATTATGTGCAACCGGCTGCCAAGAATGCCCTATAAAAGATCACTAAGTGCCTTGTGATATCAAACACAAAACACAAACATTCCACCAGCCACACTGAGGTCACCCAGGCTTAGTAGAATAGCTCCAGTTGGGAGAAGATAGGAATGGGAGGATTCGGGATCATATAAGCTTGGGCTCGGTGCTTTAGACCACCTTTGACAAATCATCTAAAGAGCTATGAATAGGATGTGTAGCAAATGGGCTTTTTTCAATGGCAGTAGGACTAGGTGCTTGGCCAAGGCATTTCTCAAGACCAGCAAAAGCCGAGTGAAGCACCGGTATCCTAGGAATGGCTTGCAGACCAGTCAAGTAGTGCTTTGCTTTGGGCACCACAGCCATTTGTTGAAGTAAGCCAAGTCACTCAGCTCCACGAAATCCTCATGAATCGCATGGAGAGTCGACAAGCACAACAAGCCTATCGAAAGGTTCGTCGTACCAAGGGCACCCGGGATGCGAGAAGCACTAGGTTACCATGCGAACGCAACGGAACCCGAGGATATTCCAGCCAACCATTTTGCAAAAAAAAATTAATTCATGCATTTGCATGTATCATATGCGAAGCTGTAAGCAGGTGAATGGTGCTCCATTCAAAGCACGAATGTAAAAAAAGAGAAGAAAGAACAAGAAGTGAAAAGGCTAAATCTTGTCTCAAAACCCCTTCAACTAAAAAGTTGGGGGGACGGCGTTCTATAACACCGAAATGCATGTCTACTGAAGCTGAAGGGCTTTAGCCTTATGTTTAGCCTTTTCAACCACAAAGTTGGGGGGGACGGCACTCTATAACACCCAGAAGCCATTCCAACAAAGCACTGGAGTACGGGTCAAAGTCCAAAGTAAGCGAATCAGTTAGCAATTTCAAAGCGGGCCGAAGGGCTGTCAACTCATTCTTGCAAAAGCGCCCCGGCGTGGACATAAAGCATTCACGAATATAAACATATAATGTAATAGTACTTAAGCAAAAATGTCGCAAAGCAATTAATGGGCATAAGGCCAGTAATCTAAGTCTCATGATTACACACAGATATTGTTTTAAAACTCCCACACGCGGGAGGCATCGACAAACGAAGTCCATCACTGTCAAGTCTTAAAAATGAATCAAGCAGCTAGATCCACTGGGGCTATGTCGTCTCGTGCAGTGGTCGAAGGAGAAGGCTCGGGAGGTGCAGTCGCGGTAGCAGCAGCTTCGGTAGGATTAGCTTTGGCGTTCGAGGCGACTGCGAGCGGAGTTTTGGCGTCTTCACGTGAAGGGGTACCAGCATCAGAGTCAGCCTTGTGCTCATCCCGATCGCTGATGTAAGCCATCACCTTCCGCTTGATGGCAGCGCACTCGACGAGATCCTGCACAAAGTATACATGACTATGAAGCTTTATAGCGAAAAGACAGGGCAAAGCATCGCTGGCAAATGCCAAGGGGAGCGAAAAGTGCCTTCTTGCACGCAAAACTTACGGAAGATCAATTCATGGCAGCGCGAATGAGCCTAAGGTTGTGACCGCCCGCCTCCCAATAGCTCTTGACAAAACCGACGGCTGCAGCGCTAACATCGGGGCCAGGCTGCCAATAGGCGGTCGCATCTTCCGCCGCCTGAAGACCCCCGAAGTGCATGCACCCTGTGTTCTTCAACATGGCGCACAACTCCTGGCAAGCCTCCAAGGCAGCGTACTTCCGGCCCAAGTCCATAGCCCCTTCAAGCTGGTCCATGCCGGACTTGAGAAATGGCAAGAAGTCGAAGGCTGAGATTTCCTCCCCTAGGCTAGGATTCAGGAGCTCCGCATCATCCCCAACACTGGCAAGTAGCCTAAGATATTTCTCTAAAATTTCTTTAAGCGCCCTGCAAACATGCCGACGTTGCGACTTCACGACTGCATCTCGGGTGTTCATGTTCACCTGTAGCTGTTTGGCCAGCTCCTCCGCACGCTACCAAGCAAGATTCTCCTCTTCAACTTTGGACTGGGACTCCGTCAGCTGCTCCTCAATCTCTTGGATTCAAGTATTGGCCTTCTGAAGCTCTGACTCCGCCAGGGCCAGTGCCGCTTTGTCTTGCTTCTGCAACACTGCGTTAATCATAGAAGCCTACATCGCGGTTGCAGACAAATCACAATACATGCAAAACAAAATACCCAAATGCTAACTACCCATATCCGGGTGTCACACTTACTGAGATGGCATGAAACTCCAAAGCCGAGTGAAGCTCCCCCCGGTTAGATAGCATCAAGTCCCTCTCCGTATGGGTGGCGGAGAAGGACGATGCACACTCTTGTGCAAAAGCAGCTCCTGCAGCCAGGGAGAGGATACCAGAGGTCCGGCAATCCACTCTCATCACCAGCCGAGCTTTAGAGGCAGGCCCTAAAGCATGAGCATTTTGATAAGCTACCTCACTAAGCGGACTCATCTCATTCGGAGAAGATACGCCCAAATACACCCGCATCTCACCATATTCGGTGGGGGTACGGTCCAGTGAAAGCACTCCATGTTCAAAAAGCGTACACGCCACCATCTCGGGGGTCATCCCTGAATGCTTATGGAAGAAGCGGGACTTACCAATTGTGCGGGTCGAGGGAGGTTTCGATAGATGCTCTTGACCCGAAGCCAGAGCGGACCGAATCGGGGCCGCGGCAAGAACATCGACAGGCGCAGACCATGACGAAGTCGCTTTGCACTTCGACGTCTTCACGCTGGCGTCATCTGAAGTGGGTTTGGCGCGCTTTCTTAGGTTGATTTGGAGGCCGGTGCTGCTCAGTGCGGGCATGTTATCCACGGCCAGGGACAAAAGGTCCACCATGTTCCCAGTACGCTTCAGCGCCATTAGAGACGAACTGGGTTCGTCCATGAAACAATCCTCAATGCCAAAGTCAACAATAAGCACCTAAAGACAAACTGAAATGAAAGGAAAAATGCACGTTGATAAGCGAAGCAACATCAAAGTATTTATAGTTAAGACAATCCATGATCGGATCACGACCATGTCATCGGCCGGAGAAAAAGGAGACGGATCCTCCAAGGTGAACTTCATGCTTTTCTTAATGGGTTTGGGCCGAAGAAGCCCAACCATCTCTCGGCCAACTGCAATGTCCTGAGGTTCTCTAGCACTCTGTAGCCTGAATGCACTGCATTTCCGCCATTCCGCGAGAATGGTGCCACTACCGAGTGGAATAACCTCAGCAGCCCCTCGTCCGCGCTAGCCGTGATCGCGTCCACCATGCTGGCTGCCACCACGCTCACATGCTGGGCCTAGCTAAGCAACAGCTATAGCTTTGGTCCTCTTGCCTTTTCTTTTGGCCTTAGCAGCCGGGATTGGCTGATCCTCATACTTAATCCCCATGGCATCAAAGGCGTGGTTCACTCGGCATGTGTGGCCCCTCCGAATACGAGCTTCATGTTCATCCTTTTCATACAAATCACACAGGCGGTTCATGAGCAGTTTGGTTCAGGCCATGATATCTTCGTCGTTCTTGTAGCCCTTGGGTCAAGCAAGCTACCAAATAGGACCTTTATACCCATCCCGCTCTTCAAACGCGTCAAACCGAACTTCGCTGCTCAGCGGCCATGTGTCAGAGCATATAATTTCCTCAACCAAATCTCGACTGGTCTGACGACTGGTGGTGCGCTGGTATGATTCGAGTGCCTGGGTATCACCGGCGGTCGGAGCTCCAAGTGGAGCTCGGCTCAGACCCATCATGGACGACATCACCGAAGCTAAAGCATGAGCCTTCGGTAAATTATCTCGTGCTGCTTCCTGTGCAGCTTCGTCCGAGCAAATGCGAACATAGAACCAGTAGTCCTTCCAGTTGTCCCACTTATTTTTGAAGGCAGGTACGATGCACAAATAATTCTTGTTCTGGGCTAGGATGAAATTATATGACACATATTTGGCCCTAACATCATCAACTTCTCCAAGCTTCCCGACCTTAGAATGGTGATGAGCATCATGGAAGCAACTGAACACATTCACGCTCAGTTCGCTGCCCATCATCTTCATA
This sequence comes from Bothriochloa decipiens, assembly GCA_023333625.1. Taxonomy (NCBI): domain Eukaryota; kingdom Viridiplantae; phylum Streptophyta; class Magnoliopsida; order Poales; family Poaceae; genus Bothriochloa; species Bothriochloa decipiens. Next base: position 44,591,919 of record CM041638.1, on the reverse strand, counting down.
GCCATTGCAAAGACGCTGAGGCGAGTAAACACGTTTGGGGTTAGATGGTGAATTTGCAGTTGATACCGCTCCAACACCTCACCAAGAAAGGGATCAGGTGGGAATCGAAGCCCAGCTTTGAAGTAATCTCTGAAGGCAAGACATTCATAGGGCCGCGGCTTTGGTATAATCTCATCCTCCTCAGGAGCACAACAAAGGCTCCTCTCAAACGTGGTAATGAGTCCCGACGATGCGAAGCTGTCAAGAGCAGCTTCGTCAACTCTAGAAGGGTTAAGACGGCACGTCCAGGCGACGTGTTTTGTCCTTTTTCTAGGCCGAACAGATTCTGCATCACCACTTAAGTCACGGCTTTCCCCTGCCTGGCTACCTTCACCTTCGGTGTAACCTTCTACATCAACATATTCTCTGGTTCCATCGCCAATGGAACCTTTTAGGCTATGAGCATCGCGGTTGGTTTTGGATCTAGCTTTAGACCCAGGATCAGAGGCTTCGCGATAATTAGTAGCCACGCTTGTAGTAGCATTTGTGCTCAGGCTGTTGTTAGAGCTCGAATCTGACCCTGAATTCGAGCTTGAGCTATCACAAGACCCAGATTTGGTAGTAGCCTCGACCTCTCCGATGTTAGAATCGCCCATATCACCTTAATCGAATGCAAAACACAAATTCGGTGAACTAAATAAGAAAAATAAAAGAAATAAGAAAAAATATCACTCACAATCGCCGAATGCGGTGGATTAAACAACACGGCTCCAGGAAATGTAGAGGCTTACCGAAGCTAGTCAAGGTGGATGATCGAATCAGCAATGCCGAAGCTGAAAGGGGCATGGCTTGGTGATGGCTAAGGCTTAGCACGGGGGGAAAAGTGAGACTTGGTCCTCCGGGGGGCCTTTTATACTGCCCTTGGCCGGCGTCCATTGGAATATCAACAGACGTAATGGTTCACAAATTGAGGTAATCCTGGCCGTCCAGTCTCTCTCGTCTATCATCAAAAAAACTCTCACCCTTCGGCATCGCTGTTTGGGATGGCGTCGGTCGGACAGCAGCTGAATCCTTTCAAGGATAATGAACACATTCGGCGATTACTCGAAGAAAGAAAACGCCAAGTGCAAGATTCGATAGCGAGACCAGCAAGGATGCGACCCAGGCCAGAACCCCGGATCGCATCGAAGGGCTACTGTTGGGCACAGGGGAGAGATTGGGCACCCCATCCCCCTTTCTCGCCATACGAAGCTTAGTGAGTGCATCGATCGCGCGCTTAGATTCAGTTTCCTTGCCCCAAATCTGCAGAGGGCGGGATTCAGAAGTAGAACCCGAAAGGAGACGAGCCACGCAGGGCACGGAGCTGGTGACACACTGAAGGTGAAAGGAGAGAATCAGGGCAACGTGTGATAGGGCCCTGAAGGCACACGCAAAGCCGGGATTCTCTCAGCTTCGCGTGGTGTCGATTATGCGAGCTGATGTTGCCGAAGCTGCGCGGCATGGTCATGTCATCGACCGGGCGTTAACTCGCTTCGGTGGTCGGCAGACCCCCAAAGCGAGCCAGGCAAAGCTTGTTTCTTGCATGCAGGTTTGACACGCCCAGCTGGGGACCTTGTCGGCTTGACACACGTCCAGAGGTCGTGCGATCGTCCCCGCGAGGGAATGGTGGCTAATGACGTGTTTGGCCCTGGTCGGCATAAAGTATTGAATGACATGACGCAGCAAAGGGGAAAAATGGTCATGTAAATGCCTACGGGCTACTATATAAGACGCTCTTAGTAGAGCATGTAAAGAGAGGTCGGACCCGTGCGTTTTAGCTGGTGCTCTGTCAATAAAGAAACACACATCTATTGTCTCATTCATGTCCTTACTTCGATATTCGATATCTCGATTCGGGTCCAGAGGGTGGCAGCCTCCGGGCCAGAATCAACAAAAAGTGTTGTAAGTTCTATGTTCTTGCATCGGCTTTGCGCATGCCACATTATTAACCTGATTGTTAAGGAGGCACTTGATGTTCTTAAGCCTTTGATTGAGGTATTTAGAACTGCTATATCTTTTTTGAACTCATCTAACCAGAGGATTGCTGCATATAAAAGATTATGCCTTGCAGCTAGGATCAGGCCTAGAAAATTTTAGTTGAACATGGACATCAGGTGGAACTCCACATATTTGATGCTTAAGCATTTGTTTCCTCATAAAGAACCTTTCACTACTTCCATTCATGCCAACTATCCTAGAACTGAAGAAGGTTTGTTGCTTACTAAGCAACATTGGGTTGTTGCTAAGAAAGTATTGAAGTTTCTTGAATTGTTCTATGATGCTACAGTTGCATTGAAAGGGGTTTACTATCCTACATCACCTCTTATGATTCATTATCTTGTTAAGATTGCTATACACCTGAACAATTATGCTAATGATGGCCACATCAGACCTGTGATTCAACCTATGATAGATAAGTATAATAAGTATTGGAGGGACATACCTTTGTTGTATTCTTTTGCATTCATCTTGGACCCTAGAACTAAGATGAAAGGTTTCTCAAAAGTGCTTAGGAGGTTGACAAACCTTACCAGCACAAATTATGCTACTTACCAGGTTGGCACAAGAGCTAGGCTTACTGATGTATAAAACAAGTATGAGGAGAAGTTTGGAGATGTTAGGTTGAGGAGGACTGTCCCTCAAAACCTGTCTAGTAAGAAAAGATCTGCTTGGGATGAAATCTATGATGATGATTCTAATTCTTCTAGTGGTAATGTGGACCCTACTCTGCTGCATTCTACTCTTAAATTGTCTAGAGATACATCTGCTACTGCTTTGCTGCATGCTGCTACTTCTACAGCATCAGCTTCTAATTCTTCTGAACTTGTCTCATACTTGGACTATGACACTGTTAGCCAGTTGGATGATTCATTTGACATCTTAAAATGGTGGCATGAACACAAAATAACATATCCAGTGCTATCCATCATGGCTAAAGATGTCTTAACTTTTCCAGTTTCTACAATATCTTCAGAATCTACGTTTAGCATGACTGGCAGGATCATCGAGGAGCGACGGAGGAGGCTGAAGCCGGAGACGGTGGAGTGGCTCACCTGCATCAAGGACTGGGAGTTGGCAGAGGCAAGGCTGCAACATAATGTGGAGGACAAGGAGCTTGAAGAAGCATTTGAAGATCTCTATCTTGATTAGTGTTCCGGCCGCCAAGGTACATCATACCCCTATCTTCCTCTTCTTCTTTTGCTAACTGATTAGTTCTTCTTTTGCTAACTAATGCTAACTATGTTCTTTTGCAGCTGGCCAGCTAGGACTTGGGAGCAAGAAGCTTGAAGCTTGAAGCATCAGTTCATCTAGCTTAATTAATTTAGTCTTTACATTCTGCTTGAACTTAGGTCTGTAATATGAGAACTTGGACAGTGATGAATTATGTAAGAACATTGAACTTTATAGGAGCTTGGTTGTACTCTTTTCCTGCCTAGGGTTTCTCACAAAGGTGAGTTTTACTTAGGTAGGCTTTTAATGAGATAGCCATTACACAAGCTCCCAGTTTAATCATTTGTTGTTAACTATTGTGTCATTGTGTCTGATTCTGATAAATTGTTTGTTAGTTTGTTAGAACTTAGATTGAACTTCTATATATACATATGTGACCAGATTCTGGCTTAGTGTCTGGGCCGGCACGGGCACTGGCGTGCTGCCGTGCCTGGTGGCACGGTTAAAGCCTGATAGGGCCATGCCTGGGCCACTGCATCGGCACGGTGGCACTATCACGGCACGACGTGCCGCCGTGCCGACCGTGCCCATGCCTCGCCGTGCCGTGCCTAGGCCGTGCCTGTGTCGTGTCGTGCCGGGCGGCCCGTTTGGAAAACTATACCCATTGTCATTGACCTACAGAGCACCTCAATACAATGCTGTCTGCCGGCGGGGAGCATTCTACCTGCATTGTCGGGGTGGCTTCATCATGAGGTAATTAAGCTTTCTACTCTCTCTGTCTCAAATTGTACATTGTTCCAGGAATCGTGGAGTGTCAAAGTATTTCAAGTTTGACCAAAAGTATAAAGACTACAAAGACTTGTGACATCAAATAAATATACAGTAAAAATATAAGTAATGAAAACCTAACGATACTTAGTTGATATTGTAAATATTATTATCTTATCATATAAATTTAGTCAAACTTTAAATATTTTGACTATCCAAGATTTTGGAATGTTACAATTTTGAGATGGAGGGAGTTGTTTGGACCTAATATGCTTGCTTGCTACTACTGAACATTTACATTCTTTTACGATATACAGGTTTTCATTGCTAGAGCAAAAGTACTGAGTTATCAAAACACTAAGGTTAAAAAATGATTTTAGGCCCCCAAGATTAGAAGTTGGTGATTTTTTTAAAGAAGGACGAGCATATCAGAATAACCGCATCTTGAGAAGATTACAAAGACAACAGGTGTACTTGGATAGTTCGCAGCCGTCAATGCATCTTGGTAAATCAAAGCATGGGATTTACTACACTGCTCTTCATTGGCACCAGTTACAAGTATGGGTGTTGCAAGATGCAACGTCAGAGTGGGAGTTGAAGTATAGGGCTGACATCATGCCCTCATTTTTGCAACACTACAAGCAAGGTGATAGAAAAGAAATCAAGGCATCCTGGATCTTGGACAACCATGGACAGATAGAAATAGGATCAGAGGATAGACAAGACTATGGATGGGACTCTAGTGATGACAGTAGTATCAATGTGGAAGAAGAATATGGTGACATGGACGGTAGAGGCTGGAACCTTGTTGCATTATCTGAAAAGAAAATTAGCAGCATGGATTTCTTGGGGTACCATCCAAGCAAAGAGATTATTTTCTTGGGCAACCACTTCAGTGGGTTTGCTTACTTCCTAGGTAGCTCCAAGTTGCAGTATCTAGGGACGACACTTAATCCAGTTGAATGCCAGAGGCAGGTCGAGTCTTTCATATACATTCCATGCATGGATGATATGCTTCCAACCTACATTACGAACTCAAACGATGGTGACTCATCGAATGTACTAGGATGATGTACTTCTATATATATACAATCAAATTTTGCACAAGGTCGCTCCTTATTTTTTGCTAGACTGTGTTTTTGTCCTTTTTCGTATATCTGCTCTTCCATGCTGCTATCAGAATGGTCTGTTTATACAAACAAATAGTTTCTAACCATATAGAGAATAGGCTTTTGATGACGATGAATACTTGGTTAATGAAGATAAAAACCTTTTATTGCAGGAGGAGTGGAGGAGGAGGAGGACATGATGGAAGATGTGTGCCTAGTGGAGAAGGTTTTAAATTCTGGGATATAGACCTAGAGGTGGAGGATGAAGATTTTGAATTCTGCGGGTAGCTCCAAGTTGCAGTACCTAGGCACATTGAAAAGTACACACGGTTGTTCTTTTTTCTTTTCTCTGGATAGTGTTCCCGTTTTTTTTTTTTTTTTTTTTTGCATATTTGCACTCATGCTGCTGACATAAATGATTTTCTTTGTACAAACTAGTACTAATGTCTAACCATCTTGTAGAGCTGGACTGATTATGTAAAGTATTTTGGTGACTGGGTTGAAGACCTATTGGATGAGGAGGAGGATATATAACGGTTGTGAAGATGAACTTAGAGCAGGGAGGTGTTTCAACTTTTTGAAGACTTACAATTTACAAAGGCTTGAAAGAGGACACGATCGGGGACAACTTTAAAGATGAATATCTGGACCCTTAAGATTAGCTACATTTATAGGATCAATTTGTATTTACTCCAAGTTTTTCAGCTCGTTACTTAGCCTATTGTCCAGTCTTTTTCTTTTGTTTTAATTTAAAACAAAATGAGTCCCCCATCCATATCGTTAATGTTAAGTCTCAGCACTGAAAAACAGAACTTATCACTAGACTGGTTGGTTTGGCTATTTTGGAAGCATATTTATTTCTAGAATATCTAATAATAATGATATTTATCTTTATTAGCTAACATAAGTAGTCTAGATCCTATAAAGAACCAATAATGAGTTGATGCACGCACTGCACCGCACTCCCTGTACGTCATTTTGACAGATGACAGGACTTGACCACGTACACTTATTTCTGTATCAACAGGCTGGCCATGGGTATATATCAACGTTTGCTAACCGAAGGGAATAAGAACTGGGATGCACCCGAGCCACTTCAGCACTTTAGTGACTTGAAAACGTTGCTCACTGAACTGGACAGACCGGGAGCAGACAACAACAAAACCGTACCACGGTACCAGGCCGGGGCAGGGGCAAGCAAGGTCTAAAAAAAAAGACGTACCCAGTAGTGCCGTAGGCTTTTGTACTGCGGGGTCTAAAAAAGAAAAATAGCCAGCAGCTATTTCTGCACAAATATGCAGAGGCTGGGGCTTAAACCCTGGACCTCTTGATCACAGACGATAAAGCTCTACCGCTTGCACCAGGGTCACCCTTCAAGAGCAAGCAAGGTCTATATATGGCAATTCTCACCCAGCATTATTCCGCTACGCTACGCACATGCTGTGGCCAAATCCAGAAACTGTGGAGTTTGTTCAGCCGACTGAAACCCTAGCTCGTCGGATAACGATTTCCACCTGGGGGAAGTTGAAGGTGACAGCAGCGATTTGGATTTGTCTGGGCACTGTCTTTCGGTCCAGGGTGGGGCCCCGCTTTCTTGTCGCTCGTAGTCCGTCTCCGTCGTCTCCTTTCCCTGCCCGGCCGGTCGCTCGAAGTGGGACAGCCGGTTTTGAGGGTGCATGCTCCCTCATTGTTGTGCACGACGCACGGACACTCCAGGACAAGAGAAGAGTTCGAGTCCGGCAAACGTTGCCACTATGCTTTTCCCTTAGTCTGGTAGGGTGTGTTTGGTTCGTTTTTTATTTAAGCTTGGCTAGCAAAAAAAATAGCCAGACCAGCTCTAGCCTAGTCTAACTAAGTCAATTCGTAGTTGTTTGGTTGCCGATATTGGGTTAGCCTAGCTAGACATAGATTTTATTTAGTTAGATGGCTTGCTTTGCGTAGAGTGACTTCTTCTCTGAGCTGATGAACTCACCTCCTTTGAGGTATTCTGTATAACACCTGGTAGGCATGTTCACCACCACAGCACAAAGGAACAGCGAGAAAGTAAGCAAGAGCACGGCCAACAGTACGTTCGCAAGCAAGCAAGCAAGAGCACGGCGGCCAACAGCACGTTCGCAAGCAAGCAAGCAAGAGCACGGCGGGCCAACAGCACGCAAGCAGCAAGCAAGCAAGAGCGCACGGCGGCCAACAGCACACAAGCAGCAAGCAAGATGAGCATGGAGAGGCACGCAAGCAGCAGCGCTACGCCATCGCCGCGGCCAACAGCACGCAAGATGACACGCCCGAAATTGGACCTTAACTGAGCCATTTCGTCGAACAGTTGATGTGCATGGCACAAAAGCACACAGACGGCCATGGACTCGCATCCAACGGGGCATACACACGCGCGACGGCCATGGACCAAGCAGCAAGCAATTGGTGCACACGAGCATGCCTACTTGCACGAGGAGCCTAAACTTGCACGGAGGGTGGGGGGCGCGACGGTGGTGCTCGACTTTGCTGTTGGGCTCGCGGCATTGCTCCACAACGGCCACGGCTCCGGCTCCATGCTTCTGGGACGAGGTGCTCGGTAGCCCACGACGGCCACGGCTCAGAGGAGTGAAGCTCGACACCATCGCCGCGTGCTTGCGGATGGGGCTGGGGAGGGCCGCTGGATGTGCTCCGGCGGCGCCTACACGCGCCCATCTAAGGACCTGCGACCTGCGACTTGACGAGGACGACGCGATCCAGCACGCCGCGGCGGCGTCGGAGGCCCCGCCCCGCCGCTCTCCCAGGGGGTGGTGCTCGAGCTCCGTCGCCGGGGCGCCTCCACGCGCGTGGTGCTCAAGCGGCCACCGGCGGCGGCCATCATGGCCACCGCTAGGGGTCGACGCGCAGCTGTGGCGGTGATTCGGGGCCGGCGGAGGTGGAGGAGGAGGAGCACCGGGGGAGGATTGGGAGGTCGCGGAGGGGCGAGGATGAGCGGCGACGCCGACTGCTGAGGAGCAGTGATACGAGCTCGAGGTGAGTCCCGAGGAGGTGAGGTGACACGCCCACATGGGGCTGGCCCAAGCCAGGCCAGGAATGAACGGCCAACTCGGCCGTTCGATGCTGGCCAGGCCAGCCCGGTACGGCTGGCTCTCCTGGACCAGGCCAGAAGGGCAAAACCAGACTACCAAACACTAATTTTTTTACATAGCCAGCTCAAGCCAGGTAGCCCAGGATCAATCAAACAAATACACCCGTAAGGACCTGGGACCCCATGCTCATGGAAAGCTACCTGAATCCGGCTGAGACGGTGGCAGAAAATTTCGTGGACAAGCAATCTTTGTTGGGTCGTGGCTGTCACTGTCAGTGTGGGTGCGGACTGCCGAGGAGTCTCATGCGCTTCAGACAACGATGGGTCTTCTGCTCGGATCCTGGGAAGCCTTCTAGGATTTCGTCAAGGACATGCAGATTAGATTCCCGTCTATAAAACCCGGTCATCTCCTCCTCAACTCATGACGAAAAGGGGGGCTCTCGATGGAAAACTGCACCCGGACGCTTCTGCATTCGCTGGCTACACCACAACCTTGATTTTTCGCTGTTGTCATCGTCCAAGCGTGAGGCATTGCGTGTTTTATTCCCGCCCACTTCCCAGGGCGCAGGACATGGCGCAGTGTGCCGGGTCGTCGTCAAGAGGCCTAGGCCAGGTAGCACGCGATTCGTTTTTGCCCTGTGTAAAAATTCATATAAAAAAATTAAATTTCACTCATCCTAAATTTTATCCTCTAATAACTAAAATTTATTTTTTATATGAATTTTTATAAAAGTTATTTAAATCTAAAATTTTAGGACAACATACCTCTAGTTTGGTACTATTGATGTGTAAAGTTTCAAAAATTTTAAAAACATCTAAGTATAAATTAGGTACTTATAAAATAAACACCTGCGGTCGCTTATACTCACGTAGTTTCCGGTCTGATTGTATTCCCCTGTGTGGTTCTTCGTTTTGCCCTGTGATGATTGAGAGCATGTACACTCAATGGTTTGTCGCCGTGTCGAGGTTTTCATGGATAGTACAATCATGCCCTGTGTGGACGACGTCGTCTGTGGGGTTGAGTTGCAAGAACGTGTGGTGGACATGACAGGACTTGGCCACACAAAGCAACTCGCCAATGGAAAGTGGAGGTTAGAAAGTGAATGTCATATGCCATCAAGTCAAGGCTAATACAAAGAAAACTCAGAAGGATCCAACAATGCCTTTGACGTCTTCCATTGAGTGATGTCCATGCTAATTATACGTACCAATGTATGTTTAATTTGCGCCTAAACTTAGTTTTGTAAAGTTAACTGTGCCCGTGTACATCCTCTTTTCTCCGTACGGTTTCCCCACTGGTCCTTTGCCGGCCTGCTAATGGGTTGAAACTCACCTCATATCCAACCCTACCCATCACAAATTAGTTTTCATCACAGCAGCCTGGTGCGTATGGTGCTCTAGAAATAGACTTATCTTCAATGGTAAGGCTTGTAATCTTACCCTCTGGAAGCAGCACCTGAAAGATGAAATTAGCTTGATTTGCATCAAAGCTAATCCTAGCCATGAGGGCGCTCTAAAATTGTGATTAGAGAATATAGCTTAAGTTTTTGTGCTTTTCTTTTTTGAGCTTTGCAAGCTCTTGTCAAAGCACAGCTCGTGCATTCTCTTGTAATCTTTTTGTACCCACTTTTTTATATATAAAAAAATAGGTGGGAGCTTTCCCCCCCGAGCCCCTCAAAATTAGTTTTCTTTTTAACCCAACCCCATCCCAAAATTTTATAATTTGAACCCAACCCATCCCAATCCAAAAGCTAATTAAACCCGCGGGTTTACTATAAGAACCCCATGGTTTTACGATAAAATATATAAAAGCTTGCGTTCACATTATAACATTTTATCAAAATTGACTACTAGAAATATGTTAATCAATGACGATTCACTCGCGACGAGTATAAAATTCATCACAGAATGATAACATTCTCTGACGAAATTTGCTGCTTCATCATGAGTCAGCAGTGACGGAGGTTTGGCACGACAAATAATGACGAAAATGAAAAGATCGTCATACAATAACAAATCTAAATCGTCATTGATTATTTGGTTCTTGTTGCACCTCGAGGACATGGCATCGTGGTCCCACCAATGGGTCCCACTTCGAGGACGTGGTGACGCGGACCCACCTTGGGGTCCCAACCTCGATGACATGGCGATGCGGTCCCACCAGCGAGGCGTGCCGGCGAACGCGTGGCGCCGCGGGCCCATGGTTCAGGTCGACCAGCTGCCTGCCCTCTCTCTTTATTTTTTTGCAAAAAATTGCCAAGCATGGGTTTGAACCCACGACCTGCCGATGAACAAGAAGGAGCCTTACCACTAGAACACACACGCTTTCGTGAATGTAAGATACATGTTTTTCCATTTGTTCCGAGAACATGGCGATGACATGGCATGCGGGCCCACCAGTGGAACGTGGCGGCGAACATGTGGTGCTGCTGGCCCACTGTCAACCTCGACTAGAAGCGTGCCCCTCCTTTTTTTGCTAAAAAAATTCTACAGTAGCGGGTTCGAACCTAGGACCTCGCGGTTAATAGGCAGGAGCCTAACCACTGGAAAACACAGCCATTTGTGTCATATTGATGTGCTGCGCTCTATAAGTGAATTGTGCCCTCACGAGTCTATAAGTGAATTGTTATTTTTTAAAAAAAGTGGCACGTCTAATAAGTAAATTGTTAATTATTTATAAAAATAACTTCCACCTAATAATTAAATTGTTAATTTTAGGGGAAATTTTAAAAATAACTGCTGCATGGCGCCACGTAGAGGAGTCGAACCTGTACCACTAGGCTAGTTATACTGGTTGCGTGGACTAGTATATTTTTTCTTTTATACTATTATTTAACCATGTTTTGTTTGTATATGCATAAGCTAACCCGGCCCATAAGCCTTTGAAGGCCCTTCAGCCCATGTCGTCGGCCGTCTTTACATATAGACTCGCGAGGGGCACAAGTGCAGTGCAGGCTGTCCGGGTGCGTTTGGGCTTTTTTTTTTTTTACAGTTTGTGTTGGGCAAGGCCTACAGGTTTTGACGTGGCTAAGCCTGCTCTTCCAATCTAGCGAAGGCCTATTCATTTTTTTTACACAATTTTGGATTGTTCTAGTTAAATTTAAATTTTTCATTACGTATATGTTAATAATAAAAAAATATAATTAATTCTTACACTATAATTAAGAAATACAATAATAAGAAACTTTTAGCTGAACCCCTCTAGAAACACACGACCTAGAGTTGTAGTCTCTCTAATTTATCGAATGGGCTATTATATGTTGATGCTTGCTTTGGCTATACATGGCATCCATGCCAACCACGTTCTTAGGGCTGAAAACGTAGGTTACTGACAATCGTTTCTGAGAATTTTTCGACTTCTCCTCGTAAACGGAAACGGCGGTGGTAACCGATAAAACGAAAATGAGATCGGTAGAAAAATCCAATAACGAAAATGATTTATCTTTATTCTAATCGTTTTCATATCGTATTTAGCCGGTAATTACCGTCGAGAATTACCGATACAGCAAGCCCGGGCTGGCAGGCCCATTGGCCAAGCCCGCACCGGAGTACTGATTCATTTTTCTGTGAACTGTATACTTTATTATAGCAGATAGGTGCGTAAATGTTGGTACGTACTGTAGGGGCTTTATTATAAATTATTTATATGTACGTATTACCGATGCACTATTTCACTGTGTACATTTATTTCT
>CM041638.1:44565068-44580093 GCA_023333625.1 Bothriochloa decipiens | reverse complement strand
CCGATGCACTATTTCACTGTGTACATTTATTTCTAGCGCCTGGGAGGTGGGACACAATCTGCTGGCAACAGCGCCGTCCAAAGTAAAAAAAGCAGTAAATATAAAAAAGCAGAATTATTATAAATTATTTGATTGTACGTATTAGCGATGAACTATTTCACTGTGTACATTTATTTCTAGCGCCTGGGAGGCTGGGACACAATCTGCTGGCAACAGCGCCGTCCAAAGTAAAAAAAAAAGCAGAAAATATAAAAAGCAGAAAATTAGAAGTTCGTAGGATTCGAACCAGCACCACCGCAGCAGTTGTCGAACCACCTGGCCACAGAACCAAACGTATTTGTTGACTGCAGCTTCAGAACTGATTCTTTATATTGTACCTACGGGAGCGCCGCAACTCGCTTCGGGATGGAAACACAGGACCACGTGGCGACTCACCACTAGCCCTGATCATACCACGAATCAATAAAGACATCATATTTTCTATTTTTAATCTGTAAATAAATTTTGTAACTAGTTTTTCTACCACATATTGACTCCAAATCAGATGATTCTTTTTTCTGTTTTTCTATAAATTGATGATCTATCAGATGGTGATGCAGGCTGACACAAATACTAATAGTGTGAGTTATGTTTGAAGTTCTCATTTTATCTAAATTTCAAATTTGTTTAACTTTTAAAATTCAACGTGTGTTTAACAATTTATGTTTACCTTTTTAAATTCATCATTCCAACACTATTTATAAAATTATATTTTTTTGTTTTTTAACAATTTTTGTTTAACTTTTCTAATTCAACGTGTTTTTTAACAATTTATGTTTATCTTTTTAAATTCATTTTCCAACAACATTTATAACATTTTGAAAATCTAATATGTAGACTCATCTCATGTACTACCACGATGTGTCACGAAGTTTCCGATCATGTCTAGCTAGTGCCTAATTGTCATGTCACCGAGTTTCCAATTGTGCAGTGAACTTGATACGTCCTTCAAGATCTCACAACATGGGTGACATTCCATCAATCGAGCCCACCTTAGACACCAATTATGGAAACATAGTGATTTGATCCTCATGCGCAAGAGCGCGTCCTTTAACGTTGCTCGTATTCTCATCAAAGACTCACCAACATTCGAGCACAACCTCGTAGCAAAGCCGCCGCCAAACCACACCCAACAACAACATCGGATCTCACAACATTGTCGTCATACCCCTGACATGCCAACATGAGCGAGGCGACAAGCACCTCAGCATATAACAACAACACCCCTAGTCGACTCGGCAACAAGACTATTTTGGTGCCCTGTTACCGTTGCTTCATCCCCAGCCTGGATGTTGCCGCTACCGACGCACCTAGACTTGGAGTGAGCTAGGTTCTCATCGTGAAACTCAAATATTGCGGCGAAGGTGACACTTGCAACCGAAGGCGCCCCAACACAAACAATGATACAAAGAGAAAAAAAGGCCTAGAATTTAAAAATCGTATATGTAAATAAAATCACAGGCATATGTCTAGTTATATATTATAGTTATTAAAACTGTTTAAAACCTATTTACAATTTTCTATATTTTCTCTTTATTTATTTCACGTCAGGAACTATTTTTTATTTATTAATTTTTATGATAGTCCGCATCACTTCTGGAAACCTGGTGCTCAAAATTCCCAAAACCGCAAAAATTTCCACGGCGTGCGCCACAGTCCCGGCCATGCCGCCCTCACACTTCCAACCAAGCACAGTACTCCTGTTTCCCTTACACCTGGGACCCATGGCTCGCAGGCCCACGCCACTCCCGCGAAAAAATAGCTGGCCTGCTAATTACTTCTCCCTAATACACGGTTAATATTCATCTAATCTTCATCACGGTAGAACCGGAGCCGCCGCTCCCAACCTAGCGGTTCTCCATCGCATCTTCTCCACTCGCGATGGAGAAGACCGCACGCGCGCCGTCGTCGTCTACTATCGGTAGGTCGCCGCCGCCGCGGAGGCCGTGTACCAGGAGGTCGCCGCCGCCGCCGCCGCGGAGGCCGTGTACCAGGAGGTCGCCGTCGCCGCCTCCTCCGCGGAGGCCGTCTACCAGGAGATCGCCGTCTCCTCCGTCCAAGAGGCTGTAGTCTCTTCCCTCCATGAGATCGCCATCTCCTCCGTCCAGTAGGAGGTTCTCCACGCGGTCCAGCCCTGAAGGTGTCATAGACACACCTCATCGTCGACAAGACAAGATGGACCTGAGACGCAAAAAGATGACCAACCTATAGGTACCTATCGATATGCAGTTTATGTGCTGGTATTGTTTTGCCATGGGCATTGTTTCCCTTCTCATGTGCACTGCATGCCACTAGAATGGCCATGGCAATTCCCGTGCATCTCCAATAATCTGCATGCAATGATTCTGAATTTCTGATGCTAGGAGCTAATGAGGCAATGAGCTATATATGTATCATTCTATCCTACTCATGGAGCAGCATGTAGGATCAGATCAGCGGCAGCAGCAAGATGATAGATACATAGCAATAGCATGTGCAATTAGCACAGGTAAATGAATCTATTTTGGGGGACTAGCTGTATGATGTTGCTCGTTTAATTCTTCTAGAAGTAAAAGGTAACATATAACATGAAACTGAAATATCCCTAATTAAGGATGATCAATTTTTTCTGTTGGTTATTCCGTGCAAGCCACCTGTTTTTGTTGTTTGTATAAGCATGACGTTGGTCTTTAGTTCCATTGCAGTCTCCAAGTCTATATATTACCTACTTGACATATATGTGCAAAGGGTGTCATTTTGAGTCCATAAACATGATATTAGTGAGTTCAGCTATTCTGTTCCAAAAGTCCAACGACTTGTAACTCACTCATACTATGTGAATTCTACTTTATCTCATCCGGTTCTTGCTTAGCTTGGAACAGATTAGAGAAATAACCAACGACAGATTTAGAAGCTGACGATTCACACCATCCTTGAAAATCTCAAGTCACTTTATCCAAATAATATGCTTTGTCCTTCCCTCAAATCATATGGCATAAAAATATGGTAATTAATTTAATAGATCATGCGCTCCTTTCAACTAACTGTTAGATCGATTCTGAACTAGAAATATTTGACCTTGTTCAATTTTTTCCTTGATGTTCCAGTGTTGTCGATCTTATTGCACGACCATGGTAATCTCATCGACCTCTAACGAACTGGGCATCTTTGAGTTTATCTCTTGAGCTCACTGTCAAATAAGGTACTCTAGATGTATTGTTCCTAGCTCTGCACCTGACACATCAAAGTTTGAATGATATTTTTTTGCACTGTTTGGAGGATTTTTAATTCATTTTTTCAGGTATAGAGATGGGGAAAAACTTTCAATCTGGTTATTCCAAGCTGAGGTAATGGTCTGTATTGTGGTTCTGTTAGTGGTCGATCTGCTACTACATATGCGAAACTTGATTGCTGCTGCTTGCGTATTTAGTGCTGTTGTTGCCTTTGTGTTTGATCTCCTGCACTCTGTGTGTGTGTTCATATGCTCCTACACTATGTGTGTGTGTGTTCATATGAATCATACTATCGTTCCTCCTGTACAATGCAGGATATTTGGTACATGTACTATAGCCAGTGTGTCCATATGATTATTCCACCTGTATAAGGCTGCACTATTTGAAAAACTGATGGTCTAATACATCCTGTGAAACTGCTAGCTATGGTGCTCAAATAAATGTGTATGTTGTGTATGTTTCAGACACTGCATATTTAGTATTTACACACGGATGGTTATTTTATAACTGTTATATCAGTATGTCCCTTTTTAATTCTTGGTAAGTGAAGGAAACTAGCAGTGCCAGGTAATATTGTGACTAGTTAAGTAAAATGCTATAGCTAGGCATGAAAAATTACAAACTAAACTTCTAGATGGTTGTACATATGCATGGTTATTTCAGAAGTTATAATGTTTTTGAACTAGCATAAGTAGATGGAATGTACTTCTAGCATTAAATATGTTGGATGATAGTGTTTCCATGGCAATCAATAGGCTGCCAATAAATTATGTGAAACTCTACATATTTTCAATTCTAGTTTCATGTTTATCACTGAGTGTGGCACCTATATGCAGCCACAACAAACCTTGAATATTGCTCTGCATTTTTTGCCCTTTTGTACCATAGGACACTACTACTCAACTGTTTCATGGTCACTGGATTTTTTCAAGCTAAATGGAAATAGGGTTGCCTGATTTCTAACAGATTGCAATTGAATCATTGGTACACCTGAAATGCTGACCCCAACCATGAACTAAATATTCAAGTATCACTGCACACTTATGTTGTCATCCTTTTAATCTGAAATATGGTAATTTACTTTAATATGTAGAAGATTGAAAGCTGAAAGTAGTGCAACAATTTTGTAACTTACCTTACTTTCAGAACTAATTGTTTCCTTTTAATTTACCTTACTTTACTGCAAATAAGATTGCATTTGGCTGATAACACTCTAAAAAGATTGTTTCCACATTTGGTCTATTCATGTTCTGTTGTTGTAATTTGCTACAGCCTGTCCATTTTACTTCTACCTCTCTCTAGCACACATCTTGTTGTCTATATTCTTTAAAATGCATCTTGTGTGATATTTGCACCTCACATTAATGCAATAAGTATGAACTAATGATGGCTCATTGTTGTTTCAGTCCAACATGGAATCTTTGAGGGCATCACCTACTGTTGAAGGTGCGACAGGAGTATCCAGTGTGCAGGTTGTGTCCCAGGTGCTCTCCAAGAATAGCTCAAACATTTTTGCTAAAGAATGTTGACATCAAACCAGTGGCATCCTCGAACTCAGCAGCATCAAATGAAAGCAAGCTTCAGGAACAACTAGCAGCTGAAGCTAAGGCATGCTGTTGATTTTGTTTTTGGCAATGACTTACGTTGTTGGTGGTTGGCAACTTTTTATTTGTTGAACCGAGTTTGTTAGTGTTGCTGGTGAACTAAGTTTATGCACTTATGTTGCCTGTGAACTGAGCTTATGCACTTATGTTGTTGAATACTGAATTTGTTACTTTATGCAAGCTTTTGATCATTTCAATGTTATTTGCATTTTGTAATGAAATTAGCGTGAGTGATGAAATTCTGGGCAATCTATGACAATACTGAAATTTGTTCTGTAACAATTTCAAAGTAGTTCTATGACGAAACAAAGAACCAACCACAGAGCGACACATGGACTAATTGCAGTGTGCCAGGTGGACCAGTTAAAAAGGGACACATGTACCCTCCACGTCACCGAGCACGTAAGCCGCCACACCAGCTGCCACATGGCGAAACACGTCAGCACCCACGTGTCAGGCCACGTCAGCAGCCACGAGGCAGGCCACGTCAGCAGCCACTTGTCGAGCCACTTCAGCTGGCCACGTCAACTGCCAGCGTGGCAAACATCGTTTGCAGCCTGACGAAATGACACGTTATGACGAAAAATGGTGTACTTCAATGATGAAAACAGTTCGTCACAGAATGAATTCCATTCTGTGACGATGCCCATTTCGTCATAGCATGAATGCACATCTATGACAAAAATTCATATTTCGTCACAGTGGTCAATCAATGACGCTCATTCTAAGACGAAACCATTTTCGTCACAAATTTGTCACAGAATAATTGTTGTGACGATTTTGGAGTCTTCTGTGACAAAGGCATAACATCATTGTTGAACACACCCCTAGTAGTGTTAATTCAATTTTGTTGTAGATAATTTAATATGACAAGTAGCTACTTTATGCTAACTAACACTGCGAAATCAATATGTGGGCCTCGCATCAGAGCCGGACCCTAAATTAAAAAGTTCGCATTCATATTATAAAATTTTACCAGAATTAGTTGGAATTTGTTTGAGATGATTTTATATGACAAGCAGCTACTTTATGCCAACCGGAGCTGCTAGACCAATATGTGGGCCCCACATCAGAGCCGGACCCTAGATTTAAAAGCTCATGTTCACATTATAAAATTTTACCAGAATTAGTTGAAATTTGTTGTAGATGATTCTATATGACACGTAGCTACTTCATGCCAACCAGTACTGCCAGATCAATATATGGGCCCTATATCAAAGCCAGACCCTAGATTTAAAAGCTCGCGTTCACATTATAAAATTTTACCAGAATTAGTTGAATTTGTTGCAGATGATTCTATATGACGAGCTAACCCTGTACATGGCCTGGTTATAAACTGGCCCAACCCGGGAACCAGCCTATTACGAACCGTATTTGGAGGCCACGTTGGGTTGGCTTGGTTACGGTCTAGACCGTGGTACCCGTGTCTTCCTCCTTGAGCAAACGACGGAACAGCTGTCATCGGCGACAACTAGCGGCACTTCATCACCACCTACGAGGAGCGCCTGATTCTCCAGATCCACGTACACATAGTGGGCAGCAAGTGCTCGCGCTGCATCAGGAGCCTCCCTGGGCGCACCGTCGACCATTAGATCAAGATTTTTTGCAGAACGCCACAAGAACTGAAGGAGGCACGGAAGAGGTCAGCTGCGGCAGTAGCAGTGACAGCAGATTCATCGTCGTACCCTTTGTTCTCGCTTCCCCAACAGCAGGGCAGCAATGTCGTCCTCATTGGGTTCGTCATCGTTGTAGGAACGGCGCCGCAGCTGGACGGCGCCGGCAACGCCGAGCTCCAGGAGGCATCGATGCTACGGCACTGGTGACGAAGCACATACATAGTAGTACTATTGCACATCGGGGACTACGGCTGCGGCGGCGTTGGTGAATTTGCCCATCTATGGTATCCAACCAATCGAAGAATGAATTGAACCCGCTGAAACCGTGAAACCCGTCAGGTCCAAATCGCTGGTACAGCATCATCAACGGGTTGGGCTGGGTTTTGCCCAAAGACCAGATAAACCAGACCATGAATAGGGCTATGACAAGCAGCTATACATGAGCCCCACGTCAGAGCCGAACCTAAAAAAGCTAGAACCCCACATCAGATCAATATGTGGAACGTTTAATTACCTGTTTCAACCCACGATTGCTCTCAACCCAATCCAACCCGACCCGCAAGATATTAAAACCCGCTTCTACCCATTCAAATACACCCATAGTAGAACCCAACCCAAAAAACCCGGGTCCCACCCAACCCATTAGCAGGCCTAAGATAGTTGGCTCGCTTAGTAGCAAAGGGATTCGGGTAGGTAGATTAGAATAGAATGAGACATTCGTTGAAAGAAAGGCCTAGTCTGACGCTTCCTAATTGAATGAACTGATCAAACTTCTTTTCTTAACTCCAAAGCAAGTACATTATATGATAATTAGCACCAACGATTTGAAGGTCAGGATGAAGTAATATCCCTTATCCAATCTCTATTCCGATATCAGGAATTGATTACCAAAAGTAGATAAGCTAGTCCTGATATAGACCAATAACTACACTAAATGCTATCACGATACCTATGATTCCACTGCTGCCTACTCCTTCTTGACTCTAGTCAGACGAAAGAAAGGGAAGATAATATTGATATAACACGAAAGAAAGGGAAGATGATAGTGATATAAGAGTAGAGCTCTTTGCCCTAAGATTACGATCAATCACTATTTATGTTTCAATCAGGTCCTCACTTCTTATTAAGGTTTTCGTTACCGACACCTAGTTCTTTCCACATCACTCCACTGTTTGAGCAATTTCCACTCTCCATCCTGGGCCACTTTAGATTGTTGTAATGTATGCATGCAGAAGAGAGATTCTAGGCCGAGAAAAGCCCTAGTAATTCAATGTGACCAGCCAGCACCTATTGGTTGGGATTACTCAAGGTATACCAAAAAGGTTGAGTGTCTCCTCGCCATTCATTTTAGAATGCCATCTGGGGCCGGGAGAATATTTAGCAAGGCATATATATATATATATATGAAAGAAGTCTGATAAAATTTTAGGATTTTTCCTATTTTACTACTATTAAGTCTTGTTGTT
Organism: Bothriochloa decipiens; assembly: GCA_023333625.1. Classification (NCBI taxonomy): domain Eukaryota; kingdom Viridiplantae; phylum Streptophyta; class Magnoliopsida; order Poales; family Poaceae; genus Bothriochloa; species Bothriochloa decipiens. The sequence continues at coordinate 44,572,156 of CM041638.1, read as the reverse complement.
CAAACCAACCTAGTAGCCAATAGGCTACTGCGAGGAGTTAGCCGTGCTTTTATTAATTACATGTACGCAACCCCTACCTCTATGAATATCTTTGAAGGACTGAGTCATTAGATCCCGAGATTCATGAAGTCACCATGGGCACCTTGCTATTGACGGGGATATTGCCTACCACTGAAAACATAGCGCCAATAAATCCTACAATAAATCCAGAAAACATGAGCATCATTGTTCATACTCCCTCATAAAAAGTACCAAGTTATAATGGATTTGTTTGTAAGACCCAGCCTAAAATAGGGCAGCCTGAGTGAGGTTGATTCCCATAAGCTTCTCCACATAGCGACTGAAGATTGATCAACTAGGCTATTAAACTCAAACAAAAGAGCCACCAAAAGATAACATAACTTGGCTCTATGGACGCCCCAAGGAAATTGAGGAACAAGTTACAAGCCACCATTAAGCGCCGATACAAACCACAAAGAGAGACTGGGTAAGATGGTGTACAAACAAGCTACAAGGGCCAACATAACACCCTGCCAAATTACAACGCCAAACCGGGCCGGCGCCAAGAGGCACTGGAAGAGGCCGACCTTGGGCTGGAGAATGTGTGTGTACGTGACGAGCACGAGGGGGTAGGGGGCTTGAGCCCCCCTCCCTCATCCCACCGCTAGATCCAACTCAGAGAGGAGGAGATAGTGGCGCCAGCTGAGGGAACAAATCATGACATCCTCGTTGCAAAAGGTGCCAAGGGAGCCATTGAAGGGTCGTAGGAGGTGCCAAGGGAGGAAGACACAGCGCCGACCGCCGGGTTTATGTGCAGATGTGGCTCCAACACCACCAATGTAGGCGACTCACCCACCACCACCTGAGCAGGCGCGCATGCCATTATTGACAACACCTTATCGGACATCGGTGGAACTCAAAAGATAAAATAGTTATTTTAGTCAATTCTGTCCTTAAATAACAATCATTTTTCTTCTCAATAAAATTTTATAATAAATTTGTTTGGAAATGTCTAGTTATTTGTCAATAGATTTTATATGGTTAAATCTGTTTGAATATGTTATAAATATGACCTAGAGTATAAAATAGCAAAAGTCAATTTATTTAAAGATAACGATGGTGTAACACCTATTTTATTTAAATTTAGTCAAACTTATCGTCATGCAAAACGTGGGCGATAGATATTTAGTGATGGAGGGACTATGTGAGACTCGGTTTCATCCTTAATTTTTTTATTATGGCTATTTCAATTCTCAAACTTTATTTTTGCATTCGGTTTCATTCCTGGACTACCAAAGTGACCATTTCAGCTTTTTTTTTTTGCGATCACGCCGTGGACGTACTTTTCATTAAGCAGATGACCATTTCAGCTCTTAAATTTTGTAAATGTTGAGCTCAATTTTATCCGCGTACTACTAAATTATATTAATTTCAGCACTTAAACTTTATTTTTAGATCAGCTACATACCTCATCCTACATAGAACACACCCAAGGCCGTGTTATTCGCTTGTGCCCCTGCATCTCGAACTCAAAGCCATCCGTCACGTCCCAGTACCAGTGCCACCCGTGCATCACACCGGCGTCACGGGCGCCTTGCCGGAATTCCATATCGACCGCTCGTACTGTGGTACAGCAATTCCAACCACACTGGACCGCACTCGTCAGATTTCTTTTGTGTGCTCTTCCTGTTTCCTCTTTCGATCTTCAATCTTCTCATGGACAAACTACGTTCCCTGTCTGTCTCTTTTCTGTTGTCCCTCTCTGTCTCGTGCCTGCGCTAGCCCAACGAGTAGCATGTATGGGGAGTGGAGTTGGCCATGGATCCGCGTGAGGAGCAGACGAGGCCACCTGACATGGAGATGGAGATACACGCCGAATCGGAGGTCACCCAGAGAGGCAGAGAGGCCCCAACAAGTAAAGCAGTCAGTGCGGAGCCTGAGCTAGCTAGTCAGCAGCTATATCAGAGCTGCCCCTGCAGGAGTACTGTGATGGTAGATCAGAGATGGCGGTGTCCCCGCCCATGCCCGCGATCGAAACCGTACGCCGTTGCGCGATCCCCGTCCACATTGTAGCTTCGCCTTCGACACCTCTAGCTGCAGATTGATCTGTGCTGTGGTAGACTGGTAGCGCACTCGAGGCCACGGGGGCAGGCGGTGGCCAGGCTGCTGGGGTATCGCGCGGCGCGAGGAGGAGCGGGGTTCTAGACATTGACGCCTTGCTGAGGACCGGCCCTGCGCATCGCGGAGGAGATGGCCTAGGGCTAAGGGTGCATCGCGTAAGTAGCATGCATGCGATCGTTCTATTTGTGTTTTTTAACCTGTACCAAACAAAATGTCCTGCTGCGCTCTGTTTCAGAGCCCTCTACTCAGGCTAGCGATCATGCGTGGCATTTGACCAGGCCGGGGTCCCAGCCATATGCAAGCGGTGACTTACCAGTTATACCACAGCCCCACCATGGACGCCACGCTAACTGCCCTCCCATCTCACCCAGTGCCTGACGTGCGGACCGGTGACCCACTGACTCCTCCAAAGCCACATGGTATTCTCCCCAGCCTACCCGTCTGCCAGTCGCTGGGCGATGGCTCTCATAATGACTCCGCTCGCAAGCTCAGGCGCAGGCAGAAAGCGCCTTCAGGATCCAACGAGGCAACGATCGATGCAACGATGGCAAGGCGACTCACGTCCAGTTTGCTCGTGTCCATTTGCGTCGCCTCCGTGCAGTGCAGACCGTGCTGCTCGTTTCAAAACTCACCCCCTGTCCCCCTGTGCAATCGTTACTGCCTGTCAGGCCACGGATCAGGCCTGACGATGAGCTGGGTGGAAGATGGATGATATCGCAAGACAAGAACACCAAACTGAGGAACAAGAATGGAAACGACGGTAACTGAATTGCTATTGCTATGGAATGCAACAATACAGAGGAACTGAATGTTCAGAATCGTCAGGTGTTCGATGCCTTCACCCGGACTCCTCCTCGGCATTTATAGGCCACGCTTACCAGGCCAACGGCCCAAACCGATAGACGCCAACAACGGCCCAGGTCCGCGCTCTCAGCCACTGTTCTGTGATGTTGTCTTACCGGCTACAGTCACGCCTCTCCTGAAACTGCCGAGACCTTTCACTTTCACGGCTGACGAGGAGGCCTTCGAGAAGTCCGCTTTCTGCATCTAAGCACGGAGGCCCTCACTCATCATGCTACAATTCCAGGACCTGATGATGCTCGGTTGGAGCATGACATGCTCTGTAGATCCAGGCACGGGCCCCTCGATGAGGGTATAACATTTGTTTAGGTAATTAATTAATTAATTTCGCTCATAACTTAAAGGATTCTATATGTTCTCTCTTGACACTACGAAGTTAACAAACATGTCGCCTTTATCCTAATGTTACTACCGCACAAAAAAAAAAAAAAAAAACCTCCGGAAAGGAGCTTTTTGCAGACAGAAGTTGTTGATGGAAATTCGAGTTGTGTTTTAAATGGGTTAACGACGATTGCACTAAACATTGTGTTTTAGTATTCATCACATCAAGATCTTAAGAGAAAGACCACAGATTGAAAAGAACAATAAACAATTAAGAAATCTTCCTACCTCCTGATCATGTTTCGTGCTCACTTAGCTGCAAGAAATCTTCCTACCTGATCATGTTTCGTGCACCTAACAGACTGAAAAGACAAATAAACAATTAAGAAATCCGCCTACGGGATCATGCTTCGTGCTTGGCACTTAGCTGAAATATGATCGTCATCAGTATAGACAATAACTGAACCAAGATTTCTAAATCACTTAGCAAATTAAACAAATGGTCCAAAGCTGCGATGAGAAATATTAAGCTCGTGCTTGGTGCTACCTGGAGAAAAAAATACAAAGAGTAAGCTAATATGCGACGGAAAACTGAAAACAACAAATAAACAGTAAAGATATCCGTCTACATGGTCATGCTTCGTGCTCGGCACTTAGCTGCAAGATGCGCTTGATCAGAGTAGAACCACTACATAACGACGCGTGCTCTTTGCAGTTGCCGATAAATACCTATGCAGCCGAACACGCACAGTACGACCCAGAGAGTGACAGAGATCCACCTCCGCCAAACCCCAGCCATGCTTCGCCTGCTCTTACCCGTCGCCGCCGTGCTCGCGATAACAGTGTCCCCGGGAGCCGCACAGCCCACCGGTGTGGTGCCCCCGGCCGTGAAGCCTCCGCTGCCTCCGGCTGCCGTGGCGCCCGCGGTCAAGGTGCCGTCGCTGCCCCCGGCTCCCGTGCCACCCGCGGTCGGGATGCCGCCGCTGCTACCGGCTGCCGTGGCGCCCACGGTCAAGGTGCCATCGCTGCCTCCGGTTGCAGTGGCGCCCGCAGTCGGGATGCCACCGCTGCCTCCGGCTGCCGTGCCGCCCGCGGTGGGGATGCCGCCCTTGCCTCCAGTTGTCGTGGCGCCGCCACGTCAGGGGGCGGTGGCCCCTGCCCCTGCCCCTAACCAGACCAAGGAGACACCAGCTGTCATCCAAAGCAGTGGCGTCGGCGGCTTTGGCAAGGGATTATGCTCTTCGTCGGCGGTGACCGTCGTCATCGTGCTGCTACTCCACGTGGCCTTCTTCTCCTACTCCGAGTAGGAGTGGGCGTGGTGGGTATTCTCCGAGTACGAGGAATAAGGCATGTGGATGGGTTGTTTCTTCTACATTTCTCTTAAGTAATTGACCTGGTCATAGTGTTCTTGTTTGTACCGGCTTCGACCAACTCTCAAACTATCACGTTTCATGAAAGTCTAGTTTCGTTCAGTAATAAACTTCAAAAATGATCCTGTGACAATTTTTGTTCAGTGAGCAAATCGATCAATTTAAGGCATATGCTCTTGTAATGGAGTGGAGGGACGAGGTGACGTATATTTACAGGAGCAAGCCGGCAGTGGGGGTCAATAGCATATTGAAAGTTCCTTCAAATACTCAACACCAAGAAAAGTGATTAGTGTTTGAGACATTCCTAATAGCAACTACGTCCCTATCGTAGTCACTTCAAAGCAAGCTCCTCCTATATAATTCTAGTAGCAAGAATTACTTGGCACACACAAGCTACTCGAAACTAGGAGTCCAACTAATCCGCAGTGGCTACCTATTTGGTCCTGGTGTCGCGCGCTGGCCGCGATAGGACTGGAGACCGAATCCAGTGACGGGCCGCTACGCTTCCTCCTCCCTCCACAAACCTTGTTTTATAGCAAAAGTAGTAGTACATGTACATCCATGGCCATTGTTACAAGAAGGAAATTTCAGCCCATCCATTAATTAGGCCCAAGTATATATCCTGGTGGTGTGAGCCCACAAGTCTCGATGGCGCCTCGCGCGAAAGTGAGCCTAACAGGATAGCAAGTCGGCCCAGGTGCCCAGCTCAGTGGTCGGAAAAAGTCTACTTTGTCTCCTCCAACTATCACTAAAGTCTGATTTTGCTCCCTTAACTTCAAAACCAGACAAACCACCTCCCCTAACTTTTCAAATCATACACTTTACCTCCCTGGAGCGGTTTTGAAGGCTGTTTTGCTACAGTACATGGCGGTTTGCTACATTGACTGTGGTTTTGTCTTTTTTATTTTTTATTTATTTCGGCTGATTCTTTAAAAAAATTATAGTAAATCACAGAAAAATTATAAAATAGAACATCTAATTTTGTTGGACTCTACATATGTATATCTACATAATGAATATATAATATAATATGCTTTAGTACAAAGTTTTTGCTTTGAAGATTTTGTCTTTTTCTTTTTTATTTATTTGGCTGAATATTTAAAAAATTATAGTAAATCACTAAAAAATTATAAAATAGAAAATCTAATTTTGTTGGACTCCACATGAGTAAATCTACATAGTAAATATATAATATGATATGCTTATAGAAACTACATATCATTTATACATAGCTGCAGCTTCTATAAAAAATTTATACTAAAGTATACCATATTACATATTTACTGTGTAGATCTACTCATGTGGAGTACAACAAAATTAGATTTTCTATTTTCTATTTTATAACTTTTCAGTGATTTACTATGATTTTTCAAATATTCAGCCAAATAAATAAAAAACAAAACCTTCAAAGCAAAAACTTTGTACTAAAATATATTATATTATATATTCATTGTGTAGATCTACTCATGTAGAGTCCCACAAAATTAGATTTTTCATTTTATAATTTTTCTATGATTTACTATGATTTTTTAAAGAATCAGCCGAAATAAATAAAAAATGAAAAAGACAAAACCGTAGTCGCTGTAGCAAACCGCCATGTACTGTAGTAAAACCGCTTTTAAAACCGCTCCAGGGAAGTAAAGTGCATAGTTTAAAAAGTTTGGGAGGTGATTTGTCTGATTTTGGAGTTGAGGGAGCAAAATCAGACTTTGGTGATAGTTGGGGGAGGCAAAGTAAGACTTTTTCTCAGTAGTTTGAGATTGCTGGGGTGGGGCGGGCCTCGTTGATGTCCACAGTCCACGGAACAGGAGACTTTTGGGTTTTGTTAGCCGGACTAGTTAAGTGCCCGTGTGTTGCGACGGGTATGCAACATATGGAGAAAATCGATGTCAATGGTAGCCAGAAACCTGCATGTCAATGGTATGATCTTACCAAATACAATGTCAATGGTAGCCAGAAACCTGCATGTTTGCCTGACACACAGAGGCCGGGCAAGGAATCATTAAAAATTTCCAGACTGCAAAAATATACACTTCTTAGCAAAGGAACTAATAGGTGAATGAAGCAAATTTGCAATAAATTCCTATCAAATTAATGTATTATATAAAATATTCATATTTAGGCACCATGCAAGAGACAACTTTCTGATTTATGCAACTTTCAGGGTAAACTACCAACGAAACACTTCAATTTTTCACTTTGGTGAACTGATGTAGCAAAATGCCTAATGTCTATAGGTAGCATATACTTAAACATACTAAGATGACTTCATTATTACACTCAGCTGCAACGTATCTGTTCTAGACTTTTAGTCACAGAGCGAGGGAGAACTTCTCTATGTCTATAGGTAGCATATACTTAAACCATTTTTTTTTTTTTGCCAATTGTAGGTTGGTCCTGGAACATCTAGGAACC
>CM041638.1:44462250-44554989 GCA_023333625.1 Bothriochloa decipiens | reverse complement strand
GCTTATTATATTTTGATTCTGGAAACATGCAAATTAAGTGTCAGTTCTGAGTATCTTTTACCAATTGTGAACGGTAGGAGCCCAGCTTTCACATTCAGTGGCAAAGCAATCCTATTCAATAGCAAATAGCAATAGCTTCAGTAGCCACAGTGGAGGCAGAGAGGTGGCACAGGCACAAGTGTAGTGACGTTCTCTGTTCTTGGCTTCTGTGGCGTTTATACAGGAACAACTTCGGTTTCTAATAAAAAAAAGGCGTACCATTGCCGTAGGTTGGTAGCATTATTTTTAGTCGCTTGCATCCTTACATGGTCTGAAAGAGGTATTTAATTTTTATTACCCCCGCGGCCGGTCTTTTCAAATCATTGTTTGGTTGCTTGAATTGGATGCATTAATTTGTGCATTGCTGTTGTTCTGGGAGAGCACAGGATGGGTTCAAAAACAATGGAGCTAGGGAGACTGCGGGCAGCCTGCTGGTTCTTGGCGCTGTTGCTGCTGCTCACTTTTGCTGATCTTCATAGGCATCAATGCTGCACCTGGTATGCCTTTCCTGCTTCTGCTTCCTATTCACATACCATGATTGTTAACTACACAATTGTCCCCTTGATTTATGTTGCATACCTGGATCTTTCAAAGATACGTCTTTACTGGTGTATGCGGTTTGTCTTCACTGGGGAATTGTCAGCCTGTTCGTTTGAACTTATCAGCCAAACCAGCCAGCCATTCAACAGTATTTTTCTCTCACAAAAAATCAGCAGCAGCCAGAACCAGCCAGCCAGAAACGACCAAGCGAACAGGGCATTCCTCTGTTGACGGGGTTTACATCCCATCCGATTGTTCTGGAGATTTTCTTCCCAAACCTACTCCAGGCTCTTGTTTTCTCCAGATTTTTTTAGTTTTGGGAGCTGCGATGCTTGTGCATTCTTACAATTTATTTCATTTCATTTTGTCTTGTGATTATGTGACATCCTCCATTTGGCCAGACTACAAGAAAGGTAGCTGATTTAGTAAAACCTCAAGGATACTGGAGACCACAACTATGGGACCTTGGCCTTGCTCTTGTAAACAGAAGATAAGTTGTAGGATGGGGCAAAGTGCTTAAGGGTGATTGGGTGTGCAGGGTTGGTGTGTCTTTTTTTGATAGTATGAGTCAAAGGGTGGTGTTCTTATACATACGAGGTTGTGTCTATTAAGTTGCTCTAACATAGCCAGAAAAATAAGATATTCGAAATTGTTCACTTGGTAATTAGGAGTGGTTTATACCTATCCACTCGTGATCAATGTTGTACTTGGATCAATAGATGGATATTTGAAATTGTTTCAAAAGGTTTGGATGACGATTTACGATAAGCATGAGTAGTTCAATGGTTCCGCCATGCTTGGTCCACATGTACAGTCGAAGGCTTGGCCGCTTGGTAATGGTCAATGTTAAGTGATAATACTACCATTACTGATTGATATTCGTTTGTAGTGTAAAAGAAATATAGTTTGCTTTGTAGCGTAAAAGAAATAAATATATTGTATGCCTGTATTGTGTGCCGTTATTATAGATCATACAAGTCATTGAATAGTTTGCTTGACGGTCGCCTTCACCAGACAAAACATGTAAAAGCTCGTTAATTGCATTGTCTTGTTCTAACATTTAGATCCCGTAGCATCGCACGGGCACTCAACTAGTAAAAGATAACATTTGGAATTGAAAACATAATTGGAGTATATTTTACGGTCTTTAATACAAAATTTGTATATTGGGAGGGGGCATATACACATATAGCAAACCACATAGACCGTTACTCATCATAATCAGAAACTAATTGGAGTAAAACAAACACACATCTCAACACAATCATATGGGTCGGCGTTAAACATGACAAAATGAACACCAATTGGCATACATGATCTAACATATACTTCCTCTATTCTAAATTATAAGTCACCTTGACTTTTTGGTCCATCCATTTTGCTATATATCTAGACAAATATAATGTCTAGATACATAATAAATTAAATGGAGAAAAAAGTCAAAAATAATTTATAATTTAAAACGGATGTAGTTCTATGTTTTGGTTCATTCTTTGTCACTTTGTTTAGCAACGAAAGAGTGTCGTACGTAGTCCCGGCCCGCGTTGTTGTTGGAGTTATACTGTGCCCTTTACTACACGGCAGGAATGACCACCTTTTTATGCGTTAACAACGGCATCTTCTGAGTTTAAAGCGGAGAGATGCGCGTCGAGCGGGCATGACTGGAACTGTTTTTTCGTGATGAGAATGGGGCATCCAGTGTAGTGATCTTTGGGTACATACGGCAATCCAAAAGCAGAACGAAAATACTGTAATTATAAGCGATTACAGATGTCTATTTTAAAAGTATCTAATTTACACTCAGATGCTTTCAAAAATTTTAAAATTTTACACATCAATAGTACCAATTGTCTTAAAATTTTAGATTCAAACAACTTTTGTAACGTTCCTTATCGGGCCACATGCCACAGCCTTGCAATTCAACAGCCTAACACTTTCTGACTTTTTTTGTTGGTTCTGTTTAGATAAATGATCTTCGTTTATTATGTTACGGGGGCGCGCTGGCACCACCATTCAAATCGTTGTTTTCTTTAGATAAAAGAAGGAATAAACAGTTTTCCTTTTCTTTGTATACATGGGGGCGAAAATCATCAAGATATTATTTCTTAGAATTGATAGAAAGGATTGTAGTCCAATATCCTCATACGTTGTGCACGCAAGCATGTCCGGCTTTTTTTAGCAAGCTTAAAGAAAACTCAAACTTAACCTATTGCAATTAGTAGTGTCCAACATATGACATGCCCACTTCAAATTGATCTCCTTTTGTCAAGAACCTCACCGTTTCTGCTCAACCAAATTGACATGGAAAAAAATGCAAGTATTTTTAGTCTAATAAGTTAGCGAGAAAATCTACCACAGCAAATGCGATTAGACTCTCCAAACGAATTAAACTGAGGGTCAAGCACATGCTTGCAACCGTGTGCAACGTGCTATATTTTGCGCGGTTGCGCCTCAGCTGTGGACTTGTAGGCCCAAGACGCCTGGAAAGCAACTATGGACCAAAGCTTCGAATCAGGTTGGGCCTCGGCCATTACAAAAAAAAAAAAATATATATATATATATATATCGGCCTTATTTGTTTGGGCTGAAATCAAGCTTGGTTTCCTAGAAGCTTTTGGATTGGATTGTAAACGGACGTTTCATCAAAAGATAGAAAGCTTTAAAAAACCGGAGGCAACCTTCATCAAGTTGAAGACTAGTACTAGACTAGCGATGGGGAATTTGTAACGTAACCGATAACTAGAGTACGATGGCTCAAGAGAATGGAATCGAAGATGATGACGATAAGCTCAACAGAGCTAGTGCTCAGGTGGGGATGACGATAAGCGCAACCGAGCTAGTGCAGAGGTGGGGCTAGCGTAGACGGGCACGAGTAACTGCAGAGTTCTATATCAGATGACAGATTTCATTTAATCTGGAGCTCGAAGTGGTCTTCAGAGCAGCACTAGGTCCTACGTGGCTTGGGTTGGCATGTACGTATACGTATTCAGTCTGTCCTCTGGATTGCTGGTATCGACTCAGTCGTCAGTCGCTATTACCATCAAAATTCACACAACCTGAATGGCGGTTTCGATCGTTGTCATGTTTCTTTAGCTAACGATCCTGATCTGATTTACGCCCTCGCGCGTACGACTTTATTGTTGAACAAGCTTTGATCATCTGATTTGCGTTCTTACTATTTGCAACCTTGGTTAAACTAACTACCTCGCCTCCATTTTCGAAGATACTTTGTGGGGCCGTCAAAGTTGCGGAACTAACTTTTTTCTTTTAAAACCGTATCTGTACCATAGTCAATAATTGTGCACTTTACATACCACAGCTGCATGGACAATGTGGAAAAAACGCTAGCCCTATTTCGCTATCGTCCACTATACAGGCAAATATAAAAACAGCAAAGGTTCATCCAAAAAGGGCCGCTCGCTTCCGTTTTATTTGTGCCCAAGTTTGGTCGTGCGTCGTCACACGCAACGGCCGGCCGAATCGGGGCAGTGCACTCCAGGTGCAGCAGCAGGTATTACTCGTACAGGCCCAAGAAGACAAATGGACGAACGAGTGGGTCGGAATGGATCAACGCTGTGGACGTGTGCAAGCTGTCTGCCTGCGTTCCACTAATTTCATTTTGAGAGTGTTTGGGGGTAACCTTTGAACTTGTATATGACCCATTTTGAGAGTGTTTGGGGTAACCTTTGAGAGTGTTCTTTTTCAAACTTGAATATGCAGAAATACGTAGGCGATCGGTAGGAACGAAAGAGAAAGGGTGGCGGAACCTGGTGCGACGCCCTAGTTTGCCAGCCGGATCTGCTGGAAAATGCCGTAGTACACTGTCCAGAGCACATAGCCGATGACCACGTAGGTCACGACCATGCCGGTGCGCCACCCCGACGGTATGCACTGCCACTCTCCCGTCTTCGCCTGCACCAGGAACGTGAAGGCCACCAGGGAGAGTGCCGACGCCGCGACACTGAGCAAGCCGCCGAGCGCCGCGTGGATGCGTAGTACCGCTCTCGCGCTGGCGGCGGGGGCGACGCCGTCCAGGCCGCCGTCGGGGACGCGGCGCTTCACGTGGCCGGTGATGCCCGCCGCGCCAAAGGTGGCAATCGCAAAGAACCAGGTCAGCCGTACGACGAGAATGTAGTGCTGGTAGAGGTGCTCGGCGCAGGGGCCCGCCGGCTTCAGTGTCATCTGGGGCGCCGCGCTGAGGGCGAGCCCCACGATGAACAGCGCGGCGTGGAAGAGGCTGAGGTCGTTGAGCTCCTCGGCGGCGCTCTTGAAGGCGCTCGCCATCTGCATGCACGGAAACAAAAATAACACAAGTCGTTTGTGTTAATATTGCAAACAGTCGTTCAGATGGGTCTTGCTATTTCGCGGTCGCGCGCTGGAACCAGGAACTAGCGGTCGATTCCCAGCCAGCACAATACTTTCCTTTTTTTTAGCAAAATAAAAATTCCACAACTTTTTTTTTTGGATAATTTTTCTATTTATAGCGAAGGAAAGGTAAATTTGCGAGTAGCTTCTATTCTCTGATTTATACGTCTAACTTAGAACATATAACTTATGTGATCTAACACGTTGTAAAATTAAAAATCTAACTTAGAATGCATAACTTACGTGAGTTAACACGTTGCCAAGTTAGAAATCTAACTTAGAACGCATAACTTACGCGATCTAACTAGTTGCAAAATTACGAATCTAACTTATAATGCATAACTTACGTGATATAAGACGTTGATAAGGTAGAAATTACTTAGACACATAGCTTACGTACACAATGACTGTAGTATATATAAAAAAATAAAAAAAAATTAAAACACATATCTAAGTGAGATCTAGTTTGATTCGTCTCATCGCGTAGAACACATCGGTGCAAACAGAATTAAAAACGATTCAAAAATTATAACATATTCAAATAAATATTGTCATTTTTTTCGCTGACATCGTCAGCACTGTACCCATGCGCAGATGGCTCTGCGGTTGTCGGCCTGGGAGCGTTCGCTCAGTACGAAACCCAGCGCTCGCGCGCGGAAATGGATTTGCTCGTTCGGATGTGAAAGCAAAGGACAAAGTTCCTTAATGTCATAACTCATCCCCCATCTGCAATTGGTAATTATACACATCCCCTAGCTTAGTTGCCATCGACGTTAATTTTGTACTACTCGGCCTCACACTAGTGCCGGTGTGTCTCGTCCAGCATCAGCTCCGTTCGGCAAAGCTAAGCAGAGCAACGTGAGAGGAGCTAAGAGGATGAGCACCATGGCCTATATGGCGTCGTCGTCGCTGAACCCAAATAGTCGCCCGAGCGGTGGAGGCTGGTCAAGACCACCACCTGAATTCGTGACGATTGGTTCTGCCAGCACCAGCTCAACGAGACACACCGGCCTGATGGCTGCTGATGCCTTCGCGGCCTTCTTCGCCTAGTTACCTTGCTCGCTTTCCCTCTCTCTCCCCTGCCGCTTCCCCCTTCCCTTTCCCTGCACCACCGCTCGCGAAGTCGCGAAAAAGGGAAGGAAAAAAAAAAAAAAGACACCGCCATCGCTGCCAAAAACGCTGTTGACTTCAACGTCCCCGGGCTCCTCGGCATGGTCAACACCGTACCGAGGACCTCTTCTATATATGCGCCCGATCACCCGATGCATGTGTACCTGACCCAAGCCAGCGCCGGACTGCTGCCCCGCCGGCCGGGTACGACCTCGACGTGCTCGCTGCTCAGGGCATCCGCAGGGACCACCGCCGTCAGCAGCAGCGGCACGCGAACAGAACGACGTTTGCACAGGGCGCTCATGCGTGTTCTTCTTCTACTCCACCCACTAGCAGCCGTGCTCTTCTTCTAGAGCGCTCATGCTGGCAGGCTTGCCGCCTTAAGTCGGCATGCCGCACGCCGGGAGGGCAGGACACGGTGGTGGCCACCGGGCGGGCGCTCGCGCCCTGACCGCTGCAGCGCTGCTGCAGTCTGACCTCGCACTGCGCGTCGTGTCTACTCCTACTCCTACTTCGACCTCGCTGACTTGTGTGGCCACTCCTCGGCATCCTCGCCAAAAGCCTCACGGGTAGGAGGGGTAGGAGGTGGGGAATGAGGAACGAGCAGATCTATAGAAAGGGGCGGAAGAAAATGGAGAGTGACGCACAAACAGGCCCATTGGAGCTACCAAAACGACCAAAGGTCAATCGAGTGTTTTCAAAGGCGAATCGAACATTGCTGCAAGTAACGAAGAACCATGCTAATCGACGACGGGAGGCTCCGGGTGCCGTAACGGCGCAAATATACGATGCTCGGTATAGAATTAACACGGCAAAGGCAACTAAGAGATGAAAAACAGAAAACAGATGGGAGTGAAGGAAATGCACAATTTCAGTCCCACTGCTGGAAGGACTTTTCTCAAAACAAAGATCGAGAAAGTGGAGATCGAGAAACTGGAAGAACTTACCTCGAGCGAAGAGGATCTCGCACGCACAAGCAACTGGACAGGAGGAGGGCCTGAGCGGCACGCACAAGCAGCTGCACGGAAGGACTGAGCTAGGGAGTGGGTTGACACTTTACTTGACCGATGGGGCGAGTACAGGAGCTCTTGTTGATTCGGTACTGGGCTATGCCTTTTGTAGCCGGTGCCGGTGCCAGTGCCAGTTCAGGCCTCGTTTCCGTGCTTAATTTTGTCATCAAATTTATTATACAGAATTCTTATTTTTCATCACATCAAAATATCAACACATGCGTGAAGTACTAAATTTAGATAAAATCAAAAACTAATTGCATAATTTTATTGTACTTTATGAGACGAATATTTTAATCTTAATTAGTCAAAGTTTAGATAATTTTTACCAAATACAAATGAAATACTAGAGTACGCTGATACGACGCAGAATACCAATTTAGCAAGCAACTAAACAAGGGCTCGGTTTGAAAACACATCTCACGTGATGTGACAAAGTAATTAGTCATTTTTTATTGTTTAGGCTTCCGGCCGTAGTCGATGGTGATGAACACACGTGACCATGAGTTTGTACTCCCCTCCCTCTGTCGTTTGTTTTTGCGTCACCGTTAGAGCCGGTGCCTTGTGTTAGTGTGTTTGCCGTTATGACGATGGCAGCTCGTCATTGCCTATAACGTGCTTTGTATCAAAACTCTTTTTTCCCTTAAAGCAATACGTGCTAATTGCATGATTTTAAAAAAAAAAAAGTTTGTACTCCCTTCGTTCTAAATTGTTCGTCGTTGTTGGTGTGCGTGCCATAAGTTTGACTTAATTTTTAAAAAATACGTATAATATTTATATCTCTAAATAAATTTATTAAAAAACTAAATTAAAAGATCTTTCTAATGATACTACTTATATATTATACATATTAATATTTTTAATATAAAATTGCTGGCAGTTTTTTTTCGGGAAGCGCAAGCGGCAGACATTTTGGAACGAGGGAGCAACAAAATGTCAATTGCCAGCTTGTGCTTCTTGTTATTATTATTTTTGTTTGATTCAAAACGGTCCATTCGTGCCATAGAGAAGAAGAAAGAAAAAGAGAAACACCACAAAGTGTTGCCTGTTACCATTCTTGGTAGAATAGCCATTTTGGCCGCCTAACTATATTGCCCGAAGTTTCATTCTTGAACTTTTAAAATGGTCATTCGATCATTGAACTTTACTTGTGGACTTAATTTCATCTATAAAATATCAATGTGCATTTCAGTCATCAAACTCTAATTTTTTGCTCTACTACGCCCCTTGTCTTACATGGAATGCTGCACTGTCGTGCCTGGTCAGATCCAACACACCGTCAGCGATCAGAGATAGAAAGATAATATATCCCACTCTATTGTTTTTGTGGGAGCAATGACAACTTCTACGAACGCCATTTAGTAAGTAAAATAAAACATAGTAAAATTGCAGATCAAAATAATATTTTGTTCCATAGTAAACAATAATTCATAAATATTTATATCTATATTTATATTTATATATATATATATACTGCATATCTATATTTAGACCCATCGGTACGCACACCCGTCATGCACACCACCTGGTCCGGTGTAGCGTGCCCTCCTCCAGCAGACCGACTCGACCAGCCCCGCACCCAGCCAGTCGCGCACCCAACGGACCAGCCCGACCGAACCACAAGCCCGCATCGAACCAGGCACAGTATCTCCGCCCCGACAGAAAAGTATCGCCCCCATCCTAATCCTAAATCTATCGCAACTCGTGACGGCGCTTCTCCGACGCGCGTGACCTCGTCGCCGGCGTGCCCCTCCCCCACACCACCGACCTCCTCCGCGCACCCCCCTCCACCGCTGCCCTAAGCCTCGCAGGACCGCCGCCAGAGCTCGCTGAACCACCACGGCCCATCGCATGGAGCTCGCAGGACCGCGAGCGCTCCCTGCTCGCGCCGCAGTAGCGGCCAGCCGCGAGCCCGCGATCGTCCCGCCCGCTGGGGCTTCCCGGAGGTCGCCGGCCCCGTGATCCCCGCCCGCCGGAGCTCGCCCTGCCCGTGCGCTTTTGGTCCGAGCTCCTCCTCCTGTCTCCGTCGCGCAGCAGCATCCTGCCGCGTTCGTGAGGTTGAAGGTCAGGTGCACTCCGCTTCGTTCGGGAGGGTTGAAGGTCTGGCGCACTCCGTTGCTCATGCGAGAACGAGGGTTGCTGATTTGCGTAGCTGATTTGAGAAATTAAGGATGCATCTTGCGATGGCAGCATGTGAAGACAGGAGCACTTCGGCACGAACGCGGCCAATTCCTCCTAGCACTTCGGCACGCAAAGCACAGCTGGGCCGGGGCCAGCGCTCCGCAGGAAGCCGGGCCAGGAGCTCACGGCCGTCGGCATCGCCCCTCCCCGTCGGCCCCCTGCATCCGCCCCAATCGCTCCGGCCACCTCGGCGCAGAAGCATGGCCGGCCGGGTCCGTCACTCGCCTGAAGCTTGGCGAGGAGCTCGCGGCCGGCTGCCCCCTGCGTCCGCCCCAATCGGAGGGCCTCCTCGGCGCAGAAGCACAGCCAGGATAGCACTCGTGGGCAGTTGCGCCTTGCGGCCAGCGCATAGCAAGGCCGGGATGGATGCCGCGGTCAGCACACAAACCAAACCCTGATACGCTGTCCTAGGTGAGCACCTGAAGCCTGACGAGACGAAATCTTTGTTATTGAACGAGAGTTCCATCTATTTTGGAATAACACATGGCCAGGCTCTCTGTTATTTTGGAAAAAATGGCGACTGCGTTTCAAGCTTCAGTTGTTGGCAACGTTGCTTCTGGGTCAGCAACGATGGTGGTGGAGCGATTAACTCTGGGATCACGGCTGAGTACTGACGTCAATCTCACCACTGAACTCACAGTGAAGAGCAACGCATCCTATACTAGTAACTACTAGGTGATACTGTCCCATTCAGATTCAGTATGGAATAACTTTCAGTATCTTTGTTGGAGCTAATAACTTTCAGTATTTAGTGCTAGTTTCACACTGAAAAGACGATTGTCATAACATCCAGTATTTTAGTTGTAAAAGATTATAAAAGCATTGCATCATTACTATTAATTATATGTTTCTAGAATCAAACCAAAATTCATTGAAATGTTCATCTGGCTTTATGTTTGTTCCTGTAGAATATGTATGCATTTTTAATTAGGATTATACCATATAAATTACTGATTTGTTTGTGCGTATCATTTCAATTCTCACCTTTTCCATTGGAATATGCGAACGTTTGCATTGCTGTCAATTGTGATGATTAATTAGGGATTGGGAAATAACATGATAGTTGGTTTCTCTGATCTGTTCCAAATATGATGATTCCTTGAGTTCCTTCTAGAAAATAGTTGAATAATTAAATTGATGTTGTTTAAGATGTACTATACTGTGTCCCATCGTTTTATTTATCAACTCGATCAATTAACCAGAAACTTAGTGGAGGCTGAAATTGGTTCTCATACTAAGGCAATTAACTAGGTTGCAATTTAGTAATTAACCAGGTTACAATTGCGTCACATGTCATGTTGTAAGGTCCTAGATGGCTAGAGGAGAGGTGAATAGCCTATTAAAATTTCTACAAATATACTAGACAAAACTCGTTAGTAAAACAAATAGTGAGCAAGCCTCCTAATAACAATTCTAAATAAATTATGATCTCTATATCAGTCAAGGCTATGCCACTACTTTCTAATCTATTGAGCAAGCAAGATAACCAATTCTACACAAGCTACACAATATATGATAAAGTAAGTACGAGTGATAGGGTGGTGATCTTTATACCGACGTTGATGAGTAGATGAGCCAATCACCAAAGTGTGAAGTGATCAAATACAGTATATCAATATGAAAACCAATCACCGGGAGACAAGATTGACATAATATTTTTTTTCTCCCGAGGTTCACTTGTGCACCGACAAGCTAGTCCTCGTTGTGTCGACCTCCACCTAGATGGTTCCTCGGTGTGACCCTCAAGCCACTTGCCCCGCAAGGCACTCCCCAGCAAGGGAACCGCAAGATACCACTCTCAAGCGAGGTAACTCAATGACACAAGCAATTTACTAGAGTTGCTTTTGGCGCTCCGCCGAGGAAAGCACAAGAACCTCTTACAAATCAACACCGAAGGTGGGCGAGAACAATCACCAACTCTTCTCAATGCCTCCAACAATCTCCAAGCCAGCTAGGTGATGATGCTCACCAAGAGTAACAAGAAATCACCGGCCAAACGACTCGCAGGTGCCACTAGATGAATCAACTCATGCAATGCACTTCGAATCACTCAATCCTCACTATGATATGCAACCAAGCAAGAGAGATGAGTTGGAGTGTTGTTTCAAAGCTCAATAGGATGATGAATGAGTTAGAGAGTCAAGAGTTGCAGCCCAAGGCCGACCAACAACTATTTATAACCCACATCCATCAAACTAGTCGTTGCCCCCTCGGGACACACGAGAAACATGCGCTGGACACGCCTGTTGAAAACCGTCAGACGCGTCCAACGCGTTTACCAACCGCGCGCCAAGCCGCCATCTAAAAACTAGCCGTTGGGGGGCCCCGGACGCGTCAGTTCAACTGAGCGCCGGACCCTGCCCTAAACTGTTCACTGTCCAGCCATTGAGCCAGCCGCGCCACGCGCCAGAAACGCCCAAGGCGCCGGACGCTCCTCTGCAGCGGTGCCGGACGCGTCCGTCCGTGCCGAACGCTACTCAGATAGCACCGCGCGCGGGACTGACCTCCGGACGCCAGCATCGGACGCTACGCCGGACACACCGGGCGTCCGGCCAGTGTCCCAGCCACTACGCCAGCCTGCCTGTCACCACAGCCACGCGCCTGGACAGTGTCCGGCGCTCCGAGCACGAGCGTCCGACGCTTGAAACTTCTCCAATTTTCAACCCCACGACGACGCCCCTTTTTCTTGACAAATTTGCATCCAGCGCAATAGAAAATATGCATCTAATTTTCTCAAAAGCGCCGAATCCCCCTCGCAAGCTTGGGGGGAGGATGAGCAGTTACCAAACCCAACTCAACCCTGCAAACACCACCACTTTGCAAAAGTGCTAAACTCCATCATGTGACATCTCCATGTGCAAGTGAGTTAGCATTTTTCAAGCCATTTTCCAAAGGATTTTTATCACGCACTAGATCCTAAATGCAATCACATGAAATGATGGACCTAGTGGCACTCATGAACCGAATTACCGAAGATCTCCCCTCTTTATAGTTTGGCTATCTATCCTAAACCACTCACACCCTCTACGGTGTCTTTGAGTGCGAAACAAAATGGCCCTATAGGTTATACCTTTGCCTTGAGTCCATTTTGTCAATCCTCCAACCACCAAGCCTTTACATGATTGACACTCCACATCATCATGCAACCGTCTTGGTCCATCGATCTCGATATTACTTGCTCTTCTCCGTTGGTCGGTCCATCGGCGCCAAGTCTTGCCCAAACTTCACCGTCGCACGGTCCTTCGCTTCGAAGCCTCAACTTGCCCTTCACACTTCCAACCGGTCCATCGAGCCGAGCCCATCTTGATCTTCACCGTGCTTAGGTTCCATAACTTCATGTCATGACTCATCATCGAGCTCCACTTGGCATGAATTACCTTTCTCTAAATCTTAGAAACAAGGTTAGTCTTTAGGTTTCCTCAATTATCCAAAACCAAACTAGGGACTTTCACATGTTGCAAATGGTTTACAATAGGTGGACAATTTTATATCAATCTAAGACTTTTTGCCATCATTCTCATTCTATTTTTTTTGCTTTTCCCAGAATTAGTTCTTAAAGTAAGAATTAACTAGGTGTAGAGAGCAACTATTTGTTTACTTTTTGTTTCATCTAAGCGTTGACTGAGATTAGGGTTCATTACGTCTACAGAGATATAGGGCTTTGACGGAGATTAGGGTCAGTAGCGTCGAAAAGATTAGGGTCATTAGCGTCGACAGAGATTAGGGTTCTTATGCTGTAATTGTTCATTGACCAGGTTGCAATTGGTTCTCTTTCTGTGTTGCAAATGGTGTACATTGAGTTTGCAATTTTCTATTAACCTGATATTAGGGTTCGTTACGTCGACAGTGACTAAGGGCTTCGACAGAGATTAGGGTCTGTAGCATCGACAGAGATAGCGTCGATAGAGATTAGGGTTCAAGGCGTCACCAAACTGTCAGTAAATGTGAGTAATTCCTAGTATAGTTCACTTTTTGTTTCATCTAAGCGTTGACTGAGATTAGAGTCCATTATATCTACAGAGATACAGGGCTTCGACAGTGATTAGGGTCAGTGGTGTCGATAGAGATTAGGGTCAGTAGCGTCGACAGAGATTAGGGTTGAAGGCATCACCAAGCTGTCAGTAGATCTGAGAAATTCCTAGTATAGTTCACTTTTGTTTCATCTAAGCGTTGACTGAGATTAGGGTTAGTAGCGTCGATAGAGATTAGGGTAAGTACGGTCGACAGAGATTAGGGTTTGTAGCGTCGACAAAGATTAGGGTTCAAGGCATCACCAAACTTTCAGTAAATGTGAGGGATTCCTAGTATAGTTTACTTTTGTTTCATCTAAGTGTTGACTGAGATTATGGTCAGTAGCGCCTATAGAGATATAGGGCCTCGATAGAGATTAGTGTCAGTAGCGTCGACAGAGATTAGGGTTAGTAGCATCGACAGAGATTAGGGTCAGTAGCATCGACAGAGATTAGGGTTCAAGACGTCACCAAACTGTCAGTAGACCTAAGGATTATAGGGCTTTGACTAAGATTAGGGTTAGTAGCGTCGACAGAATTTAGGGTACATATGCTGCAATTGTTCATTGACTAGGTTGCAATTGGTTCTCTTTGGTTGTTGCAAATGGTTTATGTGTGCGGTTTTGTAAGGAGGTATGAACGTTTTGTCCTTGTGCCGTTCTAGGTAGAACGTTTTGTCTATTGCCCTTTATAGAAAATAATTATCCATTGTATTTTTCCTTGTGTCGTTCTATGTAGAACATTTGTCTATTGTCTTTCCATAGAAAATAATTATCCATTGTATTTGTTCTTGTGTCGTCTTATGTAGAACATTTTGTCTATTGTCCTTCCATAGTAAAGAATTGTCCTTTGTATTTGTCTTTGTGACGTGTATAGAGAAAGTTTTATCTATTGTCCTTCCATAGAAAAGAATTGTCATTTGTATTTGTTCTTGTGCCATTGTAGATTGTATATTGTCCTTCCATAGAAAAGAACGTGTTGCTACTGGAGAATAACCAAGTTTGTAAACACAAAATACCACGTGTTGTAATTGGTGCACGTGTACTGCTGGCGGCTAGCTAGTGAACAATATGTAGAGAATACACATATTTGGTATATAAAATGCATGTTGTTCACTAGCTAGGCTTGCAACTAGGTTGTCACTAGTTGCATGTAGTAGAAAATTAGGTAAAAATAACATCCTAAATGGTTGCAATAAGTGCTAACTACGCTATAGACAAGTTACAATTGTGTTATAATTAGGATGGCAACTCATAGTACATTGAAGTTGTAATTACATACTTTTAAAAAAGTTCATCAAATATATCCTTCTTAGATCTCATTTTGTTAAGCATATTTTTTTCAACAACCTGGTGCAAACGGTTCTGAAATAGGGGCTACAGTTTAGGAGATATTGTATTTTTTCGATCGAAAACAAAAAAGATTCTTTGCATGCATGCGGACGGATGGGTGAGTGACAGGCTGATGCGTACATGCATTCGTGTTGCAATTGAACACAACAACGTGTTGCAACCACAGCACACACGATGTTGCAATTGGTGCGCGATGGGCGGATGGCTTTGCGGGGGCCTCGTACGTACATACGAATAGGTGGGGTGAGTGACGCGTACGGACGCGGGTCTGTTGGGCTGGGTAAGGTCCGTAGCAAATGCACCTTGTTGCATTTTAGCCTCGCCGTATACGCGTATATATATACACACACACATACTCCAGAAGACAATGCGACGTTGGCATGTCACCATCCTGCAACAGTAGAAGCCGATAATTGAAGACATGCTGTAAAGGACCCTCAGACTCCAGAAGATAAGCTCGAAGGACGGTCAGATAAACATGAAAGACGTTTCAGAAGACTAGAGACAGCCACGAAGGCAATCTAGAAGGCTCCTCCTGCTCTTTAAAAGGAGACGACGAGCGCCTACATTTGACACCACCTTCATCCGCACTTTCACCCGCTCATCCGCTCATCAGCTCACTCAATCCACGAAGACTCCACTCTCATACACCATGAAGCCCACTACCTCAGAACTTGTCTGAACTAGTCTACCATTAGCACTAATAGTACTAGTTCACTACCACCACTGTACAATACCACCTCTGTAAATTAGAGAATAAGGAAATCACCGACTTTCTATGCTTGTAAGGTAATTAAGATTTGTACTAAGTATTTGGGGTTTCCCGAAAGGAAAAGCCGTATGTAAGCTTGCCTTATGAAAATGAATTAAGTTTTTTTGTTTTAATCCCAGTTGCCCTTTAAGCTTGTTCATATGGGGCGATGTCTCTATGCTAGAGACCCTAGAGGAGAAATCTCTGCATGTGTTGTTCTCGTGTTAGCCCATGTAGCGACGTTTATAGAGAACCCTGTGTGCGCAGAGAAGTGTTCCCTTCGGGTGAAACTGCCTAGGGAGACGATAGGGCCTAAGTTATGTGTGTTCATGGCTGGGGATAGCGAGGAAGAAGAACAGGTTAGCCTGGTTCTGTAACAAGTTTAGTGATGCATACGGTAAGTATCGAGTAGGATAGACATAAGCATAGTCATACGACCGGCTGAAAGTTTGGTCTCGCCAGCCTTGCAAAGATTCTGAAAATTACACGCATATATAATTCCGCATACTCTGCATACTAAATAATCATGCACTCACATTATATTCATCGTGCATCCACCACCCATATTTTCAAGTGCTCCAAATAGTGTTTGTATAGTTATATATTTTGACTTGCACTCACACATACTCACTAAATCACTCACGTTCATAAATCACACATACGCATCCTTCGTATTTTCAAAAGTTAGTGCCCTGAATAGTTAAGAAAAGTAAGTGTCCTAAATAGTTATGAATATTTAAAGTGCCTAAGCCATTCGGCAAAAAAGTACTATTCATATTTCGAATTTAACCTGTGTCCGGTATTTTGAATAAAACAACGAATTTAAACAGTGACCGCTGAATTTAAATAGTGACGTAAATAGTAACTCGTAATTTTTAAATTTAAATTTAAATTTTAAGTTTTTACCCTTATCCGATATATATATATATATATATAAATATATTACGTCTGGGTGCATTCGATACACATAATGCACCCAGACACAATCAACCAACACGCACGGAGGACTTGGACCTGACCAGCCGTGCCTCCTCCGTCCTCCCCCACCCCGCCCGACTCGGACAAAACCAGGAGAGACCCCGACCCCGTACGCATCACGGCATCAGTGCCAAGGCGGCGCCTCCTCCGCTCCCCCACCCCCGCCGGCGCCGGCTCAGAGACCAAATCGGCGACGGCCCGCCCCCTCCCCCGCCGGGTCGGCGCGCCGCTGCTGGCCGGCCGGCCTTCTTCGCCTTCCCGGCGAGGCCGCGGCCATCATGGCGGCGATGGCGGCCGCCTGCCGGCCCTCCACCTCCCTGCCCCGCCGGAGCCGTGATCCGCCCGCCCTAGCTCGCCGGAGGCGCCGGCCCTGCTCAAGCCGCCCTCCGCGCGGAGGACCTTCTCGCCCCCTGCCCATGGCCGCGTGCGCCACCGCGAGCGTCCCACCCCGCTCCTCCCATTCTCGACTCCACCGGCAGCGGCGCCCCTCTCCGTCCTCAACTCCACCAGTGGCGCCTCCCTTCTCCATCACAGGAGCAGCGACCGCGTCCTCCCCCAGCAACTCGTTGGTCCAGAGGAGGCGGCGCCCCTTCCGCAAGCTCGGCAGGGCCCTGGCAGCGCTGAGCCCCCTCGCCCCGGGTGGATTGACCGCTGCTCACCGTTGCCTTGCGGCCTCTGGTGGTGGCGGTGGCAGCATGGTCCCTCTCGTCCCTTGCGTCCAGCGGTGAGTCCAGTCTAGAGGCGGAGGCGCTCCTTCCTGTTGGAGGGATGATATCGAATACTGATGATACTGAATGATGCTCTTCAGATCCGCCTGCACCTCTCGGACCACCATGGAGGACGCCCCTCCGCCGCCTACAGAACTGCGGCAGCCGCCAGCACCCAGCCCGCCGGAGGTCGCCGTCCTGGCCTGGCCCCAGCTGGAGCAGTGCGTTGGTCGCTGATGCCGTCGTCAGTGGTGGGATGGAGGCACACCGCCGCCATGATACTGATTACCGAGAGGTACTGAATGTCCATGCACACTACTGAATCTTGTTTGACAGTGAGAGATACCGAGTGCTCCATCACACTACTGAATGTTGTTTGAATAGATACTAACAAGTACAGTACTGAACAAATCAACTGAAAATGTGATATATTGTTGTACAAATGTGATTGACATATTGCAGTTCGCCTCCCTGCCTCCCTGCTGGCATGTTGTGCTATGTGCAGTGCGTCTATGTGCTGCTTCAGAGTGAATATTGCCCAAATACTGAACTACCGAATCAGTTGGAGTGGACGCATGGAGTAGTCTCAAAACACTGTCAAAAACACTCAATTGCTATTACTGGACACCATGGCTTCAGCGTTGCTCATCACTCACCAGCTCCATTGCTGGTTGCTACCTTGTTGCCGCAGCAAACCAGCCTATTGCTCCAACTGATGTCGAGGTGTACTGCAGCTTCTATAAACACCTTCTGATTCATTTGAACTTCTAGTGATGTGTGCTATTTAACGCAGTTCCTGATAGGTAAATAGGCCTTCATGTGGTTGATAATCAATTTATTTGTGCAGATCTGTTGGACAATTGAGTTTGTAATTCACAGGTACAGGAAAGATTAGGCAAAGAGGTAATAGGTATCTCTGCTTTCAAACCATTTTTCTTATGCATTTCTCCAATTATCAAGATGCACTGTATTTTGTGATGTTGAGCTATATGATTCGGCGAGTACAGGATGGATTTCATTGCAAGCACACAATTTTTGCGGTTAGTCTTATTATTTAGAGACATTATAGTAATTGGTTCCTCGAAACCTCTAGGCCAAATCGCAGTAACTTCTCATCCTGATTACGTCTTGCATTGAACCAACCAAAATATCTTATGGTAACTAGGAATCTATGTCGTTTTTACTATAATCTATATCCCTTTTTTTAATTAGAGTATAGAGGTCGAGTTGAGCAAACTTGATTTGCCCGCATGTGGCCAAAACTTGATTTTCCTGCATGTGTCCTTTTTTAAGTAGAATCAATGCTCAGAATGTTTCTTTTGGTGAGGTAGGTAGTTAGATGTGGAAGAATGAGTTACTCCGTAGGTCATTAGCTTAAATTTCCCCGTACTAAAAAGGAATGGTTTTTTAATTGTTGCTGACTACTCACTATGATAATCGTTGTTCATGTTAAAGCATCATATTATTATTTACAATTGTTCAAATTTTATGATTTCAGGCAATGAGGCTTCTTGACAGCAGCTGGTTACTTAGGTCAGCTAACAGACATGACCTGTTGATCTCAGTTTATGATTGCAACTCCTCCGGCACTCGTGTTGTAATCCGTTCAAAAACTTGTTGTAAATTGCATCTCCTCCCCGATGACTTCTAAATGATGCAGCAAAATTGTTATTAATAACAAGGTTGCATATGTGTCGTAACTTTTGCAATGCTTTTTTGTGCATATGTTGTACATAATCGTTATGTTTCTTCTTATTTTATTTAAGCTGCACTCTATTAATTATCTAGAAAACTTAGTGGAGACTGAAAATGGTTTTCATGCTAATGATAAATAACCATGTTGCAATTCGTATTTAACCGGGTCTGCAATTGCGTCACATATGATGTTGCAAATGGTGTATAATAGGGGTGCAGTTTTGTACTAAGCCGACTTCATTAACTGTGATTAGCAATTATTCGTTACGTCAGTAGAGACTATGGGTTTTGTCTAGAATTAGGGTTGATAGCGTCGACAGAGATTAGGGTTGATAGCGTTCAGGGCATCACCCAACTATCAGTAGATCCGATTAATTCCTAATGTAGTTCATTTTTATTATTATTAGCGCTGACAGAGATTAGAGTTAATAGCGTCGACTGAGATTAAGGTTCGTTATGTCTACAGAGATATAGGGCTTTGACATAGATTAGGGTTCATAGCATCGCAGAGATTACGATTCATATGCTGCAATTGTTCTTTGACAAGGTTGCAATTGCTTCTCTTTCGGTGTTGCAAATGGTATACATTAGGTTTGCAATTTTGTATTAACCTGAGATTAGGGTCAGTAGAGTCGACAGAGATTAGGGTCAGTAGCGTCGACAGATATTAGGGTCAGTAGCGTCGACAGAGATTAGGGTTCAAGGCGTCACCAAACTGTCAGCAGATATGAGAAATTCCTAGTATAATTCAGTTTTGTTTCATCTAAGCGTTGACTGAGATTAGGGTCCGTAGCATCGACAGAAAATAGGGTCAGGGTCAGTAGCGTCGACAGAGATTAGGATCAGTAGCGTCAACAGAGATTAGGGTTCAAGGCGTCCCCAAACTGTCAGTAGATCTATTGTCCGTAGGTGTCGCAAATGGTGTACATTAGGTTTGCAATTTTATCTATTGTCCTTCCATAGAAAAGAATTGTCCTTTGTTTTTATCCTTGTGCCATTCTATGTTTAACGTTTTGTTTATTATCCTTTCATAGAAAAGAATTATCCTTTTTATTTGTTATTGTGCTGTTCTATGTTGAACGTTTTGTCTTTTATCCTTAAAAAAAAGAATTATCCTTTGTATTTGTTCTTGTGCCGTTTTATAAAATAACTTTTGTCTATTGTCTTTTCATAGAAAAGAAAAGTCCTTTGTATTTGTCCTTATGTCGTTATAGGTAAAACATTTTGTCTATTGTCCTTCCATAGAAAAGAACGTGTTGGAACCGGAGAACAACCAAGTTTACAAACGCTAAACACCATGAGTTGCAATTGGTGCGCGCGCCCTGCTGGCGGCTAGCTAGTGAACAATATACAGAGAATACACACATTTGGTATATATAATGCACGTTGTTCACTAGCTCGGCTTAACAACTAGGTTGTAACTAGTTGCATATAGTAAAAAATTGTGTAAAAACTACATTCTAAGTGGTTGCAACAAGCGCTAACTACGCTACAGCTAAGTTGTAATTGTATTGTAACCATGATGACAACTCATAGTACACTAAAGTTGTAATTAGATACTAAAAAAAGTACACCAAATTATCCTTCTTGGATCTCATTTTGTTAAGCATATTTTTTTTCAACAACCTGGTGCAAACGGATCTGAAATAGGAGTTACAGTTTAGAAGATATTGTATTTTTTATCAGAAACAAAAAAGATTCTCTGCATACATGCATCACAGATGGTGAGTGACAGACGGATGCATACGTGCATCTATGTTGCAACTGAACACAACAACGTGTTGCAACCACAGCACACACAATATTGCAATTGGTTCGCGATGGGCTGATATGTGGAGGCCTCGTACGCGCGTACTTACGCGGATGGGTAGGTGAGTGACGCGTACGAACACGAGTCTGCTACGCTGGGTAGGGTCTATGTATTTGTTATAGCAAATACACCTTGTTACGTGTATATATATATATATATATATATATATATATAGTTCTATCGGATTCCGTAGCTTGGTTAACACCAAGAAGAATGGTACCTAATGATGACTGTTTGTTTAAAATCGTGGGTGATGCTAGAGGTGACGAGGTGTAAACAGTTTACCGTCAGGAATTATCCTCTATCCTGAGTCTTGAGTCTGGTAGCGTGGGTGTTGCTGCAATATATAGTCTGGTAGCGTGGGTGTTGCTGCAATGGGCATACGGCAGGAGGCCGCAGACTACTTGAGAGCAGCAGGCTACAAGGTATCAGGTCGCGCCCAGGCTATGCAAACGAGTACAGTACTACTGTAGCGCTCACACAGCTGCACAGCACCGGAGAGATCAGAGATCAAAGAGATAGAGGAGGGTGGAAGCATGAGATCTCATAGATCAGAATGAGATATGTCCGGCAAGGATAGGGGTAGGGACGTTGGGTTCACAACCAGTGTCAATTTAGTTTGGACCAAAACACGTTTCATAATCACTTCCATTACACAATCAAAGATTTTTTAACGAATACAGACAGTGTCAGTTCAGTTTGGACACATCTCATGGAAAAAGGAAAACTAGCTGCATTCAAGAATATTCATATCTATTTTAAAAATATACTGTAGATATAAATGTTGAGTGTGTCCTATCCGATTCCGTAGCTAGAATAACACCAAGAAGAATGGTACCTAACGATCACTGTCTGTTTAAAATCGTGGGGTGATGCTAGAGGTGACAAGGTGTAATAACAACTCAAGGGACAAAGTTGAGCTAAAAATAAAGGTTTAAGGTCTAAACATACTTTGATAGTTTATGGATGAAATTGTATCTAAGACAAAGTTTGAAAACCAAATCGAACACTTTAGTAGTTCAGGGATGGAATTGAGTACCTAAAAAAAAATTCAAGACTGAAATAAACATCTGAAAATTTAGACACCAAACTTAGCCTTGCGTCCACTACACCACATCGGCGCTGGACCAGGACCACCCGGCCGTTTGTAATCTGGTACTTGAGCATGGACCTAGAGGTCTAGAGGTAGAGGGCATGCAGGGTGGGTGGGTGCTGCTGCAATGAGTACACAGCAGGAGGCAGCAGACTAGAGTAGCAGTACTACTAGCGCTCACCCAGCTGCACGGCGCCACGAAAGAGATCAGAGATCAAAGCGAGGAGGAAGGTGGATGGATGAGATCATGAGATCACAATGAGATATGCAGGGTGCATACGAATGAGATCAAAGAGATCAGAATGAGATCATGAGATCAGAGATGTGCTCAAAGAATGAGATCAGAATGAGATACCCCTACTCGGTTCCGGTAGCGTTGTTCATAACCAGTGTCAGTTTAGTTTGGACCAAAACACGTTTCATAATCACATCCATTACACAGTCAGTGAGTTTTGAAGGAATAAAGCCATAGCTCTGCAGTTTGAGCAGTTCTTCCGGTACCATCATTATCTTGCCCTTTTGAAATTAAAAAAAAAAAAACGTATGTGAAGTTGCTGCACGTCATTATCTTGCCCTTTTGAAACGTTGCTCAGCTTTCACATGGAGGCACAATGCCATGTGGGGCTCATCGGTCATCATCGATCACCGGTTTTCATCGTATCTCCGGAGTCCGGACGAATGAAAGCATCACTGTTATGCTTTATGCACGGAAGAGTAATACTGTACGTCAGCCTGCTGGACACTGTTAGCTGCACCTAGAAAAATGGAAACTAATAATACAGTCTTGTAGCCCTTAAAGATACGTCGATCGAGTCCCCGGCCACTCCAACACGTCGAATCGTCGAGTCCCCGGCCGCTTGCCACGTCCGCTGACACTGCTTCCTGCTTCCTCTCCCTCATTTCCCTCCGTCCCTCCTCTCTCTCGCTACTGCCACTACGCCATGCGCGCAACGGTGGCCGCCATCTCCATCGCCGTGGCCGCGCTGCTACTGATGCCGGGCGAGGCGTCAGCAGCGGCGGCGCTCGCCACTGCCGGCGGAACCGCCGCAGGTCCGGCCCCGGCCGCCCTCGCTCCTTCTTCGTTTCCGGCACCGGCACCGCCTCTAGCGCCGGCACCAGCCACGGCCCCGCCACCGGCACGTCGCCGCGCGACGCTACCGCCGCCGGTGGCCGGCTGGAAGGGAAAGGTGGAGCCTCCGGTGCTCCACCTTGTCCCAGACGACGGCGCGGCGGCGCCCGGCGTGCCGGCGTTGCTGTCGATTGTCCTCTTCCTGGGCGGCGTCATCTTCTTATACTAGTACTGTAGTCTGTAGTAGCCCATGTATTTTGCGGCCCCTACTAGCTAGTAGCTGCTATAGGATAGGAGTACTAGTCGAAGAGCAGCTACAGATCCCTAATGTACTTGCTGTGTTCAAGCTACGGTTGTTGCCATCACCTTGATCGATCTCTTCAACAAGCAAGTCTGATCGACCGATCTCTGTTCAACAAGCAAGTCTATCGCACCAGCTGCTCTTTGCTTTTTTAGTACTGGACCTGTGAATCCCTGATCTGTTATCTGTGTGCATGCTTATCCGTGACTATCAATCCTATTTTCAGGCCAGGGGACGCGCAGTTTCTGTTCAATTTGCCAATTTTTTTCGTGACCGGCCCTTCACCCGTTTTCAAGCAAGTGAAACAAAAGTATAAACCTGCTAGGCTAAGTTGGCAAGCAGCCAACAGTGGCTTAGCAGTACAACAAGCTCCCTATCTACTGGATTCTAATTAGATTATTACATTGTTACACCATTGTGCGACAAGGATAGTAAAAAGGCCGCTACCGGGCTAAAACTGCCTAAAACCCAAAGTTCGGCTTCCTTCACTACCTCCTGACAGACCCCTTGGACCGAGGATACGACACGCCGGAAAACTCTGTTGTTTTGCTTTTTTCATAGTCTCCACGAGACCAGTAGGACGATGGCATTGAACACTTTGCGAGAGTTTTGGTCTAGCCGACGCCGATTGTCAATCCACCAAGCTCCAACGCTGTCTTGGTCCCCCGGCACAAGATTACCCAGATGCAAAGGACTGAGGATGCAATGCCAGACCTCTATCGCAAAGCTACAGCCAAGCAGTAAATGGCCACAGGTTTCCGGAGCCTGATCGCAAAGAGAACAAGCGTCACAGGACTGCATACCATGCCGTGCCCCCGTTCCGACGTCCTTAGCCGGTTATGCAGCACATACCAAAAGAACATCTTGACCTTAGATGGTGCCTTCACTTGCCACAGCTCCCGGGCGCCTAGCAGGCTGGACGACCCATGGAAGAAAGCTCTGTATGTGGCCGCCGAGGAGTAGGCACCGTCCGTCGACCACTTCCAAATGAATTTGTCTGGCTGACCCGGCTGCAGCACGACCGTCGACGTGAGCGACCACACCCGGAAGAAATCTCGGAGCACCTACACCGTCGTGGCACCATTGACGTCCCTTGCCCACTGATAATCAATTAGCGCGTCCCTCAGCAGACGCTTACGGCCGATCCTCGTTGTTGCACGGAAGAGCGACGGAGCGTAATCCTTTAGTGGACCTACAGGTGCCCAGTTGTCAGTCCAGAACACGACTGAGTTGCCATCCCCCACTGTTACAGATAGACTCGCTGAACACATGGCCGCGACATTCTTCTCTACACGCGATGGGAGCCTCGCCCAGAGGCTGCCACTGTCCGTGCGCGCCAACCATGCCCAGCGCAGGCGCAGTGCGTAGCCGAAGAAACGCAAGTCGACGATGCCCAAAGAAAAGCACGCCTCCTCTTATCAATTTGCTTGATTGCCCACGTGGATAGACAACAAGCGATGCTCACATGTACCGGTATAGCAGAGAGGGTGGCCTTGGTCAGAACCAATCTGCCGGCGTTGTTGAGCAGACCAGACTTCCAAGTTGGAATTCTGGCTGCTACGACATCGATCAAAGGCTGCTCGTCAGCGTGCCGAAGTCTGCACAATGATAGAGGAATCCCCAGGTATTTGCAGGGTAGAGGCGCCAGCGCACACGGGAACACCTACCGGATAGCCACCACAGACTGCTCATCGCACCGAATAGGCGTTGCCTGGCACTTGTCGACGTTGGTGATCAGGCCTGAAGCCCCCGCGAACAGGCTAGGATTTGCGACAGACAGGTAAAATCATGGGTGCACGGCGCCAACAACACCACCATATCATCCGTATACAACGACGCTCTGTGTGCGATGCAGTTGCCAGGCAGGGGAGATAGTAGCGAACGCCGATCCGCTTCTCGAATGAGAGCATTGAGCTCCTCCATGGTGATCGCGAATAGCATTGGTGAGATGGGGTCTCCCTGCCAGAGGCCGTGCGCATGCGCGATCCTACGACCGGGCCTGCCATTAACAAGAACTCTGGTGCTCGCCGTCGAGAGCTACATAGAGATCCAGTTTGTCCATCGCTGCGAGAAACTGATGTGCCGCGACAGGTCAAGAAGGAAGGGCCATGCTACTGAGTCAAATGCTTTCGCGATGTCTACCTTGAGCAGGACCGTGGGGAATCTCCTGGCGTGCAGCCACCGACACGCTAACTGGACTGCCCGGAAGTTGTCGTGGATAACGCGGCCCTTAATGAAAGCACTCTGGTTGGCTGCGACAATAAGCTTGAGCTTGGGCGCCAGCCTTCTTGCCAGGCATTTGACAAATATTTTACTGAAACTATGCGTCAACGAGATCGGCCGGTAGTCCTTCAGGTTGGTCGGAGCCTGGGTCTTCCTCAGTAAGATCATAAATGCATCGTTGAGGAGATGAAAACTCCTTGCATCAAGCGACCATAGGGGCGTTTAGTGCGTCCAGCATGTCGACTTTAATTGTTTGCCAAGCAACTTTGTAGAAGAGGCCTGTAAACCCGTCCGGTCCAGGCGCTCGATCAGAAGGCATCTCTTTTATGGTGTCCCACACCTCTTGCTCAGAGAAACAGGCGTCTAGGCCTGTCAGATCAAGCTGCGGAATGAGGTGGTCGAGGTTAATTCTGTGCTGACGCTGGAACGGCTTCCCCAAAATTTCGTTGTAGTAGTTATAGATGACCTCCGACTTTGCCTCATTGGACGAGAACCATGTGCCGTTCTGACAGATCGCTGGGATGAGGTTCTTTCTGTTGTGATGGCAGGCTTGTAACTGAAAGAACTTCGTGTTCGCATCCCCCTCTTCAAGGAATCGGATCCTGGAACGCTGGCGCCATGGAAGCCAACCCGAGGCTACGCTTCTTGAACTCTCTGCGTATCTCCTGCTCCCCGACCGATAGCGTTCTATGCTCTTGAGCCGCGTCAAGCTGAGCTACAATTTCTCTAGCTCGGAACAGCTCGACACGAACGCTGCCGACCTTCTGCATGCTCCAGCTTTTAAGCGCTTTCGCCGTGGTTCGAAGCTTCTGATCAAGGCGCCTACAAGCATCGACCCCTGAGTGGACATCAGCGTTCCAGGCCTGGTGCACAACCTCGGCGAATCCTTCTAGCTTCACCCAAAATGACTCAAATCTGAAACGCGGCTTGGCCCATGGAACCGTGCATACCTGTAGGAGAAGCGGTGCATGGTCCGAACAGTCAGACGACAAGCAGCGCAAGTGATGGTATGGAAAAGCCTCAAGCCATTCGTCCGACCCGAATGCGCGATCAATGCGTTCCATCGTCGGATTCTGCCGTGCATTGCTCTAAGTGTACAGCCTCCCATGCAGGAACAACTTGCCGAAAGCGACGCATGGCCCTGTAGTCTAAACGGTCGTTGTTTTCATCTGCGGCCATATAAATTTGGTTGAAGTCCCCACAGACGAGGGCTGGACCGACCGCTGCCGAGCACACCTGTCGCAACTCATCCAGGAACGCACGCAGCCTTGAGAGCATCCAAGACTGGCACATACACCGCACAGAGCGTCCATGGAGACTCCGCAGACGCGATCACAATCGAAATCGAGTTCGAACGAACTGTACGACTAGAAACCAACCATACACTTCAACGCCAAGCGACAATGATTCCCTCGGAAGCACCCAGGGAGGGAAGACAAGCGTAGTCGAAATCAGTTCCCATTAAGTCACTGGCCATGGCCATAGAAAGTGCATCAATCTTAGCCTCGACAAGACAAAGCACGGAAACGCGTTCTTGCAACAAGAATTCGCGTACGACATCTCTACGCGCCCGCATGTTCAACCCACGCACATTCCAGATCATGATGTTGTTACCTAACATTTTAAAACACATTGTGCGACGGCGAGCCCCAAGGCTTTCAAGCGGCCCTGACCGCACGACGGGCGCACTTCTACTTACCATGTAGCAGTATCTGCATGGCTTTCTCAGCCTCACCAGCGAGTGCAACCTGAAACGCGGCATCATGGAGCTCCTGGAACGATGCTTCATCTGGGCGCGCAGTCTCGACGTCACAACCTAGCTTCTTCATGAGCACGAACCTTGCCTGCGCCTCAGGCTTCTCCGCGCGCTGCTTGGCGGCGAGGCGGGCACTGCGCTTGGGCAGCCAGTCGAGCATGCCCTCCCCCGCCGGTGCCTTGGTCTTGCGTAGGATAGGCGTGTTGAGCAGCGGCGGCGACAACGGCTTCTTGAGGGAGCCGATGAAATCGTCAACAGTTTCGGAGGGGGCAGGCAAAGCAACAGCACCTGGGCGCATATCCTCTGTTACGGTGACGACGTCCTGAGCTTCCTGGGCGACGGCGTTGACGGGCCACGCCGGCTCCTCCCCTGCATACTCAAGCAACATACCCGACTGAAGCGGAGAGGCCGACTTGGACGCAGCTCCCGACCCGAACATGACGCACTGCTCCTGGGCCAGCGGGCTGAGGCACTGGGCCAGAATCTCCTGCCGGCCCACCATCAATGCAAACTCGTCTTCCAGCATCCTCCCCACAACCCCTTGCTGGGCACAAGGCACCATGCCAGCCAGGGGATCACGGTCGATGGTTAGGATGGACAGTTGACCCACGACTCGCGCCACGCCCAGGCTTGTCAGAACCTGAATTTTCGGCGTCCTGCAGGCTGCCTCAGCCCACATGGCGTCGTCAGACGGGAGCTTGACAGGAGAGAGTGAACGGTCACCGCGCGATCTGGGCTGGCGACGACATTCGTCCGTTGCGACGCAGGAAATCCGGAGTGCAGCGCCATAGCAGGATTCGCGCCAGGCAGCACAGAGGCAGTATTCGCGGCCGCCCTGGACACGACAGGGCAACGCACCCGGCCAACCGTGATGGCCTCCTGACGCTGCTGGAACAGGGCCGCGAAGCTACGCTGCATCCTTGGGTCCTGCGCCCCCCCGAACCTCGTCGTCCGGGGGCAACTGCCGGCGCCGCCGCTCGCCTGGTAGCCAGGGTAGAAGCCGTTGTGGTTGCTATCATCACTGTCCTCCTCATCATCTCGGCGGCCGTAGCCCTCATCGTCGGAGGGCGGCGACATATGCCAGTCCTGATACTCCACGATGCGCAGACGAACGAGGTACCTCAGGGCCGGCACCTCATGGTGAATCATCTCCTCCCGCCGCAAGAACAGCGGCGGCCCTCCATCGTGCTCCTCCTCGCGCTCCGGGACGGCCATGATCTTCTCATCAGGGATAAGATCAGGATGGGCACACCAGGCAGCGACGAAGAGCTCGCGCTCATCATCCGGATCTCCAGACCTCGCGTGTGCCGGGATGCCTTTCATGCCGACAAGCACCCGGTACCTGAATGCTCCGGCGGACGCCATGATCCGCCTCGACCACGGACGCCACCGTAGGGTGAAAGGACCGCCAACAGCGGGCGGCGTGCCGAGCACCAACTCACGGTCCTCACGGCGGCTGAACCTGACCAAGAAATCATCCGGCCAGAAGCGACGAACAGATACAAGGTCATCTCCGATGCCGAACGAGTGGCGAAGGTGCTCCCGCACCAACGCCGGAGTGACCGGCGGGCGGTTGCCAAGCACCATCGCGACCAGAGCAAGCGACGATAGCTCATCCTCCGCCTGCTGCAGCGCTGTAGTGCGGGGGAAGACGACCATCTCCAGTAGCGGTTCTGTGGCACGGGTGGTCGGCGATGCGGGCGGCTGCTGTGTCCTGCGAGGAGGAGGAGGAACCACCGCGCGTTCCGGGGGGACGGCGTCCGGCGCAGCCCCCGGGCCAGCCTCTGCAGCCCCGAACGACAACGAAGCGGAACCCCCACCCTGGCCGCCATTGCTTGGGCCGGCGAAGGCATTCGACGATGGCGCCGCGACGTGCTCAGGGTCAGCCGCCACGGCCTCCGTAGCATCCGAGGTCCTGTCCGAGGAGACCGATCGTGCGTGCCGCCGACGACGACGGGGCGCCGCCATTGCAGCCGCGCGCCCCGCCTGATGTGCCGCCGTAGCCTCGGGTGGGTCCCGGGAGACGGACACCGCCCTGTCGACAGAAACCGACCGAGGTTGACGCCGGCGTCGACAAGTAGCCGCATCACCCCGACCGTGCGCATGTCAGGGGGAGCGGCCCCTCTTGCCGTTCCAGCGGTCGGACTGCGGGACGACAGGACAGTCGCGTGCCTGATGTCCCTCCTGCATACAGTTGAAACATCTGGAAGCGAAAGTACAGTTGATTCTCACATGGTCCTCACGCACGGGCTGGCTGGCGCGCGACGGTACACAGTGCGACCTGCGCCCGTGTCGTGTCGGTGCTCGCATCGTTTGTCAGGCCGGCTAGCTCCGGCCGCTCGAACGCGCGCGAACGGGAGGGACCCGATCGCACCCGTCGTTTTCGCTGCGAGGCGCGGGTTTGTGTGGCTGGCCTTGCACGTTAACGTTGTCATCGTCTGAAACGCGTCCCCGGGATGGCATGCCGCTGTTGCTCGCGTCGTCTTTTCTCGGCGGGCGCCGTTGGGGTCAGCAACTACTACTCGCCTGAAAGTCTGTGGGCGCCAGCGGTGCTAGCTTTGCGTTGGTCCTCAGTTGACAGGCGCGGTGAAAAGTGAAATAATTGTTTGCGCGTGTACAAAAGAACAGAGTCCAAAATTAAATTCATTATGTATTGATTCAATCTCAGCTTAAAATGAACAATACGCGGATCATGTATTGACACTCAGCTTAAAATGAACATGTACTCAGAGCCTAGTTAGCCCACGAGATTATTACTGACGGATCACGTGCACGACTCCCTCCGTCATTGCTTGGATAACCTCCGTCGTTGCTTGGATAACCTTAGCCACTCTGATCGTCTGCTCGTAACAACCCTAAAAATTTCAACACCGAAAATCATAACCAACAAAAATTTTTCTAAAGTATACCAATTTTTGGTGAGTGTCGTATAGAAAAACATCCAATAGTTGCATAAGTAGCACCAAAGATAGTTGGAGCATTTACATTCTAAGTACAAAAGTATGATTTGTCTCTTATTGATTTTATGTATTGCTAATAAAATCAAATAACTTTTATCACATGTGTATATATATATATAAGTATGACTAACCCATAGACATGGCTTCCACATCCGCCTAAGACCCTAGTAGACCCATCATGATGTATGTATCATAGTCACTAACTCTTTAACTTTAACAAAGTCCATGGCATAGTTTGGTTCGGAAAAGAGAAATCGAAAAGAAGGAAGAAATGGGAGAGGAAATGGAAATGGCAAAGCAGCCCAAGCTGGAGGTCAAAGCCCAACTCGGCCTGCTGGCCTTCTCCCCGCACAGGCCAATGTGGCCCGGCCCAGCTGCCAGGCCGGCCCGCCTCTTTCGCAACGCTACGGCCCAGCAGTCCCGCGTGCGCCCAGGCCTGCCCTGCTGCCCGCGCCCCGCCACGGCCCAGCCGGCCTCGCGGCCCAGCAAGCGCTGCGCGCCCACGCGCCTGCCTCGCCCCGCCGCTGATGAGCGGGCCCGCCCCATCAGCTTCTTTTGGCCGCTCGCCCGTCCCATCGTTCGCCCCAAAAATGGCAGCACCGCGTCTCGGCTGTCCGTGCCTGCGTCCACGCGCGCCGCTACATCCATGCCGTCTGTGATGCAGCTGCGAACCCTAACCCTAACCCTAACTCGGCCACGCCCTGACCGCTCGTTTGCTCGCCCCTATGCATCCGCCGTCCAAACAGCATCTCGGCCTCGCCGGCCGCCTATAAATAGGAGCACCCCGACGTTTTAGGGTTTCCCTCGTGCCAGCCGCCGCGAGGTAAGCCCTCCACCACACCGCCTCACGCCTGTCCAGCTAGAGAGAGGAGAAGAGGAGTGGGAAGAGAAGCAGCGGAGCTCCGCCGGCGCCCCGGCCCGCCGGAAGCGCCACCAGCCCACACACCGAAGCACCGCTGTCTCGACTCGGCTTCGTCCTCTGCAACACGCGGATCACGCCACGCCGCCTCGTCATCCCCACCGCGAGCCTCATCCTCGCGCGCAACCGCCAAGCTGCCGGAGCCGGAGTAGGGGACTGGACCCGGAAACCATCGTCGTTCACGCGCAGGAAGGAGAGGAACACTGCGACGCCGCTCTGCTTCCACCACACCA
This sequence comes from Bothriochloa decipiens, assembly GCA_023333625.1. NCBI lineage: Eukaryota > Viridiplantae > Streptophyta > Magnoliopsida > Poales > Poaceae > Bothriochloa > Bothriochloa decipiens. The sequence continues at coordinate 44,523,887 of CM041638.1, read as the reverse complement.
CGCCGCTGCTCCGTCTCCTCGACATCAAGCCATACCGCGAGCCGTCGCTCCCAGCCGTTGCAGCAGGTGAGCTCCCCTGCTCGCAAATCCATGGCCGTCACCAGTTTGCCCTCCGTGTTCCCACTTTTTCGTCGTCCTTTAGCTTCATCGACTCGACCGCTGCATTCGCATAGACCTAGAACGTCTTCCTGGCAACTCCTTGGAGCTTGGCAATGGCCACAGTGGGGTCACGCCCTTTTGCAGCCCTGGCCGCCATGGCTCCCGGTCGCCGGGAGCGCCTCCGTGGCCACGCAACCGCGCGCGCCCCCGACGAGCCTCCGTTTAGTTGTGCCTTAGCATCTTGGAGCTCAGAGCTGCTCCAGTCGGGAAGATGGTTTGAAGATGAAGGCCAATTGAGGATGGAGCTCGGAGTATTGCCGTCGCCGTCGTACCTTGCCGTCGTCGAGCCGCCGCCGCTTGTGCCTCGTTGAAAGCCCCCGCGGCCAAATTAAGGAGGCCAGACGCGTTCGCGTTCACCTCACGGAGCGCGACGCGCTCAGCCGCTGCCTTGCCGGAGCCCGCCGCCCGACTATAAGGGCCATCCTAAAGAAAGATAGGTCATAAGAGATAAGGATAGATAGGTAGAACTCTGAAGGTTAGCATGAAAAGGATTGATACTACTTAACCCAAACCACTTTAAAGAGGAAGGTAATTAAAACAAGTTAATTAAGCATGATGCATGAACGAACTTACGATCTAAGCATATAAGGTTTTTAAGCAATACATGTATATAAATAACTTTTATAACATAGGGCAATATAATATGCTATTCCACCACCACACTTTTAAATAAGAATAAAGATTGATAGAAAGAATTATAGGTAAGGAATTAAGCAATTTGGACCCAAAATAGTTAAGTTAAAATTATTTGACTCAAAACTGTTGAAGTTTTCACAAAAGAATACTACAACTCTTTTTAATAACGATCCGGCTCTGATACCAGCTGTGGCAGAACCTCCTAAATCCTATGGCCCACACGCATGATTATTGTCTAAACAAACTTCAAATAACCATAAATGTGTTCCATAAAACTTAAAAGGTCTGTCGGATAAATCCCGAATCATCCATGATTCTCCAAGCAGGATCAATCATTACAAAGAGACATTGTAGTATTACAACAGGTTTATACAAATAATATACATCGGAATAAAATAGCGGAAGGATTGCAATATCATAAGTTTACAGACCATTTATAAACCATAAGTTGGATTATTACAAACCATGTAGCAGTGGAATAACAATATAACTTATTACATCAACCTTGATTATATGCTCTGCCCAAGCGTGAGATATCCTATTCGTCGTCACTTTCATCGACGACAGTCATGCAGCAGGATGCGAAGCATTCCTGCCCATGAGGCTCACCTGCAACAAGGGTTCAACAAACCCTGAGTATAAAAGTACTCAACAAGACTGACCCGACAAAAAGAGGGGTGAAGACTCAGAAAATGCAGGCTAGAGGGGCAAGGTAAGGCTTGCAGGAGATAAGAAATTTTGTAGAAAAGCTCGAAAGAAAGAAAGTTGTCTTGCTTAAGATCAAAATTACTAATCAACTTCCTTCTTAAACCTTAATCATCATTCAAGTTGTTACTACGATGATGAACACCGATCGAGTCTTCTTCTCCGAGAAGCAACGGCAATTCGAATCCATTTTCATATACCCAGCTGGGACCTAGGTCACTGATATACAGGAGACTCTAACTCCTAAGCATATCAGATGAACCGATATACCGGGATAATAACAGCAGCCATATATTACCACATGATACACGTGAGCACTTTGACCTAGTGTACCGATATACATGGGAACTTAAACCCATAGTATAACACACTATGACATATGTGGGGACTCTGGCCCACTATAAGTCACTCCATGACATACGTGGTGACTCTGGCCCACTGTATGACACTTCATGCATGTGGATTTCTAGTTTCTCGATATCACCAGTTCACCATCGACACGGGACCTAGGGCATCAACAGACGAAAACACTACAGAGGGACTCCGTTCCCAATGCAAGTTAGCCGTCCGGACTCGATTTATTAACAATCATCATGATTTCAATAGATAAAGCCAAACTCATCTTTTTCATTCTTTTACTTTGAACACTTAATTAATTAAGCAGGGCTAAGCATTACTACACATCTTCTAGAACAGGTAACAAGGAATATGAAAGTAAGACAGGTAATGCAGTTCGTGGGTTTTCACTCAACTCCTATTACTTAATGCAACATATCATAACTGAAGCGGTAAAACTTTTATAAAATAGAATAGGGTTTGAATGCATCCGGGGCTTGCCTTGATGGTCGGGGTAGACGGTCTCGAGTTCCGGATCAACCCCCAACTCCTGAGTCTGCTCTTCTTTGGGATCTGGTGTGACAACGTTACACTCTCCGTTAACGGAAATAATACGATACAATGATATGCTTTAACATGATGGAATGGTAAACATGATGCTCGATGGATATATGATTAGATTAATGGTTTGAGTACAACTTTTCTTCACGATAAAGTTGCAAGCCAACCAAAACATACTTACTAAGTTCATTAGGGTTAACTACATTATTTAAGAAAGTTAATAAACACATGAAATAACGTTAATTAAGCCCTAATGACATGGTTAAGTTAAACGCAAACAATTAATTAAAGTGCCAAGGATCATTAGGGTTAATGACCCAAGGTCATCAATCAATCCCAAAATCAAACAAATCCTATAACGATTAACCTTAATTAAAGAGAATTAATTAATTATTTAAAAGCATAAACTAAAGGCATAAAAATTTTATCTAATTAAGCTCAAAATTTTATTTTGAAAAGCTCTTGGTCTAATTAGATGGCAAAACAATTTTCAGAAATAAAAGCCAATTATTTTATTTATTAAAAATCATTGAATGTCCATTTTTTAATTAAAAGAGCTAATTTTAACTTATACAAAAGTATTCAAATTTAGCATTTCATATTTTTTCTAGGTAGATGACATCATAAAGGCTTACACAAAAATTTTTAGAATTTTTGGAGCTATACATGAATTACTATAATTTTCTAAAGAAAATAGCATTTAAATCATTTTCTAGAAAAAGAAAAAAGAAAAAGGAAATTCCTCCCGACGTTGACCGGCGGCGGCCGGGTTTTGACCGGCGATTGCTCACCGACGGCGAGGTCTCCGGAGACGAGGTTTGGTCCTACGTGCTCAACTTGACATCGCGAACAAGATTAGCTAACTAATGAAGTGGTGGAGCAGTGACAGCAGGCTCGCCGGCGGCCATGGCGGCACGGCGGAGCTCGGACGCGGCGGCAAAGCTCACCGGAGCGATTTCCGGTGACGACGAGTGCACGGGCAGGTGCAGGACATCAACTCGAACGCGTTGGGCCAGAAGATGAAGCTATTCCTGGCCCCTAGCTCAAACGGCTACACGCGGCGGCGCTGGCAAAGCCATGCCGACGGCGAGCCATGGCGGCCGGACCCTACGACGCAAGAGAGGTGAAATTGAGGGCATGGAGGGACGCAGGAGCTCACCACGGGTCTAGTGCGCACAGTTGAGCTGTGGACGGCGGCGCTTATGGCGGCGGCGGCGCTCCAGTGGCAAGGACGGCGTCACGGCGTGTCCTGTGTACCAGAGAGCGAACCACGGTGCGCATGAGGAGCAGGATAGCACGGATAGCATGATTAGAGGGTTAAATGAAATATGTTTTCCACCTTGGCGGCGGTGGACGGCGAGGAAGCTCGCGGCGGCTCGGCGACCGGTCGCGAGGAAGACGACGTCGTGCGGGCAGCTCAGACGGCGAGAGCGGGCATGAACTGGCTCAGAGGAAGCACAAGGTGAAGGCTGAGCTTATGGCAAGAGCAATTGAGCAATGGTGGAGCGATGGCGGCGAATTAGAGCGGCGGAGCAAGGTCGTCGGCGGCGGCGGCAGGGGGAATAGAAGAAGAAAAGAGGCGGCGGCCGACCTATTTATAGGGCAGGGGCGAGGTATGGACGGGTGACACGACGACGATGAAGCTTCGCGCATCCAGGAGCACGCTAGCAGTCGTGGCATGTGCGGCGGTGGCGGCGGCGCGGCTTGAGAAGCCGGCGATGGCGGCCGACAATAGGTCTCGGTGCTGTTCAAGCAAATTACAGAAAATGCCACTCGTTTGAAATTATAAATTACTCCAAATTTAATATAAGAACTTGAAAATCTCCAAAAATAGAATTTGCATAACTTTTCAAAAGCTACACTTTTCATTTAACTATCATCCTCAAATTCTACTTGGATTTTGAAATATGAATTCAAATTCAAAAGGGGAATAAAACCCTAGAAACAAACATTTGAAATTACTTTTGATTTTTCAATAAAATTTGAAAATCTTCAAAACTATGAAATGTTTAAATTTTCAAATTACGCATAATTTTTGAATTATGGTTTTAAAATCAAAAGGGGTCAAATGCTAGAAAACTATATTTTCAAATTTATTTGAAATTCTTTGTGGAAACTTGAAAAACTTTATAAACCAACTTTGTAGCTCTTTTCAAGATCTACAAACTATCTTTTTATAGCATCCCCAAATTCCTTATATATTTTGAATTACAAAAAAGGGGATAAAACTAGATTTTGAAATAAAGGGTTTTTGAAACCGAATTTAAACTCGATTTGGTTTCTAATTTAATTGGTTGGTTATTAGTGATCACATACATTATCCAAGGACATTTTTAGGTCAATGACCCAATGACACCCTTGGTTGACCAAGTTGACTTTTGAAAAATATTTTATAGCTTTCTAATTTGAATTTAAATTTGAATTGCAAGACTTGGGAATAAGCTTTGAAATCCAAATTCAACTTCAAATATGAAAATCATTTTCTTAGGGTTGGACTTAGATTTATACACTATGCTTGACACTAGTGTAAACACGGTTTACACCTCAAGTACATAGAATATAAATCAAGCATTTGAGATGACATTCGAAAGTAGGGTTTTATTATTTCATGTGACAACACATTCTAGAAACACAATTAACCTATGAAATGTAAACTCGTTTTAGTTAATGCACATCAAGGTTGACCTAATCATGAATGCTTTACAGTGCATATGATGACATGGCAGATTTTAGTTAATATAACACCAGAGGTGTTACACCGATGCCGTCCTCCACCACCGCCGTCCAACGCCTAGCTAAGGGACCCCATTTCTCAAATTGGTGCCACAGCCACCTTTGCCTCGTCCCCACGACGCTCCCGCGCGTGCTAGGACCACCTCTGGGGAGCTGCAGCCGCCTCCGCGCGCGGCTCTGCTGTCCACCGTCGCTGCGCCGCGTGCGTCGGCGAGACCTCGCCCCGCGAGCCCGCGGAGCCCCGCAACCGCATTCGCCACCACTCCCCGAGCCCTGGCCGCTGCCTTACCACCCTAGCCAGCCGGAGGCGCAGCGCCGCTCGCCGGTGGCCAGGCACCGCCGTGGCTACGCGTGCACGAGTCGGGAAGAAGAGAAGGGGAAATTTCCCCGTATGGACCCAGTCCACGGTTGCCAGCCTGGACCACTAGGCAGAGGCCACGAGGGTTCAGAGCCTTTGGTCCACCGTAGACCAAGCCCATGTACATGCAGCCGTAGACCAGGCCCGCATCAGATCTAGACGGCCACGTGGCACACCTGCCGCGCCGACACGTGTCCGGGCCGGGTCGACCCAACCCGGCCCAAAGACGGCCCTGTGTAGGCCCACCGAGGCCCAGTCCAGGCCTGATCATCGTTGACCGTTGACCAGTCAATGGTTGACCGTTGACCCGGTCCCACTTGTCATTGACTTGACCCACCTGGTCCCACCAGTCAGCCATTGTTTTCGCCTCGGCCTATCACAGCGCGCCACGTGTCAGCCTTTGGTTTATCCAGTCCTTTTTCTTTTTTAGAATATGAATAAATCTTGTAAAATTCATAACTTCCTCATACTAACTCCAAAAATTATGAACCAAGCGTCATCCAAATTTTCATAAAAATGAGCTCTACATCATAGGCTTATGTATGATTTCATTTGGAGTTATTGGATTTTATTTGGTTTTTTGTGTTAATCTATAGGGGTCGCTCCTACAACATAATAGAATTGCTCGAAGAGGAGGACTAGGAGCGTGCCAGGTACTTGACGGAGGACTTGAGTGACAGCTATTTAGGTGCCACGTCCCACCCAACCTCGTAGATCCTATTATGCATGCAACATAATAGAATGCTAGTGCTCTACTTTATGCAATAATGCTATGATATGCTATGATAGGATTGCATGATAGATTACTTGTATGCCTTTCCTTGTCGTAACCTTCACCCTACTCACCCGCTTATAGGATAGACACGCTATGCAATGCTTGTTACATGCTACTTATACTCCACTTGCATTATATTTGGAGATATGATGCGGATGGTGGACTTGGGTAGATTCAGCTCGGGATGCCGGATTTGGTGTTTGTATGCTTGTCTCTGGGTAATATAACGTGGGAGGGTTGTCTGGTGAGGGTTGAGTCGACTGGACAGGATCTACCACGAGCTTTTGGAGCGAGTCTTGCCAAGAGGGTGCGACCTGGGCACCCCTGTGATCTGAGTACTTGTGGCGGGTACATGGTGACTTGAGGAGATCCCGGGGTCAAGAGCCTTTGTGGAACAAAGCCCCAGGAAAGAGATGCCGTTGAGGCAGAGGGCACTGATGGCTCTATTTGAGAAGATATCCTGTCTGGTCCCTCCTAGGACCTATTGTCTCTCGAGGATCGGAACCATGGACCCCTTCGTACACACCACTCGCCCCAGATGAACCGGGGACGGATGATTTCAGCTACCTAGGGCGGTGCCACTACTACTCGGCGTATGTAGTGTAGGAAGGTACGAGTGGAACCCACACCCTTCCGAGACGTTCATGTAGCCCCTCTCTGAGCATCGGCCCCTCCGAGCGCGGTACATGACTTCACATTCTCAGCCACTCCAGATCAGACTTGGGGTGTTCCAGGGTTGAGAGGTAGGGTGGCATTGTCATAGTTAGATGGTCATTTTGATATCAGCCTAGGCGTTTTAGAGCGCCCATGATGGTTATCTTGTGAATGGTCGGCTTTAGCCGGTTACAGGTGTACACACTCTGCAGAGTTGATTCAAATCTATATATAGTCCGCAGCCTCGGTATGGCTATCCCGTGACCCACGCTTCTCTTGAGTAGTGAGATGAGTCCTTTCTACCTCCCCCTGAAAGATGATGTTGTTGTTACCCTACGGCATGAAGGCCGATTAGGCATGGATGAGAGGGAGTTATCCATTGCCGCCATGTGTGAGCGTGGTTGTTGAGTGAGCTGAGAGGATGATGGTTGGTGGTATGGTGTTGTGGGATGAGAATTGATTAAAAACTTGATGAATAATTACTATATTATATTGATGATACTTGCATAGGAAAACTACAGCCATATATAGGCTCTCTTGATATATCCCTTTGCATCCACCTACCATAAAGCATAAGCAAAGCATAGGTTGGGAGCCGGTGGCCAGTATAAATCGTACTGAAACTTATTTGACAGGTGAGCCCGACTACGCCTACGGCGACGAGGGGCTCGAGAATTAGATGGTCTCGTACCTACGCTCAAGATGGTGCAAGACGTTGCTTCCGCGATATCCCTCTACTTACGTAGCTGTTCTGGATGCTAGACACTCTGATGATTTCGCCATGTAGCGATGTAATATTTATGTAAACCCCTCTATTGTATTCTTTTATTCGATGTATGGCTTTGTAATCAACTGTTATCGGATAATTGATGATTTGACCTCCTAGGCTATCATTTTATCTTTTATTCTGTGTATTTTTTCTTCACGGAAGATTGAGAATGTTTCACTGCTCCTATCTAGTATCCACCTTCACGGAGGCTATATGTTGGCAGGCTCAGGCTGTTCTAATCGTCAACACTACCACTAAACTAAATCAAAGGAGGTAACTTAAGTTTATCCATGAATAATAATAGAGGACCGAAAAAACATATCCAACTTAAAAAATATTATCGTAAACTAGTTTGTATAATTTAAAATGAACATGTATAGAGAGATTATTTCATGAATAATAGAACCCTTCAAGCTAAGGTGTGGTATAAACTTGTACATGCTAATCTCTAATAATATTTTCACTGCAAACTTAGGAAGTTCAAATAATTAATTTAGAACGGAACGATGACAGTCTACCTGATGAACCTTAGGCCTTGTGAATTTAGAATCGGCAGAATTTCTATTCCCCGGCATATGAAGTACTAAATGTGGATAAAATTAAAAATTAGTTGTATAATTTTATTATACTTTACGAGACGAACATTTTAAGCCTAATTAGTTAAAGTTTAGATAATTTTTATTAAATATAAATAAAATACTATAATACAACGTGATACGGTACTATGCACATGCTGCACACTGTACCATCATGCATCATACTACAGGTGCTGCATGCTGGCATAGCACAGAACAGTGTGAATGCGATAGGTGCTGCTATCCCCTAGCCCCTGCATGCTGCAGAGCACTTGAGTATTCCTCGCGATTCTGCTGCATCGCAGATTCGAGGTACGGATCCTTGGCGAATCAGCTACACGGACGCGAGGCTCTACCCCAATTCTTGTTGGGACCTTGGTGCATACTGCATAGCACTCGTTGATCCTACCCAATTCTTGTTGGGCTGTGTTTAGTTTCCGGAAATTTTGAAAGTAAATGTCACCTCGTGTCACCTCAGCGTACTGTAGTATTTTGTTTGTATTTGGTAAAAATTGTCCAAACTTTGAGTAACTAGACTCAAAATATTTGTTTTATAAAGTACAACAAAACCGTGTAATTAGTTTTTGATTTTATCTATATTTATTACTCTATGTATGTGCTGATATTTTGATGTGATGAGTGATAGGAATTCTACATAGTAAATTTTAGGATGATTTCTCGGTAACTAAACGGCCTTGGTGCAAAGCACTCGATGATCCCCTATGCCTGCCCATTCTGTTTTGCATATTTTTTTTTTTTGTAGATTCTTTATCAATTGACAACGGGGTATGGGATGTGTTGTGGATGGGAGGAGTGTTGAGGCATGGCCGAGGCCAAACGGTGAGATAGGGAGGAAAGAAATAAAGAGTGGACAGAGGGAGTACTGTAGAGGGTAACCTGCCCCTGTACCACCATTACACTCCCCAATCGCCATGTCATTACTTGTAGAACAGCATCAGCACAGTAGTGAAGACCGAGGTAGGCTACTAGCTGTGGCTGTGTCTAGCTATAAAACGCACCCTGATGAATTCCTCCAAACGCACTTGCCACTTGCCAGCTTGTTAGTTTCCTTCTACCAGAAAGCCCCAACTTCATCCCTCCCATCACCTCTCAACTCTCGATCGAGCTCTCCACCGATCGTGGCCATGGCGACCTCGACGCCCCTCCTCCCCTCCGACCGTCGCGCCGACGACGGGGCCACCGGACGCTTCCGCCTTTCCTACCTCTCCGTGGCCGGCCTCACCCTTCATCACCGCGCTCTTCCTTGTGCCTGGATCACCTACTTCTGCTGCAGCTACGTCATCTTCGTCGTCCACATCATCGCCATCCAGTGCGCCTTCCGCTTCCCGCCGGGGTCGGCAGCGGCAGGCCGCGCGTGGCGCGTGATGTGCTTCTCCCGCGCCGGCATCTTAGGGGGCGTGCCTCTTCCAGGTGTATTTCATGTAGACCATGCCTGGTGTGCTGCATGCAGTGCCTCTGTGGTTGTCGTTGTCTGTGTTTAGTTATCCGGCCTCGTCGTTTCATTTCATCTTCGTCCGGTTCATGTCGCCGTGCCTGCGCGCCGGCCGGTCTGTGTTTGTGCCTGCTATGTAGTTGTGGACTTGGGTTTGGTTTGTAATCGCAGGTTGAATCGATCGTAATTGCCGAAGCAGCGGCCCGAGCTCGCCTCCTGCGGCGGCGGTCGCCGGAGCACGAAAGGATTTCCTATGAAGAAAGACGTACACTAGCATGTGTCCACCTTGCACGGCGCCACCCACCACCTTTCTTGAACGTACCGCTCCACCATAATAACTGCTGTGTAGATAAATAAGCGCTTGGTTTTACTTTGCTTGTCACTTATTTCGTTAAGAAACCACCACCAACCAATCCGAATCATGAATGACTGCAAACCGCGACGAACAAATTTTCCTTTTAAAGAGAACAAATATAGAGTCAGAGAAGAGAAGAACACATGCAAATGAAGCAAGAAACTGGAGAGCTGCAGTGCGCCAAGCCTAATAATGGCGAAGAGGAAGCAATTTACAAATTTTTTAAAACAATACTTTTTTAGTGATTAATTGCAAATCTAAAGACTTTGGACGGCCCTATTGGCAGGCCTACCTGCAGCTTATCGATCTTTAGACGGCCCATATATTTAGTCGGGCCGTGGAGAGAACAGGCCTTGTAGCAGGTGAGAACAGGCCGAAACGCCAACTACAACAGGTCCAAAGACACACGTGTTGGACAAGGACAATGAATCGGAGATGGCTCTGCGGGTACCAACGAGAGCCCGTGTCTATGGATTTTAAATTTTGCATGCACGCACTTGGCCCGTACAGATTGTCACGTAGACTACAAAGGTACATGACTCGTGGCGATTCACTGTTTAGGAGACCAAGCTGGTAAATCATGTGTCATTTTGTCCTATTGACGGTTAAATCTCCCTATCTGTTAATAGTTTACAAAATATCCACTTTTTTCTCTACCAAGCTCATGCGCCCGATGCAAAGAAACTAAACATAAAAAAATATCCACTGTTTAGGCGGGATTGGCCATGGAACACAGGAGCCGTGATCGGGTAGGAGACAGCGATGAGTGGGTAGGCATGTTGCCCGTGGCTGGGAACAAACCAACTAAACATAAAATAAAAATAGCGGCCCACCGCTTCACTTGTGGGAATGCATAGTGGCCGGGGAGGAGATTTGGGTGACCAGCAAGTGTAGGAGGCTATGTAGTTATCATGTTGGAGGTGGATCGATCTTTTGCTCGATACCTTACTACTAGTTATCATGTATAGAGTAAGGTGTGAGCTTGTTGATGATGCTTAAAAGAATGTTAGCTATTTGCATAATGGATGTCCCTCCACTAGACACTACTAGTGTAGGCCGCATCAGTCCGTTCACGGTTCACTACTTTACGTGAATGAACGTACATGCAGAAATGGATGTCCTGGAGTTCCAGCTCGTCCACAGTTTTCTGACGAATCGGCGCATGTTTCTGATCTGTTGATCCATCCAACTGTTCTCCGTATCTCCTGCGTCGAGGTTGAAAAGTAACCTGCCCATGGACTTGGGCGAGTGTCTCTGGTGGCTATAAGCCCATCCAAGAAAAGCTGTTTCCCGACGTCTTCCGCACAAGTAAGCGGTCTTCCTAACGTAACCTAGTATACATGGTCTAATGGTAGGACGGTATAGTGGAACACTACTCATTAGGGTTTAAATCCTGATGCTTGCATCGTTTTTTAGGATTTTCTCAGGATTTACCGACGTTATGTATTAAGTGGCAAGTGACATTCCCGTCGACGACGAGACGTCAGTGGTGACTTCAGGAATCTCCAGATCAGCCGGCTGCTCAGTCCTTCGGAGGTGTTCATAGGGATAGGGGTAGATTTACGTACGTGTATTCATAGGATGAGTATGTGTACGGGTTGTAAGCATCTACGGTTGTACCGTGTCATTCTAAAAAAAATGATATCATTTAAGTTCCTATACGTACATATGAAGAGGAAGACTACTTTTTTGGAATGGTAGATCAAGAAAGGGATATATCGATGAACATGGTAGCTACTGCTCCGTGATTACTTGCGGTTTTAGCTCCGTGATTAGTTTTTTTAAAAAAATACTGCATTCATTAGTTAAATTAAAAAATAAAAATATTCACCTGCACAAGTGGTACATGCAGGCGTACATGTTAAGACGATGGGCCTCACGGGGGATTGGGCTTTCATCATCCGACTTTGTGGCTATATGGCCCATTCGACTGTGATATATGCTGCCAGTCTGCCACGTTGAGGCCGGGCCGAGTTCACGCCTTCATTGTCGTGCATAGCCTTCGCTGGCGGTGGCTGGAGCTGGGTGTTCAGGCTTGAGTGACGCGGGGTGGCCATGCCATGGTCGAGTTGAGAAACTTTGAACAGACCGATCGAAGAAGTGTTCAAATAAGATGCACTTTCTAAATTCCCTTGATACTGGTGAGCTCAACATTGCCTGAAATATGCTGAGATTTCAAGCAACTGGACGATACGAGAAGTGTTCAAATAAGATGCTCTTCTGAATTTTCCTCTGTCTCAAAGCTTTTGCTGCCATCATGTGTGTGTGCCCAGGCCTACAAATCCTATGAGTGACCCCTAAAAATGAAGCGCACAAGCTAAAGGCAAAGTTTCAAAAAAAACATTCATATTATTTTGGCTGAAGTAAGAAACATATTTGCATAAAATTATTTGTATTATAATACGGATGACATTTTTAATTAATTAAATTTAATTTAAATATATTGTAAACACAGACAATGAGTTCACATGATAAACAAAAGGGCCAAGGAAGGCATTTATCTGCAGCTTTGTTCGTACTGTAATACCTTAATCTGATAAGCGAGATTTAAGCAGTGGATAAGCTCACAGTGTACTAGTGCACTACTGTCGTGCCTAAGAAATCACAGGAAAAATCATGATCGATCTTGAATGAAATGGTGGAATTGAGTCGCAAAAAAAAAAAAAGAAATCACAGGAAAAATGTGGGACCAAGAGTCCACAGCGGCCAACCGCCCAAAAAAAACTGAGGAAAACCCACACGACCGGGCCCGTGTTGGACTGTTGGGCTACACCAGCTTGCCTGCCTTTTCTTTACAGTTTCACTATCACCGCGGTTAAAGCACTGTTAAACACACCAGGCCACCTTCCCAAATCTTTCAAAGTACAGTACTAAAAACCAGTGAGTTAATTAATTTTGATCTACGCAACGATGCAGCAGTGTCAAAGAAGGCCTGATCGTGTTGCCTGGTCACGCGTGCCATGGCTCCCATTGGCGCGTGTCAAACTCACAGTAAAAATGGTTGAGGTTGGAACTCCTTTCTTTTGAACTTTTCTTGAGTAGCGCATGATGCCGTAACCCACATCATTCACTGATTCACCACAGCACGATATATAATCTATGGGTTGGGTTTCTTTAACATTGACCTGCACGTGGTTAATTAACAAGCTTAATGAAAAGATAACCCCTGGTTTCCTCAAAAAAGAAAAAAAAAGAGAGATGACACCTCATCGACGAACATCGAACTCCAAGGCCGGTGACGTGGCAAGTTCAAGTCCCATGCACATGTTGTCATGCCATGTCGATCTGTCTGCAGGCTAGGAGTGTGGTCACCCATCCTGAAAACTGCACCATATCGGCTGCAAAACCACGTTTTGGCTTCAGGCCTCCCTTGCGCCCGGCAACACATCCATCTTGTGCTTTCAGACCAGTGGCGGAGCCAGGATTTTATAGCTGGGTATTACATGTAAAAAAATATTACAATGCAAATTTTATTGTTAGGTTTACTAATAGGCTATGCTAGTGCTAGCACACTTATTTTTAATGTACTCTGTACATTATACAGTTTGATAATAAAAATGTGCAAAATTAAAATTATTTCTAAATTTTTTAAAAGTAGCATGCATTAGCATGCACAAATAAATTTGTTTAAATTGCAGCAAACACATAGACATATAGTGCTTCGCTCTAAATTTCATCGATTAAGACTGATTCATTCTGAATTAGAGGGGAAACACTGGTGCATGGATCTTGAGGAGACTTGTGTCTGGCTGCCTTCAACGCTTGGTCCCCGGCGGCCGGCCACCTACGAGAGTCGACCGCATTAGAAGCCGAGTCAAGGGAGCCGGCCGTTGCAGTCCGTGTCTCCGTGATACGCTGCTCGTCTGGTGGCTGCTGCTGGCCACCGGCCGCTGCCGGCTCGGGGTAGCATCTACATATATATGCCACCGCTCAAGCCACTACTGCTGCTATAGCTTGGAACGCAGTACGCGAAGTGCTGAATAAGCAGCGAAGGGAGCAACGCTAGCAGCTAGGGATGTTTCTTGTGGCCTTGTCGGACTTCTGGTCCAATTAGACAGGCATGTATATGTATACTATAAATTATTTTTCCTTACCAAAATCTTTGGGTATTTCATGGAATACAGGGGAATACCCCTGGCTCCGCCCATGTTTCAGACACATCCATCTTTTGCTTTCAGTGCGTCGTGCTACTGACTGATAACAGAGCTGCTTCATTACGCTAGCCTTTCTTCCTTTGCTTCTCCGCAACGCATGCAAAGACCAGAGACGTCGACGGTGAGCCGAGCATCCCTTGACCAGAAACTTTGCCCTCGCCACGAGGTACGTAGGTGTACTGGTGTACATACTGCATTAGATGGCCTGAAACAAGCTTTGCCTCGAAGCTATATGCATGTGTAGTAGCAGCAGCAGCGTATTGCACTGATCTAACTGATGCTTTTGTATCCTATGTCGTCTGCAGAGCCGACCGTACCCTTGCCGGAGCCAAGACGGCAGCTGTGGCAACTATGGCCTCCGCGATTCCCACCGTGAGTTTTTGCACTCATCGCAAATTTCCTACACATAGGCAACCTCACGTCTAACTTTACAGCGCTTTGTTTTGCTGTGGCTGTTCAGCTGGCGAGCGTGAGTGAGGATGCCGCCGTGGGCGAAGGCCAACATCAACCCCACCGGACAGGCACTCATTGTCGCCACTGGTGCGTTCTGTGACTTTATTTCTTACTGCTGCGGCAAGGGCTGGCTTGCAGTTGCTCGGACGGCCTGTTTCATTTGAGGAAGCTCAAGCTCCGGAGCATCTCAGGAACTGGGCACCGGCCGTCCGCACCCAAACCATGCAGGATATGTTATACTGCTCTGTAATCGATCGAGCAGAGTGGCGCAGTCTTCAGGATGAGATTGTACACATCTGTCGAGCTACCTCTTCGTCAGTACAAGCACCATATGCCGTCGATGTCTGAAAGAACTAAGGGGGGTAACACTCTAGTAGCGCACTAATCATTGATGTGCTACCAATAGTGCTCCACTACTATACAGCGCTTATCTAAAAAAACTATATACTATTGGTGCTCAATTTAGAATAAATGCAAATTTTATTGTAAAAATAGTCATTTTCGTATCAATAATTGCCATATACTACATTCCTCTACAGGGAAAAATGATGTACTATATTACTCTCACTAATTGGAGATCCTTGACAGGAGCCACAGGACCTTTACATAATGCTCACGAGAAACTGTAAAGAAGTTCTACAACCTCATTGTAAAATAGTTCTACAAAATTAAAGTCAGAATCATCCGACTGTCAATCGTAGCCTCAAACAACAATAACAGCCAATTGGACCCACTTCCGTTTTATAAAAAAATGGGAGCCGTGGAGCACCACCATGAATCCTCGCGCTTAGGCACCTCAGGCGAATCCGGCCCTCTTCTCATTCCTGGACCAAATTTCCAGATGGATCCATTTTGGAGGGTCAAGGGAGGGGATTGAATTGCCGAAACGGGCCCTATTATAATCCAGGCTGGCCTTAACCGACTGCCTGTTCTGAGCTGGGCTGGTATTCATTCCGTGCTGGGCCAATCCCTGTGAAATGGACCACATTCCGCCGATCCGAGAGAAACGAACGAGGCCGTATTTTTGAGGGAAAGGAACCAAGACTACGCTTATATCGTTAAGAATCGGTCTATTCACGCGTTACCTGATCCATTTTTCTGTTCCCGATCAAAAAAAAGATGCGTAAAAGTTATTGATGCAAATTCTGTCTCCCTCACCCAATCCCTCAAAAACACACATGAGACACAGACACATGAGAAGAGCCTTCTTTCATTAGTCATTACAGGTATATATGTAGTCCCTTTATATAGACGTAGCCTTCAGGGCATGCGAGGTAGCCTTCAAAGCCCATATGGTATGAGCCTATTAATCCTTTAATCAAAGGATTCTTAACACTCCTCCTTAGACGAATACCATGATAAATACATGTCTCGTTAAAACTTCAAAAACCTAATGAAAAAAATACGGAGAAAGAGAACATCATTGTCGCTTAATGCAATTGCATATTGTTGCCTCATCAAAAACCTTACATGAAAAACTTCACGAAAACTCGTAAGGAAAAAAAAGTACAACATATATCTTCTAGATAAATTATGACCATCTGGATTATACCATTTTGAATTCTCTAAAATTCTGGTCAAAAGCTAATACTGTGAGAAAATTCTTCCCCTGAACCTTGCATAACTATTCTGCTATGACAAAATGCTTTCTATAGGAAGCATATGAATATCAAGACTTAACAAGTATATCACATATAAAATAAGGATAATTTCATAATCTTGACCTCATATTGCTTCTAGAACTCATAAAAAGTAAAAATATGAAGTAATTTATTATAACACCTTTTAGGTATTATTCGGGCCTTTAAAGCCTCGTGAATGACAATCGATATCTTGTAAATACTCTCCTTGATGACAACATTAGTTGAAGTCAATCACTCCAATGGGATTACCATTACATATAGATAGTGCAAGTGAGATTACAAGATTTTCACAATATCTAGTCTTATGACATTTGTCTCACTATTCTTCAGGAACATTCAGATAGAGAATAATACATATTCTAGTATGCATACACCAGGATGCATATTTATGCACTTAAAAGTTGTAATGCACACACTTTCGAGATGTGATTAATAATTATTACTCTTTATAACATTGCAATTTTTTCTATTCAAAATAGTTGTGACTCCTTCTAGGATTGACTACATATTATTTTAGAATCTTAAATACATAGCAAGACATCATAAGTCTGTATTTCTAGCGCAACGGGGAAGTGTCGCTAGTAGCACCAAATATAGCATGTCGCTTTTCAGAGGAACTTTAACTCCAAATCTTCAGGTGGAGAGTGCATTCTATCACAAGTATATATGCACCTATAGTAAGTACATGGAATGCATATGTGCTTATATGGTATACTTATATTGTATTTCTTTTGGTTCTTCTTTTCATTCTTAATTCTCAGGGTCATATATAGGTCTTTCTTCCAAGAAATTCAATTATTTGATGCATTTAGACATAACCTTATATTCCTTCAAGGAAAATCCTTCAGGAAGTTGTTATACCTATGGAGAGATCATTCCTCCAAAAGACAATATTGGTATGAGATTTCAATAATGTTGCTCTTCATGGATTTTCAGAATCCTATAACTGCATATTTAATTCATGCCATTAGCCAGATTCATTAATAGGCGAACATATGTAAAACTTATGTCAAAATTGGTCTCTATTAAGACCCTTTGAACCATCGCAATTCACCACCCATTGTTTAAAAGTGACCCATAATTATCCGAACATCAGGTTCAAGATATTCACTTAGCGATTTTGGCTCATCCTCAATTGCATATATCATTTGACCCGATATGAGAGCTTCAAGCACTCTTGCCATGGACTTTGTTCCGGATCCGGGTTCTCACAAAAGAGACTCATCTAGCAATTATAGAGGTAACAAGTGTCGACATATTTTTTCTGACTTAATAACGATCTTCATTATTTCTCAAAATGATAGATCCATTGTTGTTCTATTTTTCTAGCTTTATAGTACGCGCGCATTGCTAGGATTTACATCTCTAGGATGAACCTCATCATGAGGTAACTCACCAGCAGGGTGATTTCTCTACAGGAGTACAGAGAGGAGCTTTGTTACATATAATGTGACTTTGCTTCTAGAGTATATGCTTTTTGACTTAGGCCGCTGGATCTTACTTGTAGGCGTCCCCACATGATTTGATTAAAAGCCAATAAGTCACGTGGATATAAGATTTATCCCGGGTATATCCACGTCTACTTCGGGTAGAAACATTCATTTATATTAAACCAATTTATTGCTCCTCATCAATACAGTTATCTGGCATTACTCCATGCTATACAATAGAGAAGTGTAACTAAACAGCTAGTTTAGTTTGAATTTGTGCGTTTTGATTCATAAAAAAATGCAACTTCTTTATCGTGAAGAAGTATTGTGCTTTCGCACTAACTAGAAAAAAATCCTCAGAATATTAATCTATTTCATATTCTTATAGCAACTCCGTGTTGACACTTCATGCTTGTTCTGCGGCAGCGAGACATGAATAAAATACATCGACTTCTGATCTTATGTTGACCTGAGCAGTGTTGTAAGCCTATATTATAATATTTAAAAATACACCTCTGCAGGGTATTATATCTCTTCCTCCAGAGAAGTAACAAATGAATCCCAAATTTAGGTGTATGATATACCAACAAGTATCATGTAATGGTTTTCTTCAGGTTATTACTTCAGGTAAATAAACCATAGCATTAGAGAGAGCGCCAGAGAGAAAAAAAGGTCTTGTATAATCATATATGTTTCTTTTAATTCCCAGTCATTTCCAAGCATAAGTATTGTTCCAGGGCATTTATACTGATCTTAGGATAACACTTCGGGATTATATAACCCATAGAAAAAAAATCATCATACATAAACATTGCAAGGAAAATATAAATGCATATTCAACTTCCATTGTGGTCCAACAATTTCAGCAGAATTTTATGGAAGCTTAAAAGAAAACTAGGAATTAAGTGCAATATGTCATTGTACAAAATTTGTGGCGTGGATGACACATGAAAGCATGGATGTGTGTTGTGCTTATGTGAAAAGTGACAACTCACAAAATTTGTGGCCTGTACTACGCACTTATGCATGCTAGTGGCTTCAGGCCATACGCACCGGGTTTATGTGCTCTCAGGAACAATATAGGCCACCATCGACTGACAGGCCTATGACGCTGCTGCATGCGTTGCGCAGTCCAAAGTTCAAACATTTGGCAAGTAGCAGACTACGGAGTAGCAGTAGCCACGGTGAGTGAAACTGTCACGAGAAGCAAGCAGGTGTAGCCCAATACGAGGAAGCGACATTTTTCTGTTTTTGTGAGGACGATGGCGATATGGTTTGTTTCTGTGACCCGGGCGCCCGGCCGGAACAGTTTTTCCGCATTCTTCCGCGCCGACCACCCCTGCTGCATTCCTACAGGAATTAAACAACGGCCCACGACGCGGTGACAACGGCCCACTACGCGTTCCGACCACCGCGCTTTTTATTATTTATTCGGCCCAATTGAAATCGCAGGTAGGCACACGCGGGAGGAATTTTTTTATTAATAAATTTATTTTTTAAAAAAATTACAAAATTAGTCTTCGTTTTTAAAAAATTGCAGGAATAGGCCACCAGTCGCCCGTTGGAAGGGCGAAGATGGGCCTTGTCGCCCGACTGGCGGGCTACTTGGGCCATGTCGCCCGACCAGTGGACGACTTGGCTGTGCACGTGGCATGGCGGGTCCCACGTCGCCCGGCCGATGGGCGACGTGGCCCATGTCGCCCGACCAGTGGGCGACTTGACCATGGACGTGGCATGGCGGGCCCCACGTCGCCCGGCCGATGGGCGACGTGGCCCATGTCGCCCGACCAGTGGGCGACTTGGCCCATGTCGCCCGAACACGGGGCGACGTGGCGCCGCTATAAATAACGCGGCCGGCCGCGGCCGGCCGCTGCCGGCTGCGGCCGGCCGCTGCCGGCTGGGAGAAGAGAACAGAAGGAGAGGAGAGGAGAGGAGAGGAGATGAGAAGAGAAGAGAAGAAGAGAAGAGAAGAGAAGAAGAGAAGAAGAAGAAGAAGAAAAAGAGGAGGAGGAAGAAGGAGAAGAGAGGAAGAGGAAAATTTTCGGTAAGTAAAAAAATAATTTTATATATAATTATTTAATGTGTGTTATATTAATTGTTAGATAATGTAATGAGCAGTTAAGCGATTAATATTATATTTTGGTAGTATTACTTATATTCTTATTTTATATATATTGTTAAATTAAATAGTTATAGTTGAAATAATATTAGTAATATATTAGTGAAAAGCTATTTTAGCTGAAATTTTTAGATTACACAGATGTCGGAAAAGTTAGGATTTCAAATTTATTATGAAGAAGGAGAAATTATTCAAGGTGTACACGGGGTTGATCTGTCAGGATTTGCCTCAGTAACTAGATGGGTGTCTAGGACAAATGAGAGAACAATTACACGGGGTTGATCTGTCAGAATCGCTTCGAAGTTCTGTGTAGGGATCGGGGCCGTCGTGGTGGCAATCGAGAGAGAATTGCACAAGAGTGTGTTATTCGTTATAACTCATGCAGCTGTTCGTGCATGAAACCGAAACTTCTACACAGGCCGTGCTCACATGTTATAGCAGCTTGTTCACTTACTAATTTGTCCCCGAAGCCGTATGTCTCACATTATTTTACGAAGGAGGTAGTCATGACAACCTGGAATGCAGAGATTTATGGTTTCGCAATATTTGGTAGTTTTACAAACAATCCTGGAAGTAACTACCTACGGGGGCCCGATAAGGACAAATTAAGACAGAAGCCTGGTCGTCGTAAGACACGGCGCATTAGAAATGATATGGATGACTCAGAAGTGGGAAGACTGGAACATCGGTGCACCAAGTGCAATGGCACAGGACATACTTACAAAAAGTGCACGCGTGCAACCACCACAGAGGGAGCTGCAGAAGCAGGACCTTCAGGGAATCCGCAAGACGGCCGGTGCCCTCGTGCACGTCGTGGATTCCGGAATCAAGGAGAAAATGCTCTTTAAAAATAATAGTATGTCTGCTTTTTTTGATTTAGTGTTTCATAGTATTAATTATATTTGTGCATTATTTTTTTATATTATTAAGATATTTTAGGTATGGCGATGGATGAGGGACACTTGGAGTTGTTGGACGCACAGTTGGACCAGCGCCACCGGTCCTACTTGAGTGCTGTGACAGCTGCTGAGCTACCTGTTCTACGGCCTAGGGTACCTCAGGAGTTGTGGCGGCTGGACGAGCGATGGATACCGAGGTATGCACAATAACACGTTCACTTATTTGTTTTACTCATACAGACGATTTGGTAATATATATTTATATATAAATGTTGTATTTGCTACAGGCTACGAGCAGCTGGTCTACTGCCTCTGTGTAGGCTTGTGCACGCTAGTGCTGTTGAGGCCCTGGCCGATGCGGTGACACGGTTTAACTTTGACCGTTCCTTACTTGCGGCATTGGTGGACCGCTGGAGGCCTGAGACGCACACGTTCCACTTTCCTTGCGGGGAGATGACTCCCACACTCGAGGACGTCTCCTACTTACTTGGTGTCACCACTGCTGGGCAGGCCGTTAGCCGTCTAGACGTGGAGGCCACTTGGCGTGAGGACCTTCTAGTCCGTTTCGAGGGTGTTGTGCGTCGACCAGACACTCCAGAGTATCAAACTCTTGCTGAAAATCAACATCACGGGCCTACGAAGACCTGGCTCTTGCAGTTTCAGGTAAATAGATAACATTGTGATATAGTTCATTAACATCAAATATTCATGTGTATGTTAAATAAAATTTAAACTTCTGTTTTCTAATTCAGGCCGAGTATATCCACCCTGCGGCGGATGAGGCCACTGTGTCGAGGCACTTGGAGGCCTATCTGTTATGGTTGTTTTGTTGGATAACGTTCACATCGTCGCATGGGAACTCTGTCGCGAAGCACTTGATTCACTTCGCGCACGAGATAGCGGACGCACCGCTCGACGCCGTGCCGCAGTACAGTTGGGCATCCGCTATCTTGGCAGCCACGTACCGAGGTCTTTGTGATGCGTGCACAAAGACCGACCCGTCAGCTATCCTCTCTGGTTGTCCACTATTACTTCAACTCTGGTCGTACGAGCGGTTTAGTATTGGACGACCAGTCATGGATTTCTCGACTTACGGAGCAGGTTTGTACGGGGAGACGGAGGAGGACGGCCCTACGATGGGTTCGTTGTGGGTCCGGCGGCGGGTAAGTCTTCTATATCGCAGTTGAACCTGTTTCTATTTATTTTCGAATAAATTGCACCTTACTATTATTTTCTATACAGCCTACTTGGGCAAACATTCAGGTTCACAGAGCCTATCCTGAGTACATGGCGGCGTTCGACCGGATTAGGGCAGACGACGTCCGCTGGACACCTTACAACATGGAGGAGATTGTCGTACGAGCGCCTAATGGGTTGTCGTCGTTCTGCACGAGGGATCAGGAGTACTGGATGACACGTAAGGCTGTCGTTTTCGACATCTTTCGAGGACTACGCTCCTCACAGAGTGATGCGGCAGTTTGGTCGTAACCAGACGTTCCCACTTCCGGTGGCCCATATTGTTCCTCTTTCCGTGCACGGGTAAGTATAAGACAATTAATTCGTTCTGATTGAGTATTTAATATATATAGAAAGATAATTAATACGTTTTGAAATCCATAGTTACGTGCGGAGGGGTCTACCGGCAGGCGTTACTTGGTCCTCCCGTATACAGCCGTGGGTCGACGAGTGGGCCAACGCACTACATGATGTGACCTACGAGCCCAGACCGTTTTTCTTGCAGGCTTACGGGGACTACTTACGTTGGTATATTCCTCGCATACGGATCAGAGTCACGTATACACCAGCGGAGCCACGGACCCACGTCCCCAGGTTGACGGACACGTACCCTGTGCACAGAGATCAGGCGATGTCGTTGGCGGTACGATCTTTATGAACTTCAACCCACTTCGTTTAATATTTTTCTTATCGTAATTACTTCAATGTTCTCGTTTTGTTAATAGACCGACATGGCTCACCGTATCACTGTGGATGGTGGATCGCTCTTGCACCGGTTGAGGGAGGGCATTCAGATGACCAGCCACGAGCTTACCGCTGCGGTCCAGAGGATGTACGACTCTGCTGCAAACATTGTCAAGTTGACGTCGTGCCGGCCCTGCGGGCGACAGCCGGATGTCGTCCCTCGACCTTCACACGTGACACACAGGCCTGACGGACCGACGGCGCCACTACCTCCGCGGCCTACGTACCAAACAGGTGAGTAATTTATATTTTCTT
This sequence comes from Bothriochloa decipiens, assembly GCA_023333625.1. NCBI lineage: Eukaryota > Viridiplantae > Streptophyta > Magnoliopsida > Poales > Poaceae > Bothriochloa > Bothriochloa decipiens. The sequence goes on along the minus strand of CM041638.1, from coordinate 44,500,885 downwards.
CGTATGTAGTAATGCTAACTTGTTCGTTACTTATAAGTTTCATTATTTAGGTCCACCTACGTACTCTGTCGGTTGGCGTCCGGAGTTCGATATCATTGGATCATCTTCGCAGCCTGCTCACATGCCTACAGGTACGATATAGTGGTGAAATTTAATTATATTATCTAATACTGCTTTATTCGTAACATTACATTCACTCTGCATGGTCAGGTATGCACTTTGACGGTTCGCGGCATCAGTTCGATTTCGGAGGTTCCTCTTCACACGCTGTACCCATGGTTCCAGGTATGACCTACTTTTAAGAGTTCGACACGTTATATATTAGTTTTACCATCAGTGTTATCATAACGTTGGTCTTATATATTTAAGAACGACCCGTTACGACTACGAGGGATCGGACATCTCTGAGCACGCTGACACTTTTCGTCAGCGATCCCCGTCACCCTTCGACCTTGAGAGTTACCTGCAGCAGGAGCCGGCGGACGTACTTGCGTCATCGCAGTTACGTGAAGCACCACCACAGACACAGCCCTCACAGGACGAGTACGCGACACCACCTGCTGCTGGAGGCCGTCCTGCACGTGTTACAGTTCCTCCTTCGCCGCTTACTTACTCAGCCAGCCATGTGCGAGCGGGCCGCAGAGCACCAAAGCCTGGCACGATTAGGGGTGTTGCACCTAAGCGTGGACGATATTAGTTTTGTATGATTTGCCGCCGATGTTGTTTTCTATGATATTGTACTGATACTATTTTAGTTTTTAGAACTTAATTAATGTTTTACTGTTGTATTTTTTCATCTATTAAGTTTGGGCGAGCACACGACAACGGCGTTTTCGCATGCCCATTGCATGACTGCGTATTATTTTTGCTATTTCTCCGACTTCGATATTTTTTCTGAAATTTCCGAATAAATAATTATTATCTAAAAAACCGAAATTTTTCCTGAAATTTTCAAATAAATAAATATTATTTTAAAAAAAACCCAAAAAATCAGGTCGCCCCTCGGCTGGGTGACGTGGGCTGGTCGCCCTTTGAACGGGCGACCTGGGCCTGGTCGCCCATTGGCTGGGCGAACTGGGCCTGGTCGCCCTTTGACCGGGCGACCTGGGCCTGGTCGCCCTTTGGCCGGACGACCTGGGCCTGGTCGCCCTTTGAACGGGCGATTCTCTCACGTCGCCCTTCCAACGGGCGACTGGTGGCCTATTCCTGCAATTTTTTGAAAATGGAGACTAGTTTTGTTATTTTTTTTAAAAATAAATTTATTAATAAAAAAATTCCACGCGGGAGCAAAGTTGGCCCATGCGGCAGCCCAATTACCGTCATGCTTTCCGGCCCAGCCTAGCCGCACCACACCACACCACGTTTAATTTTTCCTTTTTGTCCTTCCATTGTCCATTGTATTTGTCCTTGTGTCGTTCTAGCGAGAAAGTTTTATCTATTATTTTTTTATAAAAAAATTATCTATTATATTTGTATTGTATTATTATTATATTTATTAGAATTGACTAATGTTAAATTGTATTTGTTATTGTATTTGTTAATTTTGTTAAAATTGGCCCATGGATCTGTAGAGAAGCGGCCGCACTCGGCTGGGGTGGTCGGCGCTCGGCTGGTTCCACCCTGGTCGGCGCGCAGCACGACCCCAGTTTTTCGGGGTAGCGCTCCCAGTTTTCGGCAGGCGGCAGAAGGAAACCGCAGACGTGACCGTTGCGCATTCTTCAGTCCCACACAAACACTGAGACACGGCCAAGGGTGTGTCCTTTTCTGTGATTTCCTACAAGTAGTCTAGCTAGCCTTAGCGACCGGTAGGTCTCCCCTCTACCTTAGAAATCTAAATAAAAAAACTCCTTCCTTTCTTTTTCATAGGGACTCATAATGTGGTTACGATATATTTATTTGATAAAATATCTCTTCTAAAAATATAGAATAATTAACTGTAACAAAGATGTTTCTCAATATACCATCCATGAAAACCGCGAATATATATGTTAAAAATCCTTCGATTAAAGGATTAATAGGCTCATACCATATGGGTCTTGGAGGTTACCTCACATGCCTTGAAGACTACGTTATATAAATAGACTACATGTATACCTATAATGACTAATGAATGAAGGCTCTCCTCATATATCTGTATCTCATGTGTGTTCTTGAGGGATTGAGAGAGGAAGAAGGGATTTGCATCTACAACTTCTACACGTCTCTTTCTTAGATCGAGAACAGAAAAACGGATCTGATAATCTGTGAATAGACCGATTCTTAACACGTTATCAGCAGCTCTACCACTGGGTGAGTCGTTCTTAATCATTGTGTTTAGATCAATCTGTTAACCATGAATTGATCTATTTGTTTCCCATCAGTCCATGATGTGCCGACTGATCCTTCATGTTCGAGCGTCCTCCACCCTAAGTGAATCGACGCGCGCATGATGCAAGTCGCCCGATATGCCGCCACAACGAAGCCATAACGGAGCCGCACTGTAGCGGATGATTCCGCAGGCTACTATGAAAATCATATATCTCGTTTGCCTTTTGATTGAATCTATTCAATCTTTGTTTGGATTTTACTAATCATAGATTGATTTTTTTCGGGCATGACTTGCGTCATCTCGATCTGGCAACACGGAGCCTTGGCCGTCAGCCACCAGTCGTGGATCTGATCTCGCGTCTTCAATTCGCGGACATGGGCTTCCGACGCCACGGGCGGCAACCGCTGCAGGCAGATGAACGTGGCCGTGGGTGTTGTGTGCGCGTGGCTCGGACGAGTTCGACGACGTCTACGTCGTGTACACCTGCTGCTGCAGGAGACTCACACAGCATGGCGGCATGGAACGGACGCCGCAGGTGGCCTGCGTGCTTGCAAACAAGACAAAGCCACGATCGCAGCATCGTTTAATCCTCAAGGGAGGCCACTGGCCACGGTTTGACTTTGTTTTTTTTTTTCATTCAAATCATCCTCTATCAAATTTAATCTTGTAGATTAATTTTAGTAGATGGTTTCCCTAGAGAACAAAGACAAAATAATGCATTGTCTTATTTTATTTGCATTGAATAAATTTTGGATTATGGCTAATCATGAATTTGCCTTCTGCTCCATGTTTGATTCATTAGGGGCTGCTCGTGATCTTGGAGCGTTGTTTATGGTTAAGTGCACACCCATTGGACATCGACCACACTACCTCTATTGTTGTCAATATGCAATACGACATGTTGTAACGCCGTCATCAAGTGGGTTGATCTATGATAATGTCAAAAGCCCTATGCGGTATGTATCTACTAACCACTGCCCTACGCGGCATGTGACGTAGATCAAATTGACATCCTCTATAAGGTATGAATAAATCATCTCGGAGTTTGCACTTGTCTTGGCTACCAAATTTGTACAATAATTAGTTCATAATAGATTGGTTTTTTATATGGTCTATCATTGACATTTCTAATGATGCTCTTGCCGCCTGTTGTCGGCTTTGCCACAAACACATATGGCTGGATGTGGATATATAATCCTCCTTTTTCTACTAGTTTAAATCTCCAAGATTAATACTAGTATATGGATTTAAAGAGATTAGTACATGCATGGTCGGGATGTTTTTAGAACCGCCTTAGAGCTCAAGGAAGAAGCTTTATGCATCATGCTCGTCCATCTTCTGCACAAGTGCACCGCACTATTTTAACTGTACTCAAACTATGACATTGTGCTCGACTTCGTCCAAATGCCCGAAACAAGCTGGCACACCATCGCTTGCTGTTGTGTCGCCCCGTCTGTTACGCGCCGCGTGCATCTCTACCCATGATAATACGATCCTATTGCGGCCTGTAGCTGCACAGCTTCGTCGTACCTAGACGTCCCAGCGACCGTTGCGGGCGGGTTGATGTTGGCCGCCCACGGCAGCATTCTCACGCTCGCCAGCTGAACAACAACAGATCAATAAAACGATAAGTTAGAGTCTTAGAGACGTATACATGGTTGTTTTCGTGATTAGGTGTGAGCAAGCTTGCATCTCGGAAATAGCTGAAATTTGTGACGAAATCTCACGTTAGAAAAAACCCGGCCAGGTTTTGGCCATCTGTGTGCCAGTACGACACTCAAAAGGTTGAAAAGCCACTGGGGAAGGGTAGTGCGAAGGGGGGAATGATATAGAGGGCCTGTGCCACGCTACACAACTCGAGTTACCAAATACCACACACTATTTACTTCTTGCTCCCAGCCCAACAAGTGGGACCAACAACCAAAGTACCGTGATGACCTGTGGCTACTAGTACATGTTTTTTTTTGAACGGCAATACCTGCATTATAGTTAAGGAAACGTGTACAAACTCATACAAGTACGCTGTATAAGAATACTGAAGACAGCTGTCTCTCCCAACTTTGCAGAAAAGGCCTCAAGAAAATAAAAAATACACCTAGGTCCCTGGACCCTTTCCCCTCCCAACTCTGGCGTCAGAAGAACATGCCGCCGCCTCAATCTGGAAGAGCTCCATCGCAGATAGGCTTTCGCCAGAGCCATAGTTGCCGCCCGACGCGAAGGCCGCGACGATTCTATCGTTGGAGAAGCTTCGGCCGGGGACACGCCCCAAGCTCCATACATCTCGAATCGACGCTCACCGTCGACTGGCGCCGAAAGAAAGTCAAGGTCGATCTGCTCACCCGCAGACCACACCACCCACAACCACCACTGCATCCATAAGAAAGTGTACCCAAACGCCATCACCTCGCAGAGACGACAGAGCTGATGAGTACATGGACTCCTGTACATACCTCGCCGACAGCACCGATGGCGCCGGAGGAGCACACCACCAGTGGGAGGAAGAGGTCGGGAGGAGTTATTCAGCGATGCCGCCGTGGCCTCCTCCTCGCCGACTGCGCCTAGATAGACGAGCCGCAGAGGATAAGAAACCCCCGGCACACCCCTAGCCCTAGTCGACGATGAAGGAGCCGCCAGCGGGACAAAAGAGCTCCTAGACCTAAGATCTAGAGCAAAGCCAGCCCTCCCACCAAGGAGCCGAGCACCCCTCTCATTGCCGCCCCCGGAGCTCGGGGCGGAGGGAGCAGGGAGCTCCCGCGGCCGCCGCCTGAGCTTGGGGCGGAGGAGCACGTCGGGGGTCGTCAGTATCGGGGACTGCCGCCACCGAGACAGGGGTGGGGATGGGGACAGGGACAGTTGTGTGGAGGGCGGAGTCGGCGGGGATGCAGAATGTGGCACAGGCGCCCCCCGGGGTCCTGGCACAACGCGCAGAGAGGGCCGTCCCCGGTGCCGGAGGAGGCGGCCGTCCACGCGCCCGCAACCCGGCTCCCCGCGCCCGGAGGTAGCCGTCGTTCCTGGGCCTCCCCGGAGTGGAGCTGGCTGCTCCAGATGGGGATGAAGATGGCGAGGCCCGCCGGGAGAAGAGGAGGAGCGGCGAGAGAGAGAGAGAGAGAGATGGAGGGAGGTGCGCCGGAGGAGGAAGAAGGGGAGAGACAGAGGAGCAGGCGGAGGATTCCAGAGGAGGGGGAGAGAGAAAAAAGTAAAATAATTCTGACATGTGAGTCCTACCGTGGATAGAGGTTGAGATAAAATACGAATGAGTGCGGAAAAAACAGTACAGAGGAGAGAATATCGATGACCTAAATAGAATATTTTTTTAAAGATTAGATTTAGAGTTTTATAAGTGCGAGTACTTGAGCTGCTAGGCGCACGCTAGCTCAGCATGCCCAGTGCATGTACATTGATTTTTTTACCAGGCGCCGTGCCTGTCCCTCTGCTTTTGACTGCGTTGGCCATGCGTCACTACTGGAAAGAGACGCCCATTTGCCGTGCAAACAGACGCGACGCCGTGAGTGTATGCGCCTGCAACCGATAGGACAGATCCGCTCTGCAGGGAATTCCTACTACAGTCCGTTCGACATGTTTTTTTATTTATGGCTCGGTGGGGGTAAACCCCTCACCTATTTTCAAGAAAAAACGGTTCTTACAAAACAAATTACAGGTGTACGAGAAGTGCAAAAAGAAGAGCTTACAAAGCTCAAAAAGAAAATAGAAATAAACTAACTCCTATTCTCTAACCAGGATTTGAGGAGGCCGACACGGCATTCTTTGGCCTTGATGCATACCAGACCAATTTCTTCCCTGGATTTGATCTTCCATGTATTGAGATTGCAAGCAATTCCATAAAAAATGAAACCATTTCTAGTAGTCCAAATAGACCAGCAGACAATGATCATCACCTCTCTGGTTCTTGCCTGAATCAAAATATCAAGAGGTGGGACCTGCAAATTCCATTGAATTCCAATAGCATTCCAACAAGATTGAGTGAATGGATATTTAAAAAAGAGATGAAGGATGGTTTCTTCTAAGTTCGAGCTGCAAATCACACAGGAGTAAGAGTTTAAATGCATTTGTTTCCTTCTTAAAGCATTCCTGGTATTCAGTCTGTCCTTGTCCTTGAGCAGCAACCAAAACAAGAACTTATGCTTCCTAAGGTTCTGGCCGTTCGGCATGCTTGATATGATTTTGTTCCTATGTCTCGTGCTTCTCGTGAGATAGAGGAATTAACTTCATCCCATAGAATGCAAATGTAAAATGTAAAATGCCAATTATTTTGGAGTAATAAAATACATAATGTCAAACTTTTTATGAGCGTGTTTAGTTTCATCCAAAATGTCTAATTCTTTAGAGACATGGATGAGGGCTGTATCACTTTAGTTTTTTCCTTTTTTGCCTCTTAATTCCAAAAATCCAAAATAGAGAATGATAAACTTTTTGTCAAAAATTTTGGTGGTGTTTTGTTTAATTTTGCAAAATTATGGACGAAAACCTAAAATTTATTAGCACACCCTCTAAATAAATATACTGTAGAAACAATATACTCTTTATATAAAATTAAAAAATCCAATGGTTCTTAATTAATATGATAAATATTATTTTTTTGAGAATTACACAGTACAACGCAGACGCTTATAATACGCACGCACAGTCACCCCTATAACACGTACGCAAACCTACCCCTACCCCTATGAGCACCTCCGAAGGACTATGCAACCGACAGATCTGGAGATCTCCGAAGTCACAACTAGCGCCTCGTTGTCGACGAAAATATCGTTTACCACTTAATGCATAACACCGGTAATTCCTGGAAAAATTCCAAAAAAAGGTACGAGCATCAGGATTTGAACCTTGGTGGGTAGCGTCCCACCGGATCGTCCTACCATTGGACTACAAGTCAATTTGTATTTGATAAATATTATTGTTTTTATATATAAATAGCCCACTTCCCATTAAGGCCCACCAAAAATATAGCCCACCAACAATGAGGATGTATGGATTTGACTTCTTCACGCGTTTAATAAAGCCGCACCAAAAAAGGTGGCCAGGAGCCAATGCTACTTAGGCCTTGTTTAGATACCTAATTTTGGGTCTAAAATTCACTATGCAGAATTCCTATTCTTCGTCACATTAAAATGCCGGCACATGTATGGAGTACTAAATATAGATGAAATAAAAAACTAATTATACAGTTTTGTTGTACTTTGCGAGACGAACATTTTAAGCTTAATTAATCAATGTTTGGACAATTATTACCAAATAAAAATAAAATTGCTACAGTGTGATGGGACATTTATTATGCAGATTTTAGACCCAAAATTGGGTATCTAAACAAGACCTTACATGGAGGGCACCCTCAATGGTGTCCACATCAGGTAGCTAGGAGGAGCAACTAACCAATGAACAGAAGAAAGAGAACAAAACTTCACAGCGCTAGCGGCAGCGGAATCACCTATCTCGCACGGTTCCTGTGAGTTTTTTTCTCTCTGACATGCTGACACGCTCTTGTTGCTGTCAAATTTTTAATTCATCTCGCTAGCGATTCTATTCTGCTCATTGAGGACGCCCTAAAGTATTCATACGGTTTTCATCTTCATCTACCCAATAATCCACTCACTATTCGTGCCTCTCGCCACTCCTATGGGTTGGCACACCACAATGAAGGAGGCACCGTCACATTCCTCGGCGACCTACATACACATGTATACAAAAGATCTACCCAGCACGGTGGCAAGAATTCACCGCATGCTCCGTCTCCACATTTTGTGCCCTGTCTTGTACCCCCTAACCACGGTTGCCAAATTGGTACACGTAGCAATAATGTACTTTTAGGTAAAATTTGGCCGCTAAATTCACTATGCAGAATTACTATTCTCCGTCGTATTAAAATGTCGTCACATGCATATAGTACTAAGTATAGATGAAATCAAAAACTAATTACATAATTTTATTGTACTTTATAAGACGAATATTTTTAAATCTAATTAGTTAAAGTTTGAATAATTTTTACTAAATATAAACGAAATACTACGGAAAATTCCGCTTTACATGTTTTGGCTACTGCAAGGGCTCGTGCCCGGTCGCGATCTACAGTAGAAGCCAGACCTGTCCGCGAGATGATGTGGATTCAAGTTTAATTTCGATGCATATCCATGTGGTCAGCCTCTGGCAGTTCGTCACGTTTTACGGCATGGTGCTATGATCGTCTAGTACTACACGCGATCCTGTGGCAGTCTCCGGACGGACGGACTGACACTACAGCTACATGGCTACATGGGGGTGGCTTGCTTCTCTGTGTTGCCCGACAAACGAAGAAACGGGCAATGGATCGGATTGGAAAGAGTTGCAGCAGAGAACAGAGCAATATGAACGCGATCGCCTGCATTTGTTTTCGTCATGATCCGTATCCCGTAGAAACGGCAGTAGCGTAGTACCAGTCTCAGGCACTGGTTTGCCTCAGTAAGCACATGCACCCAACGGCCAACGCGGCAACGTTCTTTTGATGGTCTACCTATTGCTACTTGCATCGCGTGACTGGACGTTTTCAGAGGATAAGAGGAAAGTGTGAACTAAATTACCCCATTTCCTAAGTTTGTAGTATCCTGGTTAACTTTAATGTCATTATAATACTTTAGAAAATCTACTACTGTCCACTTGCTGCCTCCATGTTTTATGCATCACAGCTGGCACAGTAGATGCACACACACAGACACACACACACACACAGAGACAGAGAGAGAGAGAGAGAGATGGTGGCCTATTATTGCTATTTTCATCGGCAGCGTAAGACATGAGATGGCCAGACATACTTATCCATGGGCCTATTAGTGCCATTTCATATTTATCCAGCAGGGTTTACCGCTTACATTATCCTTTTTTTTAGCATTCGAATTCGCTCCCCAATAAATTAGCCCTCTGTGTTTATCTTTTTGGTATTGTAATAGCAGACTCCTAGCTACCTTGCTCCACCAAGGTTTAACTCTTACATTACATGCTTTCTGTTCGCTAGGGTACGACCTAAGTACAAAAGAGATTGTGAGGTTGTTGAAAGAAGATGGCCAAGTCATCACCATGAATCACCACGATCTAAGAGTGCGTACGGGGCTCCTTTCCATGGGCCGGATTGGCGCAGCCCCCCAGAATAGCTCCGATTGATGGAGTGGAATGAGCCGATCGGCCCAATATTTGACTCTGAAATAAAGTTTGTTTGCTTTTCTGGTCTAAAATTTTTTGAACTTGTCTATTTAGTCCGAAAATAAAATTTTCTTACTTTTACGATCGTTTGTTAATTTCAGGTGCGATCCATACTACTATCTGTAATTTACATATAATTTTTAGATGACATATGGCCCCTAGAAAATTCGGAGAAGTAAATGAGAAAGACAATGTATACTATGAAAACCAACCTCATGTGGAAACTATAGAAACTCTAATAAGACCGTAAGATTCTAATCCGATGGCTAGAGGTAAAGATGGGTTGTTTTAACACTTAAACCCCACTCATCCCATCCTAATCTCAGTTTTTGCAAAACACTCCCAAAACCAGCGCTAGTTCTGCTCCGTCTCCTCGCGGTCGTTCTATCTTTGCGATCGTATTCGCGGTCCGCACGAGGCCGCCGCCGCTGCCTCACGATCCTGCCATGGACACCTTGGAGAAGGAGCAGGGCAACGCAGGAGAAGGCCACCACGCTCTCTCCGCTGCTCCACGGAAAGCGCCGGTGCGTTCCGCTCCGATGAGCTGGTCGGGCTCGGCGCCTCATATCGTCCTACGACACCAACTCCTCATCCACCCTGAACTTCGGCTCCACGCTCCAGCCTCCAGGGCCGTCGTCCCCTCGCGATCCCGCCGCCGGCGATCCCGACGATCCAGCAGACGCCTGCGTTCCCGTCGCCTGCGTTGCCTGGACTTGACCAGCAGACGCGATGCGATCCAAGTGGAAGCAACTGGCCCCCGCTCCCTGCTAGCTGGTCCCTGAATGAGGAGGTTCAGCTTCAGCTTCTGCAATGGCATGGCGTTGCATTAACGACCAATTGGTCATAGCACTCCAAAGGCATTAGTACATTGCCTACCTAGCTGGTCCCCCGATAAGCTAAGTAATCATATATACAAGGATGCATGGCTCCGCTGTACTCGGGCGTAACGGTGGATGCGATTCGTCCTTCTCCCGCGTTGCCGTCCCCTGCGGCAGTGAGGGTCTCCATGGCGGCGGCCAGCGGGATCGCGAGGCGGCGGCGGCGGCTTCGTGCGGACCGCGAATAGGATCGCCAAGACAGAACGACCGCGAGGAGACGGAGCAGAACCGATGCTGGGCTTTTGGGGTATTTTTGCAAAAAACTAAAATTATGATGGGATGAGTGGGGTTTAAGTGCTAAAACAACTCATCTTTACCTATAGCCATCGGATTAGAATCATGTGATTTTAATTAGAGTTTTTATAATTTTCACAGGAGGCTGGTTTCCATAGCATACCCTGCCAACGAGAAAATGAACACAGACGTACACACAACCACCACCGACAAAAATCAATCCCAGGCTTCGACGAGCTCCGTCCACACGGGCTGGGACGCGTGTGTCGCCGCGGAGAAGCACCGCCGCTGGATTACCATGGCGCCACCGGATGCACGGGAGGGGCGACGCGGCCGGTGGAGACGAGAAGCCACGCAGCCAGTGGGGCAATGCGGCTGGAATTGGGCTCTGCCGCCAGTGGATGGCGGAGCAGGAGGAGTTGGGCGGCCGAGCGGCGCCGCAGCCAGCAGGTGACGAGGGCGCGCCGTCGCGGAGGTGGAGGCGTGGCGCCCGTGGACTCGGCCGAAGAAAGGGTTTAGGGCGCGGAAGAGGAGACGCTGGCGGATCTCCGTTTGGGGGCGGCGGTGCCAGCTTCGGCAGGCCGCCTGGAGCGGCGGCGGGCCGGCCAGCTGCCATCGGCGTTTTTTTTTATCGGGAGCGCAGTCGCGGGGGGAGAAGAAACGAGTCGAGGCCGAAGTGGGTTGGGATGGCTCGGTGACTGAAACTGGACGGGGAGGGTAACTCAGTCATTTCGCGTGCGCCGGAGGGGAAACCTAACGGAAGATACCGACGGAGGTAACAGAAGGCCGTAAAAGTAAGAAAATTTCACTTTTGAGTCAAATAGACAAGTTCAAAAATTTTTGAGCCAGATAATCAAACAAACTTTGTTTCAGGGCCAAATAAACAATTGTCCCATAATACTAAAGAAGATAAATACAATGAGGCAAAACATTAAGAATAGACTCTGTATATACAGCTGAAAAAGGCAAGAAATGTCTACTTGTTGCATGCTAGACTTTCATGCTTAATAGTTTTTTTTATTATTATTAATTAAATATCGGTGATGACGTAGTTTAGCAAGTGTGTTTGAGAGAATTCCGATTACCAGCAACTTTTGTGCTTGGAATCTGCAAATGCTATCTGGTTCTGGCTTCCCACTGCGAAAAAAGGGCTTGTCCCCTGCATTCCCATTACACTTCATATCTGTTCATCTAGTTTGTTAGTCCAGAGCAAGGTTTCACACTTCTGTACCCACTAGTCAACTACTCAACAAGCTAAGATCCACCACGCATTCATCTGTACCAACTAGGATAGGATGGGGCAAGGACTATCACTTTCTCAGATTCTGGCAGTCCCTAAGGGGTGACACGACTTACCAAGAAGCAGACCCTTTGATTTTTAAGGTTCGAAGAACTTAACTGAAAACATAAAAAATCACTCAATCAGATTTTAAACTCTACATGCTTCCTTTTCAACTTTTAGCAGTAAAAGGCAATGTAAAAAGTCTTCTTTCAAAAAGAGAGAAACAAAAGAAAGGCAATATACAAGCCAGTTCAAAGAATCCAATTTTACATTGATTTTGCCCACGCTAGTGACATCAAAACATCAAACAAACCGTGGCTACTCCCATCTATAAATAATCTAGCACTTATACCAACGAGATCAAAAGCACAAGGGAGCACTAGAAATAGAAAGACTGCTGTAGCAAGTGGCCAACATACCTCATTATTAGCCATGGAAGAAGCATTGGTCCTCCTGACCAGATGCTCATCATCTTCCCAGTGAAAGCAGCGTTGTCATCAGCCACCCCATCCGAGCCTGTTCTATCACTGCCGGGGTGTCCTGACAAGTGTGGCGACGTGACCATCCCTCGGCGATGGCTGTGCAGCGATAAGTCTGGACCCAGCTGTGCCGTGACCTGCAACAGCACCTTCCAGCCGCCACGGCCTATGATGCCAGTGCCAGCAACACTTCAACAACACCAAGAGAGGTCATTGACATCTCCCTGGAGCATGGCAGGGTGAGCATCTATGCCCTGCCCCCATCGGCTACAGCTGCTTCAAGGCAAACACCAACACTCTAGACAACTACACTGGCGAGTTTAGCCTGGAAGGCACACCACTCATTCTCTGGAGCACACAAAACCGCTTCATGGCCATTGGCTGCAGTGCCCTGGGGCTCATGGGAGCCAGCGACCCTGGCCCTTCTGTGGCTGGATACTTTTGATACTGCGAGGGCATCAACCAGACATCAGATGGAGCACTGTGCAGTGGGAAGGGGTGCAGTGAAACCACCATCTCCCCCAACCTTACTGCCTTCCAGGCACTAGTGGCCAATGTTAGCTTGTTACCAAGCTTCCACCCATGCATATACGCAACGCTTGTCAAGGTCGGGTGGTACCGCTTCAGGAGACAGGACCTTGTTGGCCACCTTGGGTTCATAAACGAAAGAGCCACTAGAGGTGTACCAGTCCTAGTGATTGGGGTTGGGCCATAAGAAATGGCTCCTGTCCAAAAGAAGGGACAATAGTGCCTCAAGATTATGCTTGTATTAGTACAAACAGTTACTGTATGAATGCAAGCAGTGGGCCAGGATACCTGTGTAGCTGCTCCAAAGGTTACAGGGAAATCCTTATCTGTTGACGCTAGAAACTAGCACCGACCACTGCCGACCACCTGAGGAAGGTGCCGACCAGTGGCACTGACCAGCAGCATTGGCTTCCGACCAGATTCCGGGCGAGAAGCTCCTGCTCGACCCGCCCTCGACTCCTCCCAAGGCCCTCGAGTGGAGAAGAGCTGAGCTCTGTCTTCCCGCACACACGCTCTCCCACAAGCACTAGCGTTGGCCAGCTGCCTGGATGAAATGTGAGGGGCAAAAGCTCGATGAGCACAACAAACACACACACACTCTATTCGCGGTTCAGTTCTTGAAACCCGAACTTCCCAGAATGCTTTGCCTGCTGAACTGCTTTCTCCATTGCCATGGGTTGAATATATATACACGCCGATGCCTCGACCAGGCACAGCTAGTTGGTGGGTGCACCGACCACCTACCTCTACAGTACAAGGCTTTTATACACGCCACCAACTAGTTGTGCCTGGTCGAGGCATCGGCGTGTGCCTGGTCGAGGCATCGGCGTGTATATATATTCAACCCATGGCAATAGAGAAAGCAGTTCAGCAGGCAAAACATTCTGGGAAGTTCGGGTTTCAGGAACTGAACCACGAATAGAGTGCGTGCGTGTTTGTTGTGCTCATCGAGCTTTTGCCCCTCACATTTCGTCCAGGCAGCTGGCCAACGCTAGTGCTTGTGGGAGAGCGTGTGTGCGAGAAGACAGAGCTCAGCTCTTCTCCACTCGAGGGCCTCGGGAGGAGTCGAGGGTGGGTCGAGCAGGAGCTGCTCGCCCAGAATCTAGTCGGCGGCCAACGCCGCTGGTCAGTGCCACTGGTCGGCACCTTCCTCAGGTGGTCGGCAGTGGTCGGTGCTAGGTTCTAGCGCCAACATTATCTTCGTCAAGGCTGCCAAGGTTATGATTTATCAAAAAAAGTTGTTGTAAACTAGGTTTAATTTGGACATCAATATCACAAACTGCAGAAACATGCATGTTTAATCAACCATGTAATTGTAGATTGCATGCTACTAACAATAACAAATCAAGTTTTGATATTGACTTTAGTAACTCATCTTTTGAAGCCCCACACCCCACCCCCCCTCGTTTGTCACTATATGCTAATCCGTTTTAATTCTCTTCGGACATAAATGAGTGTGAGATGCATGAGCAAGACCCAAAGTACATTGCATTATATCATGCAAAAAAGGGGTCTGTATCAATACTCCAGGAGGTTATATATGCATGCAGGATAGGGTACAAATTCTGGATGCCAGCCTGTTCTTAGCCAGTCTGAACAAGTGATTATAGGTAAGAATCTAAAAAAACTCTGAAAGCAAAGTCTATAACTTTAAGACCATAGCAGGCCTCTGTATTTCCTGCACTTGTGTTGACGTCTTTGACATGCTTGTTAGTTATGAAATTGCAACAGAGAAAGCACACGAAGGAGAAGGATGAATACTTCAAACAAAATGGTGGTCATGGAACAGTCTATAGAGGAATATTAGATGATGGAAAAGAATTTGCCATAAAGAAGTCCAAAGTCATAGATGATGACTGCCGAGAAGAATTTGTGAATGAGATAATAATATTGTCACAAATCAACCACAGGAACATTGTCAAGTTACATGGGTGTTGCTTGGAGGTACACGTACAACACCAGTGGATTCAGCATGGAGGGCATGCTGTTCATTACTTCATTCCCTCAACCACTCACAACCGCTTCACAGTCATCGGCTGCAACACCATGGGTATCATTGGTGGCTACATGCACAACAACCCTAACCTATATGTGGCAGGCTGCTACTTCTACTGCCAGAAGATCAACAGCACATCCGATGGTGCCCCATGTATCAGGATGGGCTGCTGTGAGACGACCATCACCTCAAACCTCACAGACTTTGCAGCAGCCTTGGTGATAAACCAGAGTAGCGTGTGGAACTTCAACCCATGCTTCTACGCTATGCTTGAGGTTGGATGGAACACCTTCAGGCAGGAGGACCTCATGGCGCACCTTGGGTTTGTCAGCGAGGGCCAAGAGGGTGTCCCATTTTTCAGTGATTGGGACATCAGAAACGGATCCTGTCCAAAGGATCCAAAGAAGGCTCCCAGACATTATGCCTGTGTCAGTTCAAACAGCTACTGTGTTGGTGCAAGCAACGGCCCAGGATCCATGCAAAAATGGGATCTGTCGCAACACACCAGGAGGCTACATGTGCAGATGCAGGTAGGGAAAAGATCAGATGGCACAAATTATGGAGGTCAACCTGTGTTAACACAAGCCGAGCTAGTGGCTACAGGTAAGGATCACACCTAATCAAGTGCCCTATGTTTTCAATGCAGTTAATAATATCGAAAAAATCATTGTGTAGGTCTCATTGTTTCGGCAGTAGTAGTGACTCCTTTTACACGCTTGTTGGTCATGAACTACAAAGAAGGAAACACA
Organism: Bothriochloa decipiens; assembly: GCA_023333625.1. NCBI lineage: Eukaryota > Viridiplantae > Streptophyta > Magnoliopsida > Poales > Poaceae > Bothriochloa > Bothriochloa decipiens. The sequence goes on along the minus strand of CM041638.1, from coordinate 44,485,243 downwards.
GGAAAGAGAAGGATGAGTATTTCAAACAAAATGGAGGTCTTCAATTGTATGATGAGATGAGATCAAGGAAAACTGACACCATCCATATACTTACAGACAAAGACATTAAGAAAGCCACTGAAAACTACAGTGACGATCATGTTCTTGGATTTGGTGATCATGGGATGGTCTATCGAGGAACATTAGATGATGGTAAAGAAGTTGCTATAAAGAAGTCCAAAGTAATAGATGATGACTGCTGGGAAGAATTTGTGAACCAGATAATAATGTTATCACGAATTAATCACAGCAACATTGTCAAGTTACTTGGATGCTGCTTGGAGGTAGATGTACCGATGTTGGTGTTTGTGTTTATTTCCAATGGCACTCTCTTTGAGTTCCATCATGAAAATGACCAAACATTACCAGTCCCCTTGGATCTTAGGCTGAAGATTGCTACACAATCAGCAGAAGCTCTTGCTTATATTCACTCATCAACTTCTCGCACAATTCTCCATGGGGACATCAAATCCCTTAATATACTCCTGGATAGTGAATGCAACGCAAAAGTTTCAGATTTTGGAGCATCGGCATTGAAGCCCGTGGACAAAAATGATTTCATTACGCTTGTCCAAGGAACTCTTGGCTATCTTGACCCTGAGACTTTTGTCAGTCACCATCTAGCTGACAAGACTGATGTCTATAGCTTTTGAAGTTGTTCTTTTAGAGCTAATCACATGAAAGAAGGCTATATACAAAGATAACCTTAATGAAAAGATATCACTATCTCATAATTTCATATTTATGTTTGACCAGAACAATCTGAGGGATATGTTGGACTTCAAAATAATAGATGATGAAATTATGGTAGTACTTGACAAACTAGCTGAACTTGTTATGCATTGCCTGAGCCGAAGAGAAAGAGAGAGGCCGACAGTGAAGGAAGTTGCTGAGCACCTACAAATGCTAAGGAGACTCCAGGTGCTGCTAGTCACAAAAACGAACCCCATTAGAGCACACTACTCCTATGGAGGGCCAGCGACAACTGCCACTTCACGCATGGAGACAGCCAAACTGTTGCTGGATGGTGATCCAGCTAGTGGTGTTGTGCATGGATATACACGTATTTGCACTTCTACATGATTATTTATGTACTGCAAAGTGTAATGATTTTGCATCTCTTAAGACAAAAATTGTGTCAGGTTCTTTAGAAAAGCAGAACTGATGTCATCCACCTTCTCCAATTTAATACACATTCAAAACAAAAATCGTCTCAAATGCCATCAGTTAGTCATTACCAAAATCTGGGAGGGTTGCTTGCGGCTCAAGACAATGTGTCCTATATTCTTTGTGAGTAGGCTTTTTGGCTAATGGTTTATGTAACAAGACATATTGTGTACATACAATTTTTCTTATCCCAGTTTTCCCTCGAGCAGCAGAAATGTGCAGTCTAAACGGAAAACTCAAAGCTCATCACAATGCATATACCAATTAAAACTAGTAGGGGTGGGGTCCAAAATCAATTTAAGTCACAGAGATATGCACAAGCAAACAAACACAAACAAGAGGATGTGCATTTTAAACTACCAGATTTTTTTTTTTTGTGAGTTTTTGTCTTTTTAAGATCACAACTAGCTTCAGTACAGCAGATTAATGAACATACTTTATCACAGATATATACCGATAAGCATATGAAAGATACACAGATCACCAGGAACCAACTTTGAGTTATACCTTGCCTGCACATTCAGATTTAGCACATGAATGCAGTACGTTTTGGAATTACTCAGCACAAGTAGTGCAGAAGGCAAATGGATTCTGAATATCATTATGCACTAGTGCATTTTAAGATTCAGAAGCAAGGAAGCACGTTAGCCCCACAAGGAAACATGGCAATGAACATTGATGCAATGCAACAAAATCATCTAAACTTTTTCAGTAGGAGTGTGGAGTGTCTACCCTAATTGAGACAATCTTCTAATGCAAAGAAGAAATGACACAGCCTCCCTGATCGCCATCCACTGAGAGAAGCTCACTTCGGCAGTCACGTCCCAGGCTCCAACAAGGCATAGCACATTGCAGGATCCTAGGCCAGGGCTAACAATTTGCTCGAGCACCTTGTGTGCATCGCGCGGCGAAGCGGTGGGAGACAAGGGCGAGGGCGGAGACTGTGCAGTTGAAAAGGGAAGGGAAGGACTCGCGCGCGCGTGTGCGTTGCTCACCAAAGCCTCACCGCCGGTCACCGCGGCGCGCTGCTCATTGCGGATCCCTCCCGCCGTCAGCCGGAGTCGAGTCGACGCCTCGGATTTCGGACTCGGAGCTCCGGCGACTATCGGACGCTCTGGCTTTAGACTTTTTTTTTTTTTGAGCAGAAGCTCTGGCTTTAGACTGGGACCCAATCGTCTCACTACAAACAATGGGATTTCTCGGCCCAAGAAAGGGATTCGGGCTGAAATAAAAAAAACACAGAGAGAGAGGTCTGATGGGCTTGGGTTAACAGGGCTCCGACCCAGAACAGAGAAAAGAGTTAAAACATTTTATATCTGAAAAAATATTTCAAAACATATAAGTTTTAAAATTTATTTAAAAATTTGTGAATTTAAATTTAAGATTGTTAAAATTGTCTTCAAAATAATTTTAGATATTTTATTGTGGAAAAACAAGATAAATTCATGAATTAATTGAGTTTTAATAAAACTAGTTTTACCGAATAAAATAATGCAAGTCGCATACATAAAACAAAATTTTACAACCTTTATGTCCCTTCAAATTTTAGAAAAATAGAAAAATTCAAAAACAAGGTGCTACATAAGCTAGTACTTCTGCAACTCATACATTGGACTGACTTAGCCAAACATATATAGGAAAGGTCGTTGGATGCCTGAATCATCCTTATCCGAGTATGGGTGTAGTGGTTAATGGGAAAAGTTAAGGTTACTAATCATTTTGAAATGGTTCAGTCTTATGAAAATTGTTTATGTTATAAAAAGGAAGAATATCAATCAAATGCGTAGAACCTATTTTTTTTTCCTAAAATTAGTTGCTTTCATGTAATACAATTTTCGTCATGTCTTGGATCTTGCTTTTAGCTTTCAGCTTTCTTTTCTTTTCAAACGGGTTCGATAAAAGGACCATTATGCCCTTGGATGTTGCCAGAGTTCTCTATATATATGCCGCCAGAAAAACCCCGTGACATTTGAACTATTGTTTTAGTTTTTCGGTTCTCTATGTGCCGCCATTGCCGTCCAAGCTCCATGACATGTTTGTGAAGTAGAGGACAAAAGGCGCATTATGCCCTTGGTTCATAAAGTCTAAGAAATATTTTATAGTTTTGTAATTGCCTCTTTAGTTTGGCACATGCATGTGTGTTCATGAGTTTCCACTAGCACAACAGAGTCTAAGATTCGGGTGTGTTGAGGCTCAGCGCCAACATCACGGTCTTGGTATTTCTTAGCTATCACCATGCACGTCACCTGGACCCAATAATTGTATCCTTTAGCTGTTCTTTCATCAGTTTCATCAGTCCAGTAACTCGTTGGTTAGCTTCTGCACGTTTGCACGAACGTAAGCCTGGCGCATGAACGAGGCATGTCCTATACTAGTCCTGCACGGGCGCGGCTCTTGCATGGTCCCAAGGTTGGTTGGTTTGTTTGTTTCGTTAACTAGCTGAACGAGTCAACGAGATACAAGAAACGCTGCCGGTTAATTGTAGCACCAATAATGCGCCATAAACATCGAGTCCATCCCATGCCATTGATGGTCATCCCGACAGAATTGACGGACCTGCGCGCAGCCCTCGAGTTGCAGATGTCCTTGTTAGTTGCCTTCCGCGGCTGCTGGTTGATCAATGGATCAGGAAGATGAGGCGTGCGGCTGGAGAAGGATAACAGAGAGCAGTTGTGGGCCTAATCTGTCACTGAGTGCAACTTACAGATTTATAAATTCCATAGGCCTAAGCTCTCTCATCAACCCCGCTAGGCCGCTCTCGCTACCGGTCAGACTCTACACACAAGCCAAAATACTGGGTGTTGCTAATGTTTTGTTTAGAGAGCAAAGCAAGTACTCACGCGGTTGGCTTGGTTCAGTTTAATTATGTCGGAAACAAAATGAATAATAATCAATAATGGCGCCTAAACAGCAGCATCGTTGTATATCAATCAGCCTGCTGGTCGCAGTAGATTCCACCGGGGCCGCCATACGCGACGTAGTACCCGGGCCTCGTCTTGCTAGTCCCCATGGGAGTAGCACCGTAGCAGCTGGGCGTGGTGCTAGAGGCAGGGTCGGGGAAGAGGGTGCCGGTGTAGCTGACGCCGAGGTACTCCTCGATGGTGGCCGCGAAGTGCGAGCCGCCGCAGCACGCCGGCATGCCGCTGCCCATGGGGGTGGTGGTGTGCTTGCCGCCGGGCCTCGTGTCCAGCACCCACCCGCCCATCTCCGCGTAGACGGCCTCCGGGAACAGCGTGTTGAACTCCGACTCCGGGTAGTAGCCGATGGCCTGGTCCATCACCGACACCCACCAGTTCTCTCCCGCAGACTCCTGCATATGCAAATCAATGGTTATAAAGTTGCTTGGAGTTGGAGGTATACTGAATATATATATATATATATATATATATATATATATGAACACTTACCCTGTGTATACTAACGGTCACAGCGTGCGTTACACCGCCAATCTGCGAATCAAAATCGGACCATGCAGCTCCAAGCGCGAACGGGCTGTTTTCCACGACACGGAACCCTCCACAATCCAGATTGAAACAATTGACTTTTTCTCCACCATCAGTCTGCAAACGTGTGTATATTTATACACGTACAGATGGACATCTATGCATGGGTCACAGAGTCTCGCATTTCAAATGATGATGATGACGACAGAGTCTAATAACCTGGAGATATACTCACAGTGTAGTACACAAACAATCTTGACAAGGAATCTCCAAACAGAGAAGGCCAAGCCTGTGACATTGACAGGTGTAAACGTACACAATGCAAAGATTAAAATGGGAGCAAATTATGAATAACTTGGGCAACCTACCTTTTTAGCCATAGCCAAAAAAAAAAAGAAGAAAAGTTTATTACATTTCTATATATGCACATATAATACAAAAAGAAGCACCCCCAAAACTTTCCGCGTAAAACCCCACAAAAATAATACTATGTTCAACCGGTTATATTAGTACAAGAATAAAAAAAAAGTCCATACTACAGTGGGGATAAAGGCAGCGCATTTATCTTCCTAAACTATTTCTCAATGAATAACTATACTAGTACTAGACTACTAGGTATATTTGAGAATTGGTTTGAACGCCTCGATCATGTATTTTAGACTAAAATGCATGGAACCGAAGAGAGAATAATACTAGTATATATTAACCGTGTGGTATTTTTATATATTTTTTAAGAAAAACAAATTAAGAGTTAATTACGCTCACCACGAGACCAACCGCAATCTGGTTGGTAAGAGTAGAAGGTGGCCGACCGCCGTGATAATCATCGTCCAGCGTATTTGCAACCAACAAAATGTAGTTCATCGAGAATTCGTCAGGGTGGACGTCAACCTTCCAGTATGGCACGTCTGCTCGAGCCCCAAGGTACGGTCCATTGTTGGCGTACGCAGCGGCGACCTAGATGCATACATTATACAGCAACTAATTCACACACAGTACGATCCCCACACTAAAAACATTGACTTAGATACTGACAGTGTTACACAAGTCAGGTCGAGACGCGCCCAATAATAATCCATAATATAAACTAAGACAAAGCATGCATATGCATAGCGACAGCCAAATCATCACTCGATCTTTTAATTTACCTCCACTTTCCCCGTGGACGTGTCCATGGAGGTGAGGACGGTGTTGCCGCCGGCGATGGCAGGGCGCTTGAACGGCGAGGCCATGCGAGCCCTCTCAGCGACCTCTCCGGGACGGCACGACTCGAGTTCCTCCGGATAGGGACGGTCCCGGCCGGGCACCGCCCATGTTTTCGCCACGTCTGGTGGTGGTGGTGATGCCCCGGCGGTTTCGACGCAGACGCCGCGGCGACCATCGCTTTCATGCTCTTTTTCGGCTTCGCCTAGCATAGCGAGATGTACGTACGTCACCGATCCAGACACATGTCAGCAGAGCACGAATCAGCAACATATATTGATTGAAGGATGATCGATCCGAGGAAGCAGGAGGGATTCACGTCAAAATCAGCATCGGCAAAAACATAAAGAGAACGAATAAAGTCACAACTCTTTTTTGTTGAATTAAGGGATTAAAACCTCAAGTATTTCTGTAGTGTTCTTCTCAGTCAATCATATCGCCGTCGTCACTCTGTACCATTGTTTGCACGACGATCAATCAGCAACAAAAACAAACATGTGATCGACATGTCACTAGATGGTACAGCGCACATACGTAGACAACTGTGTACATACCTGAATGGTCCTGTGAACCAGCGCCGCGCGAGCTTCAATCACCATCGGCAACAGGACGAAGATAGCCTTGACCACGATCGCTAAATCCATAATGCTAGTCTAATGTACGTGTGTATATATAGCTGTAAGAATCTAGAAAAAGGAAGGAAAACTAGCATGTGCCAACTCATCGCGCTCACATTAATCTTATCCAGTTTTTGGTCAAAGTTTTAAGGCTTTCCTTTAAACTTTGATGAGTATATTCCTAGATATACAGTATGTCTAGATTCATTTACAACGCACTATTGCTTGAGTCGCGCGGCAACCAAGCTACGACGCGGCACCTATCTCGGTTTGTCGTGGCAACGGTGGGCCAGCGTCGGCAGCTGAGGCGTCCTTTTACAATCGCGCGGAAATAGCAGCTGCCATCACACGCATCTCTGTTGGTCACAGCACGAGCACGACGCGGCGGCAAGATCGATCCCCGTTGGTCGTGCCAACAGCGGGCCGGCCGCGGTGGCAGTAGCGGCGGTGCGGCAGTAGCGGTCTTCCTACATGGGTGGATGCCGAATTGCCGATTCGGCCCCAGTCATTGCACACGAGGCCTGATGATTCGTTACCTGCTAGTGCTGCTGCGACTTCATTTATATATATAAAAAAAAACTTGATTCGTTTAAGTGATATAGAGCAGCAGGTCCATCAGAGTTTCTATCTGCCGTTGAATTGATGGTTTCCTTGAAATAAGGCTGTGCAGTTGATGAATGAAATGGTTGATAATAAGGGTATGTTTCTTGCCAAAGCTGTGTACACATCTCTTTGATGGTTGCAGATGCTTTCCTCCTGCTAGCTGATCAAGGACACTAGTTATCTGTCATTGTCTGAATTAATGCATCGATCTGGAGACTGCAGATGATGATGATGAAGGCATTGGTTGCACTTGTGTATGCAAATGCAAACTAGTCAGGCTTTATCGATCAATTTCAGACTTGCTAATTATTTGTCATATGTCCGAATGCATCACCCTTGATTGTCATGGTTTTTCACTGCTTCATATATGGCATGTGTTAATAACTTGTATGTACAAGAGTTTGTCTGTGAGAAATAGCTACCAAGTACTTGACCTTCGCTACGCTAACTAGAGACCTGTGAGAAATCAAGTTTGCCGCCCACATTTTTCTTTAGAGAATATATAGATTGATCGCTATTTTTCGTTACTGGTTCTTTTCTTTGTACTATTTTTGAAACAACTTCTTTGTACTGTTTACAACTTTGCTTAATAAGTATGAACAAATGTGCTTTTTGAAACGACCCCTGTTCCACTCGCCGAGTGGGTCGTACACTCGCACCGATATGAAAACCTGGACTGTTCGTTGACAGCCAGTCGAGTAGTAGCTAGTCAACAGTCGACGCGCGGTCAATTGCCTGATTTGTCCAGAGCTTCCCCGTTGACCCATCGCACGAGCAGCAGCAGGATCTGCCTTGTCACTTCGCGCTGGGCCGCCGGCGTCAGGCAGTTGAGCTCTGCTGTGCTGGAAGGTTGCCAACCGGGGGCCACGTAGGTAGTTGGATGGCGTCATGGCGAGAACCACGAACCGTGTCAACCGTGGATGTATAGATACATTATTTGCTCTGCCGCTACGCGAGGCTGCAAAGCACGACGACAGAGCCGAACACCGTGCATGGGATGGGACCACGTTAACACACACTTATTAACAGGCCGGGTTTAATTAAAGAGCAAACCAGTCTTTTGTGGATACATTATTTTCTCTATGAAACTTCCAATTGCGAAAGGTATCAATCACGTTCACCATCTACCTACGGTGGCTGCCTTCCCCACGCGAAAAAACCGGAACGAGATCCTAGAGGCTGGTTGACTGTCTCCTGCAGTCTGGCTGATCTGCGCCATCAGTAGCAATCCAACAGAGATGATCGAGCTCTCACCAGTCTTCCACGAGCACAACACACGGCCCATCTCAGCTCAAGACGGCTTTGCCTTCGTCTTTCTCGTTTATGAGGCCGGCACTACGCGTCGCGATGCCCCTCTTCTTGATGATTGTGGCTCGGAGCCGAACAAGGCTTGAGCGACGGCAGCGGAATGGATTGCCGATGGATTGTTACTTCATCGCCCTTGGACAAATTTTGTTCCAAAAGGTATGGTGTTTAAGTTTATCTCTAATGACAGAGTGAGTGTCACTATTGCAAATCTCTCCTCGAGATGATGGAAGCACACGTAGATCCATCCCATGAAAACATGGGTGTCCAGTTTTAGTAACTAGGTGGTCTGATTTTAAACGGCTAGTTTGAGTTTAGAGTCCTGGTGCAAGCGGTAGAGCTTTATCGCCTGTGACCAAGAGGTCTAGGGTTCAAGCCTCAGCCTCTGCACATTTGTGCAGGGATGGCTGTTGGCTATTTTCCCTTCCTCAGACCCCGCAGTACGGGAGCCTACGGCACTGGGTACGCTCTTTTTTTGAGTTTAGAGTTAGAACTGACTGTCCAAATCGAGTTTTGAGTTGGTTTTATTGTAACTTGGATTCAAATGTAAGACATGCTTATTACTCAGCTGGCGTGCGTGGCTAAGCCAATGTGACATGTGCGACGCGCTTAATCACCGTGCGCGCTGCATACCACCAGCAAACGCACGTGCCTAGCTAGCCGTTGCAACACCTGCATATATGGCACTTCTTTTATGTCTAGAATAGACGGACAGTCCACGCTGCTCGTTGTCTTTTTGGCTCATATAACACATTTGTTTCCAACTAGGACATTAAATTAATCAACAATTTATCGGTTTAGCATTGTTTCATCACTTTTTGACTGTTTTCCCTTTTGAGATCATGGTTGAGAGTAGAGACGAAAGGGTGGGAGGATTGTGAAGGACCGGATACGGCGACCAGAGGGGGGGGGGGGTAAATGGGAGCCTCAAATTTTTTTTCGAAACTTTAGGTCCTTGGCTCGGCAAACAACCCCAAGAGCAAAACCACACAAGCCGGTAGTGACCACGACCCTATTGAGAGGGTGGATGTTCTCTAGGAACACAACGGGTCACTACAAAACCAACGCAACAAACCGGAAGCAAATCGGAGACCAAACGAACAAGCAACGAACAAACAACCGAGTCTCGGGTGTACTACCGGAAGTACTGGAGGAGCAACCGGTAGTACCTATAAAAACCGGAAGTACAAGAAAAAGAGTTTTAGCCCAAGTAGAACAAGGCCTTAACTGCCCAAAAATGTACTAGCGGTAGTACTGGTGTTACTACCGGTAGTACCGGTGCTACTACCGGAAGTACTGTCCAGCCATGCGCAAAAACGACCCTTAAAATGTACTACCGGAAGTACTACCGGAAGTACCACCGGTAGTACCGGTGTCCAAAAATCAGCACGAACAGAAACGCGTGGAAATCGCCCGGAACAAGGAATGTTCGATTTCTCGGTCAAATCAACTCCGATTGCCACGAAATTTTAACCGTAGGTTCACAAGGCAATAGGGAGGCTACCTCTAAAAGGTCATGGCCTAATTTGACACGAATCAAGAGAAATCAAGAAAGGGGTGAGAAAACCGCCATGAATTCACCAAGAACATAAAACCTCCCCGATCTACGATATCACGAGGATTCAATCGATTTCCTTCGGTGGAAACACTCAACTCATGTCATAGATCGATCCAGTACAAAAAGAATCATCTCAAACGGCCTAGAAATGAAGAAATCCGACCACAAAGAGAGGAGGGAAGAAAGAACTCGGGATGAACAACTCAAGAACACATAGAACAAAAATCCATCATGAATTCAACACAAAGATAAATGCCCGGAGGGCACAAGCACACTAGGAGGTGCTCTTTCCACGAACAAATACACTACAATGTCATGCAGTGGACCTCACACACTCTGAAAGACTAGAGACTGAGAAACCCTAACACTGGAATGGGAGAGGTGAGACTGAGTGGAGGCAGTCCCTTCTTATTTATAGTCTCATGACAGATTCCACTTCTACCCCTACCTATTTCCTAAGAGAGAACCACCTAGCCAAGGGCATTATGGTCCAACTCGAGTTTTCCTGATCCGACGGCCACCGCGCCTCCTCACCGGTAGCCTCGCCCCGAAGCGATCTCCTCGATGCCGCCACGTGCCGTCCGTCCGCATCGGGACCTCCGCCGGGTTTTGAGGCCCAAACCCGCGAAACCCGCCGTCAGTGGTTTTGAGGACAAACCACCAAACCGCCCGTGAGTAGCGTAGCCCGTACGCATCCCCCGCCGATGGTTTTGAGGCCAAACCACCAAACCGTCGCCGATGGTTTTGAGGGCAAACCACCAAACCGTCCGCGAGTAGCGTAACCCGTACGCGTCCCCCGCCGTGTACACTTGCGCTCGTCGATGTCCCAAGTGTCAGCCACCGCGGCTGGCCACCCGGCTGTCTGGTTCCTCGATCCAAGCCTCACGTCTGCCCTTCACCGGAACCGGTCCGTCAGCACGGCACGCCCTACTTGACCTTCGTCCGACCACTGCCACCGCCTCCGGACTCCACACCTGCACATCACGAAGCCAAGAGACACCGTTTCGACACATAACCCTGTGCCAGGGAATCAGAAGAACCACCGAACCAACCACACACCAAAGTGTTGGCGTGTTGATAATCGCTCATCACACAACAAGGGTGCTCCACAATGGTTATGTAAAAAACCATGTGTTCGCAGATTGTTTCACATATATACTGGAATTTCATAGAATGCGCTTTTTTCTCAATGCTAGAGATAACGCCGAGCATTTTTCACCAAACCATGGAGGAGTTTTTGGGCGTCAACCTCGCTTATGTAGTTTTTGGGCATCAATAGCGCTTAGCGCGGTATTGTTCCTTTTTGGACCGGTGCTTGTCTGAAGGCTAGTGCAGCTGGTAGAAGATGTACCTACACTACGAGGCCGTGGTAAGCCTCAATTTCTTCAAGTTCTCACGATATTTGCCTCGACTCAAATGAGAAGCAATGTCTAGATTCGATTCCCAAGCATTCACCGTGATTGGGTCACGGGCAGATCTAGCGGTAGGCCAGGGGGCATAAGCCCCCCTACCGGCACACATCCCATGGAGCCTAGCCAAGAATATTTGCCTTGACTACTTTGTGAATACCACCACATATCCCGTTGGAAGTGTAGCAGCTTGCGCAAGGCGAGAGAAATGTAAGTAGCAGGATTTGCTTTCAAGCTATTACTCGATCGCTCCGTGTTATACTTGTACCACCACCAACCCGGCCTATAAATATCTTTCCTCGCCCCTCCAACCCCCCACCTCCACTCCACTCCAATCCACCATTGCAACATACTCTCATACTCCCATAGGGCCACACCGCTCAGCACCATCCCAGCGCGCAGCCCACGCAGGGTAGCTAGTGGAGAGGAGAGGATCTCAGGAGGATCCGGTACGTGTTCTTCGTTCTTTCTTAAATAGATCATTTGTTAGCTTGTAGGAAAGCATTAGCTTGTTAGCTTGTGTATCATACCGGTACGTGTGTTCAGTGGCGGAGGACCATGGTGGCAAGGTATATATGGCAGCTGTCATACCTTGATTATGGCGTAAACTCACAACTCCTCTCTTGAATGGCTGCCCCATGCGCTAATCTGCCATGACAAGAGCTGCTAACCTTTGAATGTTGTCAATTTCGCCATACCTAAAGTTTTCTCCATCCTCCGCCACTGCATGTGTTCTTAGTTTTTTTTTTAAATATATCTCTTGTTAGCTTGTAGGAAATCATTAGCTTGTTAGCAGTATCATACCAGTACGTGTTCGTTGTTCTTTGTCTAAATAGCTTGTAGGAAATCATTAGCTTGTTAGCTTGTATCATACCGGTATGTGTTCCTCGTTCTTCTTTACATATCTCGCTTGTTAGCTTGTGTCATTAGCTTGCTACATCTATCTTGTATCGTACACTATTAGGTGACTGCCAGTCTGCCCGGACCCTGGAAGCTATATATATAGGTGATTTTTCCGATTTTTTTCTGTGCAATTGTGGGCTGTGCGTTACAACTTGTGTGCTATCGTCAACCGGTGATTCTCTGATTTGGTCCCATCGCACGAGCAGCAGCAGGATCTGCCTTGTCGCTTCGAGCCGGGCCGCCGGCGTCACTGCGTTCTGGCCAACAGGGGACCAACGTGGATGGCGTCATGGCGAGGACGACGAACCGTCAACCGTGGTTGTCGTGGCGAGGCGCTGCAAATATGCTCAGTGGCCAGGACCCTTCCATGCGCCGGTCCTCGACGAAAAAAATACCAGGAACCGACCGGATTGGTAGACGATCAAGGCCACGGGGCCGCGCATGCATAGATCGACGACAGTACCTCATTGGCTTAAACGTGTAGTACGGCCCAAATTGGTAGCCGCCTCCGTTGGTGTGCTTTAAGCATATGTTGCTGAATCACTCGAGCCAACAATTCACGTTCTTCGAGCCTTTCTTCCAAAGTTAGGGACTATACATGCACTCGAATTTGTGATGTAGCTGATAACCAGATGACGAGGTTGGTGACCATGCATAACTTCAAAGAAAGAACGATCCAAAGCCAAAAGGCCCAGTGGATCGGAGTGCGCTATTATACTAGCACTAGCTAGAGAAAATTATGTCCAACACGCAATGAGGGCTTATTTGGTTAGATTAAAGATGGTTTAAAATGCATTGCTGTCCGTGCGTTGCTTTGACTCTGTGTATAATCAAAAGAAAAAAAAAAGATATTGCAATGTGTTATATTAACTAAAAAAGATATTGCAATCATGATGTTTGGAACATCAATGTTTATCATGCCTTGGCTTTGCAACGATAATTCAGATTTGAATGTGTTACACCGGAGGGAAATGTGCGTTGCAACCAAATAAGTAAACTATATATGATATCCTATATCCAAGTCTTGGTAGTGCTTCTGCATTTGATCAGCAGTCCTCTTCTTTGTATGGTGCAGGCGCAGTGTGTTGCCTTGGAGGCATGGAGAGCCACACCCATGCTCAGCAAATTGAAATAGATCATACAACCTACGATTGAACAAATTGTGGCTCGCATTGTTTAGATAAATTGTATAAGCTCTTCGGCTGATAATCGACAAAGACATATGCTTACCCGATATTGCCAAGCTTTCTAATTTAGCCTAATGAAGGCATGTTTCCCCGTCATGTCCAGCTCAACGAGTTGTCCATTAGAAGGAAGGCTGTCCCAATCAGGTATTGCTCGATGACACTGTGTGTGAACAACACTGTCCCAAAGTTGTGACAGAAGGACAACACAACCTGCTATATTAGCAAATACATCAATTATCCAATCTGAGATTTTAAAAATAGAAGCATATGAATACTTCGATGAGAGAAAATCAAGAACCTGGTCTAATAACAAATAGATCACTTGTCCAATGTAACATTTTTTAGTGAAATATACGTTACATTGGATAAGTGATCACCACTCCAAAATTAATCGATGATGAGCACATAGAACCACAGAGGGAGAACCTGAGATTTCAGGTAGTGGTTGATAGCCTTCACTTGATCACATGCTTCCTGCAACATAAAACAAGTGTCAAATATCCAAGCTATGATTTGTAGTAATTATGTCCGTTACATATATTCACTCCGAACTCTCGATATGCAACAGCGGAATATGGCTTAGTGGTGACAGACTACAATGCTCAGAAAACAATGACACGTTACTGCTAATTCCAAACATCAAGATGAAAAGAGGATGATGAGCAATAATTGGAAGAATAAATATCACACAAGAAGTTTATAAAAATAATAAATAGTGCGTTTGGTTCTCGATACGTTCTATCCGAACTGAAACCTCCAGAACTTGTGTGCTATACTGCTATCAGATCACATATGTCCAAAATCAATTAAGCAACATTTCACTACTAAGGGATGAACCATTTAAGAACAAAACAATCGTGCAACTCTACTCTACAAATATTGCCAATAAAATCATTTCCAGCTTCATCCATGTGTTGGACTAAGATCTGCAATACTTCATCTGCCAAACACACTTCAGGACTGCTACGGTCAACTGTGCTAACCCCTAACTCACCCAGCGTCTCCCCTCTCTCCATTAAAAAATTATGAATAATAAAAATGGACGCAACCATAAAAATGACTAATTTTAAAAATATTAATAGTACCTGGACATGTAATCATTCAGTGGACACACCATTCAGAGCACAGCACATAGAACTGCAGGTGGCAAGGTCATTGTGTGTGAGTGTGTCTAATGCCTAGTTTACTGTGTCCTCTTCATCAATCTAAAACAATCTTCTAAAAGTCAAGCTTACCCCCATTATTTCTCAGGAAGTCAGGATCCTAACAATTGACTCCTCTTGTTCATTACAGATAAGGTAAACATGTTTACTAACACATACAATCACTGTGAAGGAAAGCACGTTTACTAACACATACAATCACTGTGAAGGAAAGCACAAGCTCTGGTCTTTGACTAACTCCCAATCAGTACATACAACAACTGACCGACCTTTGTAGCGGTGTTTGGTGGGGACTCCTCACGCTCCTGTAGAAAACCTGTAAACAGATGCTAAAATTGTTAGAAATAATCTGCTGCTGTCCCCTCAACTCATTTCCAACATGGGTAAGGACATGGAGGACAGTCGGTCGTGGCCTTCCTTGTCTCAGTCCTATAGAGCATGGCAATAGATCGTGCGTCTGTAGAGGCTCCATCAGCCACGTCTCGAGCTGATGTTAAAATAGTACTAGGAGTAGTTGAGTATTGTAGCCATGCCTCATGTACCCGATAGTGGGTGAGGTCTGTATATAAATTCCATGCAATGCAATAGAAATTACAGCTTCTTTGCCACCATATTCAGACTTTGTCTTCCGCCAACGCAGAGACAGAGGGTGTGCTATGTGTGTGATCTGGAGCTCTGCTCATCTCCATCCTTGGTCCAAGGAAGGTCTCGAGGGGTAGGGTCGAGCAGGTGCTGCTCGCCTCTACGGTGCTAGGTCCTAGCGCCAACACGTGGTATCAAAGTCGTATATGGTTGCTAGGCCCAACGGCCGGTGATGGCGGACGCGGTTCTGCAGGATGCGAGCACTGAGGGGCAACTCCAGCCAGTGGCGCAGTCGCAGCAGGTAGAGGTGCACGTGGTCAAGGAGTATGGTGGGACCAACTCCTGGCCGATGCTCACCCGCACCAACTACGGGGAGTGGGCTGTCCAGATAAAATGGAAGTTCCGCGCCCGGAGGTGGTGGGCGGCCGTGGAGACTGGCGGCGCAGGGGAGGAGGCGGAGGTGGGTGTCATGGAGGCGCTCATGGATTCCACACCTGGCGAGTTTCATGAGGCGCTCGGCCAGAAGGCCACAGTGAAGGAGGCTTGGGAGATGCTGGCCTCATTTCATGTTGGCTCGGATCGAGCCAAGCACGCCAAGGTCCAACAGCGCAAGCGCGAGTTCAACGACATCCGGTTCAAGTCCGGGGAGACGGTGGAGGATTTCACGCAGTGTCTTCAGTCGTTGGCCAGCCAGCTGACCACCTACGGTAAGCCGCTGGAGGACGAGGATCTCGTCAGCAAGTTGCTCTGCGTGGTGCATCCCAAGTACTCGCAGCTCGCCATGTCCATCGAGACAATGCTGGATATTTCCACTTTGTCCCTCGAGGATGTGGCAGGGAGGCTGCGGGTGGTGGAGAGCCGCGGACTTGCGCCGCCAGAGAAGGAAAAGACCAAGCTGATGCTGACCGAGGAGGAGTGGACGGCGCGGATGAAGGAGAAGCGTCAGACTGGGGAAGGCTCTAGCCACAACGGTGGCGACCGCAGCGGCAACGGCGGCAAAAATCAGGGGAAGGCTCCGGCGGACAAGAAGAAGGGCAAGAAGAAGTTCACTGCCCCCAACGCCTACGCCAAGTGCGGCAAAGTGGGGCACTGGGCGCACGAGTGCCCGGAGAGGAAGGAGAAGAAGGAGGAGGCGCACCTAGCTCAGACGATAGCGACGAAGAGCAGGCGCTTTTGATGGGTGAGTACTGTGCTCTGCAGGAAGGCGAAGCAGGGGAGGTGGAGGCGGAGCAGAGGACTGCGCCGCAGGCCGTCGAACTTGACGAGCCACGGGCGCAGGCACATCTGGGCGCAGTCGGCGACGAGAAGGAGCAGCGGTGGTACCTCGACTCCAGTGCGAGTAACCACATGACTGGCTGTCGCACCACCTTCTCCGACCTCAACACGAACAAGACCGGCACGGTCAAGTTTGGGGATGGCTCGAGGGTGGACATTCGAGGCCAAGGCACAGTCGTTTTTCGTTGCCGGAACGGGGAGCAGCGCGCGTTGACGGACGTGTACTTCATTCCCCAGCTCCGCGCGAGCATTGTCAGTCTGGGACAGCTTGACGAGCGTGGGGCGGAGGTGCTGATCCGTGACGGCGTGCTACGGATCAGGGACAAGGAGCGGCGTCTTCTCGCCAAGGTAACGCGCTCCAAAAATTGACTCTATCTCCTTGACTTGAAGGTGGAGCATCCTGTGTGCTTGGCGGCAGCGTGCACGCAGAAGCCGTGGCTGTGGCATGGCCGGTTCGGCCACCTGAGCTTCGACGCTCTGGGCCGGCTCGGGAAGATGGTGACCGGGCTGCCACGGATCGAGCATGCCGGGGAGCTATGCGATAGCTGCCTAGCGGGAAAGCAGAGGCGGCTGCCGTTCCCGAAGACGGAGAGGTACCACTCGACGGTACCCCTCGAGCTGGTCCATGGGGACCTCTGCGGGCCAATCATGCCATCGATGCATGGCGGACGGAGGTATTTCCTCCTACTCATGGATGACTGCAGCCGCTACATGTGGCTGCAGCTCCTGATGAGCAAGAGTGACGCGGCGGATGTTATCAAGCACTTCAAGGCGCGGGCGGAGGCGGAGTGCGGCAAGCAGCTGCGGGTGTTTCTGGACCGACCGCGGCGGCGAGTTCACAGCGTTCGAGTTCAGCAAGTACTGCGTCGAGGAGGGGGTGGGTCGACACCTCACAACACCCTACTCGCCGCAGCAGAATGATGTCGTGGAGCGCCGGAATCAGACCATCATCGGCATGGCACACTCGATGATGAAGGCCAAGGGGATGCCGACGGCGTTCTGGGGAGAGGCGGTCACAACTGCGGTGCATATCCTCAACCGGTCGCCGACCAAGGCCCTCGAGGGGAAGACGCCGTATGAGGCGTGGCACGGGCGCAAGCCCAACGTCTCGTACCTGCGCACGTTCGGCTGCATTGGTCGTGTGAAGACCGTCAAGCCAGGCTTCGGGAAGCTAGAAGACAGGAGCACCCGCATGGTGTTCCTCGGTTACGAGGAGGGGTCGAAAGCCTATCGGCTATTCGACCCGGTCGGAGGCAAGGTCGTGGTGTCCCGGGATGTGGTTTTCGACGAGGTAGCGTCGTAGGCCTAGGATAGACCGGAAGCGGAGGGCCTAGACGATGGCAGGCTCGGCGACTCGTTCGTCGTCGAGCAGCTAGTCATCCATGGCCACGGCGAGGCTATGGAGGAGCCGAGGACGGGGGATGGCGCGGCAGCGGGAGGCGGAGAAGAACGAGCGGCCGGGGCAGCAGAGCCGCCTAGTCCGCCCGGAGCAGGGGTTCCGAATCACGACCTTACTCCGAGTTGTGGAGTCTCGACCCCATCCTTGGGACAGGAGGCGTCGAGCGGCGCTCGAGGGGCGGCCTCGACCCCGACAGCGCGGGAAGCCTCAACCGTGCAGGGACCCTCGACCGCGCAGGGACCCTCGACCGCGCGGGGACCCTCGACCGCGCAGGGACCCTTGACCGCGCGGGGAGCCTCGACCGCGCAGGGACTCTCGACCGCACGGGGACCCTCGACTGCGCGAGGAGTCTCGATCGGGGTGGGCCTCGATTTCGATCGGGTAAGCCTCGAACACGAAGGCTGGTACGACCGAGAAGCAGTTGGGCCTGACTGCACGTTCGGGAGGGGTCCTAACCGCGAGGCCAGCCTCGACCGCGCGTCGCCCAGGCTTGACTCTGCGTCAGGCGGTCTTGACCGTACATCGGTAGGACACGGCCACGGACCTGGGGGCCTCGACCGCGTGAGTCGGATCGAGGGAGGCGGGGGGACTCGACCTTGTGCCTATAGGACCGGTCGAGGGCCACATCGACCTGGCCGTGAATGCGGGTTCGGGAGGAGAGCGAAGGGGCTCGACCCTGACCGCAGTGACCACGGCTCGAGCGGTCTTGAACGCAGGTCCGCAAGAGATGTATCAGGCAGGGAGGCCCTCGACTGCTTGAGGGGTCTCGATCACTGATCGGGAGGCCTCGAATTACGGAGATTTTTCGCTGCGAACAACCCCGCCTCGAAGAACCACGGTGGAAAGTCGGATGTTTCGGAGTTCGTGGATGCCTACCACGAAGGGGAGGAGGTCCGGTTCTGCCGCTTGGACGACGTCGTAACGGATTCGACGGTGCCCAGGCTGGCGGCGCGGACCCTCGACAACGACCATACTCTGCTTCTGATGAGTGCAGAGGAGCCGACCACGTTCGTTGTTGCGGAGCGTGACGCGGCGTGGCGGAAGGCGATGCTGGAGGAGATGAAGGCCATCGAGGAGAACTTGACCTGGGAGCTGGTCGATCTGCCGGCGGGTTGCCGGCCGATCGGTCTTAAGTGGGTCTTCAAGATGAAGCTGGATGAGCGCGGGGCAGTGGTAAAGCACAAGGAACGCCTTGTTGCTCGAGGGTTTGTGCAGCACGAAGGGGTCGACTTCGAGGAGGTCTTTGCCCCCGTCGCACGCATGGAGTCGGTGCGACTCCTACTCGCCCTCGTTGCTGCCAAGGAGTGGCAGGTTCACCACCTCGACGTCAAGTCGGCGTTCCTCAACGGGGACCTGGCGGAGACGGTCTATGTCAAGCAGGCGCCAGGGTTCGTCGTCAAGGGCACGGAGAAGAAGGTGCTGCGCCTGTGCAAGGCCCTCTGCGGCCTGCGTCAAGCACCGCGGGCGTGGAACGCCAAGCGCGATGCCACCATGGCTGAGCTTGGGTTCGGGAGATGCGCCACAGAGCACACACTGTACACCCGCCGACGGGGGAAGGAGCATCTCATCGTCGAAGTGTACGTGGACGACCTCATCGTCACCGGCGCACGGGCACAGGACATTGCCAATTTCAAGGAAGAGATGGCCGCGCGGTTCTGGATGAGCGATTTGGGTGCCCTGTCCTACTACCTCGGGATTGAGGTGAAGCAAGGGAGAGGACGCCATCAGACTTGGGCAGCGCGCTTACGCGCAGAAGCTACTCGAGCGGGCGGGGATGGCAGGCGGCAAGGCTGTGGCCACGCCAATGGAGGAGCGCGTCAAGCTCTCAAGGTAGAGCACCGCGGCGAAGGTAGACGCTACACTCTACCGGAGCATCGTCGGCGGTTTTGGCTGACTCATATGCGGTCGGACATCACTTTTGCGGTGGGCTATGTGAGTTGGTTCATGGAGGATCCGCGGGAGGATCACTGGACCGCACTCAAGCATTTGCTGCGCTACGTCCAGGGCACGGTAGAGTTGGGGATTGTCTTCCCCAAGCGCGGCGGGCTTCAGCTGAAGGTGTTCAGTGAAGCGTCGCCCGAGGCCAAGGAGAGCGCACCGGGACTCACGGCGTTCAACGATGCAGACATGGCGGGAGATATGGACGGGCGGCGGAGCACTTCTGGCGTGCTTGTTTTTCTCGGCAGAGCGCTGATCGCCTGGCAGTCGCTGAAGAGAAGATGGTGGCCCTGTCCACCTGTGAGGCGGAGTATGTGGCTGCGGCCATGGCGGCGTGCAAGGTGGTCTGGCTGCGACGGTTGCTGAGCGAGCTCACTGGTGTCGAGGCTCGGCCACCGGCACTCAAGGTAGACAACCAGCCAGCAATTGCACTGGCAAAGAACCCCGTCCTCCATGAAAGGAGTAAGCACATCGATGTGAAGTTCCACTTCCTTCGAGATTGCGTCGATGGAGGACAGATCGTCATCGAGTTCGTCGACACTGGCCAACAGCTCGCTGACATCCTTACCAAGTCACTCGGGCGTCTTCGGTTCCAGGAGCTGAGGAAGATGATTGGCATGGTGGAGGTCAAGGGCTAGCAGCAGGATTAGGGGAAGATTATTAGAAATAATCTATTGCTGTCCCCTCAACTCATTTCCAGCATGGGCAAGAACATGGAGGACAGTCGGTCGTGGCCTTCCTTGTCTCAGTCCTGTAGAGCTGGCAATAGGTCTTGCGCCTGTAGAGGCTCCATCAGCCACGTCTCGAGCTGATGCTAGAATAGTACTAGGAGTAGTTGAGTACTGTAGCCATGCCTCATGTACCCGATAGTGGGTGAGGTCTGTATATAAATTCTATGCAATGCAATAGAAATTGTAGCTTCTTTGCCACCATATTCAGACTTTGTCTTCCGCCAATGCAGAGACAGAGGGTGTGTTGTGTGTGTGATCTGGAGCTCTGCTCGTCTCCATCCTTGGTCCAAGGAAGGTCTCGAGGGGTAGGGTCGAGCAGGTGCTGCTCGCCTCTACGGTGCTAGGTCCTAGCGCCAACAAAAATGTGAGCACCTGCTACTGCAAAAATATAAATTGATACCTTTTTTTGAGTATCATAGAGCTTCATTATATCATGGTAGAGTTACAATCAGTGGCAGCGAGTTCCGTAAGCCATTCCGGAATCTCATCACGCCAGAAACAAGCACGCTCAGTGGCCGTTACCATACAAGCACAGTAATGGGCCACTGAATTCGCCTCTTTACCCACCCAAACTACTCGAAAATCACTAAAGTTCTCATGTTTTAGGTATATTGATACCTTTGTGAGGCGATGAGAGCCCCATTTAGGTATATTGTTGTTAATCAACTACTTAAACATCACTATTTCTCATGTTTTCAACCATGCAGAATAAAAGCAAACCAAACATCTACCTATCCAAAAAAATATAACTGCATGAAGATTAATTGATTCTATTTCAGCTGTTTGTGAAACAGAGTGTTAGTGAGCTATACAGATAGCAGAGTATAAGTCAGTGTACTGTATTAGCAGTTAAAGTAGCAATATCGAATGTGAGGCACAAGACTCAGGAAGCTCTTCTTTTCAAACCTGTTTTGACAATCTATAATCTTGCATGAAGATTATATGATTATATTTCAGACATGAAGACAGAAAATTGCAGAACACTGAAACATGATGGTTTTCAATTTAATGCATTGTAGGATTTCAGAGTTAAGTAGCAGCTCATGGATTGCTGCATCTTTGGATAAGCAAATGACCATGCACGCTCACGACCTAGTGAAGCAATGCACCACAACAATGGTGCGCCAAACGGATAAAAAGCAGGTGGAATAGGCAAGGAAAAAAAACATCGGTTTGGCTGGCAAATAAGAAGAGAGCATGCTAGTAAATCTGAACTACCTGCTTGAGTTGCAAACATGCTATCTCTATAATTCACTAAACTTGAGCTGGAAAACATGCTTCTTCTATCTCATCTCATAAAACAGGATTTTTCAAAAAAAAGAGTGGTTTCACATTAAGATTATTGTCCTCGTTCTTACTCCTAGAAATGCCACGAGGTCATTTGACATGCATATACTCCCTCTTTTTTAAGGTGTTTGAACCAGATTGACATTAGCAAAGGATACAACATCGTTGAGATTGGTTCTTAGACTTGAACCTACCAAGCTCGAATTTTCAACACCAATTTACGACATGAACAAACAATGAATCACCAGCCTATTGACTGTACCGAGCATCTGAGAGAATTCCACTCAACAGCGGGGAATTTCATCAAACACCTTACATGCATATCTCAACTAACCAAGATTGGGGCAGTGTACTAACACACCTATTCCTTGTGCGCGGCAAGCACATCATCCTGCGTGGTGGTCCTCGCAGTACGCAGTTGATTGCCTCTATACACTTCCCCAGCGCTCTCCTCGATTAAACTGCTGCAGCCACCGCGTCTCCGCCCTGCACTCCGGCCTGCGAGGAAGAGTGAGAGAGGAGGAAGAGGGAGGTCGGAGGCATGACAGGAATAGGGTGGACAGAGAGGTCTCATTACCTCGATGGTGGTATGGCCGGCCGGCCGCCATCCTTGCTGCAGTGAGCCCGACCCCCAGCCACGTCCTTGCCTACCAGTTTTGGCGCCACGACACCTCCTGGCGACGCGGCAGCAAGAGGACAGGGAGGGAGAGGATGCGTAGGCGTCGACGTGGGTGAGCGCTAGGATGGAGCGGCGGCGTGAGACGCGCGTGCGATGGCTGGAACAGGGGTGCAGGGTGGGGGCGGTGCGACGACGATGCTGGATTCCAGCGGTGGTTGTAACTCGTTCGGCGGAGGAGCAGGCCGACGTCGTGGAGGAACCAGCGGTGGCGGCGCCCTTGGCCCGGTTGAGCCCGTCGTCGCTGTGGAGAGCGGGGCAGGTGCGGGAGCTGGGGCGGCGTGCGCGGGCGAGTGGCGGTTCGTCCTGGTGATGGCGGGGCCATTGGCCTCGGAGAGCGGGGCGAGGCCGGCGAAGGGCGGTGGTTCGCGCGGGGAGCTTCGGAGGTAGGCGCATATTGTACGGGCGGGGGGAGGAGGTGGGCGTGGTGCGGCTCGCGTCGGTCATGCGCGGGAGCCGGAAGGCGGTTACCTGGGAGCCGGTGGGTGATTCGTCGGGGTGATCGAGC
>CM041638.1:44447559-44461850 GCA_023333625.1 Bothriochloa decipiens | reverse complement strand
CGCCCGCGCCGCCCCCTGCCCGCTCCGCCCGCGCTGCTCCGCCGCCCCCTGTCCGCTCCGTCCATGCCGCTTCGCCGCTCCCCGCCCGCGCCGCCCCGCCACCCCGTCGCTCCTCCGCGCCCCGCCGCCCGCCCGCGCCGCTCGTCCATGCTTTTCTGTTCATCTGAGGTAATCTTCCGCGCTCGCCGCCCGCCCGCGCCGCCCCAACGACCTTCCGTTCCGTTCGTCCACTCCGTCGTCCTCGCGCGTTGTCGGAGGAGAAGATAAAGCCCCTGGGTTGTCGGCCTTCGTGTCGATGTGTCGTTGACGGCCTTCATGCCAGAATTATGGTTATGTGGGCTTTCGTACCCCAAATGTGGACGTCGGCCATCGTGCCGGCTTTTTCTTGCAGGTTTTGCAAACCTCCCCGTGTAGGGGAGGTTCTGCCGAAATTTTTTACTAATAGCGATGTTTTTGTTGTTTTGCAGAGCAGGACGTGTCGGAGGGGACCCGGAGCACCTCTGCACCACCACCCTAGGTATAAATCACCTCTCTGCCTTATAGTTGTTGTAAGTAGATCGTGTAACCGAGTTAGGCATCTTCCGTCCGAAATGGATACGTGGTCGTTGGTATACGGATCAGTGCATATCTGCGACGGTGTCTCTTTCGAATTGTCCACGTTTTTTGGACAGCCCGAGGATGCGTATATAGATGGGTTAGCTTCGATGTTCCGCCCCTGTCCGAGTCAGAGTTTCGACAGCACCTCCCTATTGTTCTTCGGATACACACTCTCCCTGTCGGGACGTGTATCGGGAGAACAGCGGGGAGGTGCTGCCGAAACTCCGTCTCGGACGGTTGCGGAGCATGGAAGCTAACCTCATCTACGCATCCTCAGGTGGGATTAGGACCTATCCTTCACCTATTAGATGGTAGGAACGCCTTGTAGATGCAGATGGTGCTTTTGTTACTCGCTTACATTGGCGCATGACAGAGGATGGCTGACCGTGACTGGATGTACACGGGCTTCGCAAGTAAGAGCCCAGAATGGGTTAGAGGGACGAATAACTTCCTGAAGGAAGCATTTGGCCCAGCTGTTGCTAAAGGGTCGGTTCAGATGCCGTGTCCCTGCACCAAGTGCAAGAACCAGAAAAAGAAAGACTGTGGTCACATGTACAAAGATATTTTCAACAATGGATACGTTCCAAACTATACACGTTGGATCTACCATGGTGAACGCCATCGTATTAGGGGGGAGGAGGTGAGACCCCTCCTCGAGGGGTTTGATGCAGATGCCGGGATGACAGAGTTGCTGGCAGAAGTACACAAAGAGCGATTCGCTCAAGGAATGGAGGTGGATGAAGAAGATCCAGAGGAGACGGCAAAGGCATACTACACCATGATACTGACCTCATGATGAGGACGGGGGGAGGAAAGCAGCACGGCCGGTACGCTATTGCCGACAGCGCCATCGACCTGTCCTCTGTTCAGACACTGAGCCAGATCCGAAGAGGCGACGCGAAAAGGGGCAGATCACAAATCCCCATAGCGCCTCGGCAGCCAAGCAATGCGTAGATGATGATGGCACTTTAGGTAAGTGCAGTTTCATTCGTCGTTCACTCGTTTCACATATAATGTACCTTGCCTTCACATACCATCAACCTTGCGGGTGTAATATTGCAGGCCACGGTCAAAAGGCTGCAGGCCAACCAGGTCACCCAGGAGATGTTGTGTCAGCAGCAGGAGGAGGCCCATCAGCAGCAGTTGGCGGCACTTTCGCAGCACTACCAGCATGCTCTATCGGACCTAACCTGCTACTTTCGATCCCAGATCTCGGGAACGCAGGAGCCTCCTCCCTCGATCTTCGCTCCGCCACCACTTCCAGTTCCAGTTCCAGTGCCTGCTCCTGTACATGTTCCGGTGAGTATATTGCCTGTTGCTTTAGCTTGTGCAGGCATCCTGCAGATACTAATTACATCACTTGGCCTTTGTGCAGGCACCGTCGGCGGGTTCGAACCCGACTCCAGGTGGCAGCCCTCCACTGGGTCCTTCTCCACCGCAGGGCTACCCGACCTACTACCCCACGCAGCAGTACCTGTGGCCTCCTCTAGCGTCAGGGCAGGGGTACTCCTCGTGGCCGCAGGCACCGACGCAGCAGGGACACTCCGGGCAGGTAAGCGTTTTCAGACCTACGCAGCAGCAGTGGCACTACGGTATGTCCCCGCAGTCGGGTTGGCCTCCGTACGAGCAAGCTGGGGGCTCTGGGACCCCTGGGGATGACGCACAGAGCTAGATGCCTTTACTTCTCACTTTTGGACCTTAATCGATGAGGTTGTTGCACGTTGGACATGTTTAGCGTATGTTGGACTTGTATGAATTCTTATGGCCATGTTATGTGTATTGTGGAGTTGTATCGATGGATTTGAGGACCTTCATGTATGGATTCATGTTGAAACTGAATTTGATGCTCAAATGTGGTTTATATGTGATGAAATGTGGGTTATATGATATATATGTGATGAAATGAGGTAAAAATTTCCCAGCTTTGCCGACGGCTGGGCCTGGTCGTTGGGAAAAGGACCATAAATTTGCCAACGGTCGGCCGTCGGCAAAGTGACCAAACATTTGCCGACGGTCGACCGTCGGCAAAGACTTTTTTAAACATTTTTTATAAAAAACAAAAATACGCCATGTCACCTACTTTGCCGACGGTCGGACACGTCAGCCGTCGGCAGAGGCCGCCGTCATCGTGCCGCCGCAACGGCTGACGTGGCTCCTTTGTCGACGGCTGTCACGGCCGTCGGCAAAGGTTTGCCGACGGCCTGGCACTGGGCCATCGGCAAAGGGACCTTTGCCGACCCTTTCTTTGCTGACGGCTCTTCACCGACGGCCGACGTGGCAGCCCGTTGGCAAAGGCTTTGCTGACGGTAAAAGGAGCTTTGCCGACGGCATATGGCCGTCGGCAAAGAAGGCGACTCCGGTAGTGACATGTCATATTATCCTTATTATTATGTTAGTTCACCGCCACTGTTGCTTATAGTACGAGAACCAAATGACGATATGTGTGGTTGTCTAGTTGTTGGTAGCATTGGAGATGCTTACTCTGTGTATGCCAAGTGTTACGTAGAATCTGTGACCTCCAACCTGTGAGTCACTATTGGCCAACGAATCTCCTAGCACGTATTTGCTCTCGTGAAGATGAAATCCACCACAGTCCAGGTTGAAGCAGTTCTTCTCTGATCCACCGTCAGTCTGCATACATAGAGTAGCATAGATATCAAAGCGAATAATAGCTATGCTGCAAGTACTGGTAAGGAGTTGAAGGAGTTAACTCCTTATACTCAGATGGTAAAAGGTGACATTGTTGACCTGGAACAAGAGGGGATTAATCCTCTAAATAGTTATACTATGAGTTTGGATGGTACTGACAGTGGTATACAGACCCTGGAGGGTGGAGATATGTTCACTGAATATGAGGTAGTGAAGAGCTATGGAGATGATTTAATCAATAACAGACTTGATGAGGAATGGTTACATAGGGAGGTGGACACTTTTGTTACTCCTGACCCATCCAGTACGATGGACTCTGACTGTAAGCTGATGGGACATAAAATCCTAAGCTTGATCAATGATGAATCACAGCAGTCAAAGTGGGAAGAATTCAGGAGGGTAGCAAAGGAAGGAGTATCAGAAGATTGTTCATAGTTATTACAGAGAATGGAGCTGGAGGAGTCTGATGATGAGTATGATTTGCTAGATGGCAGAGAGGAAGATGACTGCAAGATGGAAGATAGTGTGTCTCTGAATGAACTAGGAGTTCTTGAAGACACAACTAGCAACAAGGTGGGGGAAGATATGGACACAAATTTGCAGAAAAGAAAGCAAAAGTGGGGGCCTATTGAGAGGGTTCAAGACCAATAAGGGGCAAGGATGATGGGAAGACTATGATGTAGAAGGCTCAGGAGCTGGCTAAAGTCAGAGATCTGGAGATAGGTAAACCAAACAAATCTTTTGCTTTTGAAAGAAATTCTAGTTTACTTGTGAAAGCAAAGTGTGTGAATATTGTTCTGGGTGGTAATGATGCTACTGCACTTACAGTTATTGATAACTTGAAAAAAAGGAAGTATGTGCTAGAGCTAAATTTGAAGAGGATAACCCGGAGGTTAACCTCCCTAGAAATCTTGAAATTGAGAAATTAGCAATTGATTTTCCTCCTTTAAGTGAGGCCAGTTCTTCTAGTACTTCAAATAGAGTGGGACTGGATAACCAGTCTTGGGTTAAGGTTGCCTCTAAAGGCAGTTCTCCAACTAATATTAAGAAATGTTATCCATGATAGGTGCTTTTTGGAATGTAAGGGGGCTCAATAAAGATGGTAGGTTACAATGTGTGTATGATTATATAAATGATAATAAGCTGGACTTTGTAGGGTTACAAGAAACTAAGAAAGAATCTTTTGAGGATTCAGCTCTAAAGTATATCCATAGAGATTTTGTTTGGAATTTTCTCCCAGCCAGTGGTACTGCTGATGGGATCTTGGTTGGAGTAAATGAAAAGAAATTTGAACCTATTGCATGGAAAATAGGTAGGTTTAGTGTAGCAGGGCTTTAAAAAATACTCATTATAATTTGGTTTGGAGGTTGGTAGTGGTTTATGGCTCCCCTTATGAGGAGGGTAAGGAAGACTTCCTTAAGGAGTTGGAAGACCTCCTAGTTATCTGGGATGGTCCTACTGTTCTGGGGGATTATAATATCACCTTACATGCTTCGAAAAAGAATACTGGGAATATCAACCAGAGATGGGTTGATGCCTTTAAGGAGGTTATTAACAAATGGGGGTTAATTGAGCTAAAAAACTCTTCTAGGTCCTTTACTTGGACCAATAATCAGGATATTCCAGTGCTTGCTGCTTTAGACAAGGTTTTTTGTACTGTTAAGTTTGAACAAAAGTTCCCTTTGGCCTTTGTTTCTACAAAATCTAGGGGTGTGACTGATCATACTCCACTTATTTTGGATCTGGGAACAAGGATACCAAAGAAGCCTAGTATTTTTAGATTTGAAAAATGGTGGCTTAAGCAACCAAATTTCAAAGATATGGTAAAGAAAATATGGAATACCCCATGTGCCTTCACTAAACCCTTAGATATCTGGCAGTTTAAAACTAGGTTGTTCAGGAAAGAAGTCAAAGGATGGGCTGCTACATTAATGCTAGCATTAGGAAGCAGAAACAGGAACTCCTTATGGAGTTTGACTGTCTAGATATTATATAGGAGCATAGATTGCTACAAAATGAGGAGAAGAAAAGAATGATGGACATCACCGCTGAACTTGAGGCCATTTGGAGACTTGAGGAAATTAAAGCAAAACAAAGGTCTCGAGACAGGAACATTAAGGAGGGGGATAGGAACACGGCGTACTTCCAAGCTGTTGCCAATCAAAGGCAAAAGAAGAAAAGAATTGTGGGTCTAGAAACCCCTACGGGTTGGGTAGAGGATAATGAGGGCATGCTTGAGCATGCTGTAAACTGTTATAAGGAGCTGTTGGCAAAGAGATAGCCAGCGATGTTAAGCTAGGAGAGGATTTCTGGGAAGAAGAGGAAAGAGTTATGAGTGCAAAAATGAGCTATTAGAAGCTCCGTTCTCTGAATGCGAGGTTAAAGATGTAGTTTTTGGGTCATATGCTGAAGGTGCGCCAGGCCCTGATGGTCTGCCTTTCCTATTCTACCAACAGTTTTGGGAGGTTATTAAACCTGATTTGTTAGCCTTGGTTAATAGTTTCAAAAAAGGTGACCTCAACTTAGAAAAGCTCAATTATGGTATGATTACCCTTATCCCTAAAGAGCCAAAGGCCAAAACTCTTAAGAAGTTTAGGCCTATTAGTTTACTCAATTGTAGCTTCAAAATTTTGCCAAGATGATGAATAATAGGATAGTTAAAGTGGCCAATAGGTTGGTGGAATCCAATCTGTCGGCCTTTATTAAAGGCAGATATATTCTTGAGAGCATGGTAGTGGCCCATGAGATAGTTCATGACATTCATAAGAATCATGAAAAAGGAGTAATGCTCAAGTTTGACTAGGGAAAAGCCTACGACAGAGTGAGTTGGGAGTTCCTTGAGGACATGCTTAAATCTAGGGGGTTTGGTAACAAGTGGGTGAGCTAGATTAGGAAAGTGGTGAGAGGGGGTTCCTTATACATTAGGATGAATAATGAAAATAGTAAGTTCTTCAAACCTAGGAAAGGCTTGAGGCAAAGTGATCCGCTATCCCCTCTTCTCTTTAATCTAGTGGCGGATGTGTTCTCCAAGATGCTTATTAAAGCATCAAAGATTGATATGATAACTGGCTTACTTCCTCAAGTGCGAGAAGGTGGGATCATCAGCTTGCAATACGCTGATTATACCATGCTTTTCTTAGAAAATGACCTACAAAAAGCTAGCACCCTTAAGTGGCTTCTAGTGTGCTTTGAGAATATGTCCGGCATGAAGATAAATTATGATAAAAGCGAGCTGCTAACTATTGGGCTAGAGGAGGATGAAGCTAATGAGTTTGCAAAGTTATTCTGCTGTAAAAAGAGTGAGTTTCCCATAAAATACCTGGGGGTGCCCCTCCATTTGACTAAACTTAGAAGACAGGATCTACAACCAGTGGTTGATAAGATCATCAAGAGGATAGCTGGGTGGAGGGGGAGGCTTCTTTCTTATGCTGCTAGACTCACCCTCTTAAAGGCTTGCTTGGCAAACATTCCCATTTATTTGCTCTCTGTAATCAAGTTCCCTAAACGGGCTATTTCTCTAATCAACTCTCATATGGGTCATTTCTTATGGAATGACACTGTTGAACAGCGTAAATACCATCTTGCAAATTGGCAGCTAGTCTCTATGAAAAAGGATGATGGAGGGTTAGGAGTTCTTGATATGAGAAGCCTAAACCTTTCCCTACTAGGAGCCTGGATCTTTAGATACCAGCTGAGCTTTGATGCTATCTGGAAGAATATCATTGACTATAAGTACAAAACAGACAAACCTAATGTTCTTTGCTGTAAGATGGAGGGGGCCTCTCCTTTTTGGCAGGGTGTTCTCTGGGCTATGAAAGCAGCCTTGTTAGGAATTAGATGGACTGTGGGTAATGGGAAAAGATAAGGTTCTAGGAGGATGTTTGGATGGGTAATATTTCTTTGGCCACTGTTTATTGGCCTCTATATGTTATTAATGATCAGCAGGGGAAAACCTTGAGTGAGGTGTGGGATGGTGAGAACCTGATGATGACCTTCAAAAGAACTGTAGATCATAGGGGGATGGCCTTATGGCAGGAGTTATGTGGTATTATGGAAACTGTCTCCTTTTCAAATGAAGATCACATTCTGTGGAGCTTTACCTCTTCTGGAAAATATAGCTCACAATCTCTGTATGCTATCATCACACATAGAGGGGTTGTCCCCATGTATTTGAGTTCCATTTGGAAAATTAATATTCCACCTAGGGTGCAGATTTTTCTATGGCTTTTGGCAAAAAATAAACTCCTGACCAGAGATAACCTAGCTAAAAGAAGAGAAGTAGCTGACCCCTCCTGTCTTTTCTGTTCTGAAACAGAATCGGTGATTCATTTGTTCTTTGAAGGGTTTGTTGGGAACCTGTTATGGAGTATGGTAAATGAGTTTTTCAATTTGCATATCGGTATGAGCTATGAGTCTGTAGCACGGCTATGGGTTTCTCATAAAAAAATGTTGTGGTTAATGCTGTTACATCTGCTATACTTTGGTTTTTATGGAAACTTAGAAACAAATTGTGCTTTCAGGGTGCTGTATGGATGGGGACAAACAAGGTGGTGTTGGGAATCTTGAAGATGATCAAGGGGTGGTTGCCGCTGTACAAGGAGGAAACAAGGACGCAGCTGGAGGACTTCATGAAGTTTCTGGAGATAAAAGCAAGCTTATGGCCTCAACTCCAGTGGATGCCTCAGACGAACAACTCATCATCAGGGTTGGGTCAATTGGCTGCTCGGCTTTCGGACATAGGCTCAATAGGTTCGGGTGATGCTGGGCTGGGTGAGCAGATTAGCGTTCTTCAGAGTCGGTCGTTATCACAGAACCTTGGTACTAGCGCTGCGGAACCTGAGTTTCGCCAGTCTGTTTCGTTTCTGAACTTTAAGTAGCTGTGTCGCTGTTAAGCATGTAAGGATGATGCTGTAAACCTGTGTGCTTTTGGTAATGCAAAAGCGGGGGAAACCCTTTTCTCTAAAAAAATATTGACCTAGCCTTTATTTAAGGGAAAATAATAACTTATTTACTTGAAAAAGAAAGCTAGTATACATTAAACACACTTGAGTGTAGTATACGAACAGCCTTGATAAAGAGTTTCCAAAGAGCGAGGGCCAAGCCTGTGACATCAACAGGGGTGTATATATATAGAATTTAGATACAAACTTGATGATGAAAACAAAGCAGGACCCACCAAAGCGGGTCTAGAAATAAGCAATAAAGGCAGTGCTAGCTTGCACTTTTCTTAATGTATACTACTGCTAGAAATAAGCAATAAAGGCAGTGCTAGCTTGCACTTTTCTTAAACAAATGCAATTCTATGTTAGTTTACACCGAGTTAAATCTTTTGAATTTTGACAGAGCTTATGTTAAGAGTACTAGCTAATTAGTGTAATGTAGAAATATTCCACAGCGAAAATAATAACAATTGTTATTTGATATCATCGATACCAATAATTGTTTGTATAGATTTGATCAAATTTTAGATGAATTGACTTAAAGGAAAGTTAGAACAACATTTTCCAAGATGGTAGCTAGGTGACCACGATACTAAGGAGAACGGGGAAGACCGGTTCTAGAGGAGTGTGAATAATTTTTGTCTACTTTTACCACTAGACTAGATCATAAGACCATTGCCTGATAATATTATTAGTATATATTTAAATAGTTCTGCAGTGGTTACTACTACTGTAGTACTGAGGCAGCATTTATGACTTACTACATGTGGTTGCCCTAATGCAATTGAAGTTCTTTAATCCATTGTGGTTGCCCTAAAAGATACTTCCTTTTTTTTTATTTTTTTGCAATGTGTGTGTGCATGCAACGCAAGATTCAAACGTGCTAGTCTTTGGCTAACACTTAATCTGGGAATCTATTTATTATAATTCCATACAAATTCGGTGCCACTAAATTCATATTTGGAAATACTTTAGTTTCATATATAGTATTATGTGAATTCATAGTGCATTGTAGTATAAATATGGCATCTTTACTAATGATGATGATGGTCAAACCTAACCTTATAATTAAAAAGTAATAAAGGAAGGAGCATTATCACTTCCTTGCAAAAGAAAAGGTATTACTCCCTCTGTCCCTAAAAAAAACTAAATTTCTAGAGTAAAATTTTGTCCATGAACAAGTAGATTTCTAGAGGATAATGGTCCACCAGCCTGCCTAATACTCCTCCTATTCCCAGCATGTAACCCAAGCACTCATTAATGTGCAATTTAATGGTGGAACTCAAATTAATCAAGTGTAATATGGTCATTTGACAACTATATACTAATGGGGTGTTTGGTTCAGCTAAGAGCTCCTAAATTTAGTCCCATTTAGTTTATTTTAGTAGCTTTTTATCAAAACACCCCAACTATATGAGACTAAAAGGCCTTTAGTCCTCTCTAGCAAGCTTGGAAGTTGCTAAAAATAATTAAAAATAACTGAACTTTAGGAGGGGTGACTAAATGAACCAAACATGCCTAATCTGTCTAAAACTTCACCTAGGAATCTATTTATCGGTGGACAGAGGGAGAATATACTAATTAGTTGGAGTAATTCAAGAAAGACCAGCATATATTATATGCAAATTCTAATGTTCCCAATGTACAAGGCTTGAATCTAGTATGTAATAACAAACTTACCACGAGACCAACTGCGATCTGATTGGTAAGGTTGGCAGGTGGTTTAGACGGCCTCGACTGCTCGTCCAGCGTATTGCCGACCAAGATGTAGTTCATGGAGAACTCGTTTGGATGCACGTCGATTCTCCAGTAAGGCATGTCCGCCCGAGCCCCGAGATACGGCCCGTTCATCGCGTACACGGCGGCCACCTACGTGTAGAGTATGACAACGACATCGATTAGCACAAGGTCCAAAAGCATATTAACAGAAGATCGAGGTTAGCCCGCGGCGGCATCTCGATGATGTTAGAATCAAGATCATTAATTTTTTAGAGGCCACATCTAACCTCTGCAATAATAAACACACATATATAACCTAAAAAGATAAGTCAAAAAGCCGAATCTAAAAAAGAAAAAAATAAAAAAAAACCGCAACCTAATGACGAGAAAGATTTCTTCTTATTAATAGATCGTGATATGATGTGTGTGTGACCGTATAATTAATCGATACTTAATAAATTTAAAATAAGTTACCTCTAACACTCCTTATTTTCTATTTTTTTTTCTTGAGAACATGTTTTTTTTTTTTGCAATGAGCCGTTCATAGTCTCTCTTTTCTATTTGTATATATTTGCCGTTTGAAAAAAGTTACCTCCACATTGCCCTTCTACGCGTCCAAGACAGTGCTAGAAAGGTTGGTAGCGGTGGAACTACTGCCTCTGCCGCCGGTGCGCCCGAACGTCGAGGCCCGGCGAGCCTGCTCGGCGACGTGAGGGTTGGCATGGCCTCTCCACGAGGTCCGCCGTATCGGGACGGTCCCTGCCGGGCAGGTCCCATGTTTCCGCCAGGCTTGGGGCCTCTGCTGCTGTTTCGATTTCGACGCGGAGGCCGCGGCCGCCATCGCTTTCATACTCCACTGCGGCTTCGCCTGGTATGGTATGGAATCAGGACATTCCGGTCGTCGTCAGACCAAAATAGCAACAAATGAACACGATTGTATTGATTGATTGATTGACCAGCATGAGCATGAGAGATCTTCCTCTTTTCAACATCGACCATTAGTTCATTACTGTTTTTTGAAGGAAAACAACGTAGTATTTCTCGGCTACCCGGCGGAGCATGTTTGAGTGCCGGCTGGTGATAAATGTCCACGCAGTCAATCGTGTCGCCGTCGTCGATCTGTTGGCACAATGTACATCAGCACATATGGCATTCGAGATTTAGCAAACAATCAGACTCGGCCGATCGTGCTGCTACATGATGATTGATTGGCGACAAATGAGATTTGAATGTACATACGCATGCCATACCTCAATGGTTCTGTGAACCAACGCACAAGCTCCAGCGGCTGCTAGCAGCAGCATGGCGAGAGCCATGAGACCACGCGTCAACGTTGCTGCTGCCATAGGGGTGAGCCTAGCTGCAGGCACTGCACTAACAAGCTAGATCTCGTGCAAGATCTGCAATTGTATGATGACGGTTTGTGTTTGTGGTTGCACGGCATGGCATGCCATGGCACAATATATAGAGCCGGTCAAAGAACGATGGTATGCTTTCATTGGGAAATTAGTGAATCGTATGCCAGCTCATACATACACTTGTTATCTTTATCCGTTGTGTATGGAATTTGGCTTTAAGGGCGTCATCAAGGTCCATAACCAATGTTTTCATTCACACCCACTCACCACCTGGTCAGACATTACGACCAAATTAGTTCACTTGGCTTGCTTCAAGGCTATAATTATATATTATACCTTTTTCATTTTATACTATAAAAACCCACAATCCATGGTTTCTGGAGGATAAACTCGAAGGAATAATTGATCTGGCTGGAACGACGTGAATAAGTAGTATTTCCAGTTCCCATACTTGGCTACGCAGATGAAAAGGCTTCCTTATTAACTCCCGTTTAATTTCCTCCATGTATGTCCGGATCGAGATGGCCAAATGAACAGGCTACACAAGCTAGGCCCGTGTCGATAAGAATGTTCGAGGTGATTAGGTTTTTGTGGTATTGTAATAGCAGACTCCTACCTTGTTCCACCAAAGTTTAACTCTTACTACATCACATGCTTTCTGTCCTCTAGAGCACAACCTAAGTACAAAAGAGATTGCGAGGCTGTTGAAAGAAGATGACGAACTCATCACCAAGACTGGAGATGGAGTCAATGATGCCCCTGTTATTAAACTGACGGAAATTCGCGGGCTCCCTCTCCGTGGGCCCGAATTGGCGCAGCCCACCGCTGGATGGAATGGACTGAGCCGATCGGCCCAACAAAAAAGCAGTTATTTTTTTCGAAGAAGTAGATTAGATGGTTTCCTCAACTGATTTAAGGCCAAAATTCTAAAAAAAACTGAGTCTAGGCCCAGGAACGGGGCTGTTTTTTCTTTTCTTCTTGGATGTTTGCTCTCCCTCCCCCCTCTCTCCAAACCAAGAAAATGTCTTTTCTCCTGCTTGCTATTGCTACCATAAGAATATAAAATTACTTCGTTCTCTGAAACAAGATAAATACAATGAGGAAAAATATTGAGAATAGACTCTGTATATATACAACGGAAGTTACGATTTACTCAGATGACACAAGCAATAAATTTTTACTTATTGCGTGCTAGACTTTCATGCTTAATAGTTTTATAGTTTTATTAACTGAATACCGGTGATGTAGGTTAGCAAGTGTGTTTGAGAGACAATTCCGATTACCAGCATCTTTTGTGCTTGGAATCTGCAAACGATATCTGGTTTCTGGCTTCCCACTGCCAAAAAAGGGCTTGTCCCTGTATATATCCAAAAGTAAAATAGGAGGCAATTTAACAATGGTCAATCAATTATATAAAGAGTAAAGGATTTGACAACATCCAGTTATAATCAATGTCGTCTTGCGCGTTGACATCCTCTAATATCGCTCACTATAGTTAACTAACAAGATATAAAGTCTGTCTTCCTCATAAACAACTGTAGACAGTCAGAATAATACTACAACTTGCATTAACTTAGATGCAATAGAACCACTAAGACATGAAGACAGACCTGCTTCTTATCTGTTTAAGCAACTCTAACATGCTGCTAGCATTCATGTTAAATTTACGAATAAGACACGAAGGATCATGATCGCTAGCTGTCCCTTTGTCCAGCTTGTGAGTTCACCATTTTTTTTAAGCAGACAGGCAGCAAAAAGGAATATACTGTTTAGGAATTGTATAAACATAGGGGTGATATATGTCCACACCAAAAGAGAAAAAATGACAAAGTTACTGATTACTAGTTCAAATACCTGGTGCACATATCCCACCGACGATTTATACACCCACTCTAGCACTGGTGACAAAATAGCCTGTCGATGTAATCATGAAAGTGTCTCCTTAGGTATCTTTTAAGCACAAAAGAAAAATAGGTTTCAACCATTTTTCTTTATTTGCAATTATTTCAGTCTAGAGATGTAGTATTCAGTTATGCACTACATATAGAAGAAGGTTGTTTGATT
This sequence comes from Bothriochloa decipiens, assembly GCA_023333625.1. Taxonomy (NCBI): domain Eukaryota; kingdom Viridiplantae; phylum Streptophyta; class Magnoliopsida; order Poales; family Poaceae; genus Bothriochloa; species Bothriochloa decipiens. The sequence continues at coordinate 44,448,523 of CM041638.1, read as the reverse complement.
GGGCATATGAAGAAAATTACATGGATTGAAGCGTGTGATTTCTGATACTTACTGGTTGGCTTGTACCTGGAACATCATAGACTGTGATGTGAATGCAACACATCAAGGCTTGGAGTTGGAAGTTGGAACTCACACGCACACATCAAGGCACCTCGGATCCCATCTGACTCTATCCACTGCGAGCACATCATAGACTGTGATGTGAATGCAACATGACTGAAATTGTGATAGTAGATAAACATGAGGTTACTCAAAGTCTATTTTGACATCATTCTGTTGCAGTAAACTAGTTATGTAAACATAGTTTGGAATTAATTTCTGGAACAGGATCATTAACTTGAGCAAAAGTAATGGTTATTACCTTGAGACAGTGATGACATGATTTCATCCAGATCCACTCATTCCTGTAGCTCCAGGCAATCTGATCCACCGAATGGCAGTCTGGTTCTTTGTTCAGAAGGACTGATGTACTACAGCCGAAGCATCTGTCAGAAGCTCTGAGTTCCCACGATTAAGAACAGTTACTCAACTGACAGTCTTTTTTTTTTTTGCGACAAGGGGGGAATTCTCATTCATCTTCATCCAGGATTACATTCGGACTCCAGTATCGACGCCACGCAGGCCGGGTTTATCTGCCACCACCCGAACCTAGTGTCGTTCGAGACCTGTTTTGCTAATATATGAGCTACCATATTACACTTCCGATTTACATAAGAAAATTTAAACTCATGAAAAAACAGACTCAGTTCCCAGATTTCGGCCAGAATCGGCATCACCAAAGCTCGATGACTATCGCCTGCCTCCCAGAGCTTCAGGAGTTCTTGGCAATCCGTCTCCAGCCAAATGCGCTGAGCTCCCAATTGCTTTGGCATCAGTAGGCCATCTCGGCATGCCAGCGCCTCCATTGATAGGGCATCAAGGCAGTGGTCATACCACTTAGGCCGCCGCCCACCCCCCCCCCCCC
>CM041638.1:44335267-44442559 GCA_023333625.1 Bothriochloa decipiens | reverse complement strand
CGTCGATGGGCTCGCTGGGCCCTGTGGATGGGCTTGGCGGGTCCCTGCCTTTTTTTCAGAAATTCTTTGCCGACTGCTGGTTTGGCAGTCGGCAAAGAGGTCTTTGCCGAGCCAGCCTTTGCCGACATGCCTTTGCTGACTGCCGACGTGAAATGCAGTTGGCAAAGGATTCGCCGACTGTATTCAGGCCTTTGCCGACTGCCACGCTGGATCCGGTAGTGGACGGCGCACGAGTACGGGGACGCATGCACGGGCGCTCCGAGAATCCTCGCCGCCGGCGGCTTATCGGCCGCAGAAATCACGAGCCGAACAAGCGACCTCACACTAAGGTACGTGGGCCACTCCTTGTTTTTGTGGACGACCAAAGTTGTCTAGAAAATAAATAAATGTGTTCAAAACATTAGAAATTCAAATGGATATGTAAACGACCTCAGATAATAATTCTATCAAATACAAAGTTATAGACTACATTTGGAACCACAACTTTAGTGTGACCGTGTCAGCATCCTAGGCCGTTTGAAAAATTTTAAATATTTCAATTTCAAATCCTAGCAAACTAAAATGAATATTTGATCCTCTAAAATATTTCAATAAAGAAATATCAACTATAAAATTATAGATCATATCTAGATCTAGAATTTGGATGAAATGTTTGTATTAATTTAGACTCTATGGAAGAAAATAGAGATATCACTGCTTGCATATGGGTCTCACCGCCACATCAGAAAAACCTCTTAAGAAACCATTATGATGTGGTCATTGTGGTACACAGAGTCTACACACAAAGATCATACCCGGTAGCAATGACGCTCCGACAATCCACACACATAGAGAAACGCTCACTCACCGGTAGAATGTGACAATCCAAAGAAGCCTACTGAAGACGTAGGTGCACACCACGCCCGTCAGGATGCAGGTACCGATGAAGGTGATGCAGATAGTGAGGGGAAGGCAATGGTAGACCGAGACTTTTGCCTCCAGGACGTACTCGTGTATGCGCAACCCTAGTCCGACTATGACGCCAGAAAGGGCGACAGCGAGCGCCATGGACATGCGCTGGAGCCTCCTGAGGAACGGCTGTGCATGCTCGTGACAATATCGTCGCCGCTCCAGCCCACCTCCACCCCGACGAGCACGCACAGCGCCGCAGATGTCGTGAGGAAGTCGGCGATGAGAGCCTGGAGCAGGGAGATCGCGTGGTACACCGTGTCTGCGCAATGCAGGCACTCGGTGGCCCCACACAAGTAGTTGGTGGCCCTGGGATTCCTGTACCCCACAGGAAGAGGGCGGCCAAAACAGCGTCTAGGACCAAGAGGACCTCAGGCGAACGGCCAAAACAAAGAAATCAAAGTGTCAATGGTATGCTTACTGATGTTCTAATGCAGCAAGAGGGTAAAGGACATGACACATTAGTGTATGTGCTAGGCATCATGTAATATGTTGTTTTTTCTTCAAGGGGCATATGCCCCCTATGTTACCTTGGATGCCACATTCTCATCATGAATAACAATTCCATTAATGGCGGAGGGCATATGCTCTCTACTCTTTGGCATGCTTGCTGCGTCTAGAACCAAGATGACCTCGGCCGAACGGCCAAAACGAGCCATGCTGTTGAGACATGCAAGACACCTATGCACGCCACACAGTTAGGGTTAGGATTAAATCAAGACATCAAGTATTAAGAAATAATAAATAAGGTATAATAACAAAGAAATCAAAGTGTCAATCGTATAATAATACTAATTTTATGATGCCAACTTATGGAGTCCTAGACGAGAGACCTCTAAAAATCACTGCCTGTTGTGTCTAATAAGTTCTCAGTTCAAACTTCAACTCTGCCATATTTTTCTCCATTTACTATTTTTTATATTTATACCTATACAACCACACAAGTTATTTTTGTTTTCTTCCATCATTAATGTACGTCAATTCATCTGAATTGTCTTTCCCTTATCCTTCTAGCTCTATATCAGTGCTTGAAATATGCATTTCTTCTTTCTTATCTTAGAATCCTTTTTTTGTTCTTCCACCCATGCAATAGAGAGTGAATGAGAAAGAGGGGTTTTCCGTTAAAAAATAGGCTTTGAAATAGAAATCATGGAATAATGCTAAATGCAAATGTTTATTTCTTTATTTCTTTTCTATTGGCCTTAGGTGTAATAGGACTCCCAGTTACTGCACGCGATCATATACTGAGGTGCTCCTCGTCGGTTGTTGGAACGACGCGAGCCGGGGATGTCGACTTCTTCCTTTCTTTTATGATTGTCTTTTGTTCCCTTGGCAAGGAAGTTCTGATCATTGCATTGGCATTCCATGTTTGCAGGCAGCTCTTATTGAGCCGGAGAAAGCTACTTTACCCCGAAATGCAAGCACTAGGTAGGCCCATCTACTGCCAACACAACAAATACCTTTTTTTCTCTTTTGTTGTGTAATTGTTCTATTCTAATTAATTGAATCGGTTCAATTCTTGTCCTCGTATTGAAATGAATCGAGATTGATAAGAACGGAAAAAGCTTGGCTTGCGAAGGGTAATGGACAGAGCCGGCGGAAAGCTATTGAAGAGGAAGGCGCCGTCCATCAAACTGCTTGCTGAGATAGTGCATCACTTGTTTTTTGAGTGTGCAGTGGCTAATAAACAGTTGTGGATTTGGGTGTCACAAGGTATAGGGAGATGTGGGTCTCAGTTTTAAGTCTGTTGGTGTCTGTGGTTAGGTAATACGAGGTTTATAATTAACAACATGGTCTGCGTTATTGACCTTGTGAGGGCTTTGGGAAATAAGAAATAGGTATTCATGGTACTCTTTGGAAGGATGGGAAGCATCTGTACTCAAGGGCTCAAGGCAGCAGTTATGCTACAAAACTGGAGTATTTTGTGTCCAAAGGAAAGGCTATAGAGTTCAATACAAGTTGGATACGGTGAAGTGATTGGCCACGAGACGTCATCAGCAGCGTAGATGACAAAAGTGAAGGGCGAATGGGAAATTAAGGGATGTATATAAGGATGCTCCCGATTGATAGCAGCAAGCTATTTCAGCTGAAGTGCAATCAGACATGGAAGGGGCGTTGGAGTGAAAGAAGTGGTTAAATGTGGTTCACATTTAAGGCAAAGTGGCGTATGTAATGAGCTGTGGTGGTAGTTAGCTGTTTTGGTGTTAGCTGTTTTGGTGTTGCTTCGTCCCGAGTTATCTGTGTGATTTTTTAGATGCTACTAGCAAAAGTACCCGTGCGTTGCAACAGGTGATAGACAAAAATATATCATTATCATTAATTGTAATCTGTAAGGACAATAATCTAGCATTGTTCACGAAGTTTGTCGCGATATCTTGTACATCATTGTCGTGTATATATAATTTTTGGCAAACAACAAATTTCTATTCATGAATGAATTAATGCTTTTCTTAGTTTGAAGTAATAAGTAATGATAAAGGTACTTTATCCATTCTATATTTTGGAGAAGTAGAGCATGGTGGTAGCTGAGGTGTAATTTTTGCTATTTTCTTTCGTTTCTACTTTGGACCCGCTTGGTACAACATTTTGCTCTACTGTTAGAGCAATTTGTATTTCAAATGATGAAGCTAAAACTGTTAAAATTGGGTTCAAATTTTTGTATCTATATTATCAGGTATGGTGGTTTACATATAAATATATACAATAGCACATTTTAATATATGCAATACCATATTTTCTTAGTTTTTCGTTTTGCCAAGTTATTTTAATATATGCAATACCATATTTCTGCAATTTTATTTTTTTATTCTTCTAATTTATGCAATATTATATTTTTGTTGTCTTATTATTTTTCTTTATTATCAGGTGCAGTGGTATATATACAGATAATTAGATATATACAATACCACATTTTAATATATACAATACCATATTTTATTAGTTTTTCTTTTTGCCAAGTTATTTTAATATATGCAATACCTTATTTTTGTAGTTTTATTTTTTTTCATTCTTCTAATCTAATATATGCAATACTATATTTTGTAGTCTTATTTTTTTTGTTTTGCCAACTCTTAAATATTTGAAGGTGTTAGTCTTTAACAACGATAAATACAAAAAAGTTTTGTTACACATCATCGAAGTTGTTTGATTTGGTGGTAAGCCATAGCTAGTTGAAACCAGGAGACCACCGTTCAAATTCCCACCCTGTAGGTGTTTTTGCTGTTTTTTTTCAGAAACTCACCGTGACTGGACACAAATTGGGAGGAGCGGACAGAGAGGGTTGGAAATTTTCACGATTAATTATTAGATAAAGATCAGGGCCGTCCTTTTACATTGATGGTTGCCACCATGGTCGAATTGCTTGGCGTGCGCTGCCTGCCGATTGTCCGAACGTAGCGTTTGGATGTCGCAGAGGAACGAGGTAGGGAGTGGAAGGTGTCGGTGTCAGCAGCTTGGGCTTCTTCGACGACATTATCAAGTTGGATTTGTTTACAACGCGTGGCGCCTTAGTTTCAAAGCAAACATAGAAGTGTTAGGATTTCTAATAATATTCAGGTTTGTTTTCCAAAAGAAAGTTGGGTGACAACCATCCCTACCACAACGTGGGTCAATGGATCGATTTCATCGCATGCATAGTAAAATAGATAGGCCATGGTCCACGTGACAGCTACACAACCGCACCGTGTTTTGGTAGGGATGGTCCTCCCCTAATTTGTTTATGATTAGGATAGTTTTATATTTGTGGAGGCATAAGAGACGTTGAGAAAAGAATCATTGTAAAAGAAAAACATTTGTGGAAAATAATAGAAGACATTGAAAAAAGAACCATTGTTGTAAAGCCATGTGAAGGTTATGGAAGCAGATCATATTGTTTTGTTTTGGAATTAATAATAACTAAAATACTACTAACAGGCAAGGTGGCTGCTTACGTAGTACGTACTGTGGAGTTGAAATTGAATCTGGCACATCCGTACGACTCGTGATTGGTTTGGCCTCTCTTCCACACGTGATTGGTTAGCCGGGCGTACAGGCGGATCAGCTTAATTTGGCGGACAGAAAGGAATCGGCGGACAAAAAAACATAGGAAATTTTGCCAATTAAGTATTATAGGGTAGATAAACTGATTCGGTCTTGGTTAGGGATGGGGCTATGCCCTTAATAAACTTATTTTTTTAGAATTCCTTAATAAACTTACTTAAACAAAAATAAAATTAGTGTCAAGTTATTTACTCCATGGGCTCTACCCTTAATCCACGAGTATCTACTTCGTAGGCTCTACGTGGGCCACAGGCCGTTTTGTATTTCAGGGCTGCACAGACAGCAGGGTTCGAGAGGATTTTGTTTTCACAGACAGCATGGCCTAGAGGCCTGTGAGGATCGTGCTTGAGTGAGAAAGAAGGGGCGTCGGACCGGCTGTGGCCATTGGCGCGGCAGCTGGGCCTCGGACCAGGCTGGGTCCGACGCTCATGCAGCAAACACGTGGCGCAGCAACGAGTGTCGAACCGAAATATGATGTAGTGGGGTGAGAAGAAGGGAGGCATGTAGAAACAAACCAAGGTTTGGCGGCGCTACAAATCAGACTCTGTAAACAATCTTAGATGCGTACCTCGGTAATTTTGGTTTCATTTTTTTAGTAAAGCAATGGATCGACTGATGAAAAGACTAAAAAGCCATAATTAGAGGGCATCGCTTCCATTTTACTATAGTACCCGTCAGGTTTGTATAGCGTGAAAGTGAAATGAGAAAACAAACAAATATAACAATTATAAGGTGTAACGTTGGTCTTTCGATATATATATGATTACAACAACAACATAACCTTTTGTCCTAAACAAATTAGGGTAGGCTAGAGATAAAATCCAAAAAAAATATAAAAACAAAGAACACATAAATAGTATAAGAAAAAGATTACGGTTCAGGCACGCTAATTGCTAGTCTCCAAGCGCTCCTATCCATAGCTAAATCCTTAGGAATATTCCACTCCTTAAGGTCTCTCTTAACCGACTCGTCCCAAGTCAGTTTAGGTCGACCTCTACCTCTCTTTACATTATCGACCCGTTTTAGAACCCCACTACGCACCGGTGCCTCAGGAGGCCTCCGTTGGACATGGTCAAACCATCTCAACCGTGTTGAATCAATTTTTCCTCAATTGGTGCCACCCCAACCCTATCCCGAATATCGACATTCCGGACTCTATCCCTCCTTGTGTGCCCACAACACCATCGTAACATACGCATCTCTGCTACACTCAATTGTTGGATATGTCGCCTTTTATAGGCCAACATTCAGCACTGTATAACATTGTCGGACGAATCGCTGTCCTATAAAACTTACCTTTTAACTTCTGAGGCACCCTTCTGTCACAGAGGACGCCTGAAGCTTGACGGTATTTCAACCAACCGGCTAAAATTCTATACCTAACATTTTCATCAATGTCACCATCCTTTTGTAGCATCGATCCTAAATACCAAAAAGTATCCTTCTTGGCCACCACTTGCCCATCGAGGCTAACGTCTCCCTCCTCATTCCTAGTCGCGCTGAAATCGCACCTCATGTACTCGGTCTTGGTCCTACTAAGTCTAAACCCTTTCGACTCTAACGTATGCCTCCATAGTTCTAACTTCCTATTAACCCCTGTCCTAGTCTCATCCACTAGCACCACATCATCAGCAAAGAGCATACACCAAGGGATATCACCTTGTATATCCCTTGTGACCTCATCCATCACCAAAGCAAATAAATAAGGGCTCAATGCCGACCCTTGATGTAGTCCTATTTTAATTGGAAAGTCACTGGTGTCGCCATCACATGTTCGGACACACGTCACCATATCCCTGTACATATCTTTGATGAGGATGATGTACTTAGTTGGGACTTTGTGCTTTTCCAAGGCCCACCACATGACATTTCTCGGTACTTTGTCATGTGCCTTCTCGAGATCAATAAAGACCATGTGCAAGTCCTTCTTATGCTCCCTATACTTCTCCATCAACTGTCGTAATAAGAAAATTGCCTCCATGGTCGACCTACCAGGCATAAACCAAAATTGGTTTTGGGTCACACTTGTCACTCTTCTTAGGCGATGCTCGATAACCCTCTCCCAGAGCTTCATTGTATGGCTCATCAACTTAATCCCACGGTAATTAGTACAACTTTGAACATTTCCCTTGTTCTTGAAGATTGGTACTAATATACTTCTCCTCCATTCTTCAGGCATCTTGTTTGACCGAAAAATGAGGTTAAAAAGTTTAGTTAACCATACTATTGCTCTGGCACCTAGACATCTCCATATCTCAATGGGGATACCGTCAGGGCCCATCGCTTTACCTCCCTTCATCCTCTTCAAAGCCTCCCCGATCTCTGCCTCTTGAAATCTCCTCACGAAACATCTGTTGGTATCGTCAAATGAGTCATCCAACTCTAAGGTAGGACCCTCATTCTCCCCATTAAACAACTTATCAAAGTACTCTCTTCACCTGTCCTTGATCTCCTCATCCCTCATCAAAAGTTGATCCGTCCCATCCTTGATGCATTTGATTTGGTTGATGTCTCTCGTCTTCCTCTCGCGGATTCTAGCCATCCTATAAATATCCTTCTCCCCTTTCTTCGTGCCTAGTCGCTGATAAAGGTCATCATACGCCCCAACGAATCTCTTGTGGGTTTCATATCCATGAGAGTAGCTGGTTTTGAAATGTTGGCTAGCCGCACCTAACACACCCTCCTCTTTTATCCAGGCTTGAGACTGGCTATGTTAAAATGACTTAAGAAAGTCTTCCAATCAACATAGGCGAAGTTTCGATATATATATGATTAATAAACAGAAACCCCTGCTTTAGAAAACAGAGATTGTAATAAGACAGGCACGACATGTTTCAACTGCCAATTAGAATTTCGGATTGGCCAACATCTTTTTAAAAAAAGATTGGCCACATGCGGCAGTGCAGAGTTGGTATCTAAGGGGCGTGATAGAGGACGGCTGGTCTATGCACATGAGAAAGCGGATGAAAGCAGTGCAATTGGAGGACTCAACTAGTTAGTATCATTCACATAGCCCAGGGAGCTGTCTGCATGCGAAATCAATCTCTTCCTCTGTCATTTCTATCGTCTCATCGCTATCGTAGTGGTCATTATCTGATTTGGTCTTCCTAGAATGCTCGGTCACATGTGAGTTCTTTTGATGCTTATCCTTGTCCTTAGCATCGATGTCCCCACGAGCAAACTCAGCCTGATAGATCTTCTTACACTTGGCTGCTAGTTGACATAATTGTTCTTTGGGCAGAGCTGCGCCTTTTCCTCCTCCATCTAGTTTTAGCAGTTCGTTGACAACATGGGGGACGAAGCTCCACTGCTCTACAACTACCTTAATATCCTGAAAAGTTTTTTTTTCATAAGTCAACCGAGACTAATAATTGAGTTACAATAAAACACATCTCCAGTGTGAGCAATAACAAAAGAACAAGATCCAGCTATTTTGTATATCCATTCCAATTCTTATGTGGATATACTAAATCAAAAGCATAATCTCAACGGCAATGAAACCAGAATAAAATTTGGTCCAGCTATTTTTGCTTTAAGGATTATTGATGACCAGCATCTCAGTGAACATGTGCTCTAGCACAGTTTATGTTGATGACCAGAACTAGTCAATATGCAAATATATTTTGCAAAAAAGAATCAATATACAAATCCATGCACTTTATAAATGATGAACGATATTGCATTCCTTACATTGCCTTGCTCGAGGGATTCTATGGCATCTTGTAGACAAGTGATTACCCCTTCAGAAGCTATGGTGTTCAGTTCACTTGGCTCTGGCTGTCAGGAAAGAAACCAGAGAAAGATAAGTCAGAAAAAAATCAAACGTTAGATTCATATGTGAAAAGACCCTTGGAAACCAGAGGCAGTACAAAAAAAAAAAACACTACAGCATAAATACATGTTTTGTTTTTCATTATTAGGTGCACCCACCTTCTCTTCTTGGCTGTCCAGCCATGACATAGTCTGTGCCAAATCATCCACAGCCCATTGCTTTATTTTTGAGGGAGAAAAGGATTTGTTTGCGGACTCTAAATTTCCTGCCTGTACGGACAAAGGAAACAAGTATTGAGAGTTTGGATCAAAAAAAGCATGCAACAGAATCATCAAAGCTCCTGCGTTCCAGGCATTCGTGTTGCCTTCATCTTGTTCCATCTAGAAAAGTTTTCTAATTTAGGGCATTTTCACTCAGAAACAGGTACCACTGAACAAAATCAATGAATTTTGTAAACAAAAAAAGATCGATCTGGATGCCCTATCCTACCACTACCAGACTCAGCTACTTATTAACTCTACGCCCTTTTTCATGACCTCTTTAACATTTGATGGATGGATTTAATACTTAACAGAAACATAGGCTGTAGATTATCCTGACTGAGCATAAAAATCTGATGCATAGTTGGTTCCAACCTGAATATATACACATCTGATTATGCTACATTCTTACGAAAGGAAAAACAAAGGTATGTTAATGTTTCATAGATACTGATGTTCCTTAGAAAAACAGAACACTTTACATATACATTAAATAGCTAGAAATGCTAAAGCCATCAGATAATTGAAGTATTCAGGTTTGCTGGGAAGTATGTTACAATAATACTCATATCGTATTCAAATAGCCAGCTCCCAGATTCAGAAAATACATCATCTTGTCAATTAATCATAATCATCAAATGAGTTTTTGGTTGTTTCATAAATTAACTTTGAACAGAACAGACCTCCATGGCATCAGAGGTGGATGGCTTGGCACGAGACCGTGGAACTTGCTTTTGATTCCTTTTGCGCGTTTCCTTCTCATCTAAACCAACAGGGACAAATAAATAAATGACATTTTTTTAATTGATTGATTACATGTGAATTCACTGAACTTATACAAGGAAAAGGAGATAAGCACTCAAATCTGCAAGGATGATTCATCTTTTAACAAATTAGTTAATGGGCATCAAATGGTGATTCTTTGATGTTGTCAACATTACAAATTGTCACCGCAGCTTTAGAGAACTGTTAACTAAAAAGGATAAAACCAGTATATTATTATGTCCATTTCAAGGCGGATGCTATGACTAATGCACACCCTTGATTTAATACAATTTCTAGAAAAAAATGTGAAATTGAAGCTAGATGTGGCTAAGTTTATGCAGGAGATTATGAATGCACCATCCTCTGAAACACAGAAGAAATGAAGGATTGTTGTAACATTTGGAATACTGATTGAGAGGGTAAGCTACTAAGCTTAATTTGTTGGGCATCACACCATTAGTGCAACAACATGATACAGTTATACCCCTAGTGTAAGGTTCACAGAAATAGAAAATAAGCACATAAAGAACTATATGATGGGAATACATAAAGGAAATAATGAAGAGCTTTTTGACCACCTAATAAGTGATACGTTATTGGTAAGCTAACATGATCATGAACTCCAAGTGCAAAAGTGTGTGGATACTGGATACTGAGAGTGTATATCAGATATTACTTATGGACATGCATAATAACAGCACCCAAGAGGCCAAAACCAAGATCTTGTGCCCATAAAAGATATTTCTGGTGAAAATTTCTATCACCTTGATAAGTTTCGACAGGCTCCTTAAGTTTTCGCCATGGCTTTCCAGCATGCATAAGGAAAGGTTCAATGTCCACAAGTTTTCTTTGCTTGTGAGACTCAAAGATCCAGTCCTGAGAGAAGGCAAGACCATAAACAGTTCCTTTTTAGCTCTGAAAGTTGGTGGAAATTGGAAAAGGAATTTTTTGCTCGAAGGGGCTTGCCAGAAAGCTCACTAGAACAACAATAGCTGAGAACCCACCTTTGAGACAATGGTTCCATTATCCGCCTCAACTTGTCGAAACTTGGGGGTGTTGAAAAATGCACAAACAAGAAGGGTGCAGTCCGATGTCCAATCAGCTCGATACTCGGCTCCCATGTCCAATGCTTGTGAACGAAGCGTGCTCCTCTCCGGGTTCACAAACCCTGACAGCACAACAACCACCCCGTCCTGCCCAGATGTATGAAATCACCAGTACAGAACAGTATACGATGCATATATCTGATTGTAGCTGTGGTCAATCAATTGATAGGTACCAAAAGTTTGGAGAAATCAGGCCCTTTCTGAGCCTTCTGGGAGGTGCCTGCATGTTTCTTCTTGCTTGAATCGTCCTCTCCATCTTTAGAAGATCCCATCCAAGACGGGAGGCTTCTCTTGGAACCGGACATTTTTTATTGGGAAACCGAACTGCACCACTGTGCTGTTTTAATCTAAAGTCCTAACAAAGAATCGACGTAAGTAAACATAATACATTTATACAACTAACACTTGCAATTAGATCGGGTCCAATTACAGATAGCCAAATAGCTTAGTCAAGGTTTGGGTGCTCGGTTTCGCCCCGGCAGGAAGGGAAGCGAAGGGGCCGGCATACCTGGTGGGTGCTCGTTGCCGTCGAAGGGTGCGACGAAGAACTGGGCACCTGCGCAGGGCAGCGGCAGCGGCGGCGGCGGCGGCGGCGGCGGCGGCGGCAGCACAGTTGTCGCCGAGAGGCGGAGGAGAGGGACACCACACGGACTCACGGAGAGAACGGCGGCGGCGATTGCCCAAGGGCTGTTCGGCCCAGGACCCAGGGGGAGCGCACTCGCAGGGTCCGGCTGCTAGACATGGACCCGATCCTTTTTCAAACAAAACTAATGTGGATTCCTTTTTTTAATAATTATTTCGTTCTCTTTTTTTTTCATCTTCACGTATTTATTCTTTTCGTTCATGCTGCCAACGTTTAGAGGAAATATAAAATTTTAAAATAGTTGATTGAAACCATATTTATTCAAACATTACAATGAGCAAAAGGAATATTTTTATTTTATTAAGGGGAAATTTGTTTCTCATCAAGTTAGAAACTTTTTTTTCGGTTGAACCAGGACAATTTTCTTGTGGACTCTTGGAGCTTTTCTTTAATTTTCGTTTAGATTTTGAATTGTTCGAGAACTGTGGCTTTATATGAAATTGGAACATAGAGAACCTACCATGAAGCTCTAACATTGGAATTGGACTCTATTGGCCATAGAAGTTGGAATATCAATTAGAATAGCCCGTGGCTATTACAAATCCATTTGAACCAAATTAGGGTTCCTTACTAAGGCCTTCTTTATAGACAGTAGAAAAGACAAATGAAATATACTATAGTATTATTATTCGTTTGGGATGATGTCCTTTGGTTTGCATAAATTGCTTGTAGGATAACATACGAAACTTCACATTGCATTCAACTTCAAAGCAAAACCATGAGCAACAAAAGAGATCTACTCATTGTCATTGTTTCGTGTAATCGTGTATCATGTGTTCTCCTATAGCTCATCCAAATCTCGATTTGTATAAAATTCTTTGTGGTTTTCATTATTTCTTTGTTATGCATATGCATTTCTATCCTATTTCTATGTGTTTTACTATTGCTTTATTTTCCAATCCAGTGGTGACTGGACCTCATGCTGCATTGCATTATCTGAAGACCAATTGGATCCGTTTTAAAAATGTAGACACTTGAGTCCTCTGGTCTTTTGAACAAAAAAATGATCACCGGCCACCATCTAAAGGAGCCCAAAACTCGAGCACTGATAGAAGAGAACAAAATTTATATGGTAAAATACATGATTATCTGATGATATTATATTTTTTAATCTGATGATATTATAAATTTTTTAATAACAAGTGTGTATCTTAATAGCATGTTTGGATGCTGTCCACATGCAGCCACCGCAATATAACAAGTGTGACGCTGAAATTACTCGCGAAAGAAAGATTTGGTGTGAAGTAATGTGTTGGCAACAAAATCAGCAGGGAAGACGAGTGAGAGCTTGTGCCACGGCCAAATCGTCGGCCATGAAACAAAAATTAGTGGGCTATATGAATTATGATGCATGTGCGGCACACAGTTTGCAATTGGGGAACACAATAATTTCCAGGTGCCAATTTGAATTAAAAAGTAATAATTAATTAAATTACACACAAAACCTCCCTCATCTGCCAGACACTTTTCCGTTTTCCTCCCTCCCCGTCGCTCGCCGCTCCTGGCTCCGCGCCTGCGCTGCGCCACCGAGCTCGCGATCGGATTCGCTCCCGCTTCGCCGCGCCCCACCAACCCATCGCCGCGGGGGATCTCTAGGGTTTAGCGCAGTCGCCCGGCTCGACCCCGCGCCGTCCTTGCTGCCGCCGCCACCATGGTACGTGGATCTGAACCCGCTCGCTCGCTCCCGAATCTCCAATCCATTCGCCGGTTTTTTCTCGAGGACGTTTGCCCAGAGATCTGACCAATGTTGTTTTCTGCTCGTGTTCTCCGCAGCCGCTCAGGTTGGAGATCAAGGTGCGCCTGCCCGAGCCCGGCCTCACTGGATCTCGGTCTCCACGCCGTCCTTGTACTGTTCGTGCCGCTTTGGTTTTACGCTGATTTCGGTTTGGTTTTTGTTTCGTTTCGTTGCTGGTGATCAGCGGAAGTTCGCTCAACGGTCGGAGAGGGTCAAGTCGGTGGATTTTCATCCCACGGAGCCATGGTAAGTTCAGATTATGTTCTGGCCGTTCACTGAATTCTCAGCCATTGCCGCTTGCTTTTTCTTACCGTTTTTGTTTGTGTGCTTGTTCTTATTGTTGATTATTATACGTGGTTTGCGTTGTGCAGGATCCTGTCGAGCCTGTACTCGGGGAGTGTCTGCATCTGGGATTATCAGGCACAGGTAATGGCCCGAACTGGTTTTCATACCAATGCTAGCAAATAAGATATGAACAAAGCATGACATTAGGTTTTCTCTCATAATGCTGGATCCTTTATTCCATGCCTATTGTTTGGTGCTGACATTCTGTAGAATTTTGCATGTCTAAGTTTCAGTTATGAGATTTAAGAACTTGATGATCGCCTTGCTTAGTTCTCTCATAAATTCATAATATGTTACTCAAGTATATATATGCATTATGGCTACAAACACCACTTTGATTTCTCTGATACATTATTATGCTTGTACACTGAAAAATGCTTGATCCTGGATCAATTTCATTTGCCACCGAGTGGCCCTTCATATTGGCTCCGCTCGCTTCTGCTTGCAGCCACAGCCAGCACTACTGATCATGATGGTTATGTTCTCCCTTTTTCTTTGAGCAGTCTGCATTTCTGTGACCTACGGTGTTAACCTAATGACCTTTTACATTGTTGTATAAGATGACCTTCACCATCATGGTTGTGGGTCTGAACCAATATGTGTCTGAGTTGCGCTGTCCAACCATTGCATATCATGTATAGGCACCTTCAGTTCTGCAAGATCTGTGTGCTTGAGTACAAAATGGGGATTTACGTTATATACAATAAGAAACCAAAATGATTTTGAGAATTATGGGTATGACATGAGAAATAATGTCTCATTTCTAGGAAATTATGATCCAGAGGATCTATGTATCTGTCATGAATTGATATCATTTATCAGTGCAATGTTGTCATTTTACTTATTACGAGTATACATTTTAGGTTGCCATAATAAAAATATAGATGGATTCTGAGAATTTATTCACTGACATGTTTGCTTTTGTGTATACCTTTTCAGGCAATGGTGAAATCATTTGAAGTTTCAGAACTGCCAGGTATCCAAAGCACTTAGATTCATGTGGAAAGACAACTTTTGGCGATCAGGATGATGCTAATGTATATTGTAAACTTATTTTCAGTGCGGTCGGCAAAATTCATTTCAAGGAAGCAATGGGTTGTAGCTGGTGCAGACGACATGTTCATTCGTGTCTACAACTACAATACCATGGACAAAGTTAAAGTTTTTGAGGCTCATACTGATTACATCAGATGTGTTGCGGTCCATCCAACTCTACCGTATGTGCTGTCATCATCTGATGACATGCTAATAAAACTTTGGGACTGGGATAAAGGGTGGATGTGCACTCAAATATTTGAGGGACATTCACACTACGTGATGCAGGTTACTTTCAACCCAAAGGATATTAACACCTTTGCCAGTGCATCTCTTGACCGCACTACAAAGGTATGCCTTTACAATATTATGTAGCGAGATGTTGGTTGTGACTGAGTCACGATGTTGATCTTGTTCATTCATACTTCTTGCTCTAAAATTGCAGATTTGGAGTTTGGGCTCTCCAGATCCAAACTTCACACTTGATGGACACCAAAAGGGTGTCAACTGTGTTGACTACTTCACTGGTGGTGACAGGCCCTATTTGATTACTGGTTCTGATGACTCCACTGCAAAGGTACATTTTTGTACTCGGCTGTATGTTTTGAATGTTTGGCTGCTCTATGCAGTTCTATGATGGTGCGTTTTATGGCAAATAGGTCTGGGATTACCAGACGAAGAGCTGTGTTCAGACACTTGAAGGACATACACATAATATTTCTGCTGTTTGTTTCCATCCTGAGCTCCCTATAATCATTACTGGATCCGAAGATGGCACGGTTCGTATGTGGCATTCAACAACTTACAGGTAACATGTTTTTATTTATCTCCATGTTTGCTTGTTTATGTAGGCAGAGGTCTGTTGGTTTTTCATTGTTACAATTTGGCCATTTATCAATTCTCCATCCTGAAACACAGATCTACTGACTGCCTCATAGACCTGAATACTAAACAACTATCTTGTTTCTCATGCAATTGGGAACAATTTATTTTAATCTAAAGGGCCATGGGCATGACATTGGTATTTAACTTTCTGCTCTTATGATTCAAAGTTCAAATGTATGGTAACTGATTAATTCCATGGTGTGCTAACTTGAATATACAAGCTTATCTGCCATGCCATTGAACAAAAATGTGCTATATTTTACTCTTTTTATGATAGGATATCTTTTTATTATTTCTTATGATAGCTTGCAATTAAACATCTCTCACCAAACCTATCTGTGCGTTACATTGTTCGTTTTTTGCTTGTGTGTCAGGACCTGTCTTACATGCAGATAGCACAATTACATTCTGTGTGTAGTGACATGACTATAAGAAATATGCCTTCTACAAAAAGTACTTAATAAAATGGTCTCGATGAAAGTGCATGCTGTTTTGAATAATCTTGAAAATTCAGTTAGTGATGTTGACCCTGAAATTATGTAGGGTGTGAAACAAAAGGACAGCGGCAGTTTAATGATTTTGCTCGAAATTGCAAAATACCACTTGTTTTTTGAATCGATCTTGGCAGTGGAGCCTGACTTTGGCAGGAGGTGTGGTGTGCACTCCCAGCACCCAGACACAAGTCCAAGTCCTCTTGAACTTGAATTTGGGTGCTTATTCCATATTGACAATGCCTAACCTAGTTCCTCCTAGGTTGGTCGAGTTAAATTGTTCTTGACCCTGTGATAACCTGGAAAATGTCCTATATTGATTGAGTCTGAATGCTGCTTGTGTTACTCTTTGTAATTTCATAATCCTAGATTTTCTTTGTTTTATATCTTGAACCATTTTGTAGACTTGAGAACACACTAAACTATGGCCTTGAGAGAGTCTGGGCTGTTGGATACATGAAGGGATCAAGAAGGTAAGATCATTTGCATTCTGCTTTTGTTTCAACAGTGCAGTCAGTTATAATGAACACTAGTTATTAATGTGTATAGTTGTGCCATTCTGCTAGTAAATCAACTAGAAATCCTGTCTACAAATTGTTTTATGTTTGCTTTAAAGAGGGCCACTAGTTAGCTGAGATCGTTACAGGGAATATAGTATGGTCGATTGTATTAGCGGTTTCAAACTTCATATAAACCCAGTATGTTGATTGATGGATGGCTGCTGCTACAGTTTCATATCTTCTATCCTGATCATTTCTACTCCCTCTGTCCAGGAAAAAAAATGCAATTCTAGCACAGTGTTACATTTTAGTATCTTAAGTTTGACCAATTATGGATAAAAAGTATGAATATTTATTGTATCAAATAAATATCATTAGAATAATTATGAAATGTATTTTCACAATAAATTGATTTGGAGCTGTAAATATGAATACTATTCACTAGAAACTTGGTCAAAGATGAACTACTTTTTCTGGCACGCAACCCATAGTTGCATTTTTTTTTTCTGGACAGAGTATCTTTCTTGCAATGTTCATGCCTGTAGCTCTTAAGTTGTTCGCATTATCTTGTCCCTGTGGTGAGATTTTATCCTTATGTGGTTGCCTATGGGCCCACTATATATTTTCTAATACTGAAACAAGTATACTGTTTGGTTACTCTCTAGGATGGTGATTGGTTATGACGAGGGGACCATTATGATAAAGATGGGCCGTGAAGTACCCATAGCAAGTATGGATGCCAGTGGGAAAATCGTTTGGGCGAAACATAATGAAATACAAACTGTAAATATCAAGACAGTCGGTTCAGGCTTTGAGGTAAGTGATCTGTTTCAGCATAAAATGAAATAATTTAGCAAAGCACTTGTCTAACAGTTTATTGTATATTTCAAATCAGGCTGCAGATGGAGAAAGATTACCCTTGGCTGTAAAAGAGTTAGGAAGCTGTGATTTGTATCCACAGGTACTTTTGGATGTTGCTATGTTCTTTGTATTTTGAAATTTGTTACTATTGTAGGTTTATAGTGTGGTTATTAAGTGGACAATTTTATCTTTTTATTTGGCAGTGCTCTTTTTTAGTTAATCTTGACTGGGGTATAATCTGAATCTGATTGTGAGTAATCATTTTGGTTGATCAGAGCTTGAAGCATAACCATAATGGACGGTTTGTTGTTGTATGCGGAGATGGCGAGCACATAATTTTTACTGCCCTGGCCTGGAGGAATAAATCATTTGGACCTGCATTGGAATTTGTTTGGTCATCAGAAGGAGAATATGCAATTAGGGAAAGTACATCAAGAATAAAGATTTTCAGTAAATCATTTAAGGTACATGGTCTACTTTATCATATTTTTTTTTCTATATATAAACTGGTCAGATGCAAGTTTCCAATTTCTTTATATAATTACCTAAATATTGCCTCTGGTTTTGTGTGCATATTTTACTCTAGTATTCAGTTGATTTTAATTAGTGGATGTTTCACCTAGCCATATCACTTTTCTAGGAGTTGTAGAAGCGAATGTGAAGTTTGTGATCTAGCATTTTTTTGGGAGTTATTTCACAGAAAAGCATATTATAATCTTTTGGTGTTCTCATTGTTTTTTTTATTAAATTATCTGATTTTTTAGGAGAAGCAAACTATCCGGCCTTCATTTTCAGTGGAGCGTATTTTTGGTGGGGTATTGTTGGCAATGTGTTCTAGTGACTTCATTTGCTTTTATGATTGGGCTGATTGTAGACTAATACGCCGAATCGATGTGATTGTTAAGGTGAGTCGAGTATTATTTTTTCTTGGGTGGAAATTTTGTATGTATGAGTTTACTACTCCCTCCGTTCCAAATTGTAGTTCACTTTGACTTTTTTGGTGCATGCATTTTACTATGTATCTAGACATATTATTTATCTAGGTACATAGCAAAATGCATGCACAAAAAAAGTCAAAGTGAACTACAATTTGGAACGGAGGGAGTATTAATTATTAACCTTTCTTTATCATGCGATTATAGAATGTTTACTGGGCTGATAGTGGCGACCTAGTTGCAATAGCAAGCGATACATCATTCTACATCCTCAAGTACAATGTAAGACATCGTATCCTCAAATGATTATTATGTTGTTTCTTTTTCCTTCTTTTACCCACCTCCTTGTGATGTATTGGGATTATAACACAATGACTATGATTTCTGCTTTTTAGAGAGATCTTGTTGCTTCTTATCTAGAAGGTGGAAAGCCTGTGGATGAAGAAGGTATTGAAGATGCTTTTGAGCTGCTTCATGAGGTCAATGAGCGAGTGAGAACTGGAATTTGGGTTGGAGACTGCTTTATCTATAACAACTCATCGTGGCGCCTAAATTATTGTGTTGGTGGTGAGGTAAATATAGTCCACTCAAAAACATTTTCTTGAATTTCTTCCATTTAAGTTCTCTATATGAGCACCTTGTGTGTCATGATTTCAATTGTTTACATAGTTATAAGCTTTATGCTTACAGGTCACTACAATGTATCATTTGGATCGCCCTATGTACCTATTGGGATATCTTGCGAACCAAAGTCGAGTTTATCTTATTGACAAGGAGTTTAAGTGTGTTTTCTTGAAAACAATGTTTCCTTTCCTTGTAGCATATGTTATTAATTTCTATGGCTAACATATAGGCTTTGTACAGTGTCATTGGGTACACATTACTTCTGAGTTTGATTGAGTACAAGACCCTTGTGATGCGTGGGGATTTGGAACATGCAAATGAAATTTTACCATCCATACCAAAGGCGCAATATAATAGGTTTGTAATGACCAGTTTGTTCCAAAATATCATTTTTATGCTCCCTTTTTTTCTAATTTATCTACGCTTTTAGACCCATTTTTTATTTCGTGGAAGACAGGTTATATGCTAAATTGATGTATATAGTAGTGTCACATTACTGTCCTGATCTATGTCATATCTAAATAGGCTCTTTTCAGGGTAATATTTTTGTTGTAATAACTAAATATTGTTTTTTTATCTTGTGTATGTTCAGAATTTACCGAGTTAATATACTTAGTTTTCTTCACCCTTTTTGTGTATCTTGTCCAACTTCATTTAAAGTCTGTTCTCTTCTAACCTCAGTTCTTGTTTCTCTTTCATATGGCAGTGTTGCTCATTTTTTGGAATCTAGAGGTATGTTGGAAGAGGCTCTTGAGATAGCCACCGATGCTGACTACAAGTTTGACCTAGCTGTGCAGCTAGGAAAATTAGAAGTCGCAAAGGTACTGATTATATTGTCACTTTTTGTTTTCCTTATACAGTAAACTATATTTTGAGGTAATGTATACTGCATTGCTGCAAAATTACTAAGTAACATATATTATAATTTATAAGATCTCTCATGCCTATTTACTTTACAGGCTATCGCCATAGAAGCACAAAGTGAATCGAAATGGAAGCAGTTGGGCGAGCTTGCCATGTCCACAGGCAAGGTTGGCTGTTAAACCTTACAAAAGTTTGTATTTGACATTTCAATAACTATATTGCTAGGAAATAAGTTTTTAAGGATGGGATACCTCTTGTGTGGTGTGATGTTTGTTTTTTTGTGATCAAATAGTTTTGGGCCAGGCCTTTTATCTTCTCAAAACTTCAACGGAACATGTTTTTCTTGCCAAAACTCTCCATGCGAGTGGGAATGGGCAATGGCCAATATTGCAACCGTTTGATGTCAATTGAGACATGACCTAAATTGAACTTATCCTATCTGCATTAGCTCATGAATGATAGCTTATTGGCATGGGTATTTCACAACTCTACATTGCAGCTAGAGATGGCGGAGGAATGCCTTCTTCAAGCGAAGGATTTAAGTGGCTTGTTGCTACTGTACTCATCTCTTGGAGATGCTGAAGGAATTGAAAAGCTTGCTTCTTTGGCTAAAGAACATGGAAAAAACAATGTTGCTTTCCTCTGCCTTTTTATGCTTGGTAAAGTGGAGGATTGCATACAGTTGCTTGTAGACAGGTAAATCTTGTTTGCTGTGATTAAATCCTTGTTTTTGGTGCTCTTCCTTTGAGAGCTAAACATTATATTGTGTATCCTGCAGTAACCGTATACCTGAATCTGCATTAATGGCGCGATCATATCTTCCTAGCAAAGTACCAGAGATAGTAGCAATCTGGAGAAACGACCTCAGTAAAGTAATTTCTTCATGTTCTCATCTTAGTCTTCTTTCTGAAAAGTGTTGCGCCATTAGAAAAAAAAAATTCATGCTATGATCATTTTTTTTGTATGTACCTTGTATGCAGATTAATCCAAAAGCTGCGGAGTCTCTGGCAGATCCTTCTGAATATCCAAATTTATTTGAAGACTGGCAGGTTGCTCTAACTGTAGAAAAAAGCGTTGCCTCTCAGAGGTAACATTATCGCACAAACTACTACGTTGTGTTCTAGAATATTGCTTATCAGAAGTTAAAAAGAAAAAGAAAATACATTGAATCACAGAAACTGCTTAATGGTTCCAGAGAGTAGTGTCACAAATATTTTATGAAATCTGCCTGAGTTCTGGTGACCTCATAGCTTTTGGTTAAGTAAAATTTTTGCAATAACATAAGACTTTATGTGCAGGGGCCATTATCCTCCTGCTGACCAGTATTTGAATCATGCTGAGAAGTCAGACATGACTCTTGTGGAAGCTTTCAAAAGGATGCAGGTGACGGAGCATGAGGAACCTGAAGATGCAGCTGAGGAAAATGGAGAACCTGATCAACAGGTATCTCATGTGCATTCTGCTTATTGTCCATTTTCAACTACACAGCAGTAGGCACTATGGAGTTTTTTTTAGAAACTTGATATATATACTAATCCAGTTTCACATTGGCCCATTCCTTATGTCTTGATTGATATTCAATTATTTCATTATTTGTCCATGTCAACGACTGTAATTTTTGTTAGCTTTCGGAATAATGAACATAATTGTTCTCAGGCATCGGAAGAGAATGAAATGCAGAACACAGATGATGCTGATGAACCTGAAGAGACAGATTTGTAAATGGAGATGAGGGTGAGGAACAGCACGGTACGGACAATGAAGGATGCCCAATTTCCGTGCCGTCAAAATCAGTGAATCGGGTGGAGAGCCAGTTGTAAGGAATAGTGTTTGAATAATTGTTGTAAAGGTACCATAGCCATGACTTCTAGGAGATCAGAGTTTTTTTTGGCCATTCATTAGCATGTGCTTCATTCATTAAGTGAAAATTGGAAATTACATAAGATTCATTCAAGTAATTCATGGATTATCAGCGAATCCCACGAGCACATACAAACAGCAAGAACATACGAAGAGGGTGGGCTCCAACTTACAACCCTAGCTAGCTGAACCTAATAAAAGTAGACTTGACACTATGGCACACAACAGGGTAGTGTAGCTGCACAACCATACACGGCGGTAAAGCATCCGCCAATACTACGACCATCAACGTGGCAAAGCATGATTGCTTCCGCCAATACTACGACCATCAACGCGGCAAAGCATGATTGCTTGTGGGCCGAAAGTTTTGCCCCTTTATCATTCTATCGGAATGCTTGTTTTTTTATTTTGAGATTACACAGTACAACGTAGATGCTCAACACGCACGCACACTCACCTCTATAAACACACCTGCCTGATCTCATTAACCATCATACTCTTGTTATCACTTCTAACGTGTCTTGAAGCAACAGTACCACATTATCAAACTTTGAGACATCTCTTTCTTTCTGCAGGTGACCAGCATAATGTTAGCATTACCTTCAATACATGAATTGATCATCTGTCTTAACAAGTTGAAATATTGAACTTTTCAAATAGGAGAATAGTTGAGTAAATGAGTAAAGTAGTAACATTGCATTACCAAGGTAGATACAAGCTCCACAAATTTCTTGCAAAGAACTGGGATGGGAGTGCGCTCATTCTAAAATTGGCAAGGAACGTATTCTTTGCAATATTAGCTTCTATTTCTTTTATTATAAATTCTAATCTGCTAGGCGTCCCTCCACGTCGTCATCCGCTACAGCTGGCCATGGATGAATCTGATGGTAGCGCGTCCTCCGAACCATCAAGCCTGTGTGTGAGAGGAGACAAAGCGGTGTGCCGGTGTGGGCGTGTGGCCAGTTCCTGAGTCATCTTCTTCAAAAACAGTTATCATGTCAACTGACGAACTCTTTTCCAGTGTCGTTCTAGCTTATGGAGATTCTTTTCTACGGCGGTGACGGACGGTGGCTTTCGGTTTATTTCGTCAGAAGTGCGCTCTGCTGCGCTACGAGTGATCTCTGAATGTTTCCCGTTTTGTACGAACACAACTTTCAGCTGTTCTATGCTGAAATCTGCAGGCATCCAGTCACCTTGGCAGAGATGTCAGTTGTACATGATGCGGCATTTCAGCATCAGAATATTTTTTTATGTGCCATTGATTTGAAACAACGAACACGGTACAAAAAATTATGTGCCCAATAGCAGGGTAAAAAAAAATTGGGCAACGCTACATTATGGCTGGTCTAACAGTATAATTTCTTAGTTATCAGTAAGGTCGAATGATGAGGTGACACTGCATTCTCCGATCAAGACTATATCATGTATAAATAACAACATGTTACCAGGTCACTGACAATGCAAGACTTTATTATAGAGTCCAAGATTATTTATTACCCCTTATTTATGATATTTTGTCAATGTGGCAGCATATTTATTGAAAAAAGAGAGAGAAAAATAAGACTCCAAGTCTTATTTAGACTCCGTCCACAGTGTTCGAGGTAGTAAATAGTTTTAAACTTTATCATAGAGTCAGCATTATGAGTGTCCTAGCAGCTTAGAATTCTCGCAACCATCAGCATTAAGTAGGCATTGGTAAACAACCAAAACAGATTCCGATAATACATGGGCAAAACTTTCGACTCACAACTGCAATCATATACTACACATAACCTTGTCGAATAACATCATCGCAATGGATAGCTAAAGCGGAACTGGCAAAGCCATTGAGGCCACCTCTTTCAAATGAACCCCAATATTGACATGTGGAAGCATGCTACACCTTTGGACATCCAGCGATGACTTCTAGGAGATCACAATTTTTGTTAGCTATTCATTGGACAAACTAGGGCCACATTTAGGCGTCGACCAAGGCTGGATCTAGCGTTGGGGAGGGGGCTCAAGCCCCCCCCTCCTCCGAATCTATGGACCAAGGAACAGAGTAATCATGGGATTCTTTTGATTTTAGAGCAACGTGATTCTTGAGGACAACAAGGTTGGACATGAAACCTGCGAGCGCGAGAGATGAGAAGCAAGGCTCTAGGACAACGAAAGTCAAATCCTCCGGCGTGTGTGCAATGAGGTGTTGTTCCAACGCGACGTTCAGCGAGATTTACATGTACTCCCTGTGTCTAAAAACATGCATTTATCGGAAATGCGCCGATTAAACTATGTTAACTTTGACCTAATTTATAATAAACAATATTAGTACTTATTTGTCGAAATAAATTTATTATAAAAATATATTTTGACTGAATATTATAAAAATATATTTCATCATTCTAATGGTACTTATTTTGTCTTATAAGTGCTAGTATTTTTCATATAGTTAGGGGCCAGAATACGAGAATTGCAAAAAAAAGAAAAAAATTGACGGAGGGAACGGCGGCAGAGAAAACAGAATGCCGGCGTTTGAGAGCACGTCCCTCGCCATGCCGTTCACACTCACAGCAGTCAGCAGTACGTTGCTTGTCAGACAGAGACACCGGCCAGCGAGCTTCTGTTGAAGCACAAATATGACAGGGACAGGCACTGGCGACACATGCGCCTGCCACTCGGCATTCACGAACGAACATCCCGATCAAACTTCGCTGTGGGTGATCACGTGGCGTTTTGTTGTTGTTATCTTCAGGCGGTTCCGACATCCGACGGCGGCGGCGCAGCAGGGATCTCTTGAAGATTGCGTGGATTTGTTAATTTTTGGACATATTGCGTTGAGGTTTCAGTTTCAGAGATGGGGGGCATGATGTATGCCCGCACCGCACGGCTTAAACTGCTCCTGAACGGCTGAACGTGCACGCTTTATTCCTTGTGGAAGCGACAACTAACAAGTACGTACATGTACAGCAGATTCAGTCATCCAGAAGATCAGATCTCACACGGCCTTTTGGTTTTGGCCAACAGAATCAAACTCAGATCATACTTGGCCACGGACGGGTTCAATTCAAACTGTAGTCTTTCTATTCCATTCCACGGCGCAGCTGGATTCAGAAGACTGTCTCTGAACGAACCTGATGAACCGCAGGTTCGAACATGTACTTAGCTAGCCGATCTGACTGAATCTGATGCTCAGTGCTGCAGTATATATGTACTGTATCTAAGATCTCCTCTGGACGTTCAGAGTTCACACCATAATGATAATAGCATAATGAAAGCTGCGTTCACAGAAACCATAAAAAGATTCAGACAACGATATGATGCCCATTTGACGAACCGATGTGTATCCATTGTGCTTGTGGGTCGCACCATGGACGACTGTCCTTTCTCTTCTCATCATGAGCTTGAGCTCCACTCCAGGCCTGCACGCAGGTACTGTAGTAGTTACCCGGAGAGGAGCGCAACGACTGCCATGGTGAGATCATTTTACAGATGGCCTGCGACTGCGATGGTGAGATCATTCTTTCATCTTTTATCGAGCAACCTGCGTGATTTATACCTCGCCGGAGGACAAACTTTGCCGCGTTCCACACATTTAATTTGATTATATATCACTTGTTGCGTACTATAGTACTAGAGTTCTACTTCACACGCTCATCAAACTCTTTTATTTGACTCCAATTGTCCATTTGTGAACTACAGAGATGTACTTTCGGCACCTTGTTGCTACTTTCTATCAGCAACTGCTTATGACTAGTCAAATCCAACCTTAAAAGTTTCACTTAAATAGTAATCGAATCTATAAAATATCTAAAACATTTGTGATAAGAGGAAACAGCTCATGATGATTGATTTATACTGTAACATGCCTACTAGTGTAGTGGATAGTACTCCTACTAGATAGACAGATACTCGCGTCGCCGCTTCCCCAACAGTATGAACTGAACGAGCAGTGTCTACTGTGGTGTGTGGTAAAGGAGATTCGCCACTGGTCGTCGCCGGCTCGCCGCTCATCACATCATCTTCACAAGTCCGATGGCACTCGAACGGCTCATAATTAGTCATCAGTTCTCTCACACTCTGACTGCATCAGCGCATTTCTACGTGTTGTGTCAACTGTGAAGCCATTTTTTTGTGTCAACGAACAGGCTCACGAACGAATACGTACACGTACGTACGTTGCTGTTGTTCCATCAGTTGTTGATCTAATAATCTTGCATGCCGCGAAGTCAATAATCGATATCATTCATATATTATACATAAGTTTTTCTTTCTACGAACAAAAGAGAAGAAATAAAGAGGAAAATTTGACCTTTGAACGTAAGCAGAGCGTGCATCTTTTCCCCTCATATGTTAACTTCCATACAAGATGTTCAAGCTAATTATATATAAGGGCAAGTGGTTTCCTTAGCCAAATTAAATGAGATATAGTACTAATTCTTCTACACCAAAAATTGTTCGAAGAAAATTCTTCTACACTAAAATATATAGAAAATTATAGGCGTGCAATAGGGGACACACGGATGTGTAAGTGTGGTGTATGCGTATTGTGTCATTGTGATGTGTGTGTATTTATACAAATCAATATTATAGTCACAAAACAAATGATTAAAATTACTTTTTCAATAAACCTATGATAAAATGAACAAAATTAAGCTAGCCATATCAACCCTGCTCTAGCACGAGATTGAACCATCGGAGACGTATAATTAAGCATCATAAGTTCGTGTTTAATACCTACAATTTATCAAAATTATTACTTATCGTGCGCTCACTTTATGTTTATCTAATACCAATATATACTCAGGCAGAATCTGTTTAGCAATGTCATCTTTCCATCTAGTAGTTTATTTCCACCACATATATATATATATTTTTTTTGTAATGGCCTGTTGGGAAGTATTAGCCGGAGGACACGTGGCCATAGACTAGATTGTAGGTAATTCGACGGCTACCTTCTCGTACATTGAGGAGATAGCCTCAAATGGACAAGACAAGCTGGCTAGAGTAAGGATAACACACGTGGGGTTCACATTTCAAAATTCAGAGAAAAGAAACACATGGTCATTGCCTAGCATGGAGCACTACTCTATTAGGATTTCCTAGTTTTGGTGCTCCACGCTTCTATCTATTTGAGGCGAATTTGCTGGCCTACGGTTTCACGTTGCCTCTAATATTACATTCTCACCACAATTAGGGTTGGCAATAGATGGATTAGATGCTATAAATACGTGTGCATTTTGTTACAGAGTGACTGCTAGCGCTCGCTCGATGCCATTTTCTCTGCAAATGTATTCAAAATGTTCCTCAAGAGATTTGTTAGAAAATTTAGAGATAGGGCACCTTTTGGAAGGAAGATGTAGTCTTTTGACTCCATGCATGGATATAGATGTAAGTACCACTGTATCTATGCTGTAAGTGATAAACATGCTTTATCATCATTGAAATGTAGCTGCTGGTATAATGGCTTCGTTCTGGGTGCTCTTGCCACAACTGATGGTCCAGAAGCTGCTTCAACACGAGTCAAGATAAAGTGCACTAATCACCCACTTGCTTTTAATTTGCATTATTCTCCTAGTCTTGAGATTAAGGCTAATAAGTTATTGTTATGATTCTTTATGCTAGGATTTCTAAATTAACAAAAGAAATTCCTTCCCATTAAGTGGCACATATAATGGGGTGCCTCGCTCTGTGATCAAAATTTGATACTATTTAGCAAACTATCATGCTCTTACCAATGATTTGATCAGGCAATGTGTTGAGCATCCATTTCCCATTAAATTATTCAGAGTTGGAGAATAAATGTCTTCCTTAGTTTGTCTTAACAAAGCCCTTCCTCAAAGGAAAACGACTATATATATAGCTGGGGTACTGGGTATACGGTATACCGCTACATACACACTCTACACATGTTATACTTAATTGCCTTAGCACACGTGTGGGACCCAGTGCACAGTGCGTACACGTGGCACACCTAACGCTTATTACTAGTACTAAATGATAAAAGTTTGTTTCAGGATAAATAATGTCCTGGATATACATACAAAGTGAGCCTATACTGATCATTCCACACAGCATTTTAATCTGATGATTAAATTTGGCCACCACCCCGCTAAACACAAAGTGATCCAGGCCCAGGAAGCTAAACCCCACCAATTGCGTGACTGAACCATGCATTCCAGACTCCAACACCCAAGAGGTGTTCCTTTTTTTTTTGAGGGTGTTCTTTTATATGAGTAATGAATCTAACAAGTGGTTTTTTTTTGTGCAACACAACAATCGTGAAAACTAGATTTTAAATATGTCATGATGGATGCAAATTTTTAGGTCTATTATTATCGTAGACATGGATAAAAATGTTGCATTGTATTTATTAGATAAACCACTTGTCACAGATCAATGTTGAGAAAAAATTGTGGAGACATGAACCGACGGTTTCTGGAAGATGCAAAATTCCATCTTATCATATTGAGTCGAACCTAGGTCTAGGAGGTGCCCTGGAACTACCTCACCTATAGTTGTTTGAAAAGACATGCACATGCATTTATCGCTAACAACGATTATTTTATATATTATGTTTTTTAAAATTTTCTATTTGTGCTTTTCTTTAAAAATCAAAAGCATAAATTTCTTAGACATTGCATTCTAAGAGGTAAGAACATATCCCGTTTTGAAAACTTGGGTGGAGTTGGTTCTCTTACAGATTCTAGAGCAAAGTTGTTAATATATGTTAGTCCAAAAGTGTAGTTTCTTGTGTTCTAATGTAGATTCCAATTCAAGAAAGGGCAGACACGACACTAGCCAGAAATACACAAAGGTGATACTAAGAATCAAGCTTTTTTTTCTTTAATATATATCTCTTTGTATATGGAACGCCTATTTTATCTTTATTGAAGGAATGAACACCTATTTATCTTAGTGAAAGTAAAAACACTTATTTGGTGCCATGTAACTCCATGTTTTATGGGTTTAAAATTTAAGCTTAGATTTTTTTGTTGTTGTTGTCATGTATCAAGCCAACAACGTAGCCTAGTGGTCTCTTGTCATATTGGAGTATATATATGGAGTTGTGGGAATACAAAACTCTAGTGGTCGACTTACGTCCACTCTTATCGGACATAGTCTAGTTAGGCACATGTTATTTTTCTAGTTTTTTATATATGTCAAACAACATGATTCTATAGCAGATTATCAATAAGCCGAATCCAAGGCTTTTCATCGGTGTTCAAAAAAGCAGATTCCACCAATGACATAGAAATTAACCACAGCTCCTTTTATTATCTACCAACCAAACACGCACCTACATCAGCGCACACTCTATCTCTTTTCTGCCCCTTCCTAGTAAAAATAGGCTCTGTCTTATTCTAGTGCAAAACAAGTTTGTTTGTTTTTATGCTAGGACGTGTAATAGAATATAGTTCATTATTATCACTTAATAGAGTTTTGAGTAATTAAAATCCCATTATATTATTAGTTAAATGATTTTTCTAACATTCTATTTATGTTTGCCTTTAAAATCAAAAGCCTAACTTTCTTAGACATCACATTTGTAAGAGGTATGATTGTAATGAACATATCCCTTTTGAAAACTTGGGTGGAGTGGATTCTATTACAGATTCTAGAGTGGAGTTGTTAATACTTTACTAGTCCATTGTTGTTTCTTGTGTTTCAATGGAGATTCCAATTCAACAAATGGCCGACACAAAACCAAAAATTCACAAAGGTTAGCCTGAGAATCAAGTTCTTTTTTCTTTCGTATCTCAATGAATGGAAACACTTGTTTTATCTTGCTGAGATAGTCACTTTTTATTTACTGAAATGTAAAGGTTTTATTGGTTTAAAAATCTAAGTCTTGCATCTTGTTGCTGCTGCCTTGAATTAAGCCAACAACGTAGCAGTGCATTGTTGGTTGGTCTCTTGTCATATTGGTGAGTGACGTCATATAAGAGTTGTAGGAATCAAACTCTAGTGGTTGAGTGACGTTCACCCCAATTTGACACGAGCTATTTCGCTTCCACAGATCAAATGGACAGATTCTGCAGCAGCAGATTGTCTATAAACAGAATCCAAGACCTTTCATTGGCTCTTCCAAAAAGCAGATTCCAACAATCGCACACAAATTAACCACCACCACTTCATCTCCCACCCAAACAGCCGTGCTAGTTTCGCATATACTCCCTTCTTTTTTCCCACCCCTCCCTGTAAAAATAGACCCAGGTCTCATAGCAAAAACAAAAATGCCTGAATTGCCACGGAGCAATTCCCGTTTCATTACTTTGAGAACAACTACAACAACTGGTCACATCCTTCAAAAACTCTTCCCCTCCATCCCCTGCATCGGGTCGGAGATCGGAGGAAGAAGAGGAGGCGGCCATCACCATGTTATTCGTCCTGCTGCCCTACCACTAGCATCAGTACCAGTAGTCCATCTCAATCCCCTAATGGCCGGACCACGACGGCAGCCTCCTCCGAGAAGCGCTGGCTTCTTCTACTGCTGCTGCTTCTGCTGGCCAGAGGACCCCCGTGCTCCTCCATCCTATGCTCAGGGCTGCATCGTCGCTTTGCATGCCCCCGCCGCGACGGCCTCCGCTACGCTGAAGAAGAGGCGGTCCGACCCGAACGCCGCCCCCACCGCCGAGTTGAACATCCTTTCCGCCACCGACCCCACCGGGTTCCCCAGCACCAGCTGCAAAATTCATCAGGAGAGGCTCATTCATGTTAGACATTGTCATGAGAGGAGTATTTGGCGATTTCGTTCTTCGATCGAAATGAGTATCTTGCACAGCAGAGACTGTACCTCGATGTTTCTCTTGTCCAGCACTTTCTTCAGCTCCGACAGCGCGTCTAGACCGCTCGTGTCGATCGCCGCCACGGCTGCAAGAATTCAATCAACAAGATTAACTAAAGATTCACATGATGACACGAAGCAAGAACTTGCAGGCAGCAGCTCACCGCTCATGTCGAGGACGACGGTTCGGATGGAGGGGAGGTTGGACTTGAGCGCGCGCTCCTCCTCGTCACGTAGGAACCGCATGACCCGCTCCACCAAATACATCGAGTTAGCAAAATAGATCGCCGACTCGACGCCGACGACGAGGAACGCCGGCACGCGGACGGCCTCGCGGTACTGGACCACGCTGCGGTAGCTCTGCGTCCCCGGAACCAGTCCCTCCACCACCAAATTCGGCCGGGTCACCTGGAGCAGGATCTTGAACAGCGAGATGCCGACGGCGATGGCGAGGCCCATCTGGACGGACACCAGGAGCACGCCGAGGAACGCCGACACGCAGGCCAGGAAGTCCAGCTTGTCCACCTTCCACAGCTTGGCGGCGCCGCGCACGTCGATGAGCCCGATCACCGCCGTGATGATGATCGCCGACAGGATCACGTTCGGGGTGTAGTGGAACAGCGGCATCAGGAACAGCAGCGTCACCAGCACCGTCGCCGCCATCACGATGTTGGACATCGCCGTCTTGCACCCCGCGCTGTAGCTCACCGCCGACCGGGAGAAGGAGCCCGTCGTCACGTAGCAGGAGGTGCAGGAGCCCGCCATGTTCATGATCCCGATCGCCATCATCTCCTTGTTCCCGTCCAGCTGGTAGTTGTTGATGGACGCGAACGTCCTGCCCACTGCAATCCCTTCCTGCATTTTTCATTACACATCTCCTTGAGCTAGCTGGCTAGGTCAAAATGAAAAACTTTCATGCAGTTTCATGGAAATTTGTCTTACAGTTAAGGACAAGATGCCTGTCATGACCCCTGTTTTGATCGCCACCGCCACGTAGGAGCCACTGAAGGTGAGCATGTTCGCTGATGGAGGGTTCACTCCCCTGGGGAGGACGCCAATCTGTGTTGAAACACTCAACAATTTAACTTCTAAGAAAAAAAACTTACAGATGAATTAACGAACAATGATTGGTGAGGTCCGAAGGGAACTGAGATTCAGTTATACTGAAGATATATAGCACTTACAACACTGATGCTGGGGGATTTCCAGATGTAGGAGAGGATGGTAGAGATGATCACTGACGCCAGGGGAGCAACTGCTGCTACCAAGAAAAGCTTTGGATTCCTCTGGCTCTGGAAAAAAAAAGAAGATATAGCCAACAAAATTAGCGATTGATAAGTTTGTATGTCATTTATTGCTTTTATATAATCTCAACAAGACAAAATAGACAGATTTGTGTACTGTAAATTACGAGTAGATACTAGAATTTTTTGGAGTATAAATAAATAAATCATGTAAAAAGCTGTTGATTTTGGAGGCACTGATGTTTGAAGATTTCTCAGGCATGGCCCCAGCAGAATGGAATTCTCAGACTGACATTTTTATACCAAGTGACAAGGAGCAGCGTCCTTCTTAAGCAATTTTATCTGCACACCTAGCTAAAAGAGTGATGAAACTGTAGCCACTTGTCATGAGTGATGGCGAATCTTATGGAGGTGCTTGTCAATCCTTTTCTGGAGATATTAGGGAAGTGTTGATATATCATGCACAGATGGCCATGGCCAACTTGCTGCATATTGACACATCAGAAGCCAAATCAGACGCATTCTCCCCAAAAAGGGCATTGGGCGAGGTTCCACTGGTGCTTTGTCAGAATAGATTCTAAAGCCACAAGCACACGTCTTACTCTATCTGATCTGATCCATGTGGTTGAGCCATGTGAATGCTGCTCGCTAACATTCTATCTACACATACAATTGATACTTTGCAAGTTCACACCAGACTATAACTATTCAAACAAAGTGCTGCTTGAAAATACATGTGTGCTTCAGCAATATATTGCTTGGTTCTTATTAATTCACAGATAAAAGAAAACAGTGGTGCTTTAATTTTTAAAATAGAAGGGAAACAAAATGATGCTTTGAACTGTTCCCAATTTATAAGTACACAACCTTAAAGAGGAAACACTTTTTGGCACATGTTTCAGTCCATTGATAGCTAGCTTTGGAAGATTAGGCCTGGGTAAGGACAACTTTTCTTGGCATACCAACTGTTTAGTTGGATCAAGTAACTCTGAACCAAGTATACTGAATAAAGCACATCTAGCTTGGGTAACTAACTGAAACCGTTCAAAAGATCCTAAATTAGGGAAACCAGGCCATGCTGTTTTTTATTATAGAAAATATTTCTTTTACAGCATCAATGTGTTGAACTTATTAGGATTCTATTTGCAATAAGGTAAATGGATATTGAAAGGAATTAAATTTCTTTTTGAGTGGGGTGGGTGAAGGGATATATGTCAACATTACTAGGTCCCAAGAAGCAGGAGCTGGCTCTTAATTAATCACCCCCTGAATTATTGGATATTTCTTAAACTATATGCAGTGGAGTCAAAAATTCTTTGTTAGTGGCAGGCACCCTTTGGGCCCCTCCATAAACTCAGGGTAAGAATCACCACCTTCCCTTTTTGCAGCCCCATCTTCTTTCCTAGAAGCTAAGCTAAGCTACCATGGTCAGAAAATCGTAGAGAATTTTGCCGACTGATGATTAACTAATCAATCTAGCTGCATCTGCCCTGTAGCAAATTTTTTATTGAGAAAAGGGACAGAGATCAGATTCTACCCGGTTTAGTTTACACCGGTCGGTGTCGCGGGAGAAATGCGAAACCACTTGTACAAATAGGTCTGTCAGTCTGTGTCACATTTTGTATGTGCAGCTACTGTTACTCCGCCTAGCTTTATTTCTCTCTTACCAGTAATAGTAATTAGTTGTTTAATCTTAGCAATTTCATCTTTTGCCTTTGTTCTTTGATGAGGATTGTGGTAACTTATTAGATGTAAATGGAATCTAGTACATGGTTCAGAAGAAATATACATAGTAAAAAGGTGAAATGATGCATACTCAAATGATTCAAGAGCTTACGATTTGGCGCGTGAGGAGGAGGATGGCGAGGAAGGCGGTGCCCATGACGATCGTCTGCCATTTCCACTGCATCATCGTCGTCACGAGCACTTGTGAGAACGAGGACGATTTTGTTGCGTAGCTGGTGAATTTTTTCCCAGACGCATGCAGACAGGCTTGCTGCTCTGTCGTCATTGCCGACCGGCCGGATCACGAGATCGGCGGACGACGACAGACAGAGCACGAGGACGAGGACGAGGACGTACCTCGTCGTGGCGGTTGACGACGGAGCGCATGACGTCGACGAAGCCCATGTGGGAGGTGAAGTGGACGATGCCGAGCAGGCCCTTGAGCTGCTGCAGCGACACGATGACGGCGGCGCCGCCCATGAAGCCCGTCAGCGTGGGCTTGGACAGGAAGTCGACGATGAAGCCCAGCCTAAGGAACCCCAGCGACGCCTGGAGGACGCCGGCGAAGAAGGTGGACGTGAAGGCCAGCTGCAGGTACACCATGGGCTGCTCGTCCGGCGACACGGCCTCGTGGAGCATGGACCCCATCACCAGCGACGCGATGGACACCGGCCCCACCGCCAGGTCCCGCGAGCTCCCCAGCAGCGCGTAGATGAGCGGCGGCACGAAGCTGGAATATAGGCCGATGATCGGCGGCAGGTTGGCGAGCTTGGCGTAGCTGATCCCCTGCACGGCGACGGCGACGGCAACCGTGTTAGTAGAGCTAGTTATTGCCCGCCGCACGATTCTGGGCGGTGCCATAAAAAACCGTGCCAAAAGTAGCTAGGAATTGAATGAAGGCGAGGAGAAGAAGGGGCCGGAAAGAGAGCAGAGGAGGACGTGCCTGCGGGATGGCGAGGCTGGCAATGGTGAGGCCGGCGACGAGGTCGGAGCGGAGGAGGCTACGGTTGTATGCGGACCCCCACTGGAAGATGGGGAAGAAGTACTGGAGCGCCAGCACCGCGCGCCGCGCCGACGACTGGTGCTTGAACTGGTGCAGCGGGTCCTCGGGGAAGAACACCTCGGCGAGCCGCTGCCGCAGCGCCTTCGCCGTCGTCCGACGCTCCGGCACCGACACCTTGTGCAGCTCCAGCACCGACACCGACGACGCGGTGCCCTGCCGCGTCACGGGCGCTGTGGGTGGCGGCGGTGGCGTTTCCGACGACGCTGCCGCGGCGGGCGGCGGCGGCGCCTCGACGTCGTACGACAGGCTGTCCACCTTGTTGTTCACAACCATGCCGCCGGCTGGCTGCTGCTGGTCGATGGCGTGCGTGGTCCCCGTCGGTTATTGTCGCCGGCAAGGGCGGCGACCGACGACGCGCGCGTGGGCGGGCTTGTCGATTTGGGCTTTTGATTCGTGCTCTGGCTGGCTTTCCCTCCTGCAACGGCAGGGGAGTGGAGAGGGAGAGGAAGGAAGGTGTTTGGTTTGTTGTTGGCTTGCTGGATGGATTCTGCGGAGGAGGACGACGAGGCCGCGGCGCCTTTTATAGGGAACGAGCCTGGAGCGAGCAACACGAGAGAGACCGCGAGAGGGGGGGAGGCGGGACGAGCGAGAAGCCAAACCCCGGTTTGGGTCGCATTCACACGCACGGACCACGGTCCACGAGTGAATCAAGAACCAAGACGAGAGAAGAGAAGAGAAGCAAGGCAGAGACTACGACTGACTCGTGGTTAATTTTGGGTGAGCCTATTACTGGCTCAATTGTTTTGGAGGAGCTGAGGCATAATGTGAAGGCATGGGATTAATTAATGGAGTATACTGTGGAGTATCTTGTAGGATTTGTTTTTCTGTTAATAATTCTTCTTATTAATTGGTATAGATGGTTCAAACCAAGTAGCTAGGTTGGGATGAGCTGACTCTAGTTTTGGTGGTGTTTGGCTTCAAGGCTTGAGAGGTTGGATACCTCTCGTAACAGAATATTCCTTGAAGATGCGGGTTTAAACGGTTACGCGAATACGCTGCCGCTCCCGTTCAAGCTACAATGAGGGTGGTAGGCACATGCACGGACCACGGTCCACGAGTGAATCAAGAACCAAGACGAGAGAAGAGAAGAGAAGCGAGACTACGACTTGTGGTTAATTTTGAGTGAGCCTATATTACTGGCGTAATTGTTTTGGAGGATTTGATTTGAGGCATAATATGAAGGCATGGGATTAATGCAGTATAATGTTGAGTATCTTGTAGGATTCATTTTTCCATTAATAATTCTTATTATATTAATTGGTATAGATGGTTTAAACCAAGTAGCTAGGTTGGGATGGGCTGACTCTAGTTTTGGCGGTGTTTGGTTTCAAGACTTGAGAGGTTGTATACATCTCGCAACGGAATATTCCTCTAAGATGTGGGTTTAAATGGTTACATGAACACGCCGCCGCCCCCGTTCAAGCTACAATGAGGGTGGCAGGCACAGACGAGGTGTAGCGCTCGGGTGGGGAGGCGCACTTGTAAGCGAGCGAATTGTAGTCTGATGTGTTGGCGAGTATATGTGAGTTGGAGTGTGGATGGCAATGGTATAGAGTAAGGTGCGAGAAAGGAGAAGAATACGTGACTGACATGTGAGCCTGGTTTATCTCGTAGCTCGTTCCCATTATCCGTTTATAAAAAACCAAATAAAAAAGAAAAACTATAATCCCTCGATTAGAAAGATGATGGGTCAACCCTGTTAGATGAAAAAAAGACTAAGTTTGGATCAACGTGTTCCATATAGTCCCGAAACCAAGAACATGCTAAGATTTCTAGGCACTTTCTTAAGTTTTTACTATTTGTCCATAGATGAGCTGTCCGCATTTATAAAGTAGGCATTAATTAAGAAATAAAAAAACATTGAGGGTGTATCCTAATTAAATAAAATAGTAATTAGGCAAACAGAGTGGATACACTACATACAACAACTATATTCTTTGACTTCTTATTTTGGTGTCAAATATTTTAAAGTAAATTGAGGGTGTATCCTAATTAAATAAAATAGTAATTAGGCAAACAGAGTGGATACACTACATACAACAACTATATTCTTTGACTTCTTATTTTGGTGTCAAATATTTTAAAATAGATTCTCCAGAGGCCTTGGACAAGCATGGTTAAAGAAGAGAGCAGGGGAACAAAACGTGTCCTCTACAATCTAACCTTAAGATGACTATTATTTTACATTTCTCTTTACGTTAACGCTAATTTTATTTTTTCCCTTCGTTTAAATCATATTTTGTTCTAAACAAATGAATCACCTAACACACATGACAATAGCACCCTTAGTTACTAGTATAAAAAAAGATTATATATGCCCTGATTTAATACATCCATGTTACGTAGCACGCAAAGTTAAAAAAAGTAAATGAATGTGGTGCTGACAAACAAAATAACTTGAGATTTCAAATGGTGCAAGTATTTTCCATGTTACTACGAGATTTCTTACAACCCAACCTTTTAACCATTGCATTGGCTTAGAAGCCTTAGGTTGTCATACTATTTTTATTTACAATCATAGAGTAAAAGAAGAAATTCAAACTCACACACTCTCTACCGTAAAATTTTCCACTTCACAATGACAACAAAACAATACTACTTTTAAGTTCGTTGGGTCAACTCCCTTGCAAAATACAGTTCATCGGTCTACTATCATGGATAGAATCAGCTCCTCTACAGTTGACTGTAAGTTAATTTGTCACTGAGAGCGTGGTAGGTAAGTCTAATAAGTATCAGGCCTACCTGGAAAATGACAAAGGCACAAATATCGAGAATGGTTTATCTACACTCCCCCCTCTTCTATATGGTCATACGGAAGAGCCCTCCTAGCATATTCACATTTTGTTCATCTGTTGCTAGCTCTTGAAACCGCCAACCACATATGACGTGTGAAAATAAAATTCAGACTTTTCTACCCAATCTATTTGGGGATCCCTGTTAATTATATATGTAGACATAAAAACATGGCATGATAAATCGTACTCGTAGCCTGACCATTGTGAAATTCCTGACGATTAATTATTATTGGTCGGCTTAGTTTTATTTTCCGAATTCGAATCTACATATATAGCAGTAAAATATAGCAGTGAATCTGTCTCGTATCCAGTGCCACCCCTAGTTAGTGAAAAAAATGAAGCAGCAGATCGATTCACCACTCCTGTAAAAACAAAGGAAGAAATAAACTCCTGGTGGAAGGTGGTGAATACCTTTTGGTATTTGGCTTTCTTCGATGGATGCTGGTTGCTGGATGATTGGAATGCCTGCCCGCAATTGGTCATTGGTGGGGTAAGTTCTCTGCATCACTTTGTGCTCAGATGCTCAGTGGGGTGCCCAATTTTAACGGTCGTGTATATCCATCCGGTGACCATGGCTAACTATGATCACAGCTTTTTGTTTAGTGAAAGCAGTAGGGAAATGATAGATTCCAGGGCGGCGTGTCCACTGCACGCCACGTGTGCACTGGTGGGCCCACATTTGTGGCGAGTGGCGAGGCAAGTAACGTGTTGGCTTAGGATCGAGTTAGGAACAATGATGTTTTGGAGCACACCCATGCTTGACCCATACATGATTACTTTGGGAAAGGGGTGTATTATTTTTAAACTTAAAAGAAGCAAATAATAAATGCATCCATTCCTTCTCCAAATACGATGCTAAAATATTGGCAGATGGCCGGATTATATTCACTCAAGATAGCTTGATATCACTACTCATTATGCTGATTAATCTTTTTTTTGCCAAACACATTATGTTGATTAATGAGGAGTTCATTTGTTTAGTAGCCTATCTATTGTCAATCCATTTAACTTAAAATATCCCCTACTAAATAAATTTTTATTTGGCAGTGAAAAAAATCCTCAATCCTGGATATGAAATTGATGTGGGCGGCCATGACACGAGGGAAATTGCAGTGACGATATGTTAATAAGCATTATCCTATTAATTGCACAAATGCTTTTATAGTTATTTTAGAATTTTACAGTATAACATAGACTCTCATAACACGCACGCGCACTCACACTTATAAATATACATACGTAAATCTACCACTTAACGCATAACATTAGTCTTGGGAAAATCCTAGGAAAAGGTGTAAGCACCAGGATTTGAACTCTGGTGATTAGCGACCTAATGGACCGTCTTACCATTGGACTACAAATTCATTTGTCACGTATGCTTTTATATACAACCTTAATGAGTGAGACTATCCTAAGTAGAATCTATGTCAGCGGAATGCAAAGCTAGCATTAAAAACTTATAAGCTGAACATGTCCGCCACACCACACAAGTGGTGAGTCGTAATTGTTAGTTCGGTGCAATGCTACTTACTGCACTTTCACATTTTTGGAGACATGTATATGTTGAGCTAGTACCTTCTGAACCGTCAGTTGTGGCATGAGCACCAAGAGCTAGCCATGATACCAACTGCTAACATTTCAATGACAAGGCACATCTATCACTTACCGCATAGAGTGGAACTTCCAATTATACACATCCTTGGAGTCAATAGCCTATATATATATATATGCATATGCATGCCTTCCTTCCAAAGGTGACCCCTATATATGTACCTACTGTCCTACATTTTCTTGCAAACGTTGAGGAACATTTTGAATGAAGGTAAGGAAAGGTGCATTTACACCTAGTGGATATGGCCATGTGAAATGCATATACACATATATAGCGCCTATCATTAGGTCGGCATCCCTAATTAACGTACTGTGGTGAGCAATTGAGGATGTAATATTAGAGGCCAATTTGGCAACATGAAACTGTCGGCCAGCAAATGCACCCTCAAAATAGAGTGGAGCACAAAAACTAGCATACTAATGCTAATAAAGTAGTAGGCATTCTCCATGTGTGTTGCTTTAATGATTTGCTCAAGTTCAACTTGTGCATTATATCATCGGTCATGTTCTACACATCTTGCATGGCTTCTCAATTTGGGGTTCTAGATGGGGGTGTGTACAACGAATAAACGTTCTCATCTAGGTGTAGGAAAAAGGAACTGTCGAGCCACCCACAATGAGGTCGATAGCCACATATATGTTCCGGCCAATAACCAAAACAAACTAGGTACATACAGTGAAATGCATACATGTATCTTACTATCTTTGCTATGTACGGTTGATGTCCGTGGATGTGCGTGATTGCGTGTCTTGACTTAATTGATAGCATGTGCTGATGTATCTAAGCATCCGGCCCTCGTCAAACAAAATAGCACTAACCTGCTCGGCTTTGTCATGACTCAAGTGCATCCTTGAGGCGCCTCTAGTGTGCCTCGACATGTGTAGGTGTCACCATCATCTCTCAGTCTATATATGCCTTGCTGAAGAATCGAGAAAAAGCACCATACATATATTCCCTTTACTACGCTGGAACCATAGATCGATATTTCAGAGGTGCGAAGATCTAAATTGATCGCTCAAAGCTTAAATTTCAGCTTGGGGATCAGAGC
Organism: Bothriochloa decipiens; assembly: GCA_023333625.1. Lineage (NCBI taxonomy): Eukaryota > Viridiplantae > Streptophyta > Magnoliopsida > Poales > Poaceae > Bothriochloa > Bothriochloa decipiens. The sequence continues at coordinate 44,402,641 of CM041638.1, read as the reverse complement.
TGTCAAACCAAAATTTCAAGTTAGATCAGAGCTCTCAAGATGAAATCAAAGCCCAAAGGTTAGGTTTGAAACCAAAGAGGGGTAGAAGCAGTCTGCATTTTCTGGTTCCATCTTCACGACTACGAACAGGGTTTCAGATTAACTAACCACTAGGCATTTTGTGACGTTATACCATATATTTCCTTTTAGGTACATTTTTCACCCTCTGCACGGCAATAAGATTTTTCAATGATAAACTACAAAACCGGGTAATAGACGCCCTCCAATCATTAAAACTGGACAAATTTGGTCCTCATGCTGGTTTTAAATATGGTTTTCTATTTTGTAAGCATAAAAAATCTAATTTAGTATAAAAAATTCACAAACAATTATTTAAATAAGGAAGTATGAAACTAGTACTAATTTTTCTAAAATATTGTCGACTTGTTTATGATCTATATATAGATACATATAATTGGTTTATTTCTATTCATGTTGCTTTATTACTCTTAGTTCGTTGCACTCATTATTTATTTTAAACAAGTAAGATCTAAATAACTCCAAATATAGCACATAAAACTAGAATTAGTTCCACATTTTATGATTTAATAAAATAAATAAATTATAAATTTCAAGACATCAAAGTATATATTTTTATTATTAGAAAATAGAAAACCACTTTTGGAGCTAGCTAGAGACATTTGTCTCTTTGACAATAGGAGAGTGTTATACCTGGTTTCATAGCTCAGGGTTGAAAGATGTATTTTATCCTTCCTTCTATTTTGTAAATGGTTGTATATAGGAAGAATTTTTTTAAAATGTTTGTTTTGAGCTCTAATAAAGCAACTTTGACTTTTGTTAACCAAAGTAGCATTGCTGCTTTCGTTAGAGATCTTTTACAATGGTTGGGAAAGTACTTCCTGTATCCCAAATTATAAGTTGCTTAAATTTTTTTAATACATCTATTTTATTATACACCTAGATATAATAATATATCCAGATATATAGCAAAATAGACAAACCAAAAAAATCAAAACGACTTATAATTTGGAACAAGGGAGTATCATAATACCTCAAGTTTCCAGTAGTGGTATTGTGCTAGAGAATAAACGACCAAGAGCAAGCAAAGATCAATAATCAATTTTGACAAGCTCTAAATTTATCCAAAAACTTATATACTTGTTTTTGTTAAAATAAAATTTGTGGACCGTGCAGGAGAGCGTGCATGGGTTTCGTTGCACTAGTATGGAATATTAGTTAGAAACTTCTGTGGTGCAATTCAACTTGTGTTATCAAAGTAACACGTCCGTTCAAGGGCGCCTAACTATCTTGTTAACGGTTCATCCACTTATCAAGTCTAAACTCATCTAACAGTGATATTATGTGTACTTAATTTGTTTCCTTTCTGTTCAACAAGCCTCATCTCTTGTAGCAGAAAAAATACGCATTTTTTAATCTCACTTTGCTGAAGGTATTACAAGTAAACACGGTGCTTACATTTTAACCTTTTAGGATCTAACTTTTTGCTTTCTCAGCGCCAACTGATTAAAATGTATATGGTCTGGTACAGCCAGAGCAAGAGTGTTTGTTTGGCATCAGCTGTAGTGCCTTACTAGGCGTGCTAAGAGGAACAATTATTAACTAGCTAGCAGGTGTGCACCACTACTGCACATATGGCCTCTAGTTCCGGTTCGCAACCCCTCCTCTATTCCCGATATGCCAACCGGGGTTGCGAATCCAGGACTAAAGGCTACCCCTTTGGTTCCGGGTTAGCAACCGGGATTACTGAGCGGCTTCTTATCCCGGTTGGTGTTACCAACCGGGACTAGAGGTTGCGCCAGGCATGCACCATGCGCTGCCACGTAGCACATATCAGTCCTGGTTGGTAATATAAACCGGGACTGAATATTTTATTTTGTTTTATTTTATTTTATTTCTTTTATTTCTTTTTTTCTTTTTATTCCTTTTCTTTTTTTTTTATAGTTTGCTTGCATTGAATATTATACGTAAATATTAAGAAATAAAACTAAGAAGCTAATATGAAGCTTGTAAATTACAACTAACTATTCATCATGTTCTTAAAAACTTAACTACAAATTTCAATAAACTAGATGTTCAACCACACATGTCCAACTACTCTCCAAAACGAGGAGTGGGGATTTCACTCTCTCGCAGTACAAGATCTGTGTAGTGTAGATCACCGATCTTGTATCCTATAATGCTATCAATGAAGTCTAAAATATTAATTAGTGTACTCTTCGTTGCCTGACGACTAGTAGGACAAGGGCGACTAATATGGCTCAACAGTGAATGGTTCACCCCTCTTAGTCGCAATCACCTTTGCTTGATATCTTTGTGTAGTTAGTATCGGGTCTTCATGAGCATATTTTCACTCATAACCCAATCTATGCATTGTCTGGTTTAAAATGGCTTCAAAACTGCATCCTGCGTAGCTCATGCCATACTCCTCTATCTGTAAGTGTTGCAGAGAATAGTATTATGAGAACCAAGCTTTACAATTTATAACAACAAAAAATAGATAAAACTTTCAAACTAAGAGTTTACCATATCATTTGGAAGGTTTCGAGACATCTGTGTACACAAGGCCGTAAGTTTTTCATATATGTTGAGGTTTATAGCTTGAATCTTCACTGAGCATAGAGTAGGCAAGGTGATCCCAATCCTCGAGAGCCTAGTTGAACATGATTTGATGGCATATTTTATGACAACAGATCGTTGAGGTACCTTTGGTCCTACCTCTAAGATTAGTACAAGTCTGTGACCACTACCACGACCAAGACCAATTGAGAAGCAGATTTGACATTGGAATAGTGCACCACCATCAAAAGTATTGGTCCTAACATCCACTTCCGTAACCCCGAAGTAAGATAGTGTCTCTTTCAGCCAAATGATTGGGTCAATCTTCTGCGGTACATTTAAGAATCATATATATATCAACCACACATATATGAAATTGATAAATTTACTACAAACATATAGATAGAGTTGCTTACTATGTGGGGTTGCGGCCACTCCACTTCCGGTAATATTGGATAGAAACCCCTCGAGCGTAAATAGTTGTTGAAACCAATGACTTCCGACGGAGGGAGACGAAGTCCAGCCATCTATTTAATTTTGAATAAATTTACTACAAATAGTAGTTACTTTATATTCTGGTGTCATCAAAGGGTTTGAGATTGCAAACAAGAATAATGTAACAAAACACTCATGTCTCAACAATATTTACTGCATATAATAAATACATATATCAAAACAAGATATCTAGAGATGTTCATATATGCAAAGTAAATAATCAGTGACTAAATTAAGCCAACATATACTATCATGTCTCACTTTCACAAGTCTTAACCAAAACAAAATTACATATATATCAAGTGCTAAGAGCAATTCCAGGAGGCTATGTAAAAGTAGGGTAATCTTTATTTAGTTGCTATAAATTTAGATTGCATAACATAAAATGCTCTAAAATAGATTATATAACATAAAATGCTATGTAAAAGTAAAGTAATATATTTCTATAAATTTAGATTATATAACATAAAATGCTTTAAAATAAATTTAGATTGCATAACATAAAATGCTCTAAAATGCTACAATATTTTTTTAGATTGCTATAAATTAGAATTTCATCAATTTATCAAACAATAATTATGGAATAAGCCGAAGAAGATGAATGTGACAGAGACACACATGCGGGCTAGGAGCAGTGGTGGCATGCAGAGACAGTGGGGGAATGGGGGGCCGACGAGTGCGCGGTGCGGGCCGACGAGTGCACGGTGCACGGTGGAGGCCGACGGCGCGGTGGAGGTCGGGCGCGTCAGGGTGGGGGAGGTCGACGGCCGCGGTGGAGGTCGGGTGTGTCGGGGCAGGGGAGGCCGGCCGACGGCGCGGTGGAGGTCGAGGAAGCGGTGGAGGTCGGGCGCGTCGGGGCAGGGGAGGTCGAGGGCGCGACGACGTCGAGTGCGTCAGGGCGGGGAAGGTCGACGGCTCGGTGAAGGTCGACGGCGCGGTGGAGGTCGGGCGCAGGGCGGCGTAGTCGCGGGTTTGTCATGGCGGCGTCATCGGGTGCGTCGGGGCGGGGAAGTCGGGGGCATCGGGGCGGCAGCGTCGGGCTCCTTGGGCCAGCGGAGTCCAACGCGTCGGGGCGGCGGCATCGGGCGCGTCAGGGCGGATTCAGTGGAGGGCGTTGAGGATGTGGTGGCAGGTTGGTGGCTGGGAGGAAGGAGAGAATGGGTGACGGCAGGGAGAAAGGAGGGTTTAGAAGTTAGGGTTGGGCCTTTAATCCCAGGTTAGGGTTCCAACCGGGATTAATGGTCCTTTGGTCCCGGTTGGTAGCCCAACCAAGGACAAAAGATGCCCGTTTTGGCGCGGGGCCAAAATTTTAGCAAGGGTCAATTCCATTTCCCGCCATTTCTTCATTGTTTTTAGTGTAAATATATATAAAGCATCCAAATAACATATTAATTTATATATAATTTATTTATTTGGACATAATCTATATACATGTTTATTCAGAGACACATAAGGCATGAAATATTATAAAAGCATACATTGTTTTTTTTCTAAATATATATATAGCATCCAAATATTATATTAATTTATATATAGTCTATTTATTTCGACATAAACTATATACATGTTTAACTAGAGATACATAAGGCATAAAATATTATAAAAGCATAAAAATATTAGATAAAACTTAAAATATTATATTTATTGAGATTTCTTAGAATAGAAATATACGATAACAAAGATCTTAAAATAAAATTACATATATGATAACAAAGACCTTTTTCTATATAGATCAATGTTACAATCAAAGTGTACAAACATATTAAAATTTAACCACCTTAGTAGCGTTCTTCTAGCATCCCATGAACCTCAGAAATGCCAGATGGTAACGAGCTATGCCGATTCAAGATGATCAAGGAGGCCGCAAAAACTCGTGCATAAGCGCGAACCAATGCCTCTCGGATTTGCAAACACAATCTAGGGCCTACCGGATTCCGCTCGGTGCCGTCAACATGCAGTACCAACACCACCTCAGGACGGCAACAGTGCATAGCCTCGGATGGTTCCGTGAACCTCGTGGGGACCTGTAAGTGCATTCGCCTCCAAAGTGGGTTTTGGATAATTAATGACAATCAAATTAGGGACTAACAAGTTTATTCAAGTGTATTCACAGGTGTTAGTCCATTGGAAGATTTAAATGAATATATTTGGTGATACAAGCACCCCCAAAATTTCTATGGATGAAAGACGCTTCGACTCAATTGGTTTACCATTTTATATTTAAAATTGAGTTATAGAAAATGCCGCACTATCAAGAGGGATGCAAATTATACTAGCTAGACGTGGTCTACAAGTGCTCATGTTGGTTTAGCTATCGCGTTTGAGAGACATCGTGCACTCACACTCACTTAAAACATTCACAGTTGGTGCACCGGAAGTTTTGATCCAAAGACCAGAAGTTCCAGTTGCACTATGCTCGCGAGCGACCGCGTGCAAGAAAGAGGTTCTGGCCTTGAATCGGAAGTTCTGACCAGGACCGAAAGTTCCGGTACCCGGACCGGAAGTTCCGGTAGTGCTTTTTCCAGGAGCAACCGCGTGTGAGTATTAGGTTCTGGCCTCTGGCCAGAAGTTCCAGTGTTTGGACCAGAAGTTCCGGTCATCCAGATCTGAGTGTTGACTTTCTCATTCTCCAACGGTCGAATCTCGAATTAACCGGAAGTTCCAGTGGTTCCACCAGAAGTTCCGGTAGTGCATCTGAGGCTGAGTATATATATATTTTCTCACCTCCTTTTCTCTCTCTCTTGCCCATTCTATTCACAATGCCCAAGCTTTGCCAAACTCTCCTGTGAGCTGAACTCGCCCACTCTCTCTCTCCCTCTTTGCTTCCAAGCTTCAATCTTCGATTGTTTGAGCTAGGGACGTGAGATTTGAGAGCGGGAGCATCGATTGTCGACTTGAGCAGTTGTCTTTCTCGTCTTGCCAGTGTAGTTTGCATTTATTACTCTTGGGCCTTTGGAGCCCTAGCCAGCTAGGCGTTCTTTGTGGCTGCCCGTGTTGATTCATTTGTAAGGGCAACCCCAAGTGTTTGTATTACCCCTTATTCTTAGTGGATATCTCGAGTTTACCTTCGTGGTTGCTTGAGGGAGGAAACCTTTGTGGTAACCTCAACAACGAGGATGTAGGAACTCCTTTGTGGGGATTGCTGAACCTCGGTATAAATCTTGTGTCTTGCTGAGGAGGTTGGAGGACCCGATCTTCGATTCAGTAAGGTGCCAAGCTCCGTGGATTTCGACATCATCATCAACAACATCTAGGAGGGTGTGGTAACAATCAAAACTGAAATCACAACTCATTTCACTCTGATTTCATAGCTTAGTAGGGCACCGAAAGTTCTGGTCGGTTTGCACCAGAAGTTCCGGTGACCGAAACTTCCGATCTAAACCCACCGAAAGTTTTGGTAGGTATTTAACTTCCGCATTTTGAGTTTGTGAGTTTTATGATTTTCAAACAGGCCTATTCACCCCCCTCTAGGACATTTAGGTCCTTTCAAGTGGTATCATAGCCGTGGTCCCTCGGTTCAACGCTTCACCGCGTGAGGTGTAACAATGGCCAAGATGGATGATGCACAATTGAAGGAAATGGCCACACAAGTAGCGGCACAGCTCACCATCACGATGCTAAAGCAACAAGAAGAGCAAATGAACAAGATGCAAGAGCAACTAGACAAGATGAAGGAGATTATTGACAAGAGAAGTGATGAAGCAACTAGCATGGAGAAGAAGAATGAAGGTGAAGATGGAAACAAGACACCAAAAACATATACAAGAGCAAGCTATATCTATGAAGGCACAAGCAAGAACAACACTCACATACCAATGGTCAACCCCGGCAAGCCACCTCCTTTTGATGGAGTAAGATACACTGATTGGGCTCATAGGATGAAGTTGCATCTTATAGCCACAAGATGTTGGCAAGCGGTTAAAATTGGTGTGAACATTCCCGTAGATCCTAAAGAGTGGACACCCAAAGATGAGTTGGATTTTCAACTCAATGCCACGGTGGCAACCTTGATCTTGCAATGTCTCACTCCAAAAGATAACAACAAGGTAAATGGTATGGTGAATGCAAAGCAAATTTGGGAAACCTTGAGAATATCATTTGAAGGTGACAAGAGTGTGAGAATAGGAAACATTGAGCTTCTCCAAAACAAGATTGAGAATTTCCAAGTGAAGGAAGGAGAAACAACAAAGGCAATGTATGATAGATTCATGACTTTGGTTAATAGAGTAAGAGCTCTTGGATGTGATAGATGGGATGAACAAGCTACGGCAAGAAAGCTATATAGAATATATAGAGACAAGAATAGCATTCTAGCTTCCGTGATAATGGAAAGAGAAAACTACACCACCATGACAACACAAGAGATGATTGCGAAGATTGTGCATCATGAGGTTCTAGATGATGAGACCAAAGAAAGACTTAGTCAAAAGAGAAACATTACCCTTGCGGCATCCCATGCAAGTGAATCAAGTCATTGCAACAAAGGATGTTGTGGTCACAAGCAAAATGATAGTGATGAAGAACTTGATGAACAACAAGCTCTCATGGTGAAAAATTATGCAAAGTTCTTGATCAAGAAGAAGCAAAAGATGAGGAGTAGTGGTGAAAACAAGCAATATAAGAAGAGATTTTGCTATGAGTGTGGTCTCACCGGTCACTTTGCTATGGATTGTCCCAACAAAGGCAAGATTTCAAGGTACAACAAGGAAGGTGACAAAAAGTACAAGAGCAAGAAGAAGGGTGAAGCACATATAGGTGAAGAATGGCAATCCGATGATGATAGTGATGAAGACAATGATAATGAAAAGAAGAGTGTAGCTGTAATTGCTATACATGATACATCATCTCCATCGACATCGTTCTTCACCAACACTTCTTCCTCAACAAAGCTCTTCGCCAACCTCTCTGACGATGACAACGTTACTCCTACTTGTCTTATGGCAAAAGAGGAGAAGGTATCATCCCACACTCCTACTCACTCTAATGATGATGATGAGTTTGATGAAAACTATGCTATCAAAATCATTAAGAAATATGGAAAAGAAGCTGTCTCTATAATCTTAAAATTGAAGTACACCATAGATGAGCATGAGACATGCTTAGAGTTGCAAAGTGAAATGCTCCTAGTGGAAAGGCAGAAGAACCAAGGGTTAGAGGCATGTCTCAGCAAAGAAAAAGAGAAGGTTAAGAAGTTAAGTGTAGAATTGTCTTTGGCCAAGGACTCACATGAGCGATTGACTAAGGAACATGCCTCACTTTTGGCTAGTCTAAAGAATGACTATAGTTTAGCTCAAGAAAGCCTCACAAGCTTGACAAATAAATATCATGAGCTTGAGATAAACTATGACACTCTTTGAAAGAGCACTTCTACTTCTTCTAAGGACTCAAATGCTTCAACTAGTGAAGGATGTGAAAGATGCAATAATGTTGATATAAATGCTTGTGCTACTAACCTTGTTGAGCTAGAGAAGAAGGACAAGGAGATTCTTAGGTTGAAAGCCATTATGGACATTGGTTGCAAGAGCAAGGATAAGCAACCAACCAAAATCTACAAGGCGCCTAGGCATCCACACATAAAGGATGGCCTCGGCTATAATAAATATGATGGTAAGGCCAACGGGAGAAACATGGTAAATGGTGTGCCTTGTGTGAAGTTCAATAAGACCGTGCCTCTTGTTGATCTCATCAACAAGGTAAACAATGTTGAGGTTTCTCCTATCACTTCCTCCGACAACAAGAACATCAAGAAGAAGGAAGTGAAGGCTCCCAAGCAACAAGTGCCTATCTCAAGGAACAACTTTTGTGATTATTTGTGTTGTTGGGATAAGGATGGTAAAATTGTTGTAAAGCATGTGGGCGCTCTCAAGAAGAGGCAAATCTCGAGGAGTGTTTGGGTGCCCAAATCTTATGTGTCTAACCCCCTAGGACCCAATTCTAATTGGGTACCTAAAACAAAGACTTAATTCTATTTTGTAGGAATACTCCTCCGGTGGACCATGTTGGGTGCTAGATAGTGGATGCACCAATCATATGACCGGAGCGAAGAAAATGTTTGACTCCTTCCAACCAAGTGAAAGAATGGGTGAAGGAAACACATTTGGTGACAATAGCAAAGGAGAAATTCTTGGTTTGGGTAAAATTGCTATATCAAATGATAATTCAATTTCAAATGTATTACTTGTGGATTCGTTGGGATACAATTTGTTGTCCGTTTCATAACTTTATGAGATGGGTTACAATTGTCTCTTTACGGATAAGGGTGTGAAAGTCTCTAGAAGGGTGGATTCCTCTATTATCTTTATGGGTCAACTAAAGGGTAAGCTCTATCTAGTTGATTTCACAGCTAGTAGAGTGGGGTCTGAGACTTGTTTAGTGGTAAAATCTAGCATGGGTTGGTTGTGGCATCGCTGGCTAGCTCATGTTGGGATAAGGAACTTGGCCAACCTTCAAAGAGGACAACACATTCTTGGACTAACAAATGTTTCTTTTGAGAAAGACAAGATTTGCAGTGCATGTCAAGCGGGAAAACAAGTTGGAGCTAAACATCCCGCTAAAAACATCATGACAACATCAAGGCCACTTGAGTTACTACACATGGACTTATTTGGAACCAATGCTTATATAAGTATTTGAGGTAACAAATATGGCTTTATAATTATTGATGATTTTTCTTGCTTCACTTGGGTGTTCTTTTTGAAAGATAAGAGTGAAACTCAAGAAATCTTCAAGAAGTTTGCAAGAAGAGCACAAAATGAGATTGATGTGAAGATCAAGAGAGTGAGAAGTGACAATAGGACGGAGTTTAGGAACACCAACATTGAGAAGTTTCTTGATGAAGAAGGGATCAAGCATGAGTTTTCGGTCCCCTACACTCCGCAACAAAATGGGATTATAGAGAGGAAAAACCGAACGCTCATAGAAGCCGCAAGAGCAATGTTGGATGAATACAAGATTTCGGAAAAGGATTATTGGGTGGAGGCGGTCAACATGTCATGTCATGCAATCAACCGCCTATACATCCACAAGATTAGAAACAAAACCGCCTACGAGCTACTCACCGGTAAAAAGCCTAAGGTTGATTACTTTAGAGTTTTTGGATGCAAGTGTTTCATACTTAGAAAGAAATCCAAAAAGCTCTAAGTTTGAACCGAAGGTTGATGAAGGTTTCCTACTTGGTTATGGTACTAACGAACATGGATATCGTGTTTTCAATAAGACCACCGGTCTTACAGAAATAATGGTAGACGTGACTTTTGATGAATCCGACGGCTCTCAAAAGGAGCAAGTCAATATGGACATTGTAGGTAAAGAGGAGCCTTCTCATAAAGTGATAAAGAAGCTTGCAACCGGTGAAGTAAAACCCGTTGAGCAAGATGATGATGATGATGCACAAGTGCAGGTCCATCAGGACATTCATATGCATCATGGGTCAACCAATGCCCATGGTGATACCTCCACATCGAGAGATGGTCATGACTCAAGAGAACAAGCAAATCAAGATCCACTACAAGTTGAGGAAAGCAACCAAGATGATGATCAAGGGGGAGGCCTTGATGGAGTTTCTTCAACCAACATAGATTATGATAGTGAAGATGATGGTCCAATCCAAAGAAGAACAACATTACCTCACCCAAGAGTTCATCAAGCCGTACAACGGGATCATCCCGTTGATAAAATAATTGGAAGCATTAGAAGAGGAGTAGTGACTCATTCTCGTTTAGCATCTTTTTATGAGCATTACTCTTTTGTTTCCTCTATGTTACCTCTTAGGGTTGAGGAAGCCTTGAAAGATGAAGATTGGGTGATGGCTATGCAAGAGGAGTTGGAGAACTTCACCCGAAATAAAGTTTGGTCCTTGGTGGAAAGGCCCAAGCAAAATGTGATAGGTACCAAGTGGGTCTTCCGTAACAAAGAAGATGAGTATAGCGCGGTCACAAGGAACAAGGCACGGTTAGTTGCACAAGGTTACACCCAAATTGAAGGTTTGGATTTTGGGAAAACATATGCACCGGTAGCTAGGCTTGAATCTATTCGTATATTGCTTGCCTTTGCTGCTCACCATGATTTCAAGTTATTTCAAATGGATGTGAAAAGTGCATTCCTCAACCGCCCGCTCTCCGAAGTGGTGTATGTTGAACAACCACCAGGTTTTGAAGATCCACATTATCCCAACCATGTCTACAAGCTTCACAAAGCGCTCTATGGGTTCAAGCAAGCCCCTAGAGCTTGGTATGATTGTCTCAAGGACTTTCTACTCAAGGAAGGGTTTGAGATAGGAAAGGCCGACCCTACTTTATTTACTTGCAAATTTAATGGTGATATTTTTATTTGCCAAATATATGTCAATGACATAATATTTGGTAGTACTAATGATGAGCTTTGTGAGTAATTTAGTAGGATTATGACCAAAAGGTTTGAGATGTCCATGATGGGGGAATTGACCTTCTTCCTCAGTTTTCAAATCAAGCAACTCAAGGAAGAAATATTCATTTGCCAAACCAAGTATACCCATGACATGTTGAAGAAGTTTGGCATGGACAAGGCCAAACCCATCAACACACCAATGCCTACTACGGGACATCTTGACCTCGACCAAGATGGTAAAGCCATTGATCAAAAGGTATATCATTCCATGATTGGCTCATTGCTTTACCTTTGTGCATCTAGGCCCGATATTATGCTTAGTGTGTGCATGTGTGCAAGATTTCAATCTAATCCGAAAGAATGTCATCTCATGGCCGTTAAGAGAATTTTTCGGTATTTGGTGCTCACACCTAATCTTGGCTTATGTTATCCCAAGGGCTCATCTTTCACTCTACTTGGTTATTCCGATTCGGATTATGTCGGTTGCAAGGTAGAGAGAAAGAGTACATCCAGGACTTGTCAATTTCTTGGTAGGTCTTTAGTGTCTTGGAGTTCTAAGAAACAAAAGTCCATTGCCCTATCCACCGTTGAAGCCGAGTATGTGGCGGCCGGCTCTTGTTGTGCCCAACTACTTTGAATGAAGCAAACCTTGAGAGACTTTGGTTACAACCTATCCAAGATTCCACTCTTATGTGACAATGAGGGTGCAATCAAGCTAGTCGATAACCCCGTAAACCATTCCCGTACAAAGCACATAGACACCCGTCATCACTTTCTTAGAGATCACCAAGCCAAAGGACATATCACTGTTCAACATGTGAGAACTGAAAAACAGCTTGCCGATATCTTCACAAAGCCTCTAGATGAGTCGAGATTTTATGCTTTGAGGCGTGAGCTCAATATCGTTGATTCTCGTAACGTGGAATGACATCTTGCACACCTTGTTTGATTTAATATATTGCATAAATTCATTGCCAAAATATTGTGTGCAAAATTTCAAAATCTATTTTTTTCATCTCAATTATGTGTCCATTGCTTTGTATTGATTTCCTGAAATCTGGACATATATTGAGTTAGCTCGAGTTCACTATATGTTCACCATTTTTTAACTGCTATGGCTAGAAATTAACCTATCGGAAGTTCCGATGGCCCTTGCCAAAAGTTCTGGTGGCCGTTCGTCACGCGCATCCGCACATCAGCATTCTGTTCTGGTTGTTGGGAGGAACTTTCGCCACCACTAGAAGTTCTGGTCGACGGGACCGAAAGTTCCGGCTAGCGCCCAGATCATCCTTTAGTTCAAATTCCAGCCTCACTCCACGCTGACCTATCCATACCGGAAGTTTCGCTCGTGTGCACCAGAACTTCCGGTCAGCCGTTTTGATCGCGGGGTAAAGGGGCCGCCTGGTAAAAATAACAAAATTTTCTTACCTTTTCACTTTCCCCCCTCCTTTCCCCTTTCTCCTGCCCGACCCGCCCGACCCGCCCCGTTCGGTGACGGCGCCGTCGCCCCCGCCTGATCTCCCTCCTCCTCTGTCCATTTCCTTATCCCTTTGAGGGGGAGCTTGCCCCGGCCTTGGAGATCGCTTTGGTGGTGCTAGTGGGCGCGGGAAGGTCTTGGCACCTATGATTTTGGTCCCTTCTCTCCAAGGAACGAGGTATCAGGATTTCTTGCCTGATCTCTAAATGTACTTCATTTTGGATCGATTCCTTGCATGTGCTAGCTCCTCTTAGTGTCTATATGCTTTGTGAATGTGTTTTGTGCAATTGCCATGGATGATTTTGTGTGGAGATGGATGGAATGTACGGTGCACAGTACCACCGAAAGTTTTGGTCCTTGCCGACTGGAAGTTCTGACGACACTGTTCATTGTCCGTCTACTGAGCTCCCCTTGCTCGTTCTGATGTTGCATTCCATTGTCATGTCTAAGACCTCCCTTGGCCCTTGTTTTGTAGTATGGCTGACCGTCATGCCAATCCCCACCGTGGTGCTCGTCCTCGTCCTCTAATTTTGGGGGATGGCAAGGAAGAGCGTTCTCGTAGTGGTCGTTGTCGTGGTTCTCGTCGTGGGGAGTCCTCTCAGTAGCAGCATGACAGTGAAGATGGTCCAAGAGTCTACCCAGATCATTCTTCAAGGCCATGTCCTCCTCTTCCTCATCGAGACCAAGTCCATGAGGCAGTTCCTCAGTCACCGCTTGACATTGAGGGGCGTGCAATTGATCCTGAGGTGGTTCGCAACTCACCTGTTCGTATTGGTTTGGCAACAGCCGGGCGTCAACTTAATCGTCATCCAACCAATAGGACTACTCACCTCCATCGGCCTCATGATCCTGATGATATGGTTTCAATGCGGGCCATCAATTGTAAGGACCAAGCAAGGGATGTCCGTACCATGAGAAAAGAGAATCCTTTTCAGTGGACCAAATATGAGGCTGTGGATTATTGCTTTTGGTCCCAATTTCATAGAGATTATTATACATTTGTTTGCATGAAGGACAGCCCAAGGGGCCTTACTACCACTATCATATATCACAAGGCTCCTACCCTTGTCTCCTTGGAAGGTCACAATAATTCTTAGATTAATGCTTTGATTGCTCAGCTCCAGGAGTGGAGCATTCTGCCACTTATGACCTTCAAGCATAATTGGAACACTGAGATTATCTACTAGTTCTGGGCTACTCTATGGATGGATGAGAAGAACAAGGTTCTTCATTAGATGACTGAAGGCCTACATTATCGTTGTTCCTATCTTCAGTTCTCTAGGATTCTTGGGCTTGATCACTTTGACAGAGAGGCATTGAGTTTATATGATCACCATCCTCAGGGTGTTGGCAGACATGAGTTCATACAGGTTGGACTGTACAAGGATCCTATGCTAGCAGATGGGAAGAGCCAAAATTTGAAGCCCAAGTTCTATGTGCTCAATAATTTGATCCGTGCTACCATTGATCCTAAGGTGGGTGACTCAACAAATCTTCATAATCATGCTCTCACCATTCTTGTTTGCTTTATGCTTGGTCAATGATTCAGTGTGACTGATCTAATTTGGCGCAATATCAGAGATTTCTCTATGGATTCTCACAAGAACTTCCCTTATGCACCCTATCTTATGCATATTATTCAGCAGGTGACCAGTTTTTCTTTTGGGTGTGACATCATTCATTCTGATTGGAATGTGAACATTTGACCCCTCACATGGGCAAGGGAAAAGGCAAAGCCACTGAGGCTAATGGCAGTGGGGCTGCTCATAATGATGATGATGATGATGCTCATGGTGATGGTGATGGTGATGGTGATGGTGATGGCTTTGGACATGGTGATGATGCTGCTCCCTTTGCACATGCTCCCTCTCCTACTGCTCGTGGACACGACCATGGTCGTGGACGTGGCTGTGGCTTTGGTGATTCCACTCGCTATGTTCTTGAGAGGTTCATGTCATTCTTTGCCTACTGCCAGAGGAAGAATGATCGCCGTTTGCGTCGTTTGGAGGATCAGGCACATCTTCCTCCTGAGTTCCCTCTCCGTACCTTTCAGAATCCCTATACAGAGTGGGATGCTATGCATGGGGTCTCTACTGGTGGTGCTTCTCAGTCTGGCCATGTTGGTCAAGAGCACCAGTTTTCTGCTCCAGAGGGTGGAGCTGGACCGAAGGGCTTTGCAGGACAAGCGCCGGACTTCTCTATTCACGAGGGCATTTCTCCTCATGTCATGCTTCGTATGACCTTACTCTTCTTGCTGGCTACTCCTTTGAGGACACAGATCATGTTGTGATGGCCTATATTTGATATTGTGATGATGATTGTTGTTTTTAGAATGGTTATGTTGCTTTTAAGTCCTTTTCTTTCTTGCATAACCATTCATATTCTTTTCATTATCTCTTTGTGATATATCTTGTCATAAGCATCACGGATTATTATTGTCACACACACTGTTTAGGCACCCCACGGATTGTAAAATTTAGGGGGAGCTTGCTCTAATGTATGTGGTCTTGATTTTATTCAAAATTTGAAATTCAAAACCCTATGCATACATTTAGGGGGAGCTCTCCATAAAATTTGGGATTCAAAAGCTTTAATTCTTTCAATTTATTGTAAGCCTAAGTTAGTTGTCATCCAATTACCAAAAAGGGGGAGTTTGTAAGTGCATTCGCCTTCGAAGTGAGTTTTGGATAATTAATGACAATCAAATTAGGGACTAACAAGTTTATTCAAGTGTATTCACAGGTGTTAGTCCATTGAAAGATTTAAATGAATATATTTGTTGATACAAGCACCCCCAAAATTTCTATGGATGAAAGGCGCTTCGACTCAATTGGTTTACCATTTTATATTTAAAATTGAGTTATAGAAAAACCTGCACTATCAAGAGGGATGCAAATTATACTAGCTAGACATGGTCTACAAGTGCTCATGTTGGTTTAGCTATCGCGTTTGAGAGACACCGTGCACTCACACTCACTTAAAACATTCACAGCTGGTGCACCGGAAGTTTTGGTCCAAAGACCGGAAGTTCCGGTTGCACTATGCTCACGAGTGACCGCGTGCAAGAAAGAGGTTCAGGCCTTGAACCGGAAGTTCCGACCAGGACCGGAAGTTCTGGTACCCAGACCGAAAGTTTCGGTAGTGCTTTTTCCAGGAGCAACCGCGTACGAGTATTAGGTTCTGGCCTCCGGCCGGAAGTTTCGGTCATCCAGATCTGAATGTTGACTTTCCTATTCTCCAACGGTCGAATCTCGAATTAACCGGAAGTTCCGGTGGTTCCACCAGAAGTTTCGATAGTGCATCTGAGGTTGATTATATATATTTTCTCACCTCCTTTTCTCTCTCTCTCTTGCCCATTCTATTCACAATGCCCAAGCTTTGCCAAACTCTCCTGTGAGCTGAACTCGCCTACCCTCTCTCCCCCTTTGCTTCCAAGCTTCAATCTTCAATTGTTTGAGCTAGGGACGTGAGATTTGAGAGCAGGAGCATCGATTGTCGACTTGAGCACTTGTCTTCCTCGTCTTGCCAGTGTGGTTTGCATTTATTACTCTTGGGCTTTTGGAGCCCTAGCTGGCTAGGCATTCTTCGTGGCTGCCCGTGTCGATTCATTTGTGAGGGCAACCCGAAGTGTTTGTATTACCCCTTATTCTTAGTGGATATCTCGAGTTTACCTTCGTGGTTGCTTGAGGGAGGAAACCTTTGTGGTAACCTCAACAACGAGGATGTAGGAACTCCTTTGTGGGGATTGCCGAACCTCGGTATAAATCTTGTCTTGCTGAGGAGGTTGGAGGACCTGATCTTCGATTCAGTGAGGTGCCAAGCTCCGTGGATTTTGACATCATCACCAACAACATCTAGGAGGGTGTGGTAACAATCAAAACTGAAATCACAACTCATTTCACTCTGATTTTGTAGCTCAGTAGGGCACCGGAAGTTCTGGTCAGTTTGCACCGGAAGTTTCGGTCACCTCCTAGTTTGTGAGTTTGTGAGTTTCAGGTAGGTATTCAACTTCCGCATTTCGAGTTTGTGAGTTTCAGGATTTTCAAATAGGCCTATTCACCCCCCTCTAGGCCATTTAGGTCCTTTCAAGACCCTAACATTCGGCGTTGTACTATTTTCAGTAGCATTCTTCTAGCACCTCTAGTGTGCATCATTTTGGTGGACTAGGACAGCCAAAAATATCTGTATGTGTAGGGGTTTCTCCCATAGAGATCCCATTTGAGTGGATTTTTTAGAAATGGAACATCGTGTAATGAAGTAGAGTGTGTGAAATGAGCAGCATGTGTGTGTAGTGAACTAGTGTGTATGTGTGAAATGCTGAAGGTGTATTATGGAATGAGATGGAGAGATCGGGACTCTATTTATAGGAGTGTCAACCTACCGAGCAGTGCTGGGACATTTTGTCCATCTGGTCCCACCTACCACCCACAGGATGGCTTTCCCACCTACCCCCACATAATCCTGGTTCTCCCTGCTCCCACCTATCCAACACAGACAAACACTGCTGCCACCTACCACTAATTTTGTTTTTTTGTGTAAATCTATTTATTTTTTTAGTTTTAAAATAAATGTATAAAACTATGAATAAACTATGATAAAGAATTTATTTTGGTATTTGAATTTTTCATGATATATATATGTATTTATATTACTCATTGGTCATACCTCGATATCCTACTAAAGTAAAAATTTATGTATAACAGGAAGAGATGTTACATCATAGACCGGGTTCAGTGTCTCCATATAAATAGAAGTAATTAAGATAATAAAACATCACGATACAAATTGTGTAGACATAAGTTATTACATGACCAAATTAAAACATGAACCTTACAAACCAGACACAACAAATTCAAATTACAATTAAAATCAAATTAAACTACAACCTTGCACACCAAACAAACTAAACACTAATCACTAGCATATGATTCACTCTCTTCAGGGGATCTCACCATTTACTTCGACCCATCTATCTATAAATATGTGCCAGTTTTGGTCTCTGATCGTGGATTTCCTCTCAGTATCGATATAGTGCAGTGCCCGTGTGATTGCATTCTCTCGGGCCACGTGAGACAAAGAGAATGGTCGACCGTAGATAGAACCTACTGAAACTTCACTGTCATAATGAGTGAACCTTACGCCGAACTGTTTGCCATCAATAGTATCCTAGCTAGTGGTGTGAACCCAATCCCAATCATAGTTGAAATAATCTGTAGCTTGGTTAAGAGTGGCCATCAAACCACATGAAGAATGGGTAACATCCTGTAGCATAACCTGCAAGTGGCAGAAATAAAGATAATATTATTACGTTAGTAAAGAACAAATAATATGCATGACAGAATTATCAATATAGGCTGATTTTACCACATCAAGAGTATTATTTTGCGTGCTATATTCGCTAAATGTAACAGCATTATAACCAGGACAACACAGAGCCATGTCCTTGTAGTATGAGAAATCACACACATTATATCCATATGTCGAAGTGCGTCTAAACAGAGCCTGACCATAGATTGTTGGGCGCTCCTGATGGAAAAGCCCTCTGCTCCCTCCGGCTGATACTGTGCCTTGGAGCATTTGGGGCTCGCCTCTGAAGAGATGGTAAAACTAATTTCACACACCCAGCGCTGAGTATTGGGAACTTGGAGCATGACCACGTCGAAATGCTCAGCAAGGAACAAGTAAACTGCATCGCCATTCTGCTGGGTCCATCCACTGTGACATAAAAATACAATGCAATAATCATATTAAACTAATTATACTTATTTATATTAGCATAAAAAATAAAAGATGTTGAAAATTTTCAATGCAATAGCTGGCTATGGGAATCGCGGAACGGACACATTTGGTGCAAATGACTCATCGTCTGGGTAGAAACCCGGTGCCTAGGGTGGCGGTAGAGGAGGTGCTACGTTGAAACCTAATCAATAAAATTTAACAAGTAATAAGTAAAATGAACCTAAATAATGAAATGCAAAAAATATATAGAAATATGTATATATATACCAAAGTAATATCCAGGAGCTATTGCCAGAAATCGAAGAGAAGTGAATTAGTTTCCTCACGACTTCACTGATTTCACCGCGTGACTTCACATTCATGTAGAAATATATGTACAATAAATAAAAATAAATTCATCATCTTGACTTAATCATAGAATGATCAAATTATTTACCAATGAAAGATTAGAAAATATATAAATAAGTTGCTAACCTTTTGAAAAGATGATGCACGGTGGAAAGGTTCTTGCTCTCCCAAGCAAGAGCACGTAGCCGTTTGAAAAATTTTGGGCTGTCTCGAACGGGGGAGCAGCAACCGGGATATATATAGGGAACCATAGTCCCGGTTGGGTATACCAACTGGGACTATTGGCCTTGATCTAGTCCCAGTTGGTATTATGAATCGGGATAAAAAGCCCTCGGCCTGCTACGCACCTGCAAAGGCTGTGTTTGGAGCCGTTTGGAGCTGTTGGGACGGGCTTTAGTCCCAGTTGGAAACACCAACCGAGATTAATCAAATTTTTAGTCCTGAGCCAAAAAAATAGCTGGGACTAAAGCTCTGATTCAAAAGCCATTTCTCTACTAGTGCACAGCAGAAATGCAAGATTGAATTAATGCGCGTGTGCCAAAACAAAGACCTGCAGCCTCAAAGGGTTTGGATTAGATGCAATTAAGTGCACAGATTAGCGGCGCGAAATGCATGCGAATAGGGGGCAAAAGCACATGTGCCAAGAGCGTGAGAGGATGACGGGGAGGAGGTCAATGACGTTGTGGGGGTGCCGTTGATGTCACTAGTGCCCGAACTGGAGGCAGGGGACGACGCCGGGCAGGGGTCCAATGACGCTACTGCAACCGACTTCATTGACTCTCTGCGCCTACCGTTGCAGGAGCCTCTCATCCCCACTACGCCGCACGCGTATGTGCCAAGGAGGCGAGATGACGATGAGTGGATGCCGCGTTGGAGTATCCGTCTTGCGGCCAAATCGGCGCGTCGCGTCCTAAATCCAGAGTTGCAGGCCAAGCGGGTCATACTAAGCAAGTGGTCTGGGCGGCCCTCCACCTGCGTGCCGAACCACTCCATCAACGACGAGTTCCACTGAGTCTTCACCGCAACAAGCCTATCCGACAGGAAGCAAGCCTTTAGTTTTATGTTTCCTCAGTGTGGTCACCGCCGGGCTCGCTACGTGCCACGGCCGGAATAGATTGCGGCCAAGTGCTCTCGGTCCTCGGTCCCTCTGTCGCACAGTTGGTTTTATCAGTTAGTACGACCCCTGAAGCTCCGCCGTTCGAGCCGGCGCCCTTTGTTGTGTTATGTCTGCCTTATCCTCTTGGCAACTCGCCACTAGGATAGTCGGAATATAACGACAATTCTAACTTCACTTAACGAGACACGTGCAAAGCACGCTTTCGAAAAAAAAGCACAAATTAAAAATAGCAATATAAAGAAGAGAATAACCATTATAGAGACCCTGAAAACCTCTAACAAAAAAGTTCCTCGCTTGTGTAGCCTGTCTAGTTGACTCACCAAAATTTGAGGTGTGATTTTCTGAGGTAAAAAAATATGGGTCCAACAATGCTTTAACTTATACCTCCAAAAGGAGGAGGCCCTCACATTCCGTCTCAGACCCTTCTTCCTAGGGACTTTGGAAGAGGCTCCTACTTTTAAGTTTCACCCATTTATTATTTGCACTCATACAAAACTATGCTCGCTTAAGCTAGCGATGCCACCTGACGCACCGCCTGCTTCACTCAACATGTGTAGCTCAGTTGAGTGAGGAAGAAGAAAGAATAGTGAATGACGAGTGGGTCCATATGCCAAGTGGATTTGAGAGTCCTCGGCCTTAGTTAGAGTGTGCTCCCAATAGGTGTGATTGGCCCCAAGGGTTCCCTAGGTCGTCCTTCAAGTTGGACACCTCCTCCGTCGCCGCCTTGGCCACGATTGCCCGATATGTTACAGCATGGGTCCTACTAGTTGTTTTAGGTGAATCATTTAGAACTTATCGACCTGACTTCTTAGCTCTGGTGTAGTGTTTTTCTCTTACAACAAAACAACATTAGCCTAGCCGAACAACCAGTCTAAATCACCGGTATTTTTACTCATCACTTCAGTTTTGCTTAACGATATAGCATTTCCTCCAAGGCATTTCTGGCTCGGCCCCTGATTACATTTCACCAAAATATACATATATTAACTAAAGTAATATCCTGGAACTATCCATGGTGCACTCATTGACTCATTCGTATATATATCTACTGGCCGGCCAGATGCAACTTGACATATCACATTCTCCAGGCTCCAGCTGTGCATAGCACACAGACCAAATGCATGGCAGGACCATGCATGGTGCACCACTCGAGGTGATGAATACAGCCCTTCCTTTTCAGTTTTCACCATCGGCCTATCTAGCTAGCTCTGTACACCACTCCTTTTACCCTGCTCCTGGAGACCTGCCATACCGGCCCGCATCTACCTATCTTGGTCCATTCCTGAACTCACGGGCGACAGGTCAGGTCAACCACGAGACTAGACATGCCCACACCTCCCGTTGCTCCCCGGATGAAAATGGGTGAAGAAAGCCTGAAACTGAAGTTGTGCTGGCCGTGGCCGGTACGGTGTGCCAATCTTCCCGGCCACTACGGACGGATGAGGTCAACGACGGCGCTAGCTAGCTCTTTTGTGCGATGGATGGACGCAGCATATGGCAGCAGCTCAGACCGGCTGGATGGTGGTCGTGTGCTAGCCTTTTGCTAGTAGGTTAGGATTTGGTCACTGTACACTATATACGGTATATAGGCTAGCTCGCATGATTGGAGCCATTCCAGACGTATGCACATCACCATCAATATAATGGTGAGTGATCGATGCGTTCCATTCTCAGCTATATATATATATATATATATATATATATATATATTCCATCATATATATCATCTATCATTCAGGCTGATCACTAGCTGTATTCATCGAGCGAGGCACGCGTTGGAGATGTGTATTGGAGATCGAATATATATTTGGATGTACCCGTGCACCGTACCATGGACAGACTGCTCGTGCTGCATTGCATATATGCTCGTCCGGACCACCGCCGGATCCATCTCCATAGTCTCTCAACAACATCATCAACAACAATAACAACAAAATAGGCTAGCCAAAAAGAATGTGATGTGTGTGCGCTTAAGCTTGAAGTGTCACGGGTGTTGTATCGTTTTCCGTCGTTCAGAGATCGAATACGGTTCTCCTGCATGCCAGATTGCCAGCCTAGCTAGGCTAACCTGGTCAAGCGAGATTATTGCACGTATCATTTGTGCTTTGTTTTTCCTGATTCCCTAGATCAGCACGCCCACACGCCGCCCATTCAATCAACATAAAGTGTATTATTCCTTCCGTTGAGAACATGTAAGCTAGTATGTATGTATGTATGCATGTACTTGTACTATCAATAATCATCACCGGAGAAAAAAGTCTTCATTGCTTTGTACCCCAAAAAGAATCAATCAACTGTGGAGTAACGGAATTGATGACTGTGTTAGGCACCTATAGGCATGAGCATGAGCATTAACTCTGATCTGCAAGTATCGATCAACATCCATCGCCTACCTTGACTTGTTGGATATATATGCATTGCAGCATGCATATGCACTCCTTTTTTCCTGAAAGAATGGAAGTCTCAATTCCCTAGCAGTCAAATGATCTTAAATTTGATCAGATTTATAAAAAATAATAGTATCAATATTTGTATCTTTCAATATATTTATTAAAAATAAAATATATTCCATGATGTACTGATTTACTAATATTTCTTATGCATCCTAAATAGCATTGCCTTTTGTATTTATTTAGTTAAATAAATTTAGAATTGTTTGACTCCTTAGGATAGGTATTTTAATTCATTTTGGAACAGAGGAAATATGTATACTTGCACTCTTTAGATATGTCTCACCAAAAAAAGTGGCATCATAGCATTCAAATTTTGAACAACAAAGAATGTCAACCCCATTTAGTGTCAATCCATAATAGATCTGAAAGAGGGAGCTAGCAGAATCCGATAGTTTCAACCCCATTTGGTGTCAATCCCTTATGAGATCGGATTTTAAAGAGCTCCACTTGAAAACTCTTTTTTTGAAAAAAAAAAAGCTTAAAAGAGCTTCTAAAGCTATTGGGCTACAGGAGAAACCGGCTACCTTCCACTCCTAGAATGACTCTTGTTCGTGGCATGGACAGCAGAGCATGGCAGATAAAAGATCGATGGCGCAGGTACCGGTGGAAAAGGAGATCTACAGCCAGAGGCCAAATGCGTTGACACATGGGCGACCAAAGCAGACCGGCCACTGAGCGTCCGATGGAGATCGAGCTCCATAACCATTGGATGTGACAATGCAGCATGCGTCCACCAATGGCCGCCGAATGGAGAATCTCCTTTCCTGTTCGTTCCAGTGCAAAATCATGCAAATCGATCGGCTTCTTTTTCGGGGGAAGCGGCGAGTGGTAGGCGTAGGCGACGCGATCGCGCGGCGGGCCTTTGACGTGCCTTTGCAAGTTTTATTCCCTCGGTCTCCCTCGCCGGCCTTTCTTTCTCAGGTCATCTTGTTCCTTGGTCCTCGCAACGTACCATTGGATGCATCGTCTATAACCTACAGCTAAGCACATCGTAAAGCTGGCTCCCTCGTTTTGAAAGATGGGGACAACTCTTAGACTACTATCACTGCCGATCGGTGTGCTGAATTTGTTCCCTCTGCTGCAGTGCGCGATTCTTCCTTTGCGAATTTCTCGTTGCCGATCGATCGATCGTTTTGAAAAATCTATTTATCCTTGCTTTTGGAGAAGTCTCAATTTGGTTCTGTGCTACAGGAAAGGGAGTAGCTGTCTACACCCTTGTCTATCTAGATTGCAAATTCCCTATTATCAGATCAATAGGACTGCACATTGATTTTGGTTTTTTTGGATTCCTCTGGAGTGGAATGCTTATAAGAGATTATAGAACTTGTTCCTCACATTTCGTTTCAAAAACAAAATACAAATAAATAGCCTAAATACACTGCCTTCTTCCGGTTTTTCCTGCCACGTTCTCGCCGAGCCTGCTTGCCAAGGATGCAAGTGGATATGGAATGTGTTTCTGGACCGTTGCTTAATTCAGTCCGTATGTACCTTGGGTCGACCTAACAATCTAAGAGTAAACTCCACTGGTGTTTTTTAAACTTGTTTAGTTTTGTTGTGTCATCCTAGTCCCTAAACTCGCAAATTGACTATTTAGGTTCTCAAACTTGTTCATCTGTGTCGTCTCGATCTCTAAACTCGCAAGTTGCTCGTTTAGGTACTCAAATTTGTTCGGTTGTCTCATCCAAGTCCCTAAATTATTGTCCAGTTGCATCCAGTATATCTAAAAGTTGTAAATACTGTAAACATGTAAATTTAATACATATTTAGAGAACTGTCAAAAAATTTAAAATCCAAACAGGATCTAATAAAGCACGTAGCATTCCCACTAGTTCTGAGCAGTTGGATCAGGTCGTGATGCGAACGCAGGGAACAATATGAATATCTGCGTACGAAAAAGGAGCCACTCCAACGATGGTCATTCGCGTGGAACTGCAGAGTTTGAGCTCCATCTCCATCAGCTTTGTGCAGTGGTGCATATAGTAGATTGGTCTAGGTACTACAGAGTACCTTTTTGCTTGTGTGGACAGAATATACTTGGTAGATTCTCTTCTGAGGGCTTATATGGTTTAAATCGATGGTAAAGAAAAAAAATCGAAGCACTCACAAATACATGTGTATAATCATTATTAGCCCACCACCGAATGGACGGCTCTTGGGTTCGGAGAACATATGCGTCGTGAACAAAAATAAAGGCAGAGGTCTGTGCACAGCATGGGAGCGCACAGCGGACAGCACCAGCATGCCGACTGCCGTCGTCGTGGTGTGACAGTGTCTGTGCTCGCCTTCCACTACCGTACAATAATGAAGGCAGAGGAACCCGTGGCCCGTGGGTTAATTACATGCGGAAAACGCTACGATTAGTGGGAGGAGCGGCATCTACGTGAGCATGCGGTGCACCGTGCCGGATGGAGGACTCGCCGCGGGACTGGGACGCGTGCCATCTCGGTGGTGTGGTCGTCGTTCCGGCCCCGCTTGCAAAGTGGCATGTTCCGCTCACCTGGTTGGCAGTTGGCTCGCCGAGACGCTGCCGTCGCCGGCAAAAGGAGAGCCTGCGCGCTGCTCCCTGAGCGCTTTCCCCGGGCACAAATTAAAGACCAAATTTGACTATAAACCATACTCTATTATACGTGTATATAAATAGTCATTACGACCATCAGGCCGGCGCGTAAGCTAGTTTGCATCCACGCATGCACACCTAACAATGCATATGGTTTGTCCAGGCTGCAACTACGCTAGGTTTGGCTAGAAACGCCGGAACACAGCTGAGCATATCTCCGATTGCCCCGACACTGCACACACCGAGAGAGAGAGAGAGAGATCTGAATTCTGATGGAGTGTGCATGGACCAAAGCAAGCATGCAGCTGGACGCCTGGATTGCTGGACAATAGCTAGTACAATCTTTCCCTTCCTTTGCTTCCCCGACCGTCCAGTCCTACTGTCCAAGTGTGCAACGCAAGCCGGCCGCCGATCGAGGGGAGAGCGGATATTCGCGGCATAATCCGCCGCACTTGCTCCGACATTGCATCATGCACCACGCCGTCGTCGTCCCTCCGACGATTGACCCCTCTCTCGCTCGCTCCTCTTTCCCGTCCGTTTCGTGCCTTTAGCCTTTGCCTTTTCTTTTGCCGCTTGGTCTCGCCGTTCAGTCACTCCTGCTGGCCGATCCACCACGAGCCATCTCCATGACGATGATCTTCTAGGATGCTACGTACGCCTACTACATCAATAATAAACTACGGAAGTAGCATTATATTTATTTACCAATGCATGTGTTGAAGAATAATAATCTACGTTATGAGCAGCAGTAGTAATATGAGCACATGCGTGACAATTGACAACATCACTCTCGATGGATGGCATCAACCGGTAGCTAGTGCTCTGTTACGATTACCACCTGATGGTTGACTGATAATAAATCTACTGGTTATTAAGCCGGCCTTAAGCGTGTTCCAGGAGATAACAACAATGCTACATGTGGCTAGCTGGGGGGCTGCACACTTTTGTGACGTGTCGCTGCCTCCTCAGTGGGTAAAGCACTTGCCTAGCACACATAGTCTTACTGCACAGCTCTCTCGTGCTTCCCCGCAAAAGAGATCGATCGATCGATATCCGCCCTGCCCTGATAATGCAGGTCGTTTTTGGATGTCCTCTTGCTAATGGCTGCCTCTGCAGTCGGTCTGCATGCCCTGCTGGATCGACGACCCATACAGCTAGCCGTTCTAGCTACACTTGGTTGGAGACATTGCATGTCCACGTACATATATACCCACTGTTGCTTAATGCAGACTAGCTCAGAGATCAGCTGTTGCTCTGCTTCATCATCCAGATGAACTGCAGATTTTTTTTTTGTTTTTTTTTTTGCTCTGCAGGATCGATATCGTCGTTGCCAACTTTTATTTATTGCTGCTTTTTCCCTTGTGATCGATGATCAGGGAGAACAAACTGATGCTGTGGGGCTGACTTGTAGTGGTAGTATAGTAGTGTCGTGACCATTGAAGGCTCAGTTTCTTCTATTTGCCGGGGAGAACTGGGCTCTTTCGTTTCCGGCTAGGACTAGCTGGAGAATCTCTCTCTCTCTCTCCCTCTGTCTAAAAAAAGGCTGGGGAATACGAGAAAAGGAGGCTGCGCGATAGGGACATGACATTGCATCGCGCGTGGCACTTGCTCTACGCAAAATATCTCTTCAGGCCATGAACATTTGAGGTTTCCTGTTTCACTTATAGATAGATTCCTGTTCTCGTATGTTGTTAGAGGCTGCATTTTGCTGGATTTAGTGTGCATGGAACTGATAAATATCTCCCTTCAGGTTTCTCTTTGTATATCGTCATTTTTTTAAGATGTCACCAGAGGGGTGAGAGCCTCACCTGAATAAATTTTCATTGATTCCGGCGAACTGGTGTATGGGGGGTCCAGGACCCTAAAGTCTTACAAAAACTTACATGATAGAGGAAGGGGAAGAGAAAGAGGGATTACAACACCACCATCAACAACACTTAAAACAGACTCAAAGAGAAGCCTAGTCACTAGCCAAAAAACGTCCACCGGAAGTCGATTTGTGCCCCCACCGAACAGCATACTCGCCGCTTCACCGCGGCCATTGTGTCCTCCATCACTCCTCGTAGCTACGCCGATTCACTGCCGCCCTCCATCTGAGGACCACTCCGTGCAGCAGAATGGGGACTAAGAGTGGTGACGAACGCGCAAGCCTAGGATCATCGGACACGACGACCTCCTTAGGAACCGATGATGACATCCTCCAGTACATCCGGGCCCACGTACTACCATCCAACGCCGTCCACGGGGAGGAATCCTTGGAGGGGGATGGCGGCAGCGGTGGAAACACCACCCGACATTTGATATTCTGGCATCATCAAGAAGAGCGCCGACAGAGCAAAGACGCCAGAGGAGAACACTCGTTGAAACGTCAGCAACACCCGACAACTAGAGCCAAACTCACCTAAGAGAGGCGACAACACAAGGCGAGAGAGAACAAAAGAAGAGAACACAAGGGAACGGTAGGAGTTGCAGTCCATCCTCCACGATGGTGCCCTCAAGAGGGTCACGACGTCGGCAACGCCGTCACCACCGGCTCTAGATAGTTAGAGCTAGGTTTTCACCAGGAGGAGAGGGACAGGACTACAGCCATAGGTCGGGGACCTTCATCATCGACGCCTCCAAGGAGGTAACAGCGCTAGAGAGCATCGCCGTCAATCGCACAGACATTGTGCATGGCTTTCGCCTAAGGTTCCCAAACACATGAACTATAACCCCGTCGCCTCAAGAACTAGGGGGACCAGCCTGCAGGGACGCCGGTGATAGTTGCTTCATGACACAAACCATCTGACAAGCTGTCGACGAAGTCCATGGTTGTAGAGCACGAAGTTGATGCGGACACCGGTGAGCCGGAACAGGCGGCACTGTCGCAGTCCTGAGGGCCTGGTGCAGGGTTTAGGTCGCCTGAATCTGGCCACTTGCCACCGATGCCGTGCTAGCGCAGGCGCCGGCCTGCTGCAAGTCGTCGTGTTCGGCATAGCCGACCCGGACCAGCAGCAGTGCGAGCAGATGGGCAGTACGCGGACAGGTCCATCTCCGCCACTGCCCCCTCGGCCTACGAAGACCATCAGGACGGCCTAGAGGAGACGCCAGCCATGGGGTGAGCCACTGGAGCGGGTCAGGGCCCGGGCTGGGGGAGCCGGGCGCCGGCCACGGCGACGCCATAGTCCCGCCCAACGTGCCTACCAGCGCCGCCTCCCTCTTGGAACCTGGCAGCGTTGAGCGCCCGGCTGCTGCCGCTGCAGGCCAGCACGGCATCGAGGGGCCTACGCGTCGTCCATCCGCCGCCGGCCCGAGGAACGCGGCGACCGACCACTGCCGGCACAAGGAACGCGGTGACCGACCGCCGCCGGCCACGACGCACCGGATCCGGGGTGGGTTCGCCGGATCCGGGCCCAGAGGACCGGGATCTGGCATAAGCTCGCCGCCGGCCAACATGCCTGCCCGGAGAGAAATGGAAGCTGGAACACGGGGGGACGAGAGGATGCGGGAGATGGAGAGCTGCTACGGGAGAACCATTTTTGGCGCCGTAGCGGGCCGCCACCGCTGCTAGATGGGGAGCTGCGGCGGCGGCCGGGGGGACGACGTGGAGGGGGACTCGCGGCGGCGCTGGGCTTGTCGCCCCCGAGTCGCCTCAGCCCGAGACGACGCGGGGGGAGGGAGGCTGCCTCGTGTGTTATATCGTCATTTATTAGTGTAGTGGCTCCATTTTCTTCGATTAGAAAAAGAATGTGGTTCCATCCATGCTACAAGCTTTGCACGGGTGTCATGGCTGCTGAGCACGAGATCACATCGTGGCCATCTCTAGAGATGTGCCTGGCTACTGAGCACGAGATCATGTCGTTGCCATCTCTAGCGTTGTGCCTGTCCACTTTGGCAGCTGCCACTCCGGAGGTCGAGGCATGTTCGCCACCTCGGATGGTCCAACTCAATTTTGCAGATGTTGTGGTGCCGAGGATAGATGGAGCGGATCGGTCACCTATCTCTACGTCTACCCGGCCTCTCTCTCCCCAACACAGCGCTCCACGGGACGACGTCGACGTTGGGGCCATCTTCATCGACACAATCAAGTTGCCTGTTGACCAGGGTGTCGACATCGCGGCATCTGGGGTGCCTGCATCTGTTGAGTTTCGTGGCCATGATCGGTTCACGGCCTCGGAGGTGTGTATGCCTGTTGTTGAGCAGGATGTGGGGGAGCCAGACAATGGTGGTGTCTGTGTCGCCGACACCGGCGTGGTTGGCGAGACAGTAGGGATCTCCCACCTAGCGGTTGGTGGGGATGCCTCCCTACTCCTCCGCGTAGAGGCCGCGGCGTCGTCTGAGGCCGGATCGCTTGGTGGTGTTCAAGCGGTGGCAACGTCAGGGTCGACGGACGCACTGTGCGCCGGCAACGTCACTCCTGCTGCCGATCCCGCCTCGCCTATGCAGCCTGTGCTGGTGGATGAGTTCATCGCCAGATTTAAGGCGCCGCTGCCGCAGCCCATCCTCGCGACCCCGCAGCTCAGATCCACACGGGCTAAGAGGGGTCGGGTGCTTGAAGACGAAGAGCTGGTGCCCAAGAGATGTGTGAGGCTTGTCGCAAAGAGTAAGTTTAGGGAGGTAAAGCCTGAGGCACAAGCAAGGAAGATTTTGATGAAGAAGCTGGGCATGGAGGTTGAAACGCAGGAGCCGGACACGGCTTCGTTCAACGAGTTCCAAGCTGCCTTCACACTCCCGCTGCCGGAGCAGACCAGGTAGGCCATGGATACATACTATCTGGAGAAGGGCCGATTCACGGCCGAGGGGCCAGCATTGGTATAGGACCAGCCGTGACTAGTAGTGGTCGCAAAATCATTTATCTATGTAATACAAACGTTAAGGATCCAGTAGTTAGGTTTGTTGTTTGCTGTTTAGGTTGGTGATGGCTTCTCGCCACCATCCTAAGCCTATGTTGTAGATTTTACGACCATTCCATTCTTCTTAATGAAATACAGGCATATATGCCTACTCATGAAAAAAAAAAGGTCCAAAGGACCAAACGCGAAGTTAGTTTTCAATAGGGCAATGAAAAAAAGGTCTGAAGAAAAGTTATGCAGATCCTCGAGAACCAAATCAGAGACCAGCATGGTTTATTTGTAATGCTAGCAGCCCAATTTAGTCAGTAGTATGTGGTACAATAATGTCAAGGATGTTTGACTTACACCAACCCAATCACATATATTGCTTACACCAACCCAATCACATATATTGCTTCTGCAGTTGGCACCATGTTAAGCATGTTTGACTTAGTAACTCCTATAGGTGTTTTGCAAAGTGGGCACTGACGTGTATTTCTTGTTGCTCATGATACCGCATTTTGTTAGCAACAGATAGGAACTATCTCCTAGCAGTACTTTCGCTGAAGATCAACAATGGCCAATGAAATAGCAGCTTCCTAGAAGGTAGAACATCTCGTCACACAACAACGCCCCCTCCCCACCCCCCAAAGCCCAAACCCAAAAGAAAAACTACAACATCCTCACTCATCTGCAAGCCAGCACCCCACAATATACCTTGAGATTGTGATATTTTTCATTGATGCAAAACTTCCATTTCCATGGTGCATTGCTCATCCTTCAACTTATACAACAACTGGGTAGTTTTGGTAAGAGCCTATGTGAGTTACAAAACTGTCCTAGCCTCCTAAGGCACAAAATTTCTCTTATACTGCCACAGGTCTTCTGAGTGATGAGTACCTATATGTCAGCAACTTTGATGCCAATCTTGACGCTGTTTTTCTCTTGAAGACTAAATAGAGGGTCAGGAGAACAGATACGATAAGAAGATACAACCAGAGGTGGGCTTCTTGAACATGGAACAGCTTGGCATTGTCGCAGTGGCAGTCCTGGTCATTACGAGGCAGCTTCACCTGCCCATCAGTTCCGTCTGGGTCCAAGATGAAATCCAGGTTGACCGCTTCCTGCTCCAGCATGATGCGTGTAGATTTTTGTCGAAAGCCTTCCATTGATGCCACGACTGACACGAATGACGGGCAGAAATGTCACTGATTTTATAGAGGGACACTACCATAGCAATGGTATGCATTTCAGGGTATTGATTTCATCTGTCTAGCTCATGGGTGGTCAACTTGGTCTTACTACCCCCCAAAAAAAAGGATTTACCTTCATTCTGTGTTGCATATGGGATGATAAACTCATGAAAAGAAATTACATAAATGATGTGTTGCATATGGGATGGGATAATAAACTAATGAAAAGAATTTACCTTCATATGTCTCACCAGGCACAACAATTCGATGGTAATCTCCGAAAGTACTGCCCGCACTTACCTATAGCAAAAGAAAGTTATGCAAGTCAGAAAACTCATATCAACAATCTATATTCATTTTTCAGTTCATCCATTCTGACATAACATAATTAATGCAGCCAAAATGAACTAACCTTGGAATCAATGCCCTTTATCATCACTGAGCCAGGTATAGGCCTGCCAGTATCTGCTGCAAATATCCTTCCATGAACTCCTGACTAAAACTAGAGTCAATATGATGGAACAGCCATATACACTCTGGTAACTTTTGCAGATAGAACAAAAAAAAAAGGTAACTCCCAGAAGCAGACAGAGAAACCACAAGGTTTCTCCAATTAAATTCAGGGCATAAAGTAAATCTGTGGGACTAAGAATGGATGGTGGCACCATGGGGAACACTTAAAGAATGATCACACATATCACAATAACATCAAACCTACTAAGTAACCTTTGGAGGGTCACAAGTCACGACTCAACAGAATTCCTCCAGTCCAAATAGAATACCCTTTTTTCATTTAAGACAATGAAAAGGATAACTTGTAATGCAATTGGAATAACTGCAATATTACTTGATGAACTCTGTTATTACCAAATAAGAAGAAACACATCCCACAAAATCCTGGCTAAAGAGACATGGTGAGAAGCTCTTTGGGGCATAGAACCCCAAAAACATACTGATCAGAACTAGAGACACTAGTGGCAAAAACATCATCCCAATTAGAAGAATAGTTATCCATCATGAACAGTGAAAGGTTTGTTGAAAACGGAAAGCAGGATAAGCTTACTGCTTACTAGTGCTCATGCCATTGCAGTGACAGTGAATGCAATGAGAAACTCAAAGAAAAAATTGGTTGGGCTTGTTCAGAACTCAGAGCAACGTAGCCAAAATGGGCTACCCTGAACCAGCTTGCTTTCTAAAAATTTGGTTGCCCTACATTTTTAGTTATAGGAAATAACTGGATAGCTACAAATATTACTATGAACCAGTTAGCAGTACATGATCCAGACCTTGATCTAAACATGAGCAACCATGAGCCTCAATTCACTAACCAACACCATTTCATTTCAATTAGTGCAAAAATCGCCCTTTGCATTGTATAAAGAGACTACTGAGGAAACATATTACCTTTATTATGCTTGCAAGAAGATTGAGCATACTCATCCTATTGTGTTCCCAGATGACTGGAAGCTGTAGCAAAATGATAGGATAAACAACAGAACAGAAAAATAATTGTCAGATGGTCTGGGTCTGCAACAGTAGAATTGGAACCTAACTAGATGCAAAGGTACCTCATCTGCTTTTGGCCACTTTGTGTCACTAATCTCCAGAGTTAACTCAAAGCAGCCTCCATGTATATAGTTCCAGTCCTGCATACCACCATATATTGGATACCTGAACCACAAGCAATAATGTTTGATTCAAAGACCATACATACACAACCTAGATAAAGAAAATCTCATATGCAGTATGAACTTGCTATTGTTTGTTTACCAGAATGCTCCATTTGTTATCCCTCCTTCAAATTCTTTGCTCAAAGACATGTTGTAGTGGGACCGACTATACACAGATGCCATGTGCCGGAACATCTTATCATCAGGACATCCGTAGTAGTGTTTGCTGTAAGAAGTCAAATCTTTGTTGAGAATATTACAGTGTGAAACCAAGGAAGTCACATTGGGCCCTAAAAACCGGTGGTGGAAATCAGCAAATCAAAGAAAGCGACCACAGATAGAATTCAGAAAATAGGCTTATCATCTCGACGTTGGAAATTTTAAGAGGGAGACTTGATGAGGAGGAAGGGCGGCCCTGGTGCAGCGGTAGTGTCTTACCGTCTGTTACCGGAAGGTCCAGGGTTCGAGCCCCGGCCTCCGCACATTATGTGCGGGTATGGCTTGGCGCAGAAATTCCTTCCCCAGACCCCGCACAGCGCGGGAGCCTACGGCACTGGGTACGCCCTTTAGACTTGATGAGGAGTGGGTTCTGTGTGTGTAAAGCCGATCGTTTGTAACAACACAGAATCGCTCATAAACTCTACATTAATGGTTCACTTCAGACACAGTACTTTACTAATCAGCTGCTTCAGACGGTCAGGCATGAATTGATGCTAATCTGTCCAACACTTGACAGCCCTTGACTTGACCCTACCCCCAACCCCGCGTGCAAAATTTCGACTGCTCAACCAAACTCTTGAAATAAGTCAAACAGCCCCCACCTAATGAAACTTGAATGTTAAAATTTTGTTGCTGCCATAATGAAATGCAGTGTTACCGTGGTGGGAAAAAATCACTACCTAAATCCTAATGATTTTTCTTCGCCATGTACACATTATGTTGCTGGTGTAAATTTGCAAATCGATAGATGCCAACATACCTTATGATATAAAAGTATATCAGTGTTTGAATAGGGAGAAGCAAATAGAATATTTTCATTAGGGGGTGAACTGGCCCAGTTTAAATAGTTTGGAAGAGCAAAATGAGTCAAAATTTTGTTTAGGTGCCAAGAGGACAAAGTGATAGTAAAAAAAGACCATTTTCATACAAAGAAAAACAATGCAACCAACAGCAGCAACATCTTATTAGAACAGATGAGGAACCTACTTGTGATCCAAACTTCATATAACCATTAGCACATGGGAAGATAGTAAAAGAATTAAAAGAAGGCAGACACAACAATCGATTGTGCATATGCTACCGCAATTTTTGGCAATACTTCATGAAAAGCTTGTCAGACTTTCTACATCTTTAAAAGTTTTAGAAAGCAACACTATTAATTGAGATACTTGAAAAAAATTGAATGTAAGTAATTAAGTAGAAGGAAACACCTTGTGTCTCTAGTTCCATCCCATGGATAGTTGGCAACAAGAGCCCCCTGAAAAACCAAATCAAATAAGAGAAAACTATAGGACCTCATTTCAACGAGATAATTGATATTATAACTACAGTAGGTGAGAATAGTTACCCCATGCAAGCTAGCAGAAGCCGTGAAGTGTTCTTGCTTTACCCAATTCATAATGGCTCTAGTTTCAGGTTGTCTGTAGTCAATATCGTTGTTAACGGAGAAGAACTGTCAATTTCAGCTAGTGTCAATTCAATGGCTACAAGATAAAAGGAAGTACGAAAAGGGAAGTAGAACCTTCCATAAGGAAAAAAGGTGCAACATAAGTACTCACTTGGTCAGGAAAATCCCGGTTGAGATCAATATTGTTTGCATTACCACGCCATCTAAGAGCAAATCCATCAGGGTTCATCGTCGGAAGTATATGAAGGTGCATGTTCTCAACAATGAGAGTTGCCTACAGAAATTAGTTCAGCTGCTGACATTTCCATATACAGTAAACCATTTTCATAGATTAATGAAAATATGTTCTGCTATACACCTATACATCATAGTTACATGGAACACCAGATCTTAATGTTGAACAATATATTGTAAACTAAGAAAAAACAGCATCTTTTACAATTCCATCTCATAATTCATATTTTGAATAACTTTCATGTGTTGTTGTGTTTACCAAAATTGTGATATCATCAGAACAACTCAAAAATTACTGGAAGTAGTTATCAATAAAGCTAAAAATTGCAAGAGGTTCGTTATTGGTAAACTGCAGGGTGCCCAAAGAGCAAGTAACAACAGAGGAATGTTGCTTACCAGTGAATCCTTCAAATAGTTATCACACAGCCAATTTGCAAGATGCATAAGAACCTCTCTTCCAACAGGCTCGTCACCATGAACATTTCCAATGAACTGCATGTGTAGCACAAATTAAATCACGTATCTTGAATACTGAGATTAGAATAAACAACCTCAAGGATTCATCATCGATTTCACTTGAATAAGAACATAAGAGGTTATTAACTCCAGCAACAGAGCAAGTCAGCAGAATAATTGTAAATGCACTTTGTTGCAGGAAAACCATGTGTTTAAGCATGGATCTAGGATACGAATTCATCTTAGTAATTGTCAATATGGCATTACTTGATTGCATGTTTGTCACTCAGGAAAATGTGTTAGTGTGAGCCTACATAGGTAACATTTATGTTCTCAAGATGTGGGGAAAACAGTTAGTCCCCAATGAATTAACAAGAGTGAAAAAGAAAAGAAAGGTATGGCATCATGGAAGTCAAATTCAAGAAATTGACGTACTGAGATGATTGTCACAGAAAATCTTCAACCAGGAGCTTATTTCCATTCTCCAAATTACGAAAAAGGAGAGAAAGGGTACCACAAACCTTGAATGCTGGTTCAGCTTCTCTTTTCCTGGGCTTGTCCGATATTTCAATCACCCACTACAAGAACAATCCAAAGTGTTCCCCAGTATGTAAATTTGACACTACGAGAAACATACAAAAATTTACAGCCATTTAAGTTACATACCAATGGAAAATGATTCACACTCTTTCCAATGCTGATAACAGGTTTGTGTTATCCCTCAAAGAGAGAAGAAAGAAAAAGGTAAGTGAAGTGTGAACATATGAGAATACTGGAGGGCAGAAAATAAAGGAAGAAAAAAGTAATGCACTTAAAAACTGTGATAATCAAGGATAATACCAAAGTTGCATAACAAACAAACAAATAAAATAAAGAGATTGAAACCAAATTATTATGTTACACAGGAAATTCTTAGAAAGGCTAATCATGGCCAGTGAACATGGAACAATTCAACAATCTGAAGTAAAACAGAATTATACATGTATCCTATGAATATAATTATGTTTATAAGCCAGCATTCATGATTGATTTTCTTTTGAAAGCTACATGTTTAGCCATTTGCTGTTACCTATCAACATGACTGCATATGCATCGTTGATTCTCTCATGATTGGAAATGATTTTAAATTCTACAATATACCATACATGACTACCCACCAATGATGCAGCCATTTAGATGGCTTTAAAAATTGATGCTCTTAAAAGTTTGTTCAGAAGCTCCAAATGTAATTATCACAAAGAAGTAAAACATTATACATCATGTACCTGTACACCCTGGAGATATTAGAACAACGACTTCCAAAGGCATGTACAGCAGCCTCAAGCTCAGCATTGCTCATATATCCACGGACCATTTCTTCTCTAAATGTATTTCAAAATCACAAAGAGCAGAGTCAACCAATAACTTCATCAGACTGAGACACACATTGTTTTCTTTTTATATAAGAAAACCCATTAAAAGTTCTAATTCTAAACATACGTGATCTGAGGCGGCTTATCTTCAAGAAGTTTCCGTGATGGCTCATGAGCCCCATCATCTGCACACAGTGGACAAACAAAATAATACATACATCAGTAACTGCATAGTGAAAATAGTTGTGTATAAGCAGATACATACATGAGCTTATTGTGTTATATGTCTAACTAAACACATAGAAGCTGAGGTTAGTCAAGAACTCAAGATGAGAATAACTTGATCAGATCAGAGAAGGGCATGGGTATGAATCTGTTTTGGATGGAGCATGGACAAAATAAGCCATTATAAAACTCCAGCTTATTGATTAATCAATCCATTACAAAAATGTACACCATTGGTTTAATAATAAACTAAATACACGATAGGCCGTACTCTTCAACAGTCGACACACACATCACGTATTGAAAAGCACAAAAATTTTATAATTGTAGCTCATCACCGGCATCACTGTGCGTGCGCCGACTCTTTCTATCCCCCAATCAACGATGGTTGTACCAAACTGACTTGTATTGAATCCAAGGCAACGAACAATTCCATTAAAATCATATATATCCTATAAACCCACAGTAAAACGAAACGAGCTGGAGGATCCGCGGTGCCCGAGGCTCTAAAGCGGGACACCCCACACACCGCTTCACACGGATGGGGAACGGTTACGGCATCATCGCCCCCCATTGCAATGCATGCATAGCATATCCAACCCAGACATTAGAGACAGAGGGGAAGAGGAGGGAGAGACCTGAGGGATCGTGGCCGCCTCTCGCGGCGGCCTGCGTGGGAAGCGACGCGAAGGCGCGGAGGAGGATGACGACGAGCTGGAGGTGCGAGATCGCCATGGGCGACACAGGCCCCTTCCGGGAGAGGGGCGAGGAGCGAGGTCACCGGACGCCTGTGTTGTTGACTGGTTCGTTCGGGGGGCCAACCACACCAGTTGGGCTTGGGCTTGGGAGCGGAATTCACTAAAGAATATTTAAAAAAAAATAACGTAAAATTACAGCACAACAGCACCAGTGGTAAGTGGTAGAATAGTACCCTGCCACGGTAAAGACCCGGATTCGATTCCCGGCTGGTGCAATCTTCGTTTTTACTTTTATTTTCATTTTGTTCCTCAACTTACATATCCTTGGTATGTTTCCTCGTGCATTCGGAGCTAAACGTTACTCTCGGCCTACAAGAGGAGTCCATTTCAAGGATGAAAAGAGGCAACCAAGCCAGGACGATCGCCTGAAACTCCAACAACATGAGATATCTTTATTCAATTCAAATCTTTACATGTACTACATTGTTTCAGTGATCAAACGAGGTAGGTTTATTATCCATTGCTTTTGCTCAAATTATCTGAAGACAAAAATGGGGGTGCAACGTGACACGGCAGCTTATGAAGTCAGCCGCGAAAACTGGGTTCAACAAGGTGCTCAAGGATGGTTCTCCTCCATCAATCAATCAACAAATACAAAGGTGGCTCTACTGCGTTGCTATGGGAAATTCCTCTGCACCAGCTGAGAAGCCTTGTGTATATCATCAACCACAGTCCACAGGACGTACAACTTCCAGCATAAGGCTCAGCAGTCAGCTCACAGGTCAGCAGGACAAGGCAGTGCTTCAGCTTTTCGGTCCCTGGAAATTTTTTAGCGGGCGCAGGGGCCATTATGTACTCAATGGAATAGTTCTGTCAGGACCTGTGACAGGAGATAACTCATGAGACTCAACTCTAGAAACTACTAACAGCTTATAACATAGTGATTTGCTGAACAGATAAATAACTTACCAGTCAGAAGACGACTAGAAGAGGCTGCTAGTCATCACCACACGCTACTTTAAAAATTAGGACAGCTACAAAAACTACCATTGCAAAGGATCCCAACTATTTTGAATTGGACACCTTCAGTAGCTCATGGAATGCTTCCTGAGGAATGTCGACAGATCCCACACGTTTCATGCGCTTTTTCCCTTCCTTTTGCTTCTCTAGCAACTTCTTCTTCCGAGTAATATCACCACCATAGCACTTGGCCAGAACATTCTTCCTCATTGCAGACAGGCTGAAAATGGTTAAAGAGAGCATATAAGAGAAACCTGTGTGACAGCAACATATTATTCAACTCTTTACCTCCCATCTACATAGCTCTTCAGATACAGTTAATTAACCTGATAGTGAACAATGCATTTACACATTATTCAACTCTTTACCTCCTATCTACATGGCTTTTCAGATACAGTTAGTTAACCTGATAATGAACACTGTATTTATTTATTCATACTGTTCCGAAGAAAAATGCCGCTAAAACTAGGTCAGCTTCCTGCACGTTGAAACCTAAACCTTTTCAGATATGCTGCAACCAGATAGGGAAAGACTGGATATGATTTTCCAAGGGTTTCTTTTTCTCAAATGTGTGATTTCCCAGATAGTAATTATTTTTTAGGCTAACAGAAAGGTTTAGTTAATTAGTTGAAAAGTTTTTGAAACCCTTTCCACCTGGCCCTGTTTGGATCCATACAAACAGCTAGTTAACTGACTTTTAGTCTCTAAGGATCCAAACGGGCAGACTAATTGTCAGTCCACTAGTCATATACTAGTTGTTAGTCCATTAGTCCATAGATAGGAGCTAGGAGTCTAGGACTGTTGTTAGTCCTAGTCCTAGTCCATCCAAACAGGGCTTGACAAAATTTTTAGGCCATAAGGATCCTAACAGGTGAGCCAATGGGAGGACTAAACTTTAGCTAAGGCCAAGTCACAAAAACATACTAAAAAAAAAACTTTAGCTAAGGCCGCAACTAGGTGTTAGTCCACTAGTTGGTAAAACCAAGCTAATTGGGACTCATAGGCGCAACCAACCTAAAAAAAGGTCAAAAATACCCCTCCTTAGTCTTTGCTTGGGAATAGCAGCCAGTAGGCAAGGGGCACAAAGGTCTTTGCGTAGTAATAGTACCATCCATTGGTCCTTAGGATCCAAACAGCACAGGACCAATTTTTAGTCACCTAACTATTAGCCAACTAACAACCAGGTCTAGTCCTAGTCTGACTAACAACTAGTCCTAGTCCATCCAAACAGGCTGCTAGAAATTTAGTTAGTTTATTACAGAAAATGCTCGAGAGTACTGTCTTAAATGTTCTGGATGAATGGATAGAAGTGCTGTCTTAAATATAGTTAAATGTACGTAATAATTTCAAAGCAGTTTGATACAAAGAATAATCTTCAAGCAAATAACAATGCCAAAATTGGTAGAATATACTTCAGAAAACTAACAAAAGCTTCAAAGATCTTACGTTTCCCTTGCAATAATCTTTGAACCAATTGCTGCTTGTATGGTGATCTCAAACATTTGCCTGCATGAAAAGAATGAAATAAATTATGTTAGGCAGCACCAAATGTAAATCATGTCGCAATTCAACATGAGCCTATAGCAAAATTCTGCTCAGTCACCAAAAAACTGCTCTAATGTTTATTCTCGTTTGCAAGTCCATTCCCTTTGCAGCTAATTGCACTTTTGTAGTGTAATTAATATTGACCCAAAAGTAATGTACTCAAATAGATGCTCATATCTCAAGCACAGTACACGTGTTCAAGAAAAGGAGGTTGATGAATACCTGTCTATAAATTTCTTGAGCTTCTCCACTAATTCCTTTCCAATCCGCTGAGCCTTCTGGTTATGCACTATAGTTGCCATAGCATCAACCGGTTGACCATTAAGAAGGATGTCCATCTTAACTAGATCTGATTGTTGGTATCTGTCAAAGAGAAAAGGGGAATAAATTAATGATAAACATAAACTGCATAAGTTTCTGGTATATTTTTCTCCCCATATCATCAATTAAACTTTGGAACAGATTTTCGTAAGCCACTTAAATAGTAATTTTCACAAAAATTGATGATGGATGCATCACTTAATTAAGTCAAACAATCCCAGATCTGATCAAAAGAATGTTTCCCAAACCTTGTATACACGAGACAAGTACTCACTGTGTATGTAATTAATAGTCATAGGCTAGATTTGAAAAAGAAACTCCACTCAGGAAGGTGTACTAACACCTTCAGAATATAAAGGGCTGGAAATTTTTAAATAA
Organism: Bothriochloa decipiens; assembly: GCA_023333625.1. NCBI lineage: Eukaryota > Viridiplantae > Streptophyta > Magnoliopsida > Poales > Poaceae > Bothriochloa > Bothriochloa decipiens. Next base: position 44,361,984 of record CM041638.1, on the reverse strand, counting down.
TAATAATAATAATGAAAGTATAAGATGAAGTGAAATAAAAAACATGATATTTTTCTCATCTGTAAATTCCTTATTTTTTTAAAAAAAAAAGGTGTAGCCCGACCCATGCCTTGTTTTTTCATTCACAACAGGACTTACTCAGAATCGTCATAGTCAAAAGTAGCATAGCCAGACGTAATGCCCTTCAACTCATTGTAGAAGTCCACAATTATCTCCTTCAATGGTAACCGGTACTTCAACAGAGCCCTTTGCCTGCATCGAAAATAGCAATATGAATAAAAGGCAAGAAATAGATGAGCACTTAACAAAACTGAGAGGTTTGGAAGCAAAGAAGGTTTACGCATCGATAAATGTATATTCTAGCTGTTCGCCCCTTCTTTCTGAACAAAGCATAATGACAGGCCCAACATACCTGAAAGGTGATTGAGTATGGTAAAAAATTTCTACTTGTAATGCTCAAATATTGAAAAAAAAAATGTAGAAAACAGGTGAGAAAGGAAACAGGTCTTACTCACTAGGGATAATGATTGTTGCAATAACGGTGGGCTCCCAACAGGCTGCTACACGCTTTCCAGGATTCGAAGCCAAAGCAGCAGGGTTCTCAACTTGCACCTTGCTGATAAAATAACCTAAAAGTTTTAGCATCCTACCCAAAAATCGAGGTAGCAAACACAATTAAGAGTGCACACCTTCCATCACCATATTCAAAAATATAAGGTACTGTTGGTATGGTCGATATGACTTGAGCTCCATATTCCTAAATAAACGCAGTGACAATCAGAACCTCAAGGCAATTTAAAGGTCAAACAAATTATTTACACTCTATCACATTTTATAATGTCCTCTTTTTTGCCATCATATTGCAGTTCCCCGTTCAAATGAATGTGGAAGAGTTTTTAGGCTGACACAGTTAACCAATGCACTTAAACATAGTTAACTATATAAGACCAGACCGTTAACCTTATCAAAAAATATGTTCTCTAGTTTTTGTCTGCAAAAATATTTCATCCTTCTAAAGGCAACACCTCAAAGTTACAAATTTCCTTGAGATACTAGCATAATAATAAGGAATGAAGCTCTTTAATTAATTTTTCAACATCAATTGAAGTATTGTGTCTCCTGAGTATAAATTATGCAACAGCAGAAAATCAAAATTATGCAAAAGAAAAAAAGAAAAAAAAAACTATACTTGCTCAAGCCGTTGATGGAATACATCCATGTGTAGCAATCCTAGGAAGCCACATCTGTAAAGCAGTCATAGAAAAAGTAAAACCAAAAAAGATTACAGCAAGTCCCACATTCAGTGTAATGAAAACAATAGACGAACTAGTTCACATGTAGAAAATCTGGTATGGTGGTACCTGAATCCCATGCCGAGTGCATTGCTTGTCTCCTTTGTAATAGAGACACTGGCATCATTACATGTTAGTTTCTCAATTGCATGGCTAAGAGCTTCAAAGTCAGAACCATCAGCAGGATAGAGGCCAGAGAAGACCATGTGTTTCGCAGGCTTGAAACCTGAAAGGCTATTCTGTATGAAGTCACATGCGAACAAAAACGAAAGAAAGGGGATATGAAACAATGCTATGGGACTGCAATAGATGATGCATATTCTTTTCAGACTAAACCAGACAAAATGAAAAGTGAGAAATGCAGACGAGGCCACACAGAATGTTTCGAGAATGGGATTCCATACCAGGAAGTGGCTCGACAGTACTCTTTGCCTGGTGAAGGGTATCACCAATGCGTGCTTCTTTAGTTGAACGCATTCCACTAATAACATATCCAACTTGTCCAGTGTAGAGAACTCCAGTAGGTTTAAGCTCAGGGTGCATAATGCCGACATCAAGAACTTCATAGGCACGGCCAGTTGCAGCTGAAGCAATCTTATCACCTTTACGTAAAGCACCATCAACAATAGCAACATGGCAAATCACTCCTTTGTATTCATCATAGTAGGAATCCAAAAGCAACATCCGTACAGGTGCATCACATTTCCCAGGTGGGGAAGGTATGTGTTCAATAACAGCAGGCAATACCTGTTCAAGGCCTTGACCAGTCTTGGCAGAAGTAAGCAGAGCTTCACTTGGATCAATGTCAAACAATCTCTTCAATTGATCCTTTACATTATCTGGATCAGCAGTCGGCTGATCAATCTTGTTAATCACAGGAATGATACTCAAATTTGATTCGAAGGCAAGGTAAAAGTTTGCTATTGTTTGAGCTTGTACTCCTTGTGCTGCGTCAACTACTAAAAGAGCACCCTGGCAAGCTGCAAGGGACCTGGATACCTCATAGCTGAAATCCACATGGCCTGGCGTATCAATCAGATTAAGTAAATATTTTGGTGCATCTGAGTCCTGAGATGCAGTAACGTGCCTATAGAACATAGTTGCTGTCTGTGCTTTGACCGTAATCCCCCTTTCTCTCTCAACCTGGTACCCACATAGATAAATGTTACAACAGAAGAGACACACTACAAAACTAGACATCAAGGACTGATCCAATATCAAAACAGTTTTCTGAAAGTAATGCCGAGTATCAGGAAATGGGAGTTGACATTGTGAAGTAAACACTCTTCACTAAATGTAGTTGAATCACGTAATATTGCACCTAAAAGTTGTACTATCTCAAATTCTGAAAGTTAAAAAATGAAACCAGCAACTCTGTTTGCATTCTTTGGAATGAAAAAATAGATCTATTCATTTGTGGGATCTGGTAACCGGCAGATGACCTGGCATGCTAAACATGCTAAAAATGGCTTACCATCCTCATAAATGTTACTGTACCTCAGGTCACAAATACTAGACACATTTGACTTTGTATGATCTTCAATGTGTATCATTGACCGCTAACTTCTTATAGAATATATTCTTAAATTCCTTCAATATAAGAGATTTCGTCAAGTATTTTGAAAACAAGTTGACCAAATCTTGTCAAATGTATAAGACATTTGGCATTTAACTTGCACGCTTCCGAACTAAATAATGTAATTATAATTGATGTTTGTAGTTTTATAGATTTGACCAATCTTGTCCTAAACAACAAGTTTCTGTGACCATAGTTACACTGGTAGCCAGGTAGGTAAGACAAAAAACAGTAACTACAAGATAAAAAGTTACAGGATGTGGACAGAAATTGTAGAAGTTTCAGTCATGAAGCTAGTAGCAGTATAGGCATCACCTGCTATGGAATTTGTGTAACATTGTGCCCCAAATAGACTTTGACACTTACTGGCAGTGAAATGCTAAAATCTCAAAAGTCCAAAATGTAACACCTATTTATAAAACTATTGCAGATATCAATGCATTTCCAGAATCTGATCGTGCAAACCAGTAGGGAAATGGTGGCCTAACTGACTGATCACTTCTCACCATCTGATAACTGAGTGGTAATGGGCAAACATTGTACTAATTTCTCTAAGCTGCCATACGAGAAGGAGAGTGAGCGCGAAGAATTAGCGTCGCACCTGCAGCTTGTCGAGGTACTGGGGCTGCCCATGGCCCTTCTGGATGGTGCCGGTGAGCTCCAGCAGCCGGTCGGCCAGCGTCGACTTGCCGTGGTCAACGTGCGCGATGATCGAGAAGTTCCGGACCCGCTCCGGAGGGTACAGCGCCAGCTCCGATCCGGACACCGCGCCGCGCGCGCCGTGCTCCGGCGACGACTGCGACGACAGGAGGCGCTCGGGCTGCTGGAGCGCACTGTGGGAGAACGCGGGTGCAGCGGCGAGGTGCCGGGAAATCCGGCGAGCGGATCGCGGGAGCACGGCGGCGCCGGACATTCCGAGCCGCGGGAGGTGGCGGCCGGCGGCGGGTAGGGTTCTGGGAGGAATTTGGCGGAAGAGGCAGATGGGTGGCGTGGAACCGGTCTATGGACTAGAAAGTAGAGTCTTTTCCACGAGTGCCATCGTAAAAGTTCAGTTCGATCGAAGCCGTAAAAAATTCGGTCGGTCACTCGTGCCATACAGGCGTTGTTTAGATCGTGGAAAAAAAAGAATCCGATAAATAGTATTATTTTTGTCTTATTTGATAAATATTATCGATTGTGGATCAACTAAATTTAAAAGATTCATCTCGTGATTTTCAACTAAACTGTGTAATTAGTTATTTTTTTATCTATATTTAATGCTTCATATAAGCAGCTAAATATTGATATAATAGAGAAAGAGTGAAAAAATTGTAATTTTTAGAGTGAACTAAATAAGGCTATAGTTTAATTTTTTTTACATCCACACTTCCGTCCAATCTAAATGCAAAAGCTCCTAAAAGACACAGTTGCCCTTGGACTCTTATCCTTTTCTTTTCTTTTCTTTCTCACTTTTTTTATTTTCTCTCTCCACTATCCAATCGATATGGCAGAGATCGGCCCTGGTCACCGGGAAGGCTGGCGAGCACACCTCCAAACGTCGCGGTGGATGATGTTCTCGAAGTAGCCCGTGTGCAGGTAGTGCAGCCCCCCTGGTGGCGCCGATGCACACCCCCTGGTGGCGCCGATGCACACCTCCAGCCGCTGCTTCCACGACGGCGGCGTTGTCGCCTCGCCGTCGGAGTCGGGCCGTACAGGTGGCTCCGCAGCGTCGCGTCGTCGCCATCTGGAACTCCGGCAGGCCCTGCCTGGACGCACGCGTCGTGCGCTTCACCACCACGCGGGTGCCGTCGCGGAGCGTGCCGCGGTACACGTTGCCGAAGCCGCCCACACGGAGGTACGCCGCGAGCGCCGCCGCCATGTGCAGCGGATTCACCATGACTCGACGCCGCAGGCGGGGTCGGGGTCGCCATGGGCGTGGCGCGGAGGTGCTCAACAAAATCGCGCGCCAAGGGAACGAAGTCGGGGAAGTGCCGGACACGCTTGACGATCGACCAAACGTCCGCGAGCTGTATCGCGAGCACCGGCGACCTTGTCTTCTTCCTCGCCGAGTCCAGCATCGCCGTTGCAAGTAGAGCTGGAGCCGTGGAGGCATGGCGCGCTCTGCTACTGCCCAGCACCGTTGATCCGGCGAACTTTTCCCCAGCCGTGTCGTGAGCCGCCGGCGGGCGACCTCCGCCCCGGCCCTGCTGCACGCCGCCATGGGAGCGAGCACCCGTGCCGCCACCGTCTGGGGGACCTCCGGCCAACAAGCACGTTGGGAGCTCCAGCCGTCGAGTTCTCGGGCGACATCCGGCTCACCGCCGCCGCGTGGGCGAGCGCGCGGCCGAGATCCAGTCTGCCTCCGCCGAACAGGTTCACACGGATTTGCAAATTGCAATGCTTACCCCTGCATCGAGCCGGTGTGCGTCCACCGGTGGCCGGAGTTGATGGACAGCACGTCGGCGTCGCGCCACGCCTCGGTGTTCTCGGAGATGTCGTCCAGCATCAGCACCCGCTTCCCCTGGACCACGTCGATTTCCACCAGGTACGGCGCGCGGTAGAAGGATACCGTCACCTGGTACTCCTGCTCGATCCAACAACGTCTTAAGATTAGATTTGCATTGGCCTAATTAATCTCTTCGGCCAAGCTCTGAATATATCATGATGCACGCCGCGTGGTACATGCAGTATAAAAACACACCAGGAGCTTGTAGGTGTACAGCGAGCGCAGGGGGATTGGGAAGAACGAGATGTTTCAGGTGGGGGTATTCTGGACATTTTTATTAGCCAGACCCACATGTCAAGGCTCTGGAACCGTGAGAATCAAACAGAATGCCAACGAAATGGTGTGAGTGGTAAAAAAAGTTTTTCACAATGGCACAGATGACCGGCCTAACTTTTTAATGGCTTCTGCAGAACTGACAACTTTTATAATGACATACATAGAAAAGACTCTAGAAAGCACTGTGTGGCTGACGTGGCAATTTAGTTTCCATAATTGCATAAGTCACACGATTCAGCTAGATCTCTAAACTGAGGAACGAGGATTAGTGGCAGTCATCCATCGACTTGTAATCAATCAGTTTGATATTGATGTAGTGACAATTGCTAACATCATCAAAAACATTTGGAGCGTTAGGCACCTTATCGTTGCAATTTCAGGTGGTTTTGGTTGATATCATGTTTTGTTTACCCCCACACATGTGTGCTGAACTTATGGATGGGGGAACATGTTGAAAGGGGTGTGGGTTCTTAAAATAAAGGTTTTTGTGACATTATATGAATAGATTTGTGAGGTTGTATGAACAAATTTAGATGCATGAACTCTAAAATTTGTCATCTAGGTCTTTTAAGTGGTTCATCATAGGATCCCTCTAGATTCAACCATAGACTTGGATTTATACTTTGAAATGAAATATTTGAAAAAAAAAATGAATGGCCTAGATGGTCACTGAGAGTTTATGTACTCAATTAGGAATATGTAGAGATTTTGGAGATCTAAGGTGTATTTATTCCTCATGCTACTTATTGTCGTTGCTGTTGTACACGGACACAAGATTGTTCCAAATTCTATAACAAAAGTTGAATTGACATGAATAACATAGTGAGACTTATTTTGGAACAGAAGAAGTAAAACATAGCAACTCATTTTTTTTTTCTAATCGGTAAATATTGTGCAATCGCTTCACTAGCTTGTTGTATTTGGTTCAGTGGAAGAACCTAAACAGAGAGTAGAGATGACTTACTTAGAAGCCAAACTATAAGTTATCATGTACACATAACACATGGAATTTGCAAAAAGAAAGAAGAGAGAAAGTGAGATATGTTCACCTCATTTCTTGCAAGTATTAGAAGTCAACGAACTACTCCCTTATCTAGTCACGTTAAAAAGAGATTTTTGCTATCTCCTTTTGTTTAAAATTATGTAAAATGTTATTAGTTTTTTAGATATCTTACTTTTACTACGTATTCGACATAGCGTTATAGCCAAGTGCATATCAAAATCAATGTATCTAGAGAAACTAAAAAATTTTATAATTTAAAATAAAGAGAGTATTATATTTGCACCTCTATGATCTCTGATGTACCATACTCGTTTCATGCTCCCAAAACCATCGTTCATCACCAACCACTTACCATCTGAAGCCATTCCAAATGCTCAGCATGTGTGTCAATTGCCAGAAGCCACGCATGCGTCCATGTCCATCCACGATACCATGCACGAAGCACACGCCCAAAAGGGCAAGCCGTCCCACCGCCGCGCCCGTACGTCCAGCTGCTCGCCTGCCAGGGACAGGAACGCGGACGCTTGCCAAATCCGGCGAGCGGTCACGCGCAGCACCCGCGCGCGTGTCACGGCGAGACTCACGTCCGCCTCCCCACCGGCCACAGCGCGCTATAAGACCCCGGCGAGGACCACAAGCGCTCCACCACGCCGGCGAGGGCTCAGCATCCTTTGGAAGAAGAGTATACCTCTTCTTCCTGAGGCCCTGAGCCCCTCACCGCGGCGAGCCAAAAGCCGGCCGGCGCACGTCGCTCCCGGGGCTCACGCTCACCACCAATCGAGCCCCAACCCATTGAATAATTACATAGAGCTAGGATCATCGATCAGTAGAAATGGCGGGCTCCGCCGTCGTGATGAGGAGCCCCCTGTCCATCCTCTTCTACATCCTCGCCGCCATGGCTGCCACAGGCACGGCGACGCAGACCGACGTCGCCGTTGACAAGGCGTACGCGGAGCTCGTCAACGTCACCTCCAACCAGGAGTACCCGTACTGGGCGGAGCGCGCCGAGGTGGCGCACGAGTACAACCGCAAGGCGTGCGCGACCGACCCGGTCGCCGTCATGGAGCGCTTCAACGACCAGGTGCGCAGGGCGACGGCGGAGACGTCCACGCGGCAGTCCCGGCGGGGCCGGTCCCTGTCGCACAGGGCGCAGGGCCCCTGCACGGCGACCAACCCGATCGACCAGTGCTGGCGGTGCCACGGCGACTGGGCGCGCAACCGCAAGCGCCTCGCCAAGTGCGCCATGGGCTTCGGCCACCGCGCCACCGGCGGGCTCGCCGGCAGCATCTACGTGGTGACCGACCCCCGCGACGACGCCGCCAACCTCGTCGAACCCAAGATGGGCACCCTCCGCTACGCCGTGATCCAGGACCGCCCGCTGTGGATCATCTTCGCGCGCGACATGGTGATCAACCTCTGCCGGGAGCTGATCGTGAACAGCGACAAGACGCTCGAAGGCCGCGGCGCGCAGGTGCACATCACGGGCGCGCAGATCACGATTCAGAACGTGCACAACGTGATCCTCCACAACCTCCACATCCACGACGCCGTGGCCAGGGGCGGCGGCGCGATCAGGGACTCGAACCACCACTCGGGGGTCCGCGGGGAGAGCGACGGCGACGGCATCTCCGTGATGGGGTCCAGCGACATCTGGATCGACCACGTGTCGATGCGCAGCTGCGCCGACGGGCTCATCGACGTGGTGGACGGCTCCACGGCCGTCACCATCTCCAACGGCCACTTCACGCAGCACGACCACGTGATGCTGTTCGGCGCCAGCGACGGCGCCGTCAAGGACAAGATGATGCAGGTGACGGTGGCGTTCAACCACTTCGGCAAGGGGCTGGTGCAGCGGATGCCGCGGTGCCGGTTCGGCTTCTTCCACGTGGTGAACAACGACTACACGCAGTGGCAAATGTACGCCATCGGCGGCAGCCAGAACCCGACGATCATCAGCCAGGGGAACCGGTTCCGCGCCGTCGACGACCGGAACTTGAAGGAGGTGACCAAGAGGGAGTACACGCCCTACAAGCAGTACAAGGACTGGGTGTGGAAGTCGCAGGACGACCTGTTTTTGAACGGGGCCTTCTTCAACCAGTCCGGCGGCCAGAACGAGCGCCGCTTCGACAGGCTCGACCTCATCCAGGCCAAGAGTGGGCAGTACGCCGAGTCGCTCACCAGGGACGCCGGCGCTCTCAACTGCCGCGTCGGCAACAAGTGCTAGGGGCGGCGGCCCTGGCCTGTGCATATGCTGCTAGATTGTTGCTTCCATTGGGGATCGATCGGGCGTACCAAGAGGTTGTGTTGTGTATAATTCTTGTATTTGGAAATGCCATCTGTAATGGTCAACCACTGCTTGCCTGAATGGATGTAGGATTGTCAGGGTGAGACAGTAATTTTCACGACCAGATTCATGCGTCTGTAATGCCAATTGTTAGCAAGGTTACTCACACACACAGTCACACTAGCTCATTGTCGTCCTGTTCGAGTTTCGCGCAGCGCGGGTGCTCATCGCCGGCTAGTGCCCGGACACCGCGCGCGTCGATCCGGACGTCATGTCTTCCCTCGCCGGCAGTCAGGATATGTCAAACACGATTCACAGCCCACGGTTTTTCGCTCCCTGACTGGAGGCGAGTGGCGACTTCCGATTCTGAGGAGCAACCCGGTGGATTTTACTCCTTTGAGGCCAAGGACTTGCACAAACTTATCCCGTCCAAACATCCAGTGTTGCTGGCAGCTGAGAACAGCTTTTTTTTTTTTTTTTTTTTTTTTGGTTTTCAAGGGTGAGTACTGATAGTGAGAGTCCCAGTAAACGCCACGTGCTACTTTTATGCAACGAAAGTCAGCTCCGGGGCTGCCCCTTACCAAGATGACGCCCACATTTGTGATGTTTGCTGTACAATTTTTTTCCTTGGCAATGTAATCTTTCATCACTTTTGAATCATGTAAACTTCCAAATCACAACAACCCCTCCCTGTTGGGGTAAAAAAAGGGCGTTTTTTCCACTCATATAAAAATGTTTTTATCGACCGGATGCATACATCACAATAGCAGCATCTTTGCCCAGTCCTATCTAGCTAATGTCTTGTCTTCTTCTTGGGATGTGAATTCTTTTTTGTTCTTGAGGGCGTCTTGTGCGACAATGGCTGGCGCTTGTTCCTCTTCTTCAGCTTCGCCTTTTTCTGTTTCTTATATTCACTGTCAGGGTCTACAACGTCTTCATCACTATCACCTTCAACCGGAACGAAACCATCCTCTGATTCCTGATTGTTGCCATTCTCTTCATCTGAGCTCAAGACCAAATCCTCGACCCGATCCTCCTCAGTAGCAACATTGTCCTCCTCCCGGGGTCGCTTTTTACTCTCCTTTGGGGTTCTGCACACAGCACGCCGAACAATGGTATAATACTGTGTTTTCCACGGCAAATAATAATGAAAAAAAGGGAAGGAAGAACATACTCGGGTTTCTTATTTTCAGCCAACCAGTTCTTACTGAAAGCAATAGTGCCTTCATCATTGTCCTGCTCATCCTGTTCCTTCTGCGCTTCTGATAACCTCCGTGAGAAGGTTGAGGACTCAGCCCCCACAATCACACTGGTTGGCAACAAGGAATTAGTGAACCCAATGCCATTAATCAGTATGCAATTATGTACTTACAAGATAATCATGAGACACATTCGCAAAAAATAAAAATAAAAACCATGCGACATGTTCTTTGCGGTTTGTAGAGACTACAAAAACGTATAGTGCATGGCTAGATAATATAACAGAAGTCGGCACCTAACTAAATCGCAGAGGATACTTGTTTGTGATATGAACTTAGCAGATAGATGGAACTAAACTAACCTTGTCTCATCCAGAGCATCCATCCTATCCTGCGATCTCTGGTGTAGAGTACCAACATATTTCGAGAGAGGGCTGCAACGTTCTTCCTTTTCGGTCTGTTAGGGGAATGATTGGTAAAGTTCACAAAATGATATGGGAATGATAGTATAGAAATAAATAGTGTGCAAAAAGCAAAGACACAAAGTCAAGACCCATGCCTGCAGAAATGACTCTACAGCTGGGTCATTGGGTGAAAATGCAATCCCCACGCGTTTTGACTTAATGAACTCGACATTGGCCTCTATCTGAAATCAGACATGATGATAGACATTAGCATATCTGATAGAATACTGTAATTCAAACTACACATGCTTGGCAAACCTGATAGATAAGATCCTTCGTCTCTTTCCTAAATCTGTCAGCTTTAATGGTTTTGCAAAAGCTTCGGAGTCGAACAAGTGGAATAAAGGACATCTCAAAGAAGGCAATGGAGTAGCTCCATTGGGCCAAATGTTTAGCCAGCTCATCAACCACAGAATAAATGCAAGCTTCCTGAAACGCACGTGTCTTTACTGTTTTCTTGTCCACCTGCCAAGAAAAGAGAACTGTTACAAGCTTCTTCAAAAGGCGTGTCCATAGCGAAATGTTATATTGCAAGAAAACAAACATGTTTAACACTGAACAAATTCACTGCTTTGCCTACACCTCCATCTGGACGTCCTCTAAGCTCTTTCATTTCAAGCATGTCGAGCAGCAGGGAAGACACAGGAATGAAGGTACCAGTGGCTTCAGCAATACGATTAAGCATTCTGACACACCTAAGGCGCACAGGGAAGTAACGTGCGCTAGGTACAAGGGATGCCACACCATGTATTATTTGGGTCAACGGATAAGCTAGAGGTCGGAATTCTTCCTCAGAACTACATCCGCACACAACACTAGTCCAAAGCTCAAGGCAGAAATGTATTGCCAATCATAAATTTTTTGGTAAGATTTCTGCAAAAGAAAAATGCCAACTCTTTAGCAGCAAGAAACAGAAAACTGCTGAAGTGTTGTGTTGACACCGTTTTTTGACACGTGTCAATAAGGATCGGGAGAATAAACTAAATCGGCAAGAGTGGTTATTCCCTAGTATTGCTTCTGAGTTGTCGATGGATGATTGCCGATAAAGGACATGTTGATCTCGTACATTGCCGATGAAGCCAGAGGGCTGTTGCCGATAGAGTGAGAGGCATGGTTGCTGATGGAAAGCAGAGCTGAAGAGCGTGGAAAGCAGAGCTGAGTCATTATCGATGGGTTTTGCCGATGGAATCTACAGAGATGATGAGCGCGCCGATAGAGGTTTCATCGTAAGCAATGGATAAGGAAACTGGCAATATTTATGCCAATATTTTAATAGTTTACTTTTGAGTCTGACCTTGGTACGAGTCATTATTTTTTAGAAATAGGACTTGTTTAGGTAATACTTTGTCGTGTCTGTTTAGGACTCATAGTACCAGGGTATAAATATGTACCGAGAGGCAATGTAAAAGAATAATCAATCAAAATACAACAAATCTATTATTTTTATCTACTTTTCAAGCAATTTACTTTTCGACGACTTCGTCACCAGTACCTTTTCCTTTTCAACGAGTTCTTTCAAGAATCGGCGGGCTGCATCAACTTGATCTCCGGCAACCTTGCAGGTTCCGCGTCTACCGAGCACGATTCAGGCTTTGACGTCCGGACGTATCGCTGTCGTCTCGTCTGATCTGTTCAACAGTTATCGAATATCTTCTGAGTTTTGACGTCCGGGCGTATCGCTGTCGTCTCGTTCGGATCTTATTCAAATTTATCATCCTTGTCGATTAACAGGTCAAATCGACTGGCACACCTTGATATCGAACTTGGGTATTAGCCCGGTGTGTTTGCAGATCTAACGCCTTTTTGCATCAACATGTTGGTATACTATTAACACTGAGGGGAAAAGTAGCATTTTGTAAAGGTGAGATTTCTCAATAAAAGATGTACAAGAATACGGGGATTTAATGTATTTTGGAGAAGAATAAAGGAGTACTTAAGGTCTGGTTGTATTTCAAAGCTTATACAGTAGGTATCTGAGTGGCAGTATGAATAATACCTCCGCTTGTTTTTTCGATGATTTGTTACTTTCTTTCTGCCTTTTGTCCTTCGCTGACTTTCAAAATAAAAACAAGAGGCAAATATCTCTCTGTCAGGTTATAGGCAGACAACAAAGTTCCAGTACATGGCAATGAGTTGAATGGATACCTTTGGCCCCCTTTCAGTAAGAGCTCCTCTTAGGATAACCCCCAGTTGATGAAAACAAAAGCATGCTATTACGCACTTTGTGGATCCAGACTATACAATTCTCTGACACAATTTCCAAGGAATTGAATGTGTTGCAGTTTTGATGTACTGATAGATTTGGACAGTTTGCAGTTCACCAAATAAGGTCTTGTTGAGATACCAAAGTTGGTGCACCAACTTTATATAGTAAATTTTATTAAACACTGTAGTAATTTTATTTTTATTTGATAATAATTGTCCAAACATTGATTAATTAGGCTTAAAATATTTGTCTTGTAAAGTACAACAAAACTGTGTAATTAGATTTTTATTTTATCTATATTTAGTATTCCATACATGTACCGATATTTTGATATGATGAGAAATCTTCTTTTTTATAGTAAAATTTAGAGGTGAAATCTAAAATTTAAACAAGGCCTAAGCCTTCTAGATACCCTTGATGCACGCATCAAGGCAATCTGAACCTACTTGAATGCACAAGTGTCGAAGGAACATAAAAGAAACAAGAGGCATTGCACCTCGTCCTCTAGCCCAGGCATGGAGCAGAGCCTACAATTTATTTAATTTATTTATTTAAACAGTACATTGCTTATGGGCAAAACGCGTGGTCAGGGTGTCCACGTCGCTAAAAAAATACTAGCCGTTGGATTTCGAGATCAACGGTCCTGCTGTCTCCTCCGATGACATATATATACCCCTCCAACCCTAGCTCCCTCCTTGCATCCTGTGCACCAGACACCCGCCCCCGCCTCCTCTCTCTTCCTCCCTCTCTTGGCGACGGCGGCGCGGCCAGACGCGGGCGCGGCCTGGCGGCGGGGGCGCGGGCCAGGCGATGCGGCGTCGTGCCTCTTCCCTCTCCCTCCTCTCTCCCGGTGGCGGCTAGGGCAAGCGCCCTGCGCGGCGGCGCGGCCCCTCGTCGTGGTGGCACGGCAGCCCAGCGCGGCGCCCCCAGCATGCTGGTGCGGCGGCCGGTGGCCCCTAGGCGCGGCGCCCCGCGTCGCAGCAGCCGTAGGGAAAGCGCCCAAGGCGGCGTCGCAGCATGGTGTCGCGGCGGCCCCCAGGCACGCAGCCACGCCCCTGCGGCGGCCGCAGATGCAGGCGGCCTCGCCGTCCCTCCTTCTCTCTTGGTGCTCGCGGATTTCTTCTTCTGCTGGTGATTTTGGTTCTTTTTGGTTCGATATTCACCCTCGACGAGTTCTCCGGTGAGCTCCCATCCATTCAGCCCTTTATTTCTCTTTCTGAAACCGGTTCCTTGCCCGAATTCCGCACAGTTTCTGCTATGTCATCGCCCCTGCTACTGCGCCTGCCAAATCCGCCTCCTGCTTACCCCTGCTTCGTGGCTTGCTGGAGCTCGCGACCTGCTGTACAGGCTGCCGGAGCCACCTTCCACTCGCCCCCTGTTTCGCGGCCTCCTGGATGGCTGCAACTCGCTCCTGGATTTGGATTTGTTTAGGTAAAGAACGACATGCTGTAGCTTGCTCCTTGATGCGTTATAGGTGTCAATTTGGCCATTTTTTTGGATTTGTTTAATAGCTGAAGAAGGTTTTGTTGATTTTTGTGTTCTTAGAATTATTCAAGTCAATTCTAAATAATAGGTGGGAGAAATTTAGGGAGGCTAAAATGAGGGCTTGGCTGGAGTGCACAGAGGAATGAGGAATGGAATCTGGATGAGAGACTCATTTGTGGGAGTAGGGCCAAATTTTGAGGAATGGTTGGAGTTGCCCAAAGGGAACATTTATTTTACCCAGATCTTTATTCCCCCTTTTTTTCACCTAGCTTGCCTGATCTCTGCGACCAGGTGCTGGGTCCATGGTCTCCTGTTGTTCTCTCTTAGTTTTGGGGATGTACCTGAAATATCCATTTTGATTCGTTGTTGCTCGGGTATTGTTTACTTTCTCTAATTATGGTTTGTTTTCTCCCAATAGTTACAGAGGCCAAGCCCATCCAGTGCTTCTATAGAGATGGCAACCAAAACTCAATATTTTAGGTACATCCCTATTTGATCATGTTATCTTTATGAGGTGTTTTCTTGTCATATCACAACAACTCATCTAATTAAACGCTTCAGATTCACTTGATTAAGGAGGCAACGATAATTATTGTTTGCATCTACATTGAGTGATGCTTCATGTGTTGGCGATGATTTAGTGTGTTCCCCTAAGATAAAATATTGCCTTTTCAGTTCCATTTTGATGCACAATTCCATTTCTGTTGCATGCTCAGGTTTAGTGCAGTTGGATTTTCCCCTTCAGGATGGTATACAATTCCAGTTTGTTATTTTTCCTACTTGGTAACATCTTTCATTATTTTCTAATATTATGGGTACTAATTATATTCTTCAAATAAATTGGCTAATAATGTAGTGTCTTTCCCAACCTTACCAATGTCCTGTTCAGCTCTAAAATCAAAGCGATGGTTTAATACAGTCAGTTTCAGCAACTATGTTTCCTGGTCAACATCCTCACTGAGTTTCATGCGTCGTTGTATGAACAATAGTGCCTACACAATTTTTCAGGATACATTCCAAAGCATGCTATGAGTTTGAGTTTTTCTCCTTTTTACCTGATGATGTCTTTGGCCTCAGGTAATTTTAGTTGCTGCCTTTACCACCTTTGTCTTTGGTGATAGCTACTTTTTCTCACTCTGTCTTTATTCCAGATTTTGCTACCAGGTTTTAATTTCAATTCATTTTAGATCATTAGTCGTAGTGTCGTGTCCAGTATGGATTTATTTTGCTCACACATAAGGTTTTCCATGTGGAAGGCCTATCCATTTATTTTTCTGTGTAGGCTTTTCAATATATATAAGCGTCTGCCTATGGTGCCTACCGTCTTCAGATATTATATACTAGTGGAATGGCGCGCACTTGCGCGCCAGGTGAAAACAATTGCAAGACCGCAGACCGAACATGTACGTACTCAAATGCATCCTTGTCAAAACGAGGTAGTAATCAATAAGCTACATGATAATTGTTGCGGCGTCATTCCATTTTCCTTCACCAAGCGAATTGTGAAGACAATGAGGTACCAGGGCCTACTTAGCTTTCAACTGATTGTCATCCAGGAATACCTCCTTTCCGTCAGAAGTGCTAATCATGTTGAGGAGAAATATTCAGCATAACTCAGAGCTAGAAAGGGCACAGACTGAACAACAAGGCCAATGTGGTGGATTGGTCCATTGACGATATTGCCGTCATAGTTTCATTTTCTTATAACACGTAGACAACAGTCGTCGTCGCAAAAAAAAAAAAACCCGTAAACAACAGTCCCTTTTTAGTATGCCTTCATTTCAGATAGGAAAGCAACATTTTGCGGATCTGCAAAATGGTAAAGGAATTATGTAAGTATCAAAATAGAGCAGCAGAGTTATGGAAGCATCCATGGATTCGTGTACATGTACAAGTCGGATCATAACCTCTATCTTAATAGGCTGAAACATGTTTGCCATGATTATGCTGAACTATTAGAACAGGAAGGCTTATATGTACATGTTTATTATCATGCAGGGCAGAGTAATTTAGAGGAAGTGTAGCGGTAAAATAATAATTAGCATTTGTGTATTAGTACCAGTCAGCTAGCAGTCAATATGGAGGACTAAATACAAGGAGAGTAAGATTATATTTACATAGGGATAGCTGAATGCAAAATGGCCTAACGGTGGCCCTTCCATTTATGCGGAGCTTAGAGGAAACAGCATGAAACATAATAGTGCATTTCTGAACTCACTTTTGAAGGCTAATGTGGGCATCATGAAGGCAATCAACAACCGTTTTGCACACAGAATGGGAAGAACATAATGTAAGATATAATTTGAAGCAACCATTTTTTTTCTTGTGGCACTGACCACTGACTATGTTTTTTTCCTACATTGTTTTTTTGGTGTGTTACTTTTAGCCTTCTATTGATAAAACAAAGCAGTGAAAAGGTCATCCAATGTTCAGATATTTCTTTCATAGACTTGCTATTAATTAGTCTCTTTTTTTTAGAGTGATTAGTTTCTTTTAGGGAGAGCATCGGACTGCAATTTTAGAAACTGATAGGAAACACTACGGAAGCTCCAATTCTGAACCTTTGAAACACCAAGAAAAAATGAAAATCAGAAGGGAAAGGTACCAATGCCAATTTCATTTTCAGATTGTAACGCCACACCATCAGTTTTGAAATAGCACCACTATTTAGTTCCCACATCAGGAAGCAAAATTCTGTAGACACAAATTTGAAGCTGTTGTGGTAAGTTTGGTATGAATCAGAAGATGCAGCCTGATCCTATCTATTTTGCAGAATTGGAACACAAGCAGAAAAATGTGTCGTCATCAAATGTTCAAGAAGGAATCTTACTTGTGCAACCTTAGCAAAGGTTGTCAGTCTCTGGATCCTTGCTCTAGGTGTGAGCAGAATCCTTACTCTCATCGAGAGGATCACACTTGGAGAATTCGGAGTTGGCGTAATTTTCTGGGTTTATTTCTCACACAATACGATGCCAACCTGAGGGGTTGGGGATACATATTTATAGGGCTGCTAGGCAGCCAGGCATATGCCAAGATGCTAGTCTAAGCTGACACTAAGATGCTGTCCTAGATGTCCTAGATCTGTCCTAGATGCTGTCCTAAAAGCAGATGCTAACTGCTGTCCTACAGTCAAAGATGTTGTCCTTGACACACAGAGAAACATGTGCTGCGTACTGCAGCAGCCCCACAGCCAACACAATACTTATCCATCACTCTTCCCCTAAGTCTTGTGTGGCTCCTTGTGAGATATCTGAGCCATTCTGATCCTGGCGCGAAGTTCCTGAAACTTGACTCGCCCAAGGAACTTGGTCAGGAAGTCGGCGAGCTGGTCTTGGTGTTGATGTAGTTGGCCCGGACACTCCCTTCCTCCAGGCAGCTCCTGATGAAATGGTACCTCACCCGGATGTGCTTGCTGCGCTCATGGAAAACTGGATTCTTTGCCAAGGCCAAGGCGGACTTGCTGTCCACCCTGAGCTCCACTGCCTCTGCGTCTCTACCAAGGAGATCGCCAAGCAGCCGAGCCAGCCACAGAGCCTGAGTAGAAGCGGTAATGGCTGCGATGTAATCTGCCTCGCAGCTGGACAGAGCCACCACCTGCTGCTTGGCCGACTGCCAGCTGATCGGACACTTGCCGAGGAAGAACAACGTCCCACTGGTGCTCTTGCTCGTGTCGATGTCGCCGGCGTGGTCGCTGTACCCGATGAAATGTGCCGTGCCGGGGCACCTCGGGTAGTGCAAGCCGTAGTCGGAGGTGCCCGCGACGTAGCGGAGGATCCTCTTCACGGCCTGCTGGTGCTCCGTCGTCGGTCGCTGCATGAACCGGCTGACATAGCCGACGGCGAACGCCAAGTCCGGTCGCGTGTGGACAAGGTAGCGAAGGCTGCCCACAATGCGCCGGTACTGCGTCGCGTCCACCTCCTCCTCCGTACTTTCCCGGCTCAGCCTCAGCCTCTCCTCCATAGGAGTGTGGGCTGGGTTGCAGCTGGTGAGACCGCCAAGCTCCACAATGCGCTTGGCGTAGGCAGTCTGGCGAAGAGAGGTGCCAGAGCTGTCCTGCTGGACCTCGATCCCCAGGTAGGAGGAGGGCCCAAGTCGCTCATCTGGAAATTCGCCCTCATCTTCTCCTTGAACGCCTCGATCTCCACCTCCTTGGTACCAGTGATCACAAGATCATCGACGTAGACTCCTACCTGCAGGGCCTTTCCTCCACTGCCCCGCCGGTAGATGGCTGCCTCGTGCGGGCTTTGCTTGAAGCCCATCCCCTTCAGCGTGGAATCCAGCTTGGCATTCCACGCCCTCGGTGCCTGCCGCAAGACGTAGAGGGCCTTGCGCAGGCGAAGCACCTTGCCCTCCTTGCCGGGAATTGCGAATCCCGGCGGCTGATGTACGTAAACCTCCTCCTTCAAGTCATCGTTAAGGAACACCGACTTGACATCCATGTGATGGACACGCCAGCCCTCCTGGGCAGCTAGCGCAATGAGGAGTCGCAGGGACTCCATCCGTGCCACGGGGGCGAAAGCGTCGTCGAAGTCGACCCCCTCCTGCTGCACGAAGCCTCGTGCCACCAAGCGAGCCTTGTGCTTGACGATGGCACCGGCTTCATCCCTCTTCAGCTTGAACACCCACTTAAGGGTGATCGTGCGGTGACCATGAGGGAGGTCAACGAGCTCCCAAGTGCGGTTTTGCTCGACCGCGTCCATCTCCTGCTGCATCGCGGCATGCCATGCCGCGTCTCCCTCCGCCTCAGCGAAGGAGCGAGGCTCACCGTCCTCATGTGCCAGGTGCAGCTCCGCCTCGAAGTCGTGTACCGCCAACCCAGGGACAGGCTGGTTGCCGAGGATGTTGTCCATGGTGCGGTAGCGTAGAGGCTCGTCGTCGTGGTAGGCGTCGATGCGGTCCTCATCGTCGGACAGCGGAGTGGCGAACTCCACTGAACGCTGACGGGCCAAAGCTGCTGGTGCCGATCTTGGAGATGCCGGCGCCGGTGCAGGAGAGTGGGGAGCCGGTGCAGGAGTGCGTGGCGTAGCCGGTGGTGGTGGTGGACTCGCTGGTGGCGGAGGCGGTGGAGGGCTCGCCGACGCTGATGGCGAGCCGGTTGGTGAGGACGAGCTCGGTGAAGATGAGCTGCTAACTCCCCCGGCTCCCTCCAGGTGGACGTAGTCGACGACGAAGTCCCTGAGGGTCGAAGTCAAGCCGTCGTCCACCGCCTTGTCCCAGGTCCAGCCTCGCCCTTCGTCGAACACGACGTCCCAGGTCCAGCCTCGCCCTGTGTCGCAGGGTCAAGGATGCGGTAGGCCTTGGCGCCCAACGCGTAACCGATGAACACTCCTGGAGTGCTCCAGTCGTCGAGCTTGCAGACGTGAGTGAGCTCCTTGGCGAACGCCAGACAGCCGAAGACGCGGAGGTGGCTCACCACCGGCTTTTGCCCGTGCCAGGCCTCGTACGGCGTCTTGCCGTCAAGCGCCTTGGTGGGCGAGCGGTTGAGGAGATGGACGGCAGTCATCATCGCCTCCCCCCAGTAGATCGCCGGCATCCCTCTCTGCTTGAGGAGGGCGCGGGCGGTGGCGACCACTGTCTGGTTGCGGCGCTCGACGACGCCGTTCTGCTGCGGGGTGTACGACGCGGTGAAGTGGCGCTTGATCCCTTCATCGGCGCAGTACGTCGCGAACTCAGCCGCCGTGAACTCGCCGCCGTTATCCGTGCGTAGCACCCAAAGCTTGCGGCCGCACTCCTTCTCCGCAACAGCTTGGTGGTGCTTGATGGCATCCGCGGCTGCCCCCTTGGTGTCGAGGAGGACAACCCACATATAGCGGGACACGTCGTCGACGAGGAGGAGGAAGTAGCGTCGTCCTCCAGGTGTAGCCGGTGTCACGGGGCCACAAAGATGGCCGTGCACGAGCTCCAGCTTCTCCTTGGCGCGGAAGCTTGCTTGGCAGGGAAAAGGCAGCCGTCGTTGCTTGGTGAGGACGCAGGTGTCATAGAACTGCTCCACGTGGTCGACGCATGGCATGCCCTGCACCATCTCCTTGTTGCCGAGCTGCTTCAGGGCCTCGAAATTGAGGTGCCCAAAGCGCTCGTGCCACCGCCAGGCCTCATCGTCTCGCCAAGCTGCAAGGCAAAAGGGTTGCGCCACCTGTACGTGAAGAACATAGAGGCAGTTGCTCCCCCTGTTCACTTTGGCGAGAAGTCGGTGACGGGGATCCCAAATGCGAAGCACGCCATCCTGGATCTCCACGCGCGAGCCGTTCTCATCCAGCTGTCCCAAGCTGATGATGGAGTTCCTCAGCGCGGGGATGTAGTAGACGCCGGTGAGCAGCCGGTGCTCGCCGTTCTTGGCGACGAAGATGACGGAGCCGGCGCCCTTGATCTCCACGGCGGAGGCGTCCCCGAACTTGACAGAGCCTCGAACGTCGGAGTTGAGCTCGGAGAAGAACTCCCGCCGGCCTATCATGTGGTGGGTGGCGCCGGTGTCGAGGCACCACCCATCGATCTTACTGCCGCTGCCGGACCCGCTGCTGAGGAGGGCATGTGCCTTGGGCTCGTCGAGGTGGAGAAGAGCCGCTGCAGCCGGTGCTGCTGGAGGTAGCTTGGTGCTCGCATGTGCCATGAACAGAGCTTATTGCTCTGCCTGCGCGACGTGGGCCTGGGCGCGTCGTGGCTGTCTGCAGTCCTTGGCCCAATGGCCAGCACGGCCACAGTTATGGCAGGCGTCATCTTGTGCCGGCTTGGGCTTCTCGGCGATGCCGCCCTGGGCACCTCCGCGGGCGCCGCCCTCGGCACGCTCTTTCACTCCGGCCTGGGCGACTTTGCGTGGCTTGCCGCGCTTGCCACGCTTGTGGCCGGCTGTTGCGGAAGAAGGCTCCCCCTTCTTCTTGTCACCTTGGCCGGCAGCCCACTGCTCCCGGGTGAGAAGGAGCTTCCCACCAACGGTGGCAGGCCCCGAGAAGGGTTGTAGCTCATCACCGTCGACGACCTTGAGGCGACCTATCGCCTTTTCGATCGACATCGTGGAGAGGTCTAGCAGGGACTCGATTGAGCGAGCCATCTGCCTGTACTTCTCGGGGATGCAGCAGAAGAGCTTCTCGACAGCTCTCTCATCACTGTAGGTGTCATCGCCAAACTGCACCAACTTCTGCAGCAGAGTGTTGAGACGGAGAGCAAAATCATCGACGTCCTCACCTGGCTTGAAGGCCAGGTTCTCCCACTCCTTGCGAAGTGCCTGCAGTGTGGACTTGCGGGCGCGGTCGCTGCCGATGCGTGCTGCAGCAATGGCGTCCCAAGCCTCCTTGGCAGTCCGCTTGCTGGTAAGCGAAAACTGCATCTCGGACGGGACTGCAGCGATGAGGGCATTCAGTGCCCGTCGATCCTGGTCGTAGTCGACGTCGCCGTACCGGACTGCCTCCCACATGTGCAGCACCTGAAGTCTCACCTTCATCACCGCAGCCCACTCAACATAGTTGGTCTTGGTGAGGGTAGGCCACCCACCACCGGGGCCAACGTCCCTGGCAACAGCTTGGTACCCGTGGTAGCCACGGTACCGGTCCGGGGAGAGAGAGCCACGCTGCCTACGATGGCCGTGCTCTTCCTCGACCCGTCCACCGCCGTGCCGGTTGCCCTCGTGTCCGACACGGCCGTGTGCGCGCTACTCCTGGCGCTCGAGCCAAGCGTTGGCTCGGCGTGCAGCACGCTCGTCCCGCTCGGGGAAGTCCTGCTCGCGGTCCAGTTCGGCGTCCAGCCGCGCAGCAGCCTCCCGCAGACGTATGGCCTCCAGTGCCTGCTCTTCGCGGACCGCGTGGTTGGGGTCGCGGTTCCCTGCACTCGGAGCACTGCCGTCGCCGTGCGCGCCTCCTCCAGGAGCGTCGCCGGGCTCGTGGGCGTGCGCAGCTGCCCACTGCGCCGCTCGCCCTCGCCCTGCCTGCCTCTCGAGCTGCTCAAGGTCCGGGTCGGTGCTGTCATCAGCAGAGATGGAGCTGCTGTGACTGCGTGCAGGTCCTCAACCTCCTCTGCGGCTGCACGCACTGCATCCGCAGCTGCTGCTGCCTCCACCTCCGCTCTGGCTGCTGCCAGCTCCGCTTGGGCCAGCCTCGACGCCCTCGCTGCTGCTGCAGTGGTTGCTGCCGCTGCTCGCCTGCGCTCCTTAGCCGCTGCGAGGTCGGCCTCCTGCCGACGCCGCGCGCTGGAAGCGGCCGAGTGCTGAGACTGCCCTCCTGTGGTCATGGCGCGCTGCTGCACGAGGGGCAGAGGCTGCCAAAACAGCTGCTGCTGGCTGCTAGGGCTGCTGCGAGGCAGGAAGCTCGACTGGAGAAGGGATTGCGCAGGAAATGCTCAGGCTACAGGATAGTACGGCTCCGATACCACTTGTCAGTCTCTGGATCCTTGCTCTAGGTGTGAGCAGGATCCTTACTCTCATCGAGAGGATCATACTTGGAGAACTCGGAGTTGGGGCAATTTTCTGAGTTTATTTCTCACACAATACGATGCCAACCTGAGGGGTTGGGGATACATATTTATAGGGCTGCTAGGCAGCCAGGCAAATGCCAAGATGCTAGTCTAAGATGCTAGTCTAAGCTGACACTAAGATGCTATCCTAAAAGCAGATGCTAACTGCTGTCCTACAGTCAAAGATGCTGTCCTTGACACACAGAGAAACATGTGCTGCGTACTGCAGCAGCCCCACAGCCAACACAATACTTATCCATCAAAGGTAAAGTACTTGGTGGATTACAGTGCACCTTAAAAGAATACTGAAGTCAGATTATTAAAGAGCAACCGTTGTAAACATGTGTCGTAGATAAATTTTCCTAGGGCAAAGCAGTATGAATACTTCGTTTCATGCTCAAGAGTTACACTGTAACTTTCCTCTAGGTAGAATCATGTGTGCATAACCAAGTAAATGCAAGAGAGGCTGCATGGTTTCACCTGGTTGCTCAATTTTACACCCTTGAGAGTAACTGGTCTCGTAGCATATCTGGGTGAACCATAGGTCTGCCAACATCTGTAAGACACTTAAGGAACAACACACCTGTTGTCTGCAGCAAAGGTCATCATAAAAGGTATTTCAGACAGATCAATTGTGTAACTCTAGTTGAAGATATGGCCAATGACTTGCGGGCATTTGTTTCTAGGCCTACAAAATGCATGTTGGCAGGAGTGGAAAAGCAATAATATTTTATCCCTCACCTGCATATCATTCGGAAATCAAATTCCAAAAGAGATATTCTTTTATTACCTCAGCAGCAAGTTTGAGAATTCCCTGTCTCTCTGCTTGTACTGCTCTGTAAATGAGTTAAATCTGCAAGGGACAACCGAACATATAAGCAACTCCCTAAGTTGTGCATGCTATGAAGAAACAACATATCCATATCATTTTGAAATCAAATTCCAAAAGAGAGATTGTTTTATTACCTCAGCAGCAACTCTGAGAATCCCCTCTCTCTCTCTGCTTGTACTGCTCTGTAAATGAGTTAAATCTGCAAGGGACAACCGAATATATAAGCAACTCCCTAAGTTGTGCATGCTATGAAGAAACAACATATCCATTGAACAAAGAAGCGATAATCGAATTCCAAAAGAAAGATTGTTTTATTACCTTAGTAGCAACTTTAACTTCGCCTATGTTGACTGGAAGACTTTCTTGAGTCGTCTCAACATAGCCGGTCCCAAGCCCGGGTAAAGGAGGAGGGTTGTGTTTAGGTGTGGCGAGCCAGACGTCAAAACCAGCCTTTCTTATGGAGATGAGACCAAATAGTCTCCCGTTGGGGCGTAACCCTCTTAGCGACGCGCCATGCCGGATCCCGGGTATGGTGACAAATGAGCAAGGGCTGGGTCGTCACCCCCGTGATGCGCCGTGTCGTGATCTGGGCACAGTGTCAAGAGAGCAAGGATCGGGACGTCGCATCCTTAGTGGCGCGCCACATCGGCGCCCGGGTGTGGTGAAAAATGAGCAAGGGTCTTCGCATCAGCGACGGGTGCGAAGGGTAAGGAAGCTAGTCGAACCCACTAGGATTCGTATAGGTAGCTGGAACGTAGGGTCCCTCACGGGTAAGTTAAGAGAGTTAGTTGATACAGCGGTTAGGAGGCGAGTAAATATCTTGTGTGTCCAAGAGACTAAATGGAAGGGGCAGAAGGTGAAGGAGGTGGACAACACCGGCTTCAAGCTTTGGTACACAGGGACATCTTCCAATAGAAATGGAGTAGGAGTTTTGATTGATAAGAGCCTTAAGGATGGTGTGGTGGAGGTGAGAAGACAAGGGGATAGGATCATCTTAGTTAAGCTCGTCATTAGCGATATGGTCTTAAACGTAATTAGTGCGTATGCCCCCCAAGTAGGCCAGGATGAGAGCGCTAAAAGGCTTTTCTGGGAAGATTTAGATGGCTTGGTTAGAGCTGTACCTAATAGCGAGAAGCTCTTTATAGGAGGGGATCTTAATGGTCATGTAGGTACGTCAAGGGTAGGTTATGAGGCAGTTCATGGAGGTTTCGGTTTTGGCAGTAGGAAACAGGAAGGAGAGGAAGTCTTAGACTTTGCTATAGCCTTTGGTCTCATGTTAGCCAACACTTTCTTTAGGAAGAAGCAGTCTCATTTAGTGACCTTTAGTAGTGGCCATCACTCTAGCCAGATCGACTTTGTCCTTACAAGGAGGAGGGATAAACGGGCATGCTTCGATTGTAAGGTGTTACCTGGAGAGTGCGTAGTATCTCAACACAAGTTGTTGGTGGCTGATTTCCGCTTTCTAGTGCAAGCCTGTAGGGTTAAACAACCTAAGATTGCAAGAACAAAGTGGTGGAAATTAGAAGGTGAGACAGCAAAGGTCTTCAAGGAAAGAGTTATTGAAGAGGGCCCTTGGCAGGATGAAGGGGATGCAAACGACATGTGGGAGAAGATGGCAACTTGCATTAGGAAGGTTGCTTCAGAGGTGCTTGGAGTGACCAAAGGGGTAGAGGCGATTCAAAAGACACTTGGTGGTGGAATGAAGATGTGCAAAAGACTATTAAGGAAAAGAAGGAATGCTATAAGCGCTTGTACCATGACAGGTGTGCCAACAACATAGAGAAGTACAAGGTGGCAAAGAAGGCTGCAAAACGAGCAGTGAGCGAAGCAAAGGGACAGGCATACGAGGGTCTATACCAACATTTGAGTACGAAGGAAGGAGAGAAGGACATCTATAGGATGGCTAGGGCTCGTGATAGGAAGACAAGAGACTTCAACCAAGTCAAGTGCATTAAGGATGAGAGGGAGCAGCTCTTGGTGAAGGAGGATGAGATTAGACATAGATGGCGAGAGTATTTCGATAAGCTTTTCAATGGTGAGAGTGAGAACACCACCGTCCAGTTGGATGACTCGTTTGATGACACCAATAGGCGCTTCGTGCGGCGGATCCAAGAACCGGAGATCAGAGAAGCCCTAAAAAGGATGAAAGGGGGTAAAGCAATGGGCCCTGATGGTATTCCAATCAAGGTGTGGAGATGTCTCGAGGATATAGCTATAGTATGGCTAACCAAGGTGTTCAACAATATTTTTCGATCGAACAAGATGCCTGAGGAGTGGAGAAGAAGCATATTGGTACCAATCTACAAGAACAAGGGAGACATCCAAAGTTGTACTAATTATCGGGGAATCAAGTTGATGAGCCACACCATGAAGCTATGGGAGAGAGTCATAGAGCGTCGCTTGCGAGGAAAAACGCGGATATCCATGAACCAATTTGGTTTCATGCCTGGAAGGTCAACCATAGAAGCAATCTTCTTAATAAGACAAGTTATGGAGCGGTTTAGAGAACAGAAGAAGGACCTACACATGGTTTTTATTGATTTGGAGAAGGCTTACGACAAGATACCAAGGAATGTTATGTGGTGGGCTTTGGACAAGCATGAAGTCCCAGCAAAGTATGTTACCCTCATCAAGGACATGTATAACAATGCTGTGACTAGTGTTCGAACAAATGATGATAACACAGACTACTTTCCGATTAAGATTGGGCTTCATCAAGGGTCTGCCTTGAGCCCATATCTCTTTGCCTTGGTAATGGATGAGGTTACAAGGGACATCCAAGGGGATATCCCTTGGTGTATGCTGTTCGCCGATGATGTAGTGTTAGTTGATGAAAGCCGAGCGGGGGTAAATAGGAAACTAGAGTTGTGGCGGCAGACCCTTGAGTCTAAAGGTTTTAGAGTAAGCAGAACTAAAACCGAATACATGAGATGCGACTTTGGCACTGCTGCACAGGAGGAGGGAGACGTGAGTCTGGGAGGTCAAGTAGTGCCTAGGAAAGATACCTTTCGGTATCTGGGATCGATGCTACAGAGGGATGGAGATATTGATACGGACGTCAGCCATAGAATCCAAGCTGGGTGGATAAAGTGGCGCCAAGCTTCTGGCATTCTCTGTGACAAGAGGATACCACAAAAGCTAAAAGGCAAGTTTTATAGAACAGCGATTAGACCCGC
>CM041638.1:44140283-44278092 GCA_023333625.1 Bothriochloa decipiens | reverse complement strand
TTTTTTGATAATCCATCTATTACAAGAAAATATGCTTTGGAGACACGTGTGTATCGCACGTGCATCTCTGCTAGTAATACAAAAAAGAATGCAACTTTAGATTTAGGTTAAGTCAAACTTTCTTAAGTTGAATAAATTTTTTTAAACGGAACTAGCAGGAGAGCTGCCTATTATATTAAAAAAAAGGAGGTCTAGACAGGCACTGTACAACCATATGCATCTATGTACAATGGAGTCAAGCTCCAAAACCCTCGCCGCAAGAGGCGCTTACATCAAATGCGCATCAATAATTTAGAGACTTGTTTTGCTCCGGCCATTACTCATAGCCGTGCCTCATCCTTTTTTGGAGGAGCTGCATTGTTGTGGATTTTTTGTGTTAAAAAATTCTAGCATTTTCGTTCCACACCTCCCAATAGACAAAAATGATGATTGATCGAAGGCCTCGCCTCACGCCCGATGGTATGCGATCCATGTTGTTCCAACAAGTTTGCATCGAGTCCCCTGTCACCCAGGCGGTTGGCCTCAACTGTTCATTCCCCAACCATAGCACAATTCTATCCCAAATACGCCTAGTATAATGATAGTCTTGGAATAGATAGACGCCAGATTCTTGATTGCACCTGCACAAGGGGCACACTCCATTATTCGACCATCTCTGCGCTTGTAGCCTGTATGCCGTCCAGATTCTATTTTGAATGGTGAGCCATGCAAAGAATTTTGCATTTTGGTGGCGCCCAGACTTTCCAAATGAGTATCTTGAAATTTGTCTTCGTTGATCCAATGAATTGCGCTCGGTATGCCGAACTTGTTGTGAAATTTCCATCTGGCATAAATTCCATTCGATGATGTCCTTCTTGTCTGAATGTAGCCGAATGTTGTAACAACATTCCAAGTTGAACATATTCCACGAAGTGCTGGGAGGTAAAACTTCGCAAGTCTATGTCTTTGATCCATGCTCTATTTTGTATAACTTCATTGAGTGACTTGCTTTTGCTTTTTTTTGATATTTGGAAGATATTTGGCGCTATATCTTGGGGCCTTTGACCTTGTAGCTAGGCGCTGCTCTAGAATGATATTTTCTTGTCGTTGCCAGTTGTAATTGAAGTAGCCGCTGTGAATAGGAGCCTATCTGTCATGTTGCACGTCGTTTCTGTGCTGTTTAGCATCCTTCCTTTTTCCTCCCAATCTGTCCACAACCATCTGAGACGTAATGCTCTTGCAAACTTTCCCAGATGAAGAATACCTAGACCCCAGATTCAGTTGGCCTTGTGGAACGTGGCCAATTCATTTTACATTTTCCTCCAGTTAGCCTTTCAGATCCTGCCCATAGGAAGCTTTTTCTGAGATTATCTATTTTCTTCACCGTGACTTTAGGAGCTCTTAGCGATGTGAGGCAATACACAACCTATGAGGTGAGGACCACCTTCACTAAAGTGGACCTTCCTGCATGATCAATATTCTTTCCATTACAGATAGTGAGCTTTCTCATGGCTTTATCAACAAGGGGTTGAAAGTCAATCCTGCACAATCTGGTGCTTGTTAGGGGTAGCCCCAAGTATTTAGTTGGGAAGTGTGCTCATCTTGCATGGAAATTCTGAAGGACCTCATCAAGGTCAACACCTTGACATCTTATGGGAATGACAGATGACTCTTGAAAATTTGTTTGGAGTCCTGACACTTTGCTGAATTTGGCGAGAATATCAGCCAAAGCAGTTACATCCTTCTTGTATGGCTTGATAAAAATTGCCGTGTCATTAGCATATATGGATGTTCGCATGCAAACTTGTTTTGTCTGAATTTTGCCAAAAGCCCATCCTCCGTCGCAATTAAGTTGAACAATAGATTTGTAGAAAAATAGTATCAACATTTATGTCTTTAAAATAGTTTACAATAGGAATATATTGCATAATCAATCTACTAAAATTTGTAGTATTGTAATTCTTAGTAATTTTTTGTATAAATCTAGTTAAACTTAAATTGTCTTCAGAAATAATTATTTAAAATTTTAGAAAATGATAATTAGATTTTTTTTGGATGAAAGGAGTAAGAGAGAGATTCATTTGGTTTTTGTGCCAATGGCAAAAGAGGAGACGCTAATGGCGGCTTTGCTCGCCAGTATAAACCATGGAAACCCATTTTTCTAAGAAAAAATACAAACTGGGTTATCTAAAATTAGATGGATATAATTCGATTATTTTGTTTCCAGAAATCAAACTAGCAATCTTCGTAATAATTGTCAAATTAGAAAGACGTCTTGGGCCTTTTTCATATAATTTAAATAAGAGAGAAACGGGCCGGCCTTGTGACCGCAAAAGGCAGAAGGCATAACGTGCGTATAAAGACGGGGGAAAAAAAAGGGGAGCCCAAGAAACCAATCCTCAATCCCCAGTTGCTCAAAAAAAAAAAAGAATAATCCCCTTCGTCGCCGTCTTCTTCAGCGCCGCCGCCGCCCAATTCTTCGGCCACCTCCGCTGCAAAAGGTTCGATCCACTCCACCTCATCAAGTTATAGTTTTCCACAACCATCTGTTTCACTTCCTATATCACCGTCCTATCGCATCTGCCACCCATCAGGCGATCGTCGGCGGCGCCGCCGCAAAAATGCCGGCCTCGAAGAGGGTGTCGAGGAGGAGAAGTGCCGTGGAGACGGAGATAGGCAGGCACGTGTTCCACGTCGTCGGGTACAGCGAGCAAGCCCACAAGGATAAATCCGTAGTGTCCGGCCATTTCTCCGTCGGCGGCCATGACTGGGAAATGCTTCTTATTATGGCTGATATCTACAACAAAAACCACCCTGATTGCATCCCAATTTCGCTCATGCTCTTGAACCCTGTTGCGGCGGGGGTACTGGCGTCCTTCGAGCTGAACCTGGTCAACCAGAGAAATGGGTTGCCCTACACGGTGCACAGGGAGGCACCGATGGTGTTCTATGATAATGAGATACTACCTGTTCGCTGGATAAAAAGGAGCCTGTTAGAATGGCCAGCATTCCTCCAGAACGATCGCCTCATATTCGAGTGCATTGTCGCTGTTATCACAACCACTGGTACCCAAAAATGAATCATTTAACATCGAAGTGCCACCGTCCAACATGGCTGAGCATTTTGGTAGTCTGCTGGAAACAGACATGGGAGTGGATGTCACATTCAGTGTGGGAGCCGAGACTTTCACAGCACACAAGATTGTCCTTGCTGCACGGTCGCTTGTGTTCAAAGCTGAGCTCTATGGACCTATGAAAGAGGAAGGAATGGGGCCTATAACCATCAAAGATATGCAACCAGATGTTTTCAGGGCCTTGCCGCATTTCATTTATACTGACTCTATGCCTCCCTTGGATGATCTTGAGGCAGATGATCATTGTGAAATGATCCGTCACTTGCTTGTGGCTGCGGATCGATATGCCATCGAGAGGCTAAAGCTCATTTGCCAAAGCATTCTGTGTGAAAATCTTAACGTGCAGACCGTGGAAACTACTCTGGCTTTAGCTGACCAATATAATTGTGACATACTGAAGGATGCTTGCATTGATTTTATTGACTATTCAAAGTCAAGGCTACAAGAATCTAAAAGGAGGCTGTCCTGCAGTTGTGATAGATGTGTAGTTTCATAAGGCGTGAGCAGTTTATCTTAAGCGGAATCTATATGTCTGAAGTTAATTTTGCTATAAATGATTAGATTGCTACTAGTCTGTCTCAAATTGTAGTTCGTTTGACTTTTTTATCCTAAGTTTGACCATCTCGTCTTATTCAAAAATTTGTTCAAAATATCATTTTTTCTTGTTGTGACTTGCTTTATTAACAAAAGATCTTTGAGAATGACCTAAATTTAAATAGTTTTGCTAAATTTTTTGAATAAGACGAGTGGTCAAATTTGAAGTCAAAAAAGTCAAACGAACTACAATTTGAGACGGAGGGAGTAGCTTTTAGCAGTGCAGCTCATCTTAATTTGAACTTATTGGTGAACGGCTCACTGTTAAATGAGTCTAAGAGAGGTTAGTGTAGTGTTTATAAGATGTAGGGATAGCATGCTAGTGTTGCTGTGCCCTATCACCATTTGTTGGTTTACTCTTAAGACTTTGCAAACAAAATGCTGATTATATCTCTTGTTTCCTGAAGTATGGCTGTGCGCTTCTATGCAAGGTTGATGTTCCCAATATTTACTAGACTTATGCAGATTTTTCCTTGCTGTCTGCAGCCTTTGTTGCATGTTTTAAATTTCCATGTGCTTTAAACATTTGATGCTATCACAATTCAAATTGTGTTTCCATGGTACTTAACTTTGACCATTTATGTAACAATGGAACTACAATTGCCTATATTTGTCAATAAGTTTTTAGGCTAATAAGCTTCGACTGTTTCCTCAAATAAGGCATATCATGCTGAGTTCTTATTTTATTTAAATGGAATTGACTTCTAATGGAGCCGAAGGTAATTCTGAACAAGGCGCTCTTGTAATTGATCAACAGCTACAGCCATAGTCCCTAAGCGGCTAAGCCCTTCGTTCGAGGTGTGTCTCTGTGGAGTTCTTGTTCAAAGGCCTTAGGTACTAAATTTTTTTATGATTTGAGTCTCAGAAGTATTGACCTTCAGAAATTTATTTGCAATACCAACACTTTATTTCAATAGACAATTATGCTTAGATTGACCGCACTTAAACTTTACTTGCTTCAATCCTAATTAATGAATATTAGGCTCTTTGTCAATTGTTCTACTGTCATATCCATGTTAAAATTGAGAAGAAACAATAACATTAGGTAGTTCTAGAAGAACTATCTACACTGGCCTGCATATATTGGAGCTTATGAGGTTAATGGAAATGCAAAGTTTCATGGCATTTTGCATTAGTGTCAAAGTCAGAGTGCACTAAATTCATTCTGCCGTAACTCCTTAATTTGTTGGCATTGTTCAGACAACACCAAGTTGATTCTGCCTTACCTCTTTAGTTGGCATTGTTGCAATTATGTTTGAAAAATTTACTGCAACTATATGTCGTTGACGATGACGAGTCATCGAGTGTGATGATGGCAGGCAGGTAACTTCAGCACTGCGTTGCACTGTGCTCAGAGCGGCTTCACTCTTGAGAGCTTCCTTTTGTTTGTTTGATTACCTTGCATGCCTGCTCCATTGATTCCTGATGTTGCATCTGTTGCCTTACATCATCTCCTGAATTTTTTGTGACACAGGTAATTCCATTTTCTGACGCTTCAACTATATTTCTATTTTGCTGTTTTCCAATGGCAGCACTATATTTCTATTTTGCTGTTTTCCAATGGCAGCAAGGTATAAATACTCATAAGTATTTATCTCTTCTTTCAAAAAAAAAATCTGTCATACTTGTTAGGCTCTGATTTTTCATAGCAAATTTGCGTGCAATATTTCATTTTAGAGTTGCGTACTATGAGAAAAGCCCAATTTTCCAGAAAGAGGCCGCCATGCACACTAGTTTTGTTAATTGGCAACGGGATTGATTGAGTTGGGTTGATCTGTTTAATGCATTTGGAATATATACATGTATAATATTTGTATGGCATCATTATCATGACCATTTTCACAGATAGTCTTTAAACTTGTACGACGGTATCGTCTAGGTTCCTACCACTCAAATCAAAATTCATGAGCTTGGACCAGATGGCACACCGCACAAATAGAGACTGCATGAGTGTGTGTGAGTTGTCTATTTCAAGAATAGATTGGATCTATCCTGTTGCAGTTTAGAATATTTCTTTACAAATAATTAAAGGTGCACGATCTTGATGAATTACTTATTCGGAAATCATATGGAGGAATCATAACATTTCTGGGTTCATTGGTAAATTTATTTTGACTCTCTATAGACCAGTAATGTGAAAACATTAACACGGTTAAAGATAAACTACTTGAAGTCCGGTCAAAAAAGGGTACTCTTTCTACGACTACTACATTAGTATTAGTATCGATTCGCTTTAAACAGGAAATAACTAGTGTAGAATTTATATGTATAGAACACTCATATGGACAAAATAGT
The DNA here is from genome assembly GCA_023333625.1 of Bothriochloa decipiens. Taxonomy (NCBI): domain Eukaryota; kingdom Viridiplantae; phylum Streptophyta; class Magnoliopsida; order Poales; family Poaceae; genus Bothriochloa; species Bothriochloa decipiens. The sequence continues at coordinate 44,272,090 of CM041638.1, read as the reverse complement.
TTGATTTACTAGAAGGGCATGTGGTCCTTTTTCCAATGCCAAATGGACAACCCGTAGTTACCCAATAATAAGTACATAAAACGAGAAATTTAGATTTGGACGGAGTCAAACTTGTTAAGTTGACTAGTAAATTTATAAAAATAGTATCCACATTTATGTATACAAAAAGTTTTACAATAGAAATATATTTCATATTAATCTACAAATATTTATTTTGTATCATAATTCTTTTGTAACTTCTTTTGTATAAATTTAGTTAAACTTGATTTGTTTTGATTTTTTTGAAAACGATAATTAGATTCCTTTTAGGATGGAGGGAGCAAGAGAATGAATCTCGTGGTTTATCTGCCAATGACAAAAGGGGAGATGCTAACGACGCTAGGCTTGGGTTTGCTCGTCGCGATAAACCATGGAAACCCAATTTTTGAGGAAAGGTTTTCTCTAAGGAAAATATAAATTAGACTAATATTCGCTAATGATATGACTTCATCAATCTCAACGATTTGCCGACTCAGTTTGGACTCTGAGTGTCTAACTTCTAATGTGTAATAAAAAAATTAAAGATGAATAATTGGACCATTTGTTTCCCAAAAATCAAACCAGCAAGCTTCCTAATTCACGAATCCGACATCTTGGGCCTTTTCTTAATAGAGAAGAGAGAACCGGCCTGTTATGAGAAAAGGAAGAACTTCTTCCGAAGAAGGCCGCACGTATACACGGAGGGGGAAAAAAACCCTCCAACAAACCGATCCCCTTCGTCGCCGTCGTCTTCTTCGTCGCCGCCGCCGCCCAATTCTTCAGACACCTCCGGTGCAAAAGGTTCGTTGTGCTCCACCTCGTCAAATTGTATTTTCCACAACCATGTGTTTCAAGTCCTATATCACCGTCCTGTCGCATCTACCACCCAGCATCAGGCGATCCTCGGCGGCGCCGCCGCAAAAATGCCGGCCTCGAAGTCGAAGACGGTGTCGACGAGCGCCGCGGAGACGGATGTAGGCACGCACATGTTTCACGTCGACGGGTACAGCCAGCAAAAGGCCATCTGCGCGCGCAAGGGTACTACCATCCTGTCCGGCCGTTTCTCCGTCGGTGGTCATGACTGGATCCTGGTTCTTATGGCTGGTCTCGATGACAAAGACCACCCTGATTGCATCGCAGTTTCGCTCCTCTTGCACCCTTTTTCTGCGGGGGTACTGGCGTCCTTCGAGCTGAGGTTGGTCAACCAAAGCACTGGTTTTGCCCTTCACGGTGCACAAGGAAGCACAGATGGTAATCGATGACAAAAATGAGGTGGCAACTACTGTCTGGATAAAAAGGAGCCTGTTAGAGTCGCCAACATACCTCCAGAATGATCTCCTCACAGTTGAGTGCATTGCACTGTTATCAAAGAACCACGGGCATCAAAATCCAAATCACTTCCCAGAATCCAAGTGACACGGTCCAACATGGCTGAGCATTTTGGTAGTCTGCTAGAAACAGACTTGGGAGCGGATGTCACATTCAGTGTGGGAGCTGAGACTTTCAAGGCACACAGGATTGTCCTTGCTGCACGGTCGTCCGTGTTCAAAGCTGAGCTCTACGGGCCTATGAAAGAGGAAGGAATGGGGCTATAACCATCAAAGATATGCAACCACATGTTTTCAGGGCCTTGCTGCATTTCATCTATATTGCTTCCCTTGGATGACCTTGAGGGGGATGATCACAGCGATATGATCCGTCACTTGCTTGTGGCTGTGGATCGATATGCCATTGAAAGGCTAAAACTCATCTGCCAAAGCTTTCTTTGTGAAAATCTTAATGTGCAGACCGTGGCAACCACTCTGGCTTTAGCTGACCAACATAATTGTGACATACTGAAGGATGCTTGCATTGATTTTATCACCTGCTCAACAAAGATGGAGGATTTGCTGTCAAGTCAAAGCTACAAGAATCTGAAAAGAACCTGTCCTGCTGTTGTAATAGATGTGTTGGAGAAGACATGCAAGTTTCGTAAGGTGTGAGCATTTTATCCCAAGCAAAATCTAGATGTGCAAACTTAATTTGCTAAAGACCATTAGCTTGCTAGCTTTTGGGAGTGCAGCTCATCCTAACTTGGAACTTATGGATGAACAGCTCACTGTTAAATGAGTCTAAGAGAGGTTAGCGTAGTTTTTTAAGATGTAGGAATAGCATGCTAGTGTTGCTGTGTCCTCTCACCATTTGTTGGTGTACCCTTACGACTTTGCAAACAAAATGATGATTGTATCTCCTGTTGCCTGAAGTATGATTGTGTGCTTCTATGCAAGGTTGATGTTCCCAACATTTACTAGGCTTATACAGATTTTTCCTTGTTGTCTGCAGCCTTTGTTGCATGTTTTAAATTTCCATGTGCTTTAAACATTTGATGCTATTACAATTCAAATTGTGTTTCCATGGTACTTAACTTTGACCATTTATGTAACAATAGAACTACAACTTTGCCTATATTTGTCAATTAGTTTTTAGGATAAGTTGCCTATTCCAACTTGCTTGGGACAAAAAGACTATGTTGTTGTAGTAGTTTTCAGGATAACATGCTTCGACTGTTTCCTCAAATAAAACATATCATGCCGAGTTCTTGTTTTGTTTAAATGAAACTATGGAATTGGCCTCTAATGGAGCCGAAGTTAATTCTGAACAAGGCACTGTTGTAATTGATCAACAGCTACAGCCATAGTGCCTAAGCCCTTCGTCCGAGGTGTGTCTCTGGGGCGTTCTTGTTCAAAGGCCTTAGGTACTGCATTTTTTTATGATTTGAGTCTTAGAATTAAGTCTGATGCCTTCTGCATTGATTCCTGCATACACTGATGAGGAAACGGGGTAAGGGAACCGAATGATGTTGCAGCTGTTGCCTTACAGCATCTCCTGAATTTTTAGCAACACAGGTAAAAATCCATTTTCTGATGCTTGAACTATATTTCTATTTTGCTGTTTTCCAATGGAAGCAAGGTATAAATACCCATAAGTATTTATCTCTTCTTCCAAAAATTTGTCGTACTTGTTAGGCTCTGATTTTCATAGCAAATTCACGTGCAATTTTTCGTTTTAGAGTTGTGTACTATGAGGAAAGCCCAATTTTCTGATGGAAGCTCCGTGTAAGAATGGATTGACGCCGAAGTTGGGGAGTTTATCCAGAAAGAGGCCGCCATGCACACTAGTTTTATTAATTGGCAACGGGTTTGATTGAGTTAGGTCGATCATATGGCATCTGTAGTTATCAATACCATTTTCGCTGATGGTCTTTAAATTTGTCCGACAGTGTCTTCTAGGTCCCTAACACTTCAAATCAAAACTTGTGAGCTTGGGCCAGATGGCACGCCGCACAAACAGAGAGACGGCAGGAGTGTGTGCGAGTTGTGCATTTCAAAAATAGATTGGATCTATCTGGCTGCACTTTAGAATATTTTTAATTTTTTTGATAAATATAAGAAAAGGCGCACAACCTAGACGAATTACTATTCAGAAATCGTATGCAAGGACCATAGCATTTCGCAATTCATTTATAAATCTACTTTTCTCTATAGACCAATAATACGAGACCATTAACACGGTTAAAGCTAAATTACTTGAAGTCCAGGTAGAGAGAGTAAGTCTACAACTACATTAGTATTAGTCTCGAAATGCTTTAAAGAGGAAATAACTAGCGTAGAATTTATTTGATATAGAACACTCATATCGGTAAAATAGTTTGAACTATTTACTAACTAGAAGGACATGCGGTCCTTTTTCCATTACCAAATTGACAACTTGCCAGTAAATTTTACCCAATAATATAATACATAAAAAAGAAATTTTATATTTGAGTTGAGTCAAACTTTTTTGATTAATAAATTTGTAGAAAATAATATCAACATTTATGTATACAAAAAGTTTTACAATAGAAACATATTTCATGATTAATCTACTAATATTTATTTTGTATCATAATTCTAAGAAAGAATATATAAATTAGGTTAATATTTTAGTATCTAATGATGTTGTGTTTTAAGTGGCAGATCACGTGCTCGTTGACGGGGATGCACCTGTAGTGATCATCAGTCTGGGTTGTACTGTGTAATCAGAAAATTGAAATTAGCTGGATAATTCGACTATTTGTTTCCCAAAAAACAAACCAGCAATCTTTGTAATTATCAAGTTAGAAACATGAATCCGACATCTTGGGCCTTTTTCAAACAAAGAAGAGAGAAAAGGGACGGCCTGTGACCAGAAAAGGAATATGGTCGCACGTATACAGGGAGAAAAAAAAAAGTCCAACAAATCGATCCCCTTCGTCACCGTCGCCGCCGCCGCCGCCCACTTCTTGGGCCACCTCCGCTGCAAAAGGTTCGATCCACTGCACCTCGTTAGGTTGTATTTTTCCACAACCATGTGTTTCACATCCTATATCACTGCCCTATCGCATCTACCACCCATCAGGCGATCCTCGGCGGCGCCGGCGCAAAAATGCCGGCCTCGAAGTCGAAGACGGTGTCGACGAGCACCGCAGAGACAGATGTAGGCACGCACGTGTTTCACGTCGTCGGGTACAGCCAGCAAAAGGCCATCTGCGCTCACAAGGATACAGTCATCCTGTCCGACCGTTTCTCCGTCGGCGGCCATGAATGGGTCGTGCTTTGCATGCCTGATGTCGACAACGAAGACCACCCTGATTGCATCGCAATTTCGCTCAGGCTCATGAGCCATGTTGTCACTGGGGTACTGGTGTCCTTCGAGCTGAGGTTGGTCAGCCAGAGCACTGGGTTGCCCTTCACGGTGCACATGGAGGAAGCAGAGGCGCCAGTGCTGTTAGATGCAGGCACTGGCTGGATAAAAAGGAGCCTGCTAGAATCGCCAACGTAGCTCCAGAATGATCGCCTCACAGTTGAATGCATTGTCACTGTTATCAAAGAACAAAAGGTATCTAAAACCAAATCACTTCCCAGAATCGAAGTGCCACCATCCAACATGGCTGAGCAATTTGGTAGTCTGTTGGAAACAGACGTGGGAGTGGATGTCACTTTCAGTGTAGGAGCTGAGACTTTCAAGGCACACAAGATTGTCCTTGCCACACGGTCACCAAAGCTGAGCTCTATGGGCCTATGAAAGAGGAAGGAATGGGGCCTATAACCATCAAAGATATGCAACCAGATGTTTTCAGGGCCTTGCTGCATTTCATCTATACCGACTCTTTGCGGCCGTTGGATGATCTTGAGGCTGATGATCATAGTGAAATGATCTGTCGCTTGTGGCTGCGGATCGATATGCCATCGAGAGGCTAAAGCTCATCTGCCAAAGCTTTCTTTGTGAAAATCTTAATGTGCAGACCGTGGCAACCACTCTGGCTTTAGCTGACCAACATAATTGTGACATACTGAAGGATGCTTGCATTTATTTTATCACCTGCTCAAATAAGATGGAGGATTTGCTATCAAGTCCAGGCTACAAGAATCTGAAAAGAACCTGTCCTGCTGTTGTGATAGATGTGTTTGAGAAGACAAGCAAGTTGACAGCTCACTGTTAAATGAGTCTAAGAGAGGTTAGTGTAGTTTTTTAAGATGTAGGAATAGCATGCTAGTGTTGTTGTGTCCTCTCACCATTTGTTGGTGTACCCTTAAGACTTTGCAAACAAAATGCTGATTGTATCTCCTGTTGCCTGAAGTATGATTGTGCGCTTCTCTGCAAAGCTGATGTTCCCAATATTTACCGTTAGACATACTTATTTTTTTCCTTGCCGTCTACGAGCTTTGTTGCATATTTTAAATTTTCATGTACTTTTAACTTTTTATGCTATCACAATTTTAGTTGTGCTTCGATGGAAATTAAGTTTAAGCATTTATGTAATGGGCGTAGTGCCGTAGACTCTCGCACTGCGGGGTCTGGGAAAGGAAAAATAGTCAGCAGCCATCCCTGCACAAATGTGTCTCTTGGTCACAGGCGGTAAAGCTCTACCGCTTGCACCAGGGCCGCCCTTCAACTAAAATGGATACAATTTTGCATAAGTTTTTAGGCTAACATGCTTTGACTGTTTCCTCAAGTAAAACGTAATCATGCTGAGTTATTCTTGTTTAGTGTAAATGAAAGTGACTTACAATGGAGCCAAAGGTGATTCCGAAGACTAGGCTCTTGTAGTTGATCAACAGCTACAGTCGTGGTGTCTAAGCCCTTTGTTTTAGGTGTGTCGGTATTATTGTTCAAAGGGCCTAGGCACTATATTTTAGAATGGCTTGAGCCTCAGAAGTAAATATTGACATTCAGGAATTTATTCTTGACGCTTTGATTTCAATAGAAAATTACACTTAGATTTATGGATTGGATTGACTGCAAATAGACTTTATCTGCTTCAATCCTAGTTAATGAATATTAGGTTCTTGTTTGCTTCAATTCTAATGGAGCTGAAGGTAATTCTGAACAAGGGACTCTTGTAGTTGATCAACAGATACAGCCATAGTGCCTAAGCCCTTCGTTCTAGGTGTGTCCTTGGAGTGTTCTTGTTCAAAGGCCTTAGGTACTATATTTTTTATGATTTGAGCATCAGATGTAAGTATTGACCTTGAGGAATTTGTTTGCAATACCAACACTTTATTTCAATAGGTAATTATGCTTAGATTGACTGCAATTAGCCTTTATTTGCTTCAATCCTAATTAATGAATATTAGGTTCTTTGTCAATTGTTCCACTGTCATATCCATGTTAAAATTAAGAATACTGTTGCAATAGCCAAGCAGTCTCGATGAAAGAAGAAACAATAAAATTAGGTTGTTCTAGAAGAACTATCTTCATTGGCCTGCATATATTGGAGTTTGAGGTTAATGGAAATGCAAAGTTTCCTGGCATTTTGCACAAGTGTCAAAGTCAGAGAGCACCAGCTTCATTCTGCGGTAACTCTTTAATTTGTCAGCATTGTTCAGACAACACCAAGTTGATTCCACCTTAACTCTTTAGTTGGTATTGTTCCAATTATGTTTAAATAATTTACCGCAACCATATATGTCGACTATGAGGACAATCGTCGAGTTTGATGGTGGCAGGTAACTTCAGTGTTGGGTTGCAGACTGTGCTCACTATCTTCACTCTTCAGAACTTGCTTTTGTTTGTTTGATTATCTCGCATGCCTGCTCCATTGATTCGTGTGTACACTGTTGAGGAAAGGGAGATGGCAAGGGAACTGAATGATGCTGCAGCTGTAGCCTATGCTTTAGTAGAGCTAATCTTGATGTTACATCATCTCCTGAATTTTTAGCGATGCATATGAATCCATTTTCTGATGCTTCAACTATGTTTCTATTTTGCTGTTATCCAATGGCGGCAAGGTATAAATACTTATCTCTTCTTTCAGAAGTTTGTCATACTTGTTAGGATCTGATTTTTCATAGCAAATTCTCTGTTTTAGAGTTGGGTACCATATGTAAAGCTCAGTTTTCTGATGGGAAGCTCAGTGTGAGAATGGATTCAGGCTGAAGTTATAGGGATTGTCCAGAAAGAGGCCGCAGTGCACACTAGATTTCTTAATTGGCAGGATTGATTGAGATGGGTCGATCTGTTTTATCCATTGGAATATATAAATGTGTTTTTTTTTACATGGTGGATCTGTATTATCATGACCATTTTGTATGTACAAGGTCCTGTTATAACAACGCTTGGAATGAGGTAAGCCTCGCTGCATGGAAGAAACTACAATCTAACATCGGTTGTGCACAACGGCCACATAAACATATACTCCGTATGTGTTCAAAGGAATTAAAGGGACACCCTGAAATAAGGTTTCATATGACGATGCCTCGGTGCCTCTTGTGCACAACCTTTGGTTCATGCCCCTGCATTGGTCGTTTTGTGAGCGCAATTTTGATTGATTCCCTTGTTTGTGCGCTAGTCCGACATCGAGTCCGACGAAACACAAAACTGACAGGAGGTTTTATTCATTTGACCTTTTAATTAGAAGAGGGAATGCGAAAACAAGGTAGAATTATGATAATCATGATGTTGATAGACAAATTTACAATTCCATATTATTCGTCATGAAAAGTGGCAAGGAAACAAGTTCCATATGATAGAAACCTTATTGATGCCCACTGCCCATAAAGTGCAAGGAAATGAAGAAAGTGAATGTAATTGTTCGCTAGAAGTAATATGAATGACACTAGCAACTCTTGTTAGGGGAAAACGATAATTATCCACAAGCAAGGTTTCTTGCGACATTTTTCTAAAATATAATAAATAAATGTTTTAAAAGCTCACACATCTTTGGTGATGGATGAGGTCACAAGGGATATACAAGGTGATATCCCTTGGTGTATGCTCTTTGCTGATGATGTGGTGCTAGTTGATGAGATAAGGGCAGGGGTTAATAGAAAGTTAGAACTATGGAGGCACACGTTAGAGTCGAAAGAGTTTAGACTTAGTAGGACAAAGACCGAGTACATAAGGTGCGACTTCAGTGCGACTAGAAATAAGGAGGGAGACGTTAGTCTCGATGGGCAAGTGATGGCCAAGAAGGATACTTTTCGGTATTTAGGATTGATACTACAAAAGGATGGCGATATTGATGAAGATGTTAGGTATAGAATCTCAGCCGGTTGCTTGAAATGGCGTCAAGCTTCAGGCGTCCTCTGTGACAAAAGGGTGCCTCAGAAGTTAAAAGGTAAGTTTTATAGGACAACGGTGAAAGGATCAAGATGCCCAAGAGGGAGGGTGAATTGGGCTAATTCTAAATTTTCTTGCGAAATTAAACTCTATAAGCCCAACTTCACCCTTTGTGCCTATAAGTGCTTTGTAAATCTATCTTAAAGTTTAGCACCCTAGTTCCAATTCTATTCTAGCATAGCAATTCTATGAATGTAAATTGCAAGAATATAAATACTGGAAAGTAAATACGGAATGTAAAGAGAAAGGATCTCGGCGATGTTTTTTCGAGGTATCGGAGAGTCGCCACTCCCCACTAGTCCTCGTTGGAGCACCCGCGCAAGGGTATCGCTCCCCCTTGATCCACGCAAGGATCAAGTGCTCTCTAAGGGATGATTCTTCGTCGCTCCGACGCGGTGAATCGCCAAGTACCGCTCACAAATTGAGTTGGGTCATCCACAAGCTTCGTCGGATGATCACCAAACTCCCAATCACCACCAAGCCGTCTAGGTGATGGCGATCACCAAGAGTAATAAGCACAAGCTCTCACTTGACCTCGCAAAGCCTAATGAGACGATGGATGCACACTCGCTACTCTTGATTCACTAATGAGTGCTAATCAATGGATTCTCAAATCACTAGCACCTCACTAGGGCTCTTGCTCTCTTTTGACACTAAAGAAGTTGTTCAGCTGAAGAAATAGGCAAGTCCTCTGGTATGGAGGGGTAGGAGATGTATTTATAGCCCCACGGGCCAAATCCAACCGTTACCTTCCAAACCACGATTTTCGGGGTCACCGGACGCGTCCGGTCCCCAGCATCGGACGCGTCCGGTCCGTTCAATTTTTCAAATACGCGAACGAACTCAGCTAGCCGTTACGTACCCACCGGACGCGTCCAGTGCGTTACACCGGACGCGTCTGGTGTTTCGGTCTGCAAACATAGCTTCTGGACATCGTCTGGTGTAGCACTGGACGCGTCCGGTCCGGCGTCCGGTCCGTTATCATTTTCGGCGTTGCACCAGACGCGTCCGGTGCTTACCACCAGACTCACTGTCCCAGCGTCCGGTGCGTTCAAACATTCTGCTGCACACGCAAATGAATAGACCGGACGCGTCCGGTCCTCTTCGGTCCAGCGTCCGGTGCAGTTAAAACAAACGTTCCACTTCGAATTCGACGATCTTTGTGAACGGCTTTAACTCCAACGTACCTTAGGGCCTTTTTGTAGTTACCTAGTGCTAAATTTCACAAGTGTGTATCACACCTAAACCATTAGACTTATCTAGGTCAAGCTACCCGTTTGCACCCCCCTTAATAGTACGGTCAAAGGAAAAACAAAGCCCTAACGACTAATCCGACGTCACCCAACACCATGAACGATCGGAACTAACCATTCTTGACCTTGTCGTCCATCCTTTGAAAACCGAAACGATTTCCATCATCAAGGGAGCATGAAACCCGTATTGCCCACGGTATCCATCACCATGACCTAACTTACCAATGTTTCTGCAAGACACACGTTAGTTATGATAAATATTATCATCAATCATCGAAACCACATTAAGGGGCCTAGATGCTTTCAAACGGTTCGTCCGGTGATGCTATACGGTGCTGAATGTTGGCCTACAAAAAGACGACATATATTGCGATGGTGTTGTGGGCACACAAGGAGGGATAGAGTCCGGAATAACGATATTCGGGATAGGGTTGGGGTGGCACAAATTGAGGAGAAATTGATTCAACACCGGTTGAGATGGTTTGGCCATGTCCAACGGAGGCCACCTGAGGCGCCGGTGCGTTGTAAAGTTGTAAAACAGATCGATAATGTAAAGAACGATAGAGGTCGACCTAAACTGACTTGGAACGAGTCGGTTAAGAGAGACCTTAAAAAGTGAAATATCCCTAAGGATTTAGCTATGGATAGGAGCGCTGGAAGACTAGCAATTAAAGTGCCTGAACCGTAATTCTTTTTTCTTGTAGCCTCTATGTGTCCTTTGTTTTCTGGTCTCTTTTGGATTTCATATCTAGCCTAGCCCAACTTGCTTGGAGTAAAAGGCTATGTTATTGTTGTTGTTGTTTTGAAAGCTTACACATACAACTCAACATGGTAGTCTGTCTCTTCTCATTCACAGATTTGCTCCCTTCGGTATTTCCAGAACCTACATATATGCCACAAGCAGAAGATTCTTCTATTTCAGAAGAATGCATCTGCATCTATATTCAAAGCCAGATCTTCGGCTATCGTCAGTCCTGTCCCTTGATGTTGACGACAATTCACCTGTTTTATGAAAACATGCAATTTATAGCTCAAAGACCCATATGATGCTCAAGCCATCATCACAAAATAAAACCTAAACCAATAGCTCCAACCTTCTTGCCATCTTGAAATAAGTGATGAGTATAGCTCATTAAGCAGTTAACGCAGTGGAAGGTCAGCAAAGAATTGATATAGAGCAAAAGCTGTGCTTCCTGTTTATACATTTGGTTTAATAATACCAATTTTGATAAGAGATAAGATAATACTCTATTGTGATTTCTTATGCACTGATGTCTCTTATTCAATTGTGATTTCTTATGCACTGATATCTCAGTGTACCATGTATGTATTATAATAATTATTATTAATTATCATGGAGAGAAATGCCATATCAGAATAATAATTAGCTGAACCCAGTATTTGTAAGAAGCATTATCAGTTATAACCTGAACTGATCCATATTCTTCATCTAGTTCAGGTAACCAGATTTTCATCAAGCCCAGCCTTCCAACTCTTACCACGGCCAGTAGCTCCCGGGACACATTAACAGATATAAAAATTTGCCATCTCGCTCAGATAATTTATTATATTTAGGTGCTTCCTAACCAAGTTTTTGACAGAACTTTGTAGAGCAGCTCTCGGCATTTTACCAGAATCTCCACGCAGTGAATAGTAGAAGCACAAATCAAACATGAAACATGTCCCATCAATATGAAAAAAAGGGAAAAGGCACTTGGACCTTATTCCATACCAAGAAGATGGCCATACCCATCATGTGATAATTTCTCTATTTGTTGCTGTTTCAAGATTTCTGGAGCCACTGCCTCCCAAGCACATGAATCTTCAATGAACATGTTATCAAGCTCTACACCTCTTCATCTACCTCCTTTATACAAGTTTATCGACATCCTTAGGAATTGCCTTTTTCAAATCAGATCATTCATCAATAATGCCTACTCTCAGATTTTTTTTTTTCCCTCAGTTGCTCTAAATCGTTCTGAACACCCTGGACATTTGTAAATGTCAGAATTTGAAGATACAGAATTGGCAGAATGGCTTATCTGTTCCTTCAGGTTTCCATGCTTGGAATTCTTTTTTTGTGGCTGTAAAGTGTGGGAGGATAACATAAGATAGATCAGTGTAAGCTATTAAAACTTCCAAAAACTAGTCAGGGCCATGTATTAAAAACTAGTGGACGACATATATCATAGTTACATTATGAATACCAGTAATACAATGAGCAAAGTTACCTTGCTCTTCCGCCTATTTGGCTTTGCTCAACTTCAAAACTTTGTAAGGAGTGATCTTCCCATGTAGAGGAATCATTGGAATTTGCATCATCTTCCTAAGACATCCAAAAGAAAAATTATATCAATTGACAGGATATTTAAAGGAAGGAAAAGGGATAACAGCTAACCGAAAGACTTGATAAAGGAAGAAAGAGAGTGGTACAGGAATCATTCAATTGATTGTGAAATTGTATGCATAGGATACTATGGTGTTGGGTACATGCAATGCCAGTATCAGCCATATATTTATAATATACTGCAATAATCCCTCTGATACATTAATACCATTTTAAGATACATTGATACCATTTTAAGTGAACATTGTCATGTTTTCATAATTTTCCCATTCTTGTGGGTGTCCCAAGCTTGGAACATGGAAAAACTCATGCTTTATTTATATAAGCATGGTATAACCCACTCTACAAAAAAAAACTACATATTGGAGACCATGTCAACATCTGAAACTGCTGCGAGGATAGTTAACAGATTGAAACAAAAGATAAACCATGAGCGGACGAAATAAGAAAAGACTTGAATTGTTGTGAAACAGATTTCTCAATGAACAATAGTTACCATCTTGCATGGCCATTTTCAGTTTTTTTTTCCAAACAATAAAAACATTGGTCTACTTTGATTAGCACAACAAATCAATTATTCAATTATTTGTCTTATGAACTGCAAGTTGCACAAGTTCATGATGTAGAGGCTTTTAGTATCCATGGGAAGTTCAGTACAACCTCAGAAAAGTATGAAGGCAGAATGATGCAATTAGAGAAGTAAGAAGATAAAAAAACATAAGATTTACAAAATCCAACGTTTGTTCATAGAGTACTAAGAGACAACTCAGTTCAAGTGATAAATTTACTTGTCCATTCATCTATCCTCTTGCTGTTCCATGTATTGACGAATCCATGCAGCTTGCAACAACCATCCATCATCCAGCAACACATTCTGTTCTCTCCACCCACCGATTTGATATTGGAAGAGAAGAGACAAACCAGCGAGTTCACCAAGAATTGGCACAAATACTGATGAGGAAGCCTAAGGGTCCAGACTGGAGCCGCATCAGGGAAAGAAGCATCAAACAGAACAGAAATATATATAAGACAAACATAGGAAAGGAAACCTGCTCCTTATTGATCCTCTTCCTCCAGTTATCCCTGTGATTGCTCACTTAGGGCATGTTCGGTTTCTCTCAAAACCATGGGGCTTGGGAGAGATTGAGGGAGCTTAAATCCAAGTCAAAATCCTCTTGAATCTCCTCCAATCCCTCTCAATCCCATGGTTTAGGGATGAAACGCCGAGTTGATCTCACTGGTGGCCATGGGCGTGACAAGCCACTTCACAGATTAAACAAGTAAATCAAAGAATGCAAGCAACTGATCAATGATGTAAAATCAGTTATATGTTTGTTCACATGTAGGAGAAAAGTCACATATCGCAAATGAGCACCTGGTAGACTGATGAGAACACAAGCACGCGCACAGAGAATGTGTGTAAACATGTTGAATCACTCATCGCCTGGTAAACTTTAAACCCTTTAAATTTCATACCTGCAAGAGGATGTGGTTCTGGTGCAGAACTTGAGGGGAAGTCATCACCAGGCAAATTAAAGCATAGCCAGTCCAACCCTGATTCAAACGTTGCCGAATCCAACCTAAAGAAAAACAGGACACCCAAAAGGACAGAAGACGACAAGCTGGACCAAACCAAAAATGCAGATTTCTACACAAACAAGGGCAGGAATTCCTGACCAGCAGTGTATCCCAACCATTTAGAGTACATGTTCAAATGAACAAAGTGTGCCCCAACGATTTAGAGTGCTTGTTCACATGAACAAGTTAACAAAAGCAAGCCTCAGGCCACAAACAGCAGCCCCTTTTAGCCAACTAATTTGATTTGATGCACCCCTGCAATCTGTGTATCATAGTAAAACAATAACTCATGAAGCAATCAAGTAGTATGATTGATTGGACTTCCGATTCTGAATGCCTTAGTAATTTCACTACATTACAAAAATATTAGACTCAACGAAAACTGGGTCCAACTGGCCAATCAATCATTATAAGAGAACACAATCCAGAACAATAATAATAACTTAGAATAGAACATCCTGTGACAGCATGTACCAAATTAAAACCGAAATTATCCGCGATTATTTAACCACCTCAATCCTATTACAAGATCACGCAGGCAGGATTGTGATCCACGACGAAGGCAGGATTGCGAATCCACAACAGCCAGCACAATCCGCCTAAACCATCCATACCACCACATACTAGAACAGAGGTCACACAATAATAAAGTAGCCCAGCCCGCAGGGCAAAGAGAAGCAAGCAGATTTGATTTCTTAGATCTTGTCGATGTCCTCGTCCTCGAACTGGATGTAGTCGCTGCCCTCCTCGCCGTCCTCGGGCCCGTCGACGTCGACGCCCTCGTTGAGCCTGAGCGTCTCGGGGAGCTCCCCGTAGGCCTTGAGCAGGCGCGCCTCGTCGTTCATGTACTTGAGGATGACGTCGGCCTTGTCGTCCTGGTAGTCGCGGAGGCCGACGAGGACGATGTCCCCGGCGGCGATCCAGACCTTCTTGTGCATCTTGCCCCGGATGTGGCAGAGGCGGCGCGTGCCGTCGACGCAGATGGCCTCGCACCGCCCGTTGCCGAGCATCCGGGTCACCTGCGCGTACTCCTGCCCGTCCTCCTTGAAGACGAGCTCGCGCTTGTCGTCGTCGGCCTCGTTCTTCCCCCTCTTCCGGTTCTTGCCTCCCTTACCCTTGTTCTTCGGCATCTTCGCGGCGGCGGGGGACGGGAGCGGCAGCGGCGAGACGAAACCCTAGGCGCGAGATCGAGGTGGGGAAAGGGAGCGGTGCGGGTTGCGGTTCGTGGCGTGGGGTTGTTGTGTTGTGTTGGAAGGAAGGTGCGGCGGGCGGCGGCGTGTTTATAGGGTGAACGCGTGGGGAGGAGGGTGGAGGCGTATGGTCCGTTGGATCTAGGGTTGGGACGCGTGGACGGCTGGGATATGGAGGGCGGGGTCTCGTTTACGGGATAAGGTCTCCTTTGGTTGCCATGTACTACTCCGCGTGCCGTGGCAACCACGGGTCCGTCTCGGCCTCTCAAAAAAAAAAAAAAACGAGTCCATCTCAAAAGTAAGTGTACGTTAATTTCAAAATAAGTGCACGTTAAACTCTATGAGAAGTTTATTTCTTATAAATTTTAACAAAATATTTATATAGTAAAAATATACATATTTATGATGTATAATAATTATTGTTAATGAAATACTTTCATATTAAATTTATCTATATTTAATTAAGTTTAAAATTATTTGACTCATTGAGACGTAAGATATGTACTTACAAACCGCGGTAGGGTGTTTCATGTCTAAATACACGCTACACTGGGTTCACTTCCGAATGGCCTTCCATGGCAAGTCTAAATTTACATTTGTCAATTTTTTTAGGAAAAACTGTAAAGTTCTCCGGTGCTTAAATTAACAAATAAATAGAGTACAAAAGAAATTACAAAGCGTGAGCAGGATGCTAATAGTGAGAAAAGAAAAGGCTCACCTACTAGGGGAAGGGTGGGGGTGGGAATGGGGTTGAAGACTAACTGAACAAATTTACAAAGGATCTACCCAACTCATAATTACAAAGTGAGAATGACTATTGAGGAGATGAAGTTTAACTTTCTCCTTTAACATGCGCTTCCAATTTACCATTAAAAGAGGTTTATGATTGAAAATATAATTATTTTTTTATTTTTTTATGGGAGTGGATCATGACCTAATCCTAATCAACCTATGGAGGAGAGAAAAATCTCCACCCGTGGTGTTGAGCGGTAGGACACTCGTGATGAGTAGGGCTATGCACCCAAGGAATAAATGATCTTTGTTTTCGTTTAAGTTTGGATTAGAACCTGAGCGTTAACAAACTTTGTGGGACAAAATCTATTTGATAATGAGAGACAACTGAATCATTTCTGGAAATGTGTGCTGCGTTTTTGATAATTAAATTGGGTAACCGTATAGCAAACCCGTACATGGAAATTAGCATTAGCATGTTCTATGAGATGGAGTGCTCAGATCAATTATATTTGGCATTATTGAGTTTGGTCGACCTGTTTAAGAATTTATTAATTGTTATTAAATTAAAATACTTAAATGTTTGAGGCTATAGGAGTACCTGCACATGGGTCGGTTTCGGTTCCGATCCTACTTTCCTAACCGGACACGGAGAAACGTGTACACCTCCCGGCCCATAAATCAACCCCGAACGGATCCTGATGGGCTAACCAAAATAACACCAGAATCAATCGCCCCGACCGGCCTTTTCGCGTTCGCCGGCCGCACTCTCTCGCTCAGCTGCTCGATCAACGGTGACGTTTGGCGCGGCGGTGGACGGCGAGGAAGACGATTTCGTTGACCAGCAACCAGACCAAGGTGACGACGGCTTTATGTCCGACGACGACGATTTCCTTCCCCAGCAGCCGGGGCAAGGGGATGAGGAGGAGGACTACATGTCCGACGACGGTGACGATCACTGGGAAGACGACGACGATGACGACGATTTCTGGTCGACGCAAGGTGATGACGACGACGACGAGTCCATGTCCGACGCAGACGAGGATGAGGAGCCGGAGTACCCCTTCCCCGTGAACGCGCCGCCAGCAGCGGCGTCCGAGGCGGCGATCGCGGCGCTGGAGGCGTCTGAGGCGCCGGCCGACGACTGCTGCCCGGTGTGCCTGCAGGATGGCGGCGGGGAGGCGCCGACGGAGCCGGCGGCGGCGCGGCCGTGGAGCCGGGTCGCGCCGTGCGGGCACCGGTTCCACGCCGCGTGCGTGGACAAGTGGCTGAAGGTGAAGCTGACCTGCCCCGTGTGCCGCTGCCTGGCCGCCGTCCCTCCTGCTGCTCCCGCCGCCGCCGCGCGCCCGATCCCGGGCATCGTCGACGAGTTCTTGGCGGTGGGTTTCGAGGAGTCTTTCGTGTTCGACAAGACCCAGCGGTGGAATGAGTTTGTGGACGACCCCCACCACCACATCGATTGGAATTCTTCCTGGGAGGTATCATAGGCAGTTGCAGTTGCAGCATGAGACTGGGTTATTAGGATCTGCCTTGTTTGAACAAAGTATACAATTCTGCTCTCCATTTCACGATTTTATTTGATTTTATCATGATGTTTTCATTTAGGACTGTGAATCTGTGATTTAAGTTATCCATTGCCTTTTTCGCGTTAAATTTCGTTGCTGCCTCACGCAATCTCATTTGGACGACGACTCTGACAGAACGAATGAAGACGATTCAAATACTCCTACTACATACTGTATAGAAACCAAAAGTGCGACATGATTGTATACACATGGTCTTAGCCGCCAGTAAAAAGGGTTGAATTTGAAGCTCTGTACTGTATGTTAAACTTTCTTACCACGCGTGTGGAAACGGGAATACTCTCTCGGTCTCTAAAAAATACACATTTTAATTTTAACACTTTCTGTTTGACCATTCGTCTTATTAAAAAATTTAAATAAATATTATTTATCTTGTTATGATTTATTTTACCATTAAAGATATTTTTATAATAATTTATTTATTTTACTATTTATATAAAAAATTTAAATAATACGAAAGGTCAAACTGAGAGTGCACATGAGAAAATGTGTGTTTTTTTTAGACCGAGGGAGTAGCCTGGCTGCGGCTTCGCTCGTGCCCTGTTCCCGTCTATTTCTACTAGTCAGTCAAACACGTCCGCACGTGGCACAGAGTGACGACTATAGTACTACGTACTGCATGCAGGCTAACTCTATTAATACTCGAAGTCTCCGACAGCATGCTCATCCGCCTCTACCCGAAACCCGTTAAGCACACGGACGCACACTGCTTCTAGGCTTCTCGTGGCACCACCACCACCATGGCCTCCGCCTCTCGTACACCACGGAAGCAGGTCGACACCATGTTAATCTCCCTCAAACCGATGCAGCGCGTCTTCTTCTACGAGGGTGACGACCTGCCGTCATTCCCTGCCCTGCTCGCCACGCTGCAGTCCTCCCTTGCCGCCACGCTCGCCGTTTTCACCCCGCTCGCGGGCCACTTCGCGGTCTCCAAGTCGGGGTACGTCGTCATCGACAGCTCCCCCGAAGCCGTTTCCCAGGGTGTGTCAAGTTCGTCGAAGCCGAGTACGCCGGCAGCACTGACGACATGCGCTGGCTTGCCAGCGACGCGGAGCACGACACCGCGTACGCGCAGGTCGTGCCTGCTTCCGTGGTCAGTGCGCTGCCGGTCCCCGCGCTGGCCGTGCAAGTGACGAGGCCCGCGGACGCTGACGACAAAGGCGGGATCGGACTATCGGAGCCGTGGAGGTCGGCGCGTCCATGAACCATGCAATGGCCGACGGCCGGGCGCTGTGGGAGTTCATCCGAGCATGGGCTGCCGCAGCTCGGGACGGTCGCCGGCCTTGCTGGGGACCCTGCCGCCGGTTTCTGACCGCGCGGTGATCAACAGCCACCTCGAGGGCCGAGGCAGAGGCGGTGGCGTGCAAGTTTGAGCGAATCTTTGCGCCAGCGTTGCCGACAGTGAGTTGCTTGGTTATGTCAGCCATCAATTCATCGTAGTTAACTTTCGAAAAAACTTAATGGATTTCGTGTTGCAATTATGTTAGATCATTATGTGAACAACTGAACGCATTCCCCGGATCGGACACGGCACAACAAGGGAGAAGGACCTACCTGCTCAGCGCCAGCCAGATCCTGTCGCTGAAGCAACGCATGCCACTGCAAAGCAAACGAGACAGACTTTGGGGGCAAGCCGAGCCGGGTGGAGCTCGCGTCGGTGTTCGTCAGGGAGTTCGTGGCGCTGCTCGGGGCGCCGGAAGGTGCGGTACAGGTGTCCTTGGCCCTTGGTCGGGTCTGCATGGAAGACTTCGAGGCGAACTTCTTGTCGCCGAACATTCTTTTCAACTGTGTGTTCTCTTATCAACATCTGATTAACTCGTTTCTCCTTTTTTTTCTGTTCTATATACCTGATTTATTTGTGTGGCGTGATTTACTAAAATTAAATTCAGGGCACAATATGTAATCGGTAGAACTAAACTAGGCCCATGCAAGTAGCATGAGTAGCTTGTCTTATTTGTCACGTTTGTGTTTGATACACGATGCTATTTGTTTGATTGTAATTGTTCTTCTCCATTAGCAAGTAGCATGAGTATTCATCGACACCACCTCCATGTAGGTGCAGCCATCATCATCCAATTCGTTGGATAGGTTCAATTTTCGCACAAAAGCATTGTTCTACATATTCACCAAGCCACTTTGATATGATCATTGAATCTTTGGCTTGATCTTCGGTGATGTGTGGATCACTCAAACCATTGCATGGACTTCGAGTCCATCGAAGCCTCCAAGCTCTTTACTTGCACTTCACCGCCTCGACGACCCATCATGTCCCAAGACTCTAGCTTGTCCTTCACCATTGCATTGCACACTGTCTTTCCTAGAGAATCCATGCTTTGGTCTTCAACTTCTTGCTATGCTCAACATGCTACCAATCACAATTATGTCAATGCCCAACCATTCTTGTGAACTAAAGGTTATCTTCACACACTCAAAATATAAAGATTAGTCCACAAGCGTTGTCATTACTTACCAAAACCCAAATAAGAGCCTGGATTTTTCAGTTGCGGACAAAGAGATCGATCAGGTAGAGCGGAGGGAGGGGAAGGGAGGGGCAAGAATGTAAGGTAAACTAGCTGATTTCCATTTAAGGTAAACTAGCTGATCTTGTCTGAGCATTCTGGAGCTTCAAAAGTTGAGTAGGTCCCTTACCCTTCGTATTGGATGGCTATGGCCTATGAGTTCCTTGGACTAAGCCTTAAGAGTATGCTTTGGTATTGAAAGTTCCAATGACCAAGATTGACAGAGCTTCGTTTTCGTCTGCAACATGAGTAGCCATTCATAATGGGTGAAAAGCCCTTTTTTGGTAGTCAAAATGGTTAAATGGACAAGCTTCGTAGGCTCGGGAAGGCTATCATGATGGACAGATGGACTCATAACATAGGTCACTCTTTAACAGAAGGTCTCCTTTGAGTGTACTTCTTGTTGTGCTATGTAACTTGGTAAATAGCTCTTATTTCAACCCAAAGGACACACCAGACGATGAACTCGCCTCGACTCTGAAAGCCACAAGCGAGTACTTTGCACGCTCAGCCTACGAAGTCCAATTCAGTAGACAACACTAGTCATCCTTCCCAAAGATGGTCTAGAAAGCAACAATGCCACCACGGGTCAAAAATATTCTGGAGTGTGCGCATGACGGAGAGAGTGCCCAACTTGACCTCCCAGCAAGGCCGAGACCGTCAAGCGCGACACCGACCATCGCGTCATCATCGCATAATGCCGCACCACGAGGTGGGGCAGCGCAACCACTGTCTCTGTTGCCAGACTTGGCTGTCGCCAGCGGGAATGAAGACCCTGACACCTGGTCATTGTCGTAGTTTGTGATGCCCTTCTTGAACTCGAGCAATGCCATCACGTCATCGCGGATGGCTCAAGTTCAGCAAAGTGATCCAGACAAGAGGGCCCGCCCAGTGGCATGATGGCACAATAGGGATGACATGGCCGCGTGCCTTAGCCATATTGATGACGCATGACTTGTAACACCTCTGGTGTTAAGCATGCATTACCTTGCACATCATGAGCATAACCATCTCATTTGCATCATCATTTGTTTACATGAAATGATAAAATGAAAAATATGCTTGCTTTGGTTTGAACTAGGGCTATGTGATAGGTTGCTTGTTTGTGGTTGAGTGTTAAATGAAGTTTGTAGAGAGAATTATTTGGAGCAAAACTTATTTTTATGTCAAATCATGAAAAGGCTTGGAAGTGGGTCAAAAATATCAAAAACAGTTTATAAAAATGTTTTTTCTTTTAATTTTAAATGGATTTTAAATCCCCATTTTTGAATTTCAAATTCTAGGCAGAATTAGGCTGTGATGTTTAAAAGTGAAATGTTCTACTCATTGAGAGCAACATTTCATCTTTTATAAGTTTCTTCAAATTTAGATTATTTTAGAAAATATGGAGTTAATCAAGTTCTGGACGAATCTTGGCGCAGTGGGACCCACCCGTCGGCCTCCTTCTTCCCTCTCTTCTTCTTCCTCGCGCCGACGGTGTCCGTGCCGACGCCAGCCGCGTGGCAGCCGTACGCCGGTGCGCCCGCGCTGCCTGCTGTTCGCCTCGCGCACGCACGCGCCGCACACGCCCGCGCTCGCCCTGCCCCACTGCCGCTCCACGCGCCCTCGGCCGGCCCCGCATGCGCGCCACGTGCCCGACGGCGTCCGACGCCGTGGCCCGCCTGTCCGAGCTCGGTCGCCGTTTCAACGTGCCAGCGGCCCGCTTCACTTCACCGACCGCACCTCACGCCTTCACTCCTCCACCAGACGCCCCTCCTCGCCTCACATTTCCCTCCCCGAGCTCAAGCGGATGCGGAACCAGCCATTGCCGCCGCCCCGAGCTCGCATCGCCACCGCACCTCACAGCCTTGCCATTTTCTTCCCAGAGCTCACCAGTAGCTCCACCGTGGTGCGAGGCATACCATGCGCACACTCCCTGCCCCAATGACCTAAGGTAGAGGTCGAATCGACTATTCCCCCTTCGCCGGCCATGGTCGCCCCGACCGTTGCGCGGTCCGCCATGGCCAGCTTTTCCTTTCTCCCTCCCTTATCTTGCGTATCATGGTCGCCTGCATGAGTGGCACAGGTTGGTGTAGCTAATGGGATCGATTAGGGTTTGTTTTCGGTGGATTTTGGCCGACCGCAGTCATGGGTCGCGCCGCCGCTCGTCGGCCGCCGGCACGGAGCTCACTCCGGTGGACCTTTGCCTTCATTTGCTAGTGCCATCGAGTCGCCCCAACTTCAATTAGGTCGCAGGATAGTTCTTGGGCCTTGATTTGGCCGGAGTTGGCCGGCAGCTATCGAACCGCCGACGTGCCTGCCGCTGCTCGTCGGCGTGCATCGCCGTCGTCATTTCTTCCAGCTTTTTTTCGCATTTTCTGGTGAATCTGAGTCACCTTGGCTCGCTGCAGCCTGTTGAAGGGTGATGAGGGTGCTACGCTAGCCCAAAAATAAAACTTTTCTGCCTCATAAACCAGGATCTACTACTAGTTATAGGTCACGGGATTACCACTTGACGCGCGGATGCAGCGGAAGACGACTCGATGTAGTCGTACGCGTCGCAGCAGGCAGTGCAGTTGCATGGTCGTCCGTCACATCAATCCCCTCATGTGGTTCATCCTAGTGCTCCAGATGCAGCACCTCTGAGGTATCCCACACGTACAGGGAAGAAGCGATGCGCCTCCGGACTGCTAGGTCCGCGAGGAGCAGAAGGCGCGAGCGTGGGAAGGGCGACGGCGGCTGTTTAAGGTGTGTAACCCTCACTGTGCGCCCTACCCCTTGCTTATATAGGCGTCTCCAATGAGCTCACGAGTTGGAGGCCCATTAGTAACCCTAAGCCTTGTCTAATTCGGGTCCAACGCGGATTAGGCTTTCAGCCCCTTAAGCGTGCGACCCTATGGGTTCACGCACACATTGACATGGGCCGAGTACTCCTACTCGCCCAATAGTTGACAGTGGCCTCTAGCAAGGCATGACAACTCCTATATGCATGCAAAGATCATATCAGATGAACCACTACGACCATATACAAGTTATTCCCTTTGCCACTCGATATATGGTTAAACTCATGGGTTAACACTTAACCCAAGCACAACCATGCATTTGTTGATCCAATCACTTGAGTGATCCAGTGATATCTCTCTCGAGTAGAGAGGGGCAAATTCCATCTTGATTGTCTATGTCTCATAGCGTGGTTCCTGACCACCCGAAGACCAACTTTATAACTACCCAGTTACGGAGTAGCGTTTGACAGTCCCTAAGTAGGCCGTTTCACATCTTGAATACATACCACAATCTCAGGTCTAAGGACATAACGTATATGACGTGAATAGAGACTTTCTCATGTCGGGTCAGTCCAGCCTACATGTCTCACATGTGCCCACATTATTAGCTTGACATCTCTATGTCCATGACTTGTGAAACATAGCCATCAACTAATACATGTGCTGGTCTAATATTCAAGTGTGTTCTCACAAGAGCACCGACCAGGGACAACTTTACAATAACCATTCAAGTAATTGAGTTTCACAAACAATTCACATAATTGCCAATTATAGAAGTTGTCTATAATGGATATTCAATGAACACTTTATTAATCATGGATATAATCGGAATATCATCATCTCATGATTAGCTCTAGGGTATATTCCCAACAGTCTCCACTTGCACTAGAGTTAATTTGTTAGATGTCTAATCCCCATAGACCTCATGTGCGCCTCATGCTTAGGCTGTGAAAGGGCCTTTGTCAAAGGATCTACTATATTCAAATCCGTATGAATTTTACACAGTTTGATCTCTTCTTGTTTCACAAACTCTCGAATGAGATGAAACTTCTGGAGTACATGTTTGTTCTTCTGGTGATCCCTAGGCTGCTTAGCCTGTGCAATTGCCCCATTGTTATCACAATATAAATTCAATGGGCCCAACGCATTCGGAAACACACCAAGATCAATGTGGAACCTCCTCAACCAGACACCTTCCTTTGCAGTGCCAGAAGCTGCAATGTACTTGGCTTCTGTTGTAGAATCAGACACCATCTCCTGCTTGGAACTTTTCTAGCTAACTGCACCACCATTTATTGTGAACACAAAACCTGATTGAGATAGTAAATCATCCCCGTTGGTTTGGAAGCTAGCATCGGTGTAACCGTTTACAACGAGCTCCTCCTCACCTCCATAGATTAGGAACACATCCTTAGTCCTTCGTAAGTACTTAAGAATGTTTTTAACCAACATCCAGTGACTCTCACCAGGATTGGCTTGATACCTGCTCGCAACATTAGAGCATAGGCTACATCTGGACGAGTACATATCATGGCGAACATGATGGAACTAACTATCGAAGCGTATGGAACCTTACTCATGCAATTGCGCTCAGCATCAGTGGAAGGACACTGCTTATCACTATAGCGCACACCATGTGACACAGGTAAGAACCTTTCTTGGACTGTTCCATGTTGAACCTCTTCAACATCTTGTCAATGTAAGTACCCTGGCTTAATCCTATCAGCCTTCTCGACCTATCTCTATAGATCTTAATGCCCAAGATGTATGTTGCTTCTCCTAAATCCTTGATAGAAAAACTATTATTTAGTGAAGTCTTTACAGATTGCAACATAGGAATATCATTCCCAATCAATAGTATGTCATCCACATGCAAGATCAGAAACACAATAGCGCTCCCACTTTCCTTCTTGTAAACACAAGGTTCTTCTTCATTCTGACAGAAGCCAAACCCTTTGACGACCTCATCAAAACAAAGATTCCAACTCCGAGATGCTTGCTTTAACCCATAAATAGATTTCTTAAGCTTGCATATCTTTCCAGCATTTTTAGGATCAACAAAACCTTTGGGTTGTATCATATACATGTCCTCTTCTAAATACCCATTTAGAAAGGCTGTTTTAATCCATCTGCCATATCTCATAATCGAAATATGTAGCAATTGCTAGAATGATTCGGATAGATTTAAGCATCACTACCGACGAGAATGTCTCGTCGTAGTCAACCCCTTGAACTTGCCGAAAACCCTTTGCGACAAGCCGAGCTTTATAGACGTGAACATTTCCATCCAATCCTTCTTCTTCTTGAAGATCCATTTGCACTCAATGGGTCTAACCCCATCAGGCGGGTCAACCAAGTTCCAAACTTGATTGTCTCCCATGGAATCTATCTTAGATCTCATGGCACTTTGCCATTTCTCGAAATCTGGATCCATCATAGCTTCCGCATAATCCGCGGGTTCATCATCGTCTAACAATAACAAATCCCCACGCAATGCGCGAAGTCTTGCTGATCTTCATGGTTGTGGCGGTGTCTCCACTACCACGGGTGTCTCAACTTGCTCTGCTACAATAGCATCACTCGTAGAGTCAGTCTCTACTGGCTCATCTTGAACTTCTTCAAGATACACCTTTTATCCATTCTTTTCTGTTTTGAGAAACTCTTTTTCTAAAAAAACACCATTTCGAGTAACAAACACTTTGCCCTCTGTTTGGTTATAGACATAATACCCTAAAGTTTCCTTTAGATATCCCACAAAAAAGCACTTGTCCAATTTGGGTGTTAGTTTATCTGATATAAGTCGTTTGACATAAACTTCACAACCCCAAATTTTCAGAAAAGACAAACTGGGACTCTTACCAGTCCATATCTCATATGGTGTCTTAACTACGGACTTAGATGGTACCCTATTCAACGTGAAAGCGGCTGTTTCTAGAGCATATCCCCAAAACAATAAAGGTAGGTTCGACTGGCTCATCATAGACCAAACCATGTCCAACAAGGTCTGATTATGTCACTCAGACACGCTGTTTCTCTGAGGCGTTCCAGGTGGCGTAAGCTATGGAGCAATTCCGCAACTTTTAAGATGATTGCTAAACTCATGACTTAGATATTCGCCTCCACGATCAGATCGCAAGGCCTTGATCTTCTTGCCACGTTGATTCTCTACTTCATTCTAAAATTCTTTAAACTTTTTAAATGTTTTAGACTTATGCTTCATTAGGTAGACATATCCTTATCTACTAAAGTCATCAGTAAAAGTTATGAAGTATTGAAATCCTCCTCTAGCTGTCGTGCTCATTGGTCCACATACATCAGTATGTACAAGTTCCAACAAGTCAGATGCCCTCTCAGGAAATCCTTTGAATGGTGCCTTGGTCATCTTGCCTAGCAGGCAAGCCTCACATGTCTCATATGATTCAAAATCAAACAAAGTTAGAAGACCATCATCATGGAGCCTCTTCAAGCGATTCTCACTTATATGACCCAAGCAACAATGCCACATATAGGTAGGACTTAACTCATTAAGCCGAGGCCGTTTAGCAGTAATATTACAGACAGGTGCATCATCAAGATTTAAAATAAATAATCCATTCACAATGGATACAAAAGCCACAAACATGTTATGCTTAGAGATCACACAACCATTGTCTTTACTCATAAAAGAATAACCATCCTTCATCAAACATGAAGGTGACATAATGTTTTGACTTAAGCTAGGAACAAAATAACAATTATTCAATTTCATGATAAATTCTGATAGCAGGTGAAGTTGCATCGTCCCGATGGTCAACGCAGCAACTCTTGCATTGTTGCCCACACGGAAGTCAACCTCTCCCTTTTTCACGCTTCTACTTCTTATCATTCCCTGCATCGTATTACAAATATGAGCAACCGATCCGGTATCAAATACCCAGGATTTGATATATGAATTAGCGAGAAAAATATCTGTAACATGAATGACAAGGGTACAAGTAGTAGTAATACCTTTACCGCCGCCATCCTTCTCTAAGGATGCCAAGTATTCCTTGCAATTCCTTTTCCAGTGACCTTTCCCCTTGCAATAAAAGCAGTCTAAATTTGCAGATGGTCCAGCCTTAGCAGTAGATGGGTTTGGCTTAGAGATCTCATCTCTAGCCTTGCCCTTCTTCTCGCCCCACCTCTTAAACCAAGATCTGTTCTGGACTGCCAACACTTGGCTACTACTGGCACCTTTCTTGATGTCAGCTTCTGCTATTTTCAGCATACCACACAGTTCACTCAAGCCTCTCTCCGCTCCATGCATATGGTAGTTCGAGATGAAGTTTCCATAGCTGGGCGGAAGAGACGAGAGAATAAAATCAGTGGCCAAATCTTGGCCGATTGGGAAGCCTAGCTTCTCCAACCTTTTAGTGTAACCAACCATCTTGATTACGTGTGGTCCTACTGCTGCGCCCTCTGCAAGCTTGGTTTCCACAAGCGCCTTAGAGACATTGAATCTTTCAGTCCTGGCCTACGTGCGGAACATCTCCTCAAGCACCACGATCATATCATTCACTAAGTGATTGTTATCAAAATGCATCTGCAGATCAGGTTCCATACAAGCAAGCATAAGGCAACTCACTTCAAGATCAGCACCGCATGCTTTCTTGTAAGCGACTCTTTTAGCAGCAGGTGCATTTTCACCAGGCTCATCTGGTAATGGGGTGTCTAGAATATCTTCCTTTTTCTCAGCCCTGAGAACAATTCTCAGGTTGTGGATCCAATCCGCATAATTTGTTCCATTCAACTTATCTTTCTCAAGAATTGTACGCAAAGAAAATGGTTGATTGCGAATGGCCATCTACAACAAAAGTAATGCAAAATACTAAGACAATGTATCCATGAAGGAGTAAATTTTATCAAATAGAATATACTCCCACTAAAATTAATATCCCTCAATTGATACTTAGAGATTCAAGACCCACAACTAACATCCCGACCAGTGAACTTTAGCATCACCTCTGGTTGGTATGGTAGATCGGTAAGCAACACCTTGCTAATCATATCTCATATGACTCTTGTTGTTGGGCTAGCATCCCTATGCCAAGCACCCAACCTTTCCATGCTTTAAGATCCCTAACCGTTAGGATAACCTCGTTCAAGTAACCAAATCTTCTTGCAGTAAGTATCCGATACGAACCTGCCTAGTCGAGGAAAACCAGTGGCACCCTAATTTCATAGACCCACCACCGATTGTACAAGACTTATGATAGTGCAAGGTTTGGGGAAACATTTAACTTAAACATTACTGAGGGATCGTTCTACTTCACTACCGCACTCATGTAGACAAAATATAATAACATGTGAAAGTAGAACAAATAATGAGAATCACATTCACACATAGTGACATGGTATGGCCCTTTAATGAATGGTGATCTCCATCTCCATCATCTTGCCCATCATGGTGATCTCCATCTCCACGATCCATGTGTGCCATCCTTCTTGTGATAAGTCCTCCAAGAACTATCTTATCACAGACTATACTAATTACATAGTCGCAAGATCACAAGACGGCGCGCATGCTAATACATTAAATGTCAACACATATGGCTCCAGCCGTGTTGCTTACATGACACGCAGGCCATGAATGAATTACATACATACACATGGGCCATACCAATCACATCATACCCTGCAAAAACAAGTTAGGCGTAGAATGATTCTATGCGCTACGACAGGTAGCAACGGCGGCCCTGAAAACCAAACCAGATTACACAGATCGCATCTATGAAATCATTATGAAAATCTCATCAGATTGATCTCATCAACCTAAATTCGAACCATTCAGAGTCCCTCTATTTTCACTAGATCAATCTCATTGATCTATGCCTAACATGTATGGTCTTACGTGTATCACTTAACTCAGATGGCGGATTAAACCGACCGTATGAGTAGATTGTTACACGGCCACGCATCAAGAGCACGAAAACAGATTGAGTTTCCATCTACCACCCCACTCCACAATTGATCTAATCAAACTGTGCAACCAAGACTAGCAAATCACATCTACTATCTCTGCATATCATCTATATGCCATCAACCGAACGTATAACGAGCAGCTACGGCTCTAATACCACTGAAGGGTTATGAGGGTGCTATGCTAGCCAGAAAACAAAACTTTTCTGCCTCATAAACCAGGATCTACTGCTAGTTATAGGTCACGGGATTACCACTTGACGTGCGGATGTAGCGGAAGATGACTCGATGTAGTCGTACGCGTCGCAGCAGGCAGTGCAGTTGCGTGGTCGTCTGTCACGTCAATCCCCTCACGCGGTTCATCCTAGTGCTCTAGATGAGCACCTCCGAGGTATCCCACACGTATAGGAAAGAAGCGATGTGCCTTCGGACTGCTAGGTCTGTGAGGAGCAGAAGGCGCGAGCGTGGGGAGGGCGACGGCGGCTGTTCAAGGCGTGTAACCCTCACCGTGCGCCCTACCCCTTGCTTATATAGGCGTCCCCAATGAGCTCACGAGTTGGAGGCCCATTAGTAACCCTAAGCCTTGTCTAATTCGGGTCCAACCCGGATTAGGCTTTCAGCCCCTTAAGCGTGCGACCCTATGGGTTCACGCACACATTGACATGGGCCGAGTACTCCTACTCGCCCAATAGTTGACAGCGGCCTCTAGCAAGGCATGACAACTCCTATATGCATGCAAAGATCATAACAGATGAACCACTACGACCATATACAAGTTATTCCCTTTGCCACTCGATATATGGTTAAACTCGTGGGTTAACACTTAACCCAAGCACAACCATGCATTTGTTGATCCAATCACTTGAGTGATCCAGTGATATCTCTCTCGAGTAGAGAGGGGCAAATTCCATCTTGATTGTCTATGTCTCATAGCATGCTTCCTGACCACCCAAAGACCAACTTTATAACTACCCAGTTACGGAGTAGCGTTTGACAGTCCCTAAGTAGACCGTTTCACATCTTAAATACATACCACAATCTCAGGTCTAAGGACATAACGTATATGACGTGAATAGAGACTTTCTCATGTCAGGTCAGTCCAGCCTACATGTCTCACATGTGCCCACATTATTAGTTTGACATCTCCATGTCCATGACTTGTGAAACATAGCCATCAACTAATACATGTGCTGGTCTAATATTCAAGTGTGTTCTCACAAGAACACTGACCAGGGACAACTTTAGAATAACCATCAAGTAATTGAGTTCCACAAACAATTCACATAATTGTCAATCAATACAAGTTTTCTATAATGGATATTCAATGAACACTTTATTAATCATGGATAAAACCGGAATATCATCATCTCATGATTAGCTCTAGGGCATATTCCCAACACCTGTAGGCTAGCTCTTGCACCTCGCCGTGGCCGATACCGGCGAGTTCGCCGTCATGCAGAGCCGCCGCTCGCCGTCGTTCGTCGCCGCAACCATTTTTCCTCTGTGATAGCTTGCATCTTGTACACCAACGGGGTCGCGTCGACGAGTTTAGTCTAGTGGTGACCGTAGTTTGGCCGGTGACCTCGCCGCCGGCGAGATTGCCGACCGCCGGCGACCTTTTCCCTCGGTGTGGATCACGTGCAGAATATGCTATTCTTTTTTGAACTTAAGTGCAAAATGGCCAGACACAGAGAGTTTCTTTATAGGGCTTGGTTAATTATTGGAAAGTCCAGGGTTCCCGGTGCAAAACGGTTTTCTATTTCGTTTTAAAGAATCTGTTTTCCATATTTTGATAAAAGCTTTGAAAAATCATAACTCACTCATTTTTAGTCCAAATGAGTTGGTTCAAATTGTAATATTTTTCTTATGAGTAGATCTATGCATGAAAAATATGAAATATAATTTTTGTGATATTTTTTTGTATAGATTTATTTATCCATATTAAATACCTTTATCTTTGAAAATGCATAAGTAATTCTCTGTTGCTCAGAAAAATATGAATCTAAGTTTGTTAGTCTTCTTGTCTGTGAAAAATGTTAAAAGGCTATGTCATGTGTAAATATTATCCTGTTTAGTTATGGTGCCTTTTCAAGTAGATGATAAATAATTCATAATAAATAATATATAAGTGATTTATGCATGAAACATTTTGGAGGGTGTTTTTATACTAGTTTAGAGCTAAGGATATTCTGAGATCTGTTGTTTGAAATTTTTCTATGTACAAAGTATTTTATGTCCGTTAAATTGTGCTGCCTTGTCATTTTTGTGAAGGATAAAGTACTTACTGTTTTGACTTAAAAATTTTATGGTAGTCTACACTAGGCATGATTAACCTTTTGTAATTTTTATAGAATTTTCTAAGTAAACTAAAGTCATGTTGCAGTTCTGCCCTGATTTCTTTTAATAATTAATAATGCTTTAAGTCATTATTTCATGTGTATAATAATGCTTTTTCTGATGTTTGTGATAGGTGAAATCTGTTATTGGTTTTGGTTCAGTAGAGGGTAGTGTGCAAAACATTTGTCATTTATAATTCCTTTTAATGTATAAGTAAATTATAATGTGAGGCTTGTATAAGATTTGATTGTAGAAGAGAATGCAGATAACATGTGCTTATCATACATGTTTTAAAATCATGTCAATTATCTTTGACTGAGCATTCATTGACATCAGCATGTACCTTTGTATTTACTATGTATTCGTTGTATTCATACGCACCATGCATCATACAGGATCGTCAAAGCTTGAAACGGTAGTTCCCAGAGTACAAGGAGAGGAAGGCCAGCAGGAAGCCTTGGTGCAGGGGGTAGCAGCAGAAGAGGATCCCGAGGTTGATCTTCCCGAGTGTCCCGACCATCAGCCAAGCTCTTTCCTGAAAGGCTAGCCCCGTAGCATTCTCCCTGTGGTTTGCAAATATCTAACTTGAGTCCTTTACTTGTTTGATGCATTAAGTTATAGGCGTTGTTTTATACCGTTGCTGCATTACTTATATTCCTTGCCCACTGTATATCCTTCAACCCTGTTAGGTTCAGGTGCGATTATCTGCTTAGCCTTGCTTTAACTAGATCGGTAGAAGTCGGGTGATTTCCTGTCATCCGCGAGTTATAGGTGGTGACTCAGAATGGTTGAATACATTGTTATCTTGGATAACCATGTGGAGATAATGAATCGAGACTGGGCAGGATTGGTGTTGGGACGGAACTGAAGGTTCGGTGAGGTTATCCCGTCTGTGTTGAACTAGGACCCCGTCCGTTGTACGTCCTCAAGTCACATTGAATGCATGCCTCACATTTAGCTGGAAGGATAAGTCGTTCCGACCACGAAGCCTGGGTTTGGTTTGGGCCAGGAGTCGACCTGCTGTACGCATCGTATTGGAGAAGATGGGGGACCACGGGTTATGCGAAGAGTAAGTCCGAGGTCAGGGTCGCCCTGAATAAGGTAGCCGGGCGGTTCCCGGATACGATGGTACCTGTTGATCACTTTAGCGGGTGAGTGTGGTTTGTGTGAGGAATACCCCACCAGCTGGATAGTAATCGATTATAATCGCCATCGTTCCTGGACAGTGAATACTTGACTTGAGCAGTGGCATCGTAGTAATAACTTGAACAAAGAGGAGATGGTTGAGCTGTGATGTTGAAAGATACTCAACCGGAAATGGTTACTATTCTTGTTGAATAATTATTGCCATGCTTGTTTAGTATAGGTGCTAATGTAGCATGATAAGGTTAATGCAGCTAAAATACAATGCTAGGAGGTTATAATAAATTATTCCTTTAATGCAAGCTTTTCTGCAACTTATGAGTCAACTATCCTACTTATGCAGCCTTGCATACCCCTTGGAGTCAATTTATTTTTAGTTTATGATGGGTAAGTCTAGCTGAGTACATTCTCATACTCAGGGTTTTATTTCCCATGTTGTTGCAGATGGTGAGATGTACTATGGCCATTGCCAGCACTGCTTCTACCCCGCGTTGGGTGATGATTAGACCTTGGGCATGGTCACTCTACTCTACCTTATGATTTTGCTGGATATTGACCGAGGACCTGGCATTGTATTTGAACTAAGGGGGTGTGTGTGGATTTGAACTAAATTGCTTCCACTTTATTTTGAATTTGAACTTGGGTTGTAGTAACTTATTTTGAACTCCGACGTTTTAAACTATGTGCGAACTATGTATGTTATGAATGGTGACGGCTAAACTTATTACGATCTTGGCTATGCCGGAAAGTTGGAAATCCTTCAAGATTTTGGGAATGACTACCGGGTTTATTAGGTCTCAATCATGTACTTTGCTGTCTTAATGGAGAATTACGTGCTTGTGCTCTAATAAATTGGTTGGTTCTGTGACAGCTGGCATCGGAGTAAGGTTTAGCGTGTTACTGTTCACAAGTATTTAAAATAAAAGAGTTTTTGTTTGCAAAAAGTATTTACAAAATGTATAGCTATATATAGGTGTTCAAATCTATGGTTTTAAAAATTTAGAGTATGCCAGTGGTCATATCCTTTATGCCGAATAGGAATTTAGGTGGCTTAATTCAGTACTAACTTGGGGGATTGCATCATATTTTCTATTGTTGTTGCCTATACAATGACGGAGTCGTATGGGTTTCATTCACTTGAGTGGTAATGTATGGATCAAATTGCCTCTACGCCCTGGTAAGTGTGAGTTGTGAGAACATGATTGGATGCAATGCCAGTCTAGGGGAGTGCTTATTGATGCTGGATTATTCACATGTTGCACACATCTTTACATGAAGGTATCCCATGTTGGGACCGTCTTCTGGTGGTGTCGTCTTCTGCATGACTTGTTGGGGTAGTAAGTAATCGGTATTTTCACCTTGTTCGGAAGGTGCATGAATTTTTACGTCAAATTGCATTCATATGGGATATGGGCTGAAATGAATTTTCTGCAGGTACACTAACCGCGTGAATGGTAGAGTGAGGTAGTTACATATAAATGAGAGAATGATGTATGCCACCGCATAGCACGTTAGATTATTAGTTCATGAGGACGTATATAACGTGCATGCATCATGGTTAAAATTGCTTATTCATACATTTCATGGTTCCTTCCCTTAGAAATAAATTATCTCATTTCTTTAAAATTATAAACTCATGGGATATACAACTTTTGGACAGATGCCGAGAACCAAGCAGACTGCTCACAAGTCCACTGGAGGAGGAGTGCCCCGTGGTCCTTTGGCTGTCCATGAGTTGGCGCCAAGGGAGGTGGACACTTTTCTTGAGGAGCACGCCATGCCTAGCCTTCTTTGGAGGATTCTCTCCAACGCTGGGTACACGGTGGGCATGGAGCCTCACTACTACTGGGACAAGGATGACTTGGTGAACTATGGAGAGGCTCGGGTGGATGTAGTTGTCCCACCTTTGGGCGGCGACCCCCACTGGGTTGGGTGGTGCTATTTTGGTGCGGGTAGGACGGCCAAGATGGGTGTCGCGTTTGCAGCTTTTGATGTGGTGGAGTACCTGATGGAGGAGATCCCACACCAACTTGCCCAGGCTTTTTCTGGTGTGTTTCCCTTTGCTAACCGCCTTTCTAGGTGGCCACATGCTGAGGGAAAACCACTGGAGGCAGGTCCTAAGGAGGCGCAGGGCAGCGACACGCCTGCCATGAGTGCTATGTTTGCAGTGATGAGGGTCTATGTCAGCATGGAGACTAAGGCACTTCGTCTGAGTGAGGAGTTCAAGGAGGCTCGAGTTGATGCACGCAAGGAGAAGCGTGAGTTGACACGTGAGCTTCAGCGCTCATGGGAGGAGGTAGCCCGTGTGTCTCAGCATCGAGACAAGGTTGTTCAGGAGAGCCAGAAGATGGCTCAGGCTAGGAATGAAGCCTGGTTCGAGCTTCGTCGTCTTAGCATCTGTCAGCATTAGGTGTTGGAGGAAGTGGAGAGTGTTCGTGCTTATAATACTAGTCTTCACGAGGAGGTGCACAAGGAGCAGGAGGAGATAGGTCAGCTGAGGGCAGCCTTAGCAGCAGCTAGGAAGACTTTGGATGGTGCTTCTAGTGAGAGTAGCAACAATGGAGAGTAGCCTTGTTGATGATCGTTAGTCTCTAGTTGTTCTTTTGTGTTCTTGTCATGTGGTCATGTAACCCTTTTGCACGCTATTGAGACTTTGATGTAATGTTGGAACATGGTGTTTGATGTGGCGATATCCGTACACCTTCAAAAGTCCAGTGTGTGTATGCTGGCAAAATGTGGATGTTGTAAGATGGTTTGCGATGGTTCGAAGTAATATTATTAATGATGTTGTTATGTGAAAATTGAAATTATTGTGGCTCTGTTTATTGTGTGAATTTATTCCCCTCAATAAATTCAATTTTGCATAATTTTTACATTCACCTCTCATTACGATGACATTCACCTAATAAGTCCTTATTGCTGAAATATGTAGATGTCGGTTACCTGTAGTGGTTCGGGTGGTAATGGTAGTGGTGGCGCTGATGAGGGTGCTGATAACACTGCACGTGGTGTACCACCCCCACCTCTGACCAATGCGGAGCAGCTGTTTGCTCAATTCTTGGGCAGCCAGCGCAATGTGGAGCAGCTTCTTCATGAAAGTTTGGCCCATGATGTTCGTCAGGGTCCTTAGCAAAATCAGTATAACAGCTTCAAGGATTTTTAGGACACTAAACCTCCTATATTTAAAGATGGTCCTGAACCGCTTGAAGCAGATGAATGGCTCAACACCATGGAAGATAAATTTCGTCTTCTAAGGTTAACAGAAGAACTGAAGGCGGAGTATGCAGCCCATCAACTTGAGGGACAAGCGGGGACGTGGTGGAAGCAACATCGCACCACCTTTCCGCAGGGTGTTCCTATTACTTGGGACCGCTTTGTACATGCTTTTCGGGGGAATTTCATTCCTCCAAGTTTGATGGCTATGAAGAAGACTAAATTTCTATCACTTACTATGGGGACTCGTATAGTGAAGGAGTACTTGCACGCCTTCAATACCTTGAGTCGGTATGCTCCTGAGTTTGTTAACAATGATGAGAACAAGAAAGCTAGTTTCAAGAGAGGCTTGAGTTCCAAGTTGATGAAAACCATGAGCACTTCTGCCCGTGTTACTTTCAATGATTTCCTGAATGATTGTATTATGCAAGAAAATAGTAACAATGTCCATCCTGCTGCCAAGAGTCGCAAGAGAGCCCATGATGGAGGTGGTTCTTCTCAGGCGAGATCCCCACCTGCTTTTCGTATGTCGTATCATCCACCTATGTCTGGGGCGAGGTTCAGGCCCCCGCAATAGAAAAGGCATAACCTTTATCCAGCTCAGAATCCACAGAAGCATCACAAAGCATTCAAGGTTCCTACTCCACAGGGGAAAGCAGGACAGAGCAGCTTGACCGGTGCTAACAAGACGCCTGTTAATGGACCCTGCTACAACTACAACCAGACAGGGCACTTTGCTCGTTATTGCCCTTTTCCCAAGAAGCAGTAGGCCCCATACCAAGCTCGTGTGCACAACACCTCTATTGAGGAGATTCTTGCCGGTGAACCAGTGACTGCGGGTATGTTTTCTGTGAATCAAATCCCTACCGCTGTTTTGTTTGATTCTGGATCATCACATTCTTTCATGAGTCAAGCATTTGCACAGAAGCATGACCAAAAGGTACTTGAATTGAGCATTGAATTCAAGGTTAGTTCAGCTGGGGCTGATATAACTACTAAGCAAATAGTTCAGGGTGCAACTTTAGATCTAGATAAGTGGAGGTTTCGGTTGAACTTGATAGTTCTACCTGGCTTAGGAGTGGATGTGATAGTGGGGATGAGTTGGATGAAATTCTGGGGTGCTGTGATCGATACAGGTAATAGGATGCTATCTATCAGAAATCCTCTTGGGGAGGGTACTTTTCAAGTGCTGTTACCTCGAAAGTTTAAGCTGGAGAGCGTATCCTATTCTACTCGTGTGACCCCTCTTCCCGAAATTCCTGTCGTGTGTGAATTTCCAGATGTTTTTCCTGAAGAGCTTTCGGGTCTTCCACCCGATAGGGATGTTGAGTTTCGTATTGAGTTATTACCTGGCACCACCCCAATCTCTAGGAGACCATATCGGATGCCACCAAATGAATTGGCAGAGCTTAAAAATCAGTTGAAAGAATTGTTGGATAAGGGTCTTATTTGCCCTAGTGTGTCGGAATGGGGTTGTCCTACCATCTTTGTGAAGAAGAAGGACAAAGCTCTACGGATGTGCGTGGATTACTGTCCACTCAATGCTGTGACCGTTAAGAACAAGTATCCGTTACCCCGTATTGACATTCTATTTGACCAGTTATCCAAGGCGAGAGTGTTTTCTAAGATTGATCTTAGGTCTGGTTACCATCAGATCAAGATTAGATCGAAAGATGTGCCTAAGACCGCTTTTTGTACCAGATATGGATTGTATGAGTATCTTGTTATGTCCTTTGGCTTAACAAATGCTCCTGCATACTTCATGTATCTGATGAATTCGGTCTTTATGCCTGAGTTAGACAAGTTTGTGGTGGTGTTTATTGATGACATCTTGGTGTACTCAGAAAATGAAGAAGATCATGCCGAGCATCTGAGGATTGTTCTAGAAAGGCTTAAGGAACATAAGCTATATGCCAAGTTTAGCAAGTGTGAATTTTGGCTCAAGAAAGTTCAATTCCTTGGCCATGTTCTATCTGATGAGAGAATCTCAGTAGATCCGAGCAAAGTACAAGAGGTTATGAATTGGGAAGCACTAACTTCTGTGCATGAAGTTCGGAGTTTTCTTAGTCTAGCCGACTATTATCATCGTTTCATTCCGGATTTCTCAAAGATTGCCAAACCTATGACAAATCTATTACAGAAAGAGAAGAAGTTCGTTTGGACAGAAGAGTGTGAAATGACTTTTCGTACCTTGCGAGTATCGTTGACTACTGCTCCTATTCTTGCGCAACTAGATTTAGGAAAACCTTTTGATGTATATTGTGATGCATCAAAAACCGGTTTGAGATGTGTGCTTATGCAAGAAGGGAGAGTCATAGCTTATGCCTCATGCCAGTTGAAGAAGCATGAAGTGAATTATCCAACCCATGATTTGGAGCTTGCAGCTGTTGTGCATGCTCTAAAAATCTAGAGGCTTTACTTGCTGGGTAATTTCTGCAAAATCTACACTGATCACAAGAGTCTGAAGTATATCTTCACTCAATTCAAGTTGAACATGAGGCAATATCGATGGATGGAGTTTATCAAGGACTTCAATATGGAGATCTTGTATCATCCAGGCAAGGCAAACGTAGTCGCAGATGCGTTGTAAAAAATCACATTGCCATGCTATTCAACCTTTGTTAGCAGATGGTTTTGGCCTCATGCATCCTGTTGTGCTGTGTAACATCCAAATTAGTTGCTCGCTTGAAAGCAAGATCATCGAGGGTCAGAAAACTGACAAGGGTATAGGTCATATCAAGGAGAAGATGCTGAAACAGCCAATCAAGCATTTTAGAGTAGATGAGAAGGGAATATTATGGTTTGATGATCATCTGGTCGTACCAAAAGATAGAGAACTCAGAAATCAAATCATGGATGAAGCTCACTTATCAAAGTTATCTATTCATCCTGGCGGTAGTAAGATGTTTCATGATCTGAAAGCTCGTTTTTGGTGGACAAAAATGAGAAAGGAGATTACAGCTTATGTTGCATGGTGTGACATCTGTTGTCGCATAAAGGCTGTTCATTTGAAGCCAGCCGGAATGTTTCAGCCGTTGTCGATTCCTGAATGGAAGTGGGAAGATATCAGTATGGATTTCATTACTGGACTCCCCACAACTCCAAAGGGGCATGACTCTATTTGGGTAATTGTTGATCGACTTACCAAGAGCGTGCATTTTATTCAAGTTCGTACAGATTATCGACCACCCCAATATGCTGACATTTATCTCAAGGAGATCATTCGTTTGCATGGAATTCCCAAAACAATTATATCTGATCGAGGGTCCCAGTTTACCTCTCATTTTTGGGATCACTTGCAGAAGGATTTGGGGACAAAGCTGAATCGTAGCACAGCTTATCATCCTCAAACTTCAGGCCAGACAGAAAGAGTGAATCAAGTTCTTGAAGATCTCTTGAGGGCTTGTGTTTTATCATCCAAGGGTTCATGGGAGAAATAGTTACCTTTGGCAGAATTCACTTATAACAATAGCTACCAAGAGAGTATACAGATGGCTCCTTTTGAGGCACTGTATGGCCGAAAGTGTAGAACGCCTGTGAATTAGGTAGGACCTGGAGAAAGAAGATATTATGGTATTGACTTTGTTAAAGAAGCTGAAGAGCAGGTTCGAACAATTCAACAACACATAGCAGCTACATAATCTCGTCAGAAGAGTTATGCTAACAAGAGAAGAAGACCTCTAGTTTTTAATGTTGGTGAGTATGTGTATCTGAAGGTCTCTCTTATGAAGAAAGTGCAACATTTTGGTGTTAAAAGGAAATTGGCACCTTGTTATGTCGGTCCATATCAGATAGTAGAAAGAAAAGGATTGTGGGTCTATAAGCTCAAACTGCCTGAAGAGATGAGTGCAGTGTTTCCTGTTTTCCATGTATCCCAACTCAAGAAATGTCTACGTGTTCTAATCGAGGAAGCCGTTAAAGCCAAAGACATTAAGCTAAGTTCAGATTTAACTGTTGAGGAGAAACCTATGAGACTCCTGGATTTCAAAGACAGAGTGACCAGAAATCGTGTGGTCAGGCAATACAAGGTTTCTTGGAGCAATCATGACGATAGCGATGCCACTTGGGAAACCGAGGACTATTTAAAAGAAGTATATCCCGACTTTCATAAAGAATGGTTAGTCTACTCAAATCTCGGGACGAGATTTCTTTAAGGGGGGAAGGGCTGTAACACCCCTGGTGTTAAACATGCATTACCTTGCACATCATGAGCATAACCATCTCATTTGCATCATCATTTGTTTACATGAAATGATAAAATAAAAAATGTGCTTGCTTTGGTTTGAACTAGGGCTATGTGATAGGTTGCTTGTTTGGGGTTGAGTGTTAAATAAAGTTTGTAGAGAAAATTATTTGGAGCAAAACTTATTTTTATGTCAAATCATGAAAAGGCTTGGAAGTGGGTCAAAAATGTCAAAAATAGTTTATAAAAATATTTTTTCTTTTAATTTTAAATGGATTTTAAATCCCCATTCTTGAATTTCAAATTCTAGGCAGCATTAGGCTGTGATGTTTAAAATTGAAATGTTCTACTCATTGAGAGCAACATTTCATCTTTTACATGTTTCTTCAAATTCGGATTATTTTAAAAAATATGGAGTTAATCAAGTTCTGCACGAATCTTGGCGCAGTGGGACCCACCCGTCGGCCTTCTTCTTCCCTCTCTTCTTCCTCCTCGCGCCATCGACGTCCGTGCCGACGCCGACCGCGTGGCAGCCGTACGCCGGTGCGCCCGCGCTGCCTGCTTTTCGCCTCGCGCACGCACGCGCCGCACATGCCCGCGCTCGTCCTACCCCACTGCCGCTCCACGCGCCCTCGGCCGGCCCCGCATGCGCGCCACGTGCCCGACGGCGTCCGACACCGTGGCCCGCCTGTCCAAGCTCGGTCGCCGTTTCAACGCGCCAGCAGCCCGCTTCACTTCACCGACTGCACCTCATGCCTTCACTCCTCCACCAGACGCCCCTCCTCGCCTCGCATTTCCCTCCCCGAGCTCAAGCAGACGCGGAACCTGCCATTGCCGCCGCCCCGAGCTCGCATCGCCACCGCACCTCACAGCCTTGCAATTTTCTTCCCAGAGCTCGCCAGTAGCTCCGCCGTGGTGCGAGGCACACCATGCGCACACTCCCCGCCCCAATGACCTAAGGTAGAGGTCGAATCAACCATTTACCCCGTCACCGGCCATGGTCGCCCCGACCGCTGCGCGGTCCGCCGTGGCCAGCTTTTTGTTTCTCCCTCCCTTATCTTGCGTATCGTGGTCACCTGCATGAGTAGCATAGGTTGGTGTAGGTAATGGGATCAATTAGGGTTTGTGTTCGGCGGATTTTGGCCGACCGCCATCGCGGGTCGCGCCGCCGCTCATCGGCCGCTCGCACGAAGCTCACTCCGGTGGACCTTTGCTTTCATTTGCTAGTGCAATCAAGTCGCCCCAACTTCAATTAGGTCGCAGGATAGTTCTTAGGCCTTGATTTGGCCGGAGTTGGTCGGCAGCCGTCGAACCGCCGACATGCCTGCCGCTGCTCACCGGCGTGCATCGCCGTTGTCATTTCTTCTAGCTTTTCTTTGTATTTTCTGGTGAATCCGAGTCGCCTTGGCTCGCTGCAGCCTGTAGGCTTGCTCTTGCACCTCGCTGTGGCCGATTCTGGCGAGTTCGCTGTCATGCAGAGCCGCCGCTCGCCGCCGTTCGTTGCCGCCACCATTTTTCCTTCGCGATAGCTTGCATCTTGTACACCAACGGGGTCGCGTCGATGAGTTGAGTCTAGTGGTGGCCGTAGTTTGGCCGGTGACCTCGCCGCCGGCGAGATTGCCGATCGCCGGCGACCTTTTCCCTCGGTGTGGATCACATGCAGAATATGCTATTCTTTTTTGGACTTAAGTGCAAAATGGCCAGACACAGAGAGTTTCTTTATACGGCTCAGTTAATTATTGGAAAGTCCAGGGTTCCCGGTGCAAAATGGTTTTCTATTTCGTTTTAAAGAATCTGTTTACCAAATTTTGATAAAAGCTTTAAAAAATCATAACTCACTCATTTTTAGTCCAAATGAGTTGGTTCAAATTACAGTATTTTTCTTATGAGTAGATCTATGCATGAAAAATATGAAATATGATTTTTGTGATACTTTTCTATATAGATTTATTTATCCATATTAAATGCCTTTATCTTTGAAAATGCATAAGTAATTCTCTGTTGCTTAGAAAAATATGAATCCAAGTTTGTTAGTCTTCTTATGTCATGTTCTATCTGTAAAAAATGTTGAAAGGCTATGCCATGTGTAAATATTATCCTATTTAGTTATGGTGCCTTTTTCAAGTAGATGATAAATAATTCATAATAAATAATATATAAGTGATTTATGCATGAAACTTTTTGGAGGATGTTTTTATGCTAATCTAGAGCTAAGGATATTGTGAGATCTATTGTTTGACATTTTTCTATGTACAAAGTATTTTATGTCTGTTAAATTATGCTGCCTTATCATTTTTATGTAGGATAAAGTACTTACTGTTTTGACCTAAAAATTTTAAGGTAGTCTACACTAGGCATGGTTAAGCTTTTGTAATTTTTACAGAATTTTCTAAGTAATCTAAAGTCATGTTACAGTTCTGTCCTGATTTCTTTTAATAATTAATAATGCTTTAAGTCATTATTTCATGTGTATAATAATGTTTTTTCTGATGTTGGTGATAGTGAAATCTGTTATTGGTTTTGGTTTAGTAGAGGGTAGTGTGCAAAACATTTGTCGTTTATAATTCCTTTTATTGTGTATGTAAATTGTAATGTGAGACTTGTATAAGATTTGATTTAGAAGAGAATGCAGATGACATGTGCTTATCATACATGTTTTAAAATCATGTCAATTATCTTTGATTGAGCATTCATTGACATCAGCATGTACCTTTGTATTTACTATTTATTCGTGGTATTCATACGCACCATGCATCATATAGGATCGTCAGAGCTCGAAACGATAGTTCCCAGAGTACAAGGAGAGGAAGGCCAGGAGGAAGTCTTGGTGCAGGGGGTAGCAGCAGAAGAGGATCCCAAGGTTGATCTTCCTGAGTGTCCCGACTATCAGCCAAGCTCTTTCCTGAAAGGCAAGCCCCGGAGCATTCTCCCTGTGGTTTGCAAATATCTAACTTGAGTCCTTTACTTGTTTGATGCATTAAGTTATAGACATTTTATACCGTTGCTGCATTACTGATATTCCTTGCCCACTGTATATCCTTCAACCCTGTTAGGTTCAGGTGCGATTATCTGCTTAGCCTTGCTTTAACTAGATCGGTAGAAGTCGGGTGACGGCTAAACTTATTACGATCTTGGGTATGCCGAAAAGTTGGAAATCCTTCAAGATTTTAGGAATGACTACCGGGTTTATTAGGTCTCAATCATGTACTTTTCTATCTTAGTGGCGAATTACGTGCTTGTACTCTAATAAATTGGTCGGTTCTATGACAGCTGGCATCGGAGCAAGGTTTAGTGTGTTACTGTTCACAAGTAGTTAAAATAAAAGAGTTTTTGTTTACAAAAAGTATTTACAAAATGTATAGCTATATATAGATGTTCAAATCTATGGTTTTGAAAATTTAGAGTGTGCCAGTGGTCATATCCTTTATGCTGAATAGGAATTCAGGTGGCTTAATTCAGTACTAACTTGGGGGATTGCATCATATTTTCTATTGTCGTTGCCTATACAATGACGAGTCGTATGGGTGCCATTCACTTGAGTGGTAATGTATGGATCAAATTGCCTCTACGCCTTGGTAAGTGTGAGTTGTGAGAGCATGATTGGATGTAATGCCAGTCTAGGGGAGTGCTTATTGATGCCGGATTATTCACATATTGCACACATGTTTATATGAAGGTATCCCATGTTGGGACCGTCTTCTGGCGGTGTCGTCTTCTGCGCGACTTGTTGGGGTAGTAAGTAATCGGTATTTTCACCTTGTTCGCAAGGTGTGTGAATTTTTATGTCGAATTGCATTCATATGGGATATGGGCTGAAATAAATTTTCTACAGGTACACTAACCGCGTGAACGGTAGAGCGAGGTAGTTATGTATAAATGAGAGAACGATGTATGCCACCGCATAGCATGTTAGATTATTAGTTCGTGAGGACGTATGTAACGTGCATGCATCATGGTTAAAATTGCTTATTCATACATTTCATGGTTCCTTCCCTTATAAATAAATTATCTGATTTCTTTAAAATTATAAACTCATGGGATATACAACTTTTGGACAGATGCCGAGAACCAAATAGACTGCTCGCAAGTCCACTGGAGGAGGAGTGCCCCGTGGTCCTTTGGCTATCCGGAGTCGGTGCCAAGGGAGGTGGACACTTTTCTTGAGGAGCACACCATGCCTAGCCTTCTTTGGAGGATTCTCTCCAACGCTGGGTACACGGTGGGCATGGAGCCACTTCGTGAAGGCCTTGTGGCCGTTCAATGCAAGGAAACCCAACTTGAACCATTATGCCCCATAGCTAAGTGGTTAAGTACATATATAGGGGCGGTTTTGGAATGTGTAATAGCTTAACCCTATAAATATGAGTAGTGGTTGCCCAAGCTAGCCATCTTTCTCAACCCATGTTATTTCCTTAGGCTAGGTTATTCCCAATAAGATTGTCTGATAATAGATTGAATCATTGAAAGCCCGCTCTACTTATTCTCCTCGTAGTAGTCCTATTAATTCCCTTGGTAAAAAAACATTAGACATTCCATCTTCAGAGACCCTTACTTTGACATTACTTGGCTTATAATAATCTCTATAGGTCTATTATGGATCTCTCTGATTGCTTTGCATATGCTTGCTATCAAATGTTTTGAATGAATTATCTAGTTGATATAGCTTTCAAAAACAAGAGGTCGTATCCTTCAATGTTGCACATGACCCTTACAATATGGTTGAAATGAGTGCTCGGATTACCTCAATTTTGGAGTGAAGGAATTTCATTGTATGTAGGTGATTTGTCATCATTTACACATTTTTTAATTCTATAGCAAGCTTGAGAATTTATATTAGGTCTAACGTAGGCTCATAAGTTGTATTCATAGTTCCAGAGTGGTTCAGTGCATAAGGTTGGCGATATCACCTGCACTAATCGCACTAACTACAAGCTTGAGTTCCAGATTGATTGCTAACGATGAATTAGTTGTTGCCTACCTACAAACAGGGGCTAGTATACAATAGATTGAGTATGGTGAGTTCTATTGTTCACTAGAGAGCAATGGGGAGATGTAGATCTGTAGTGACATTCACAAAAAATACCCTCGCATGTCACACGTGCAAGAACCAACCATGAGACAGGTGCAAAAGGCTACTGAGTGGCTAACTCTCGTGCATTTGTTTTTCCGGAGTTCTCTTCCCCAACACTTACAATTGTCTTATCTTGTAGACGGTGATGATTTTAGAATGTGAAATTGCGTGCAAGAAAGCACACATGGAACAAATGACACTTTGGGAGAAGAAAATGGAGGAAGGAAATTCCTGGCTGAAGGAGGAAATGAAGAAGGTCAAGGAGGAGACGAAGAAGATAGCCACAGCTCTTGGTTGCGATGAAGCAGGGACAAGCAGCCGCGTCAA
Organism: Bothriochloa decipiens; assembly: GCA_023333625.1. Lineage (NCBI taxonomy): Eukaryota > Viridiplantae > Streptophyta > Magnoliopsida > Poales > Poaceae > Bothriochloa > Bothriochloa decipiens. The sequence continues at coordinate 44,227,278 of CM041638.1, read as the reverse complement.
CCCAATGTGGGTTCGGCGGAGCAAAAGGAAGAGGAGGGCCACTACCTGCTTCGACGGCCCAACGTGGGTCCAGCCACGTACCAGGCCACGTACCAATGGCAGTGGCCTTTAGGAAGGCATTGAGTGTGTTCTGAACTTCGGTCCCTTCAGTTTGTGCCGTGTAAGCGCAATGTCATCTCTGGTGATTATGATGCAAATGGTTTTACACATGAGGAGGGTCTAATCTCAAATGCTATACCTGTGATTGTTCAACCAATAATGATCCAATGGCATTAAGATGAGAGTGAGAAATGGAACTATCAACCTCCACAAGAAAATGGAACTATCAACATCCACAACTACGAGCCATTCAATGGGTGTTTGTATAACCCCAATTCTTAGTTCAAGCAAGTGGAATTCTTTATGAGGATGAGGAGGATACGATGAGTTTTGTTGACAAGCTAGTGAAGGTTTTCTACAATGTAATGTAGTTTAGAGCATTTTGTTGTTTTGACGAGTCAAGCAAGGATGAGTTTGTTGACAAGTTTATGAAGGTTTTTCTACAATGTAGTGTAGGTTAGCGCATTTTGTTGTTTTGGTGATTCAAGCTAGGATTAATGATTCTACAAGCTGGTCAAGGAGGGTTTTCTACAAGCTTTATTTAGTGTAATTTAGTGGGATATTCGAACTGTATGATTTTGGAGTTAGTAATGAGGGGTCTTACTACAGGTGCTGTGTGCGTTTAACCTGTGCGCTTTTTATCTATTTGGTTGCTTGTTATCCCCTTGTCGTTGTTCCTAGTGAGCTGCATCTGGGTGATTCTTTTCGCTTTATTCTACACAAGCGTAGTGGGAGGAAGAAAACAAAGAGTGGGGAAGGCTATCACGAGGGACAAATGGACCCATAACATATCCCACTTTTTAACAGAAGATCTCCTTTGATAGTATTTCCTGCTATCCAAGTTGGTAAATGTCTCTAATTTTGACCCAAAAGACACACCAAATGACTTCGCATGCTCAACCTACAAAGTCCAATTCAGTAGACAACACTAGTCACTAGTCATCCTTCCCAAAGCTGGTCTAGAAAGCAACGGTGCCACCATGAGTCAAATTCTTTGCCTGGCTCCTGATGGAAAAAGTGCTATGGACAAATGATCGATTGACGCTAAGGTTTTCCCTAATGCATGTTTTTATTTTATTTGCACTAGAACCACTAAGACTATTAGCCTCTATTGAGGGTGCCCTAAGGGAGGAGAGGAATGACTACTTCTGTTATTATGTGCCCTATATACAAGGAACCTGGAACAAAGTGAGCTGCTGGAGGCTGGAGCAAATGCCACGGTCTGAATCCTATAAACTCGAAAACCAGAGCTCGACACTTAAAAGGTGGTTCAACTAACAATCGCCAGAAATGCAACTGACCACTCCCTTGCGCTGCTGGTAATGTGGATTATTTGGAAACAGAACAACAATTTTTTAGTCCGGAATAAAAGAATGTTAGCTCGGTATTTGCAGAAGTCCGTGTCCAAGCTTTTGTCCCCTTTCGTTGCTACATTAGTGAGTATTTTGCCAGATTAGTATCAAAGGCGATGTGAGTACCTCTTGTGCAACTCTAGCTCTCCTTACTTGTACTAGCAGGCTCTCTCGCTGGAAATAAAAAAAAGAAGACATAAACCCTGTATCCAAGTCTCGAATAGCTTTTGTCCCCTTTCGTTGCTACATTAGTGAGTATTTTGCCAGATTAGTATCAAAGGCGATGTGAGCACCTCTTGTGCAACTCTAGCTCTCCTTACTTGTACTAGCAGGCTCTCTTGCTGGAAATAAAAAAAAGAAGACATAAAAAAAGAAGACATAAACCCCCTTCCACAGTGCAAGAAGGCGATTTCCAGGGCGAATCTTTCTTCCATCCGTCGATCCGTTGGTCCCCTCTCCTCCATCATCCTTGCAGGCGGTGATGATGAGAGGGGTGCCCGGCTCCTTGGCGGGAGGGAGTGCTTTGCTCTAGGTTTTAGGTCTAGGAGATGTCCCGCCGACAGCTTCTACATCGCCAGCTAGGGTTAGGTTTGCCGAGGGAATGCTTCTCTTCTGCAGCTCGTCTTTGTGGGCACCGTTGGCGAGGAGGAGGCCATGACGGCGTCATTGAATAACTCCTCCCAACCTCTTCCTCCACATGTGGTCTTCTCCTCCGACGTCATTGGTTTAGTCGTCGGGATATGTACTGGAGTCCAGGTACTCACCAACTCTGTTGTCTCAGTGAGGCGATGGCGTTGGGGGTGCGCCTTCATTTGGATGCGGTGATGGCTGTGGGTGCTATGGTCTGTGGGCGAGCGGATCGACCTCGACTTCCCCTCAGCGCCTATCGATGGGCGAGCGTCGATTCGAGATCTGTGGAGCCTGGGGCCTGTCCCCGGCCGAAGCTTCTTCAACGACAGAATCGTCCCGACCTACGCGTCGGCCGGCAACTGCGTCTCACTAAATTCAGTGTGCGATGGAGCTCTTCTAGATCGGGGCGGCGGGGAGATCTTCCGACGTCGGAGCTAGGAGGGGAAAGGGTTTAGGGACCTTGTTGTAATTTTTGTTTTCTTGAGGCCCTTTTCTGTAAAGATTATATAGTGTACGAGTATGTACACGTTTTCCTTAACCATAATACAAGTATTTCCATTTAAAAAAAGTCTCGAACAGGCAGCAACATGTTCATCCGCCTCTACTAGAAACCACAAGCACACTGCGTGATCATGAAGGCTCGGTCATCGTGGCTGGGGCGGGGAACACTGGCCTGATTCATGATGCATTGATGTCAGAAACGCTGGCTTGCAAACAAGCTCTTGAAGCTGCTGTCCACTTTGGAGTTTCTCATGCGTTGCTTGAAACAGACTCTGCCTTGCTAAGAGAAGCCATCACGTCGTCGACAAATGATCTTGCTGTGAGCGGGGGTTTGTTCCAGGAAATTAAATATATCATCAGGGATAGCTTTAGCTTTTTAAATGTAGGAAAGATCCCAAGAACTTGTAATTCGGGTGCTCATGAGCTAGCTAGTTTGGGCTTGAGTTGGGACCCGGGTTACCATTTTTGGACTGATCCCCTCCCGGAAGTCTGTATCTATTATATCTGCTCGCGATTTGGCTGAGTTTCAGTCATTTAATACCAGGCAGTAAAGCTGTTTGAAGGATAAAAAAACAAGCACACTGACACACTGGTGGCACTGCTTCTCGCGGAACCACCAACTATGGGCTCCCGCGTCCGAGTTCTCAACGTCACCCATGTCCGACCCCCTGAAACCTCCAATCCTCTACCCAACAACGACGACCACCACGGCATCAAGCTCTCACTCTTCGACACCATGTTCCTCCCCTACCAGCCGATGCAGCGCCTCTTCTTCTACGACGGCGACGACCTGCCGCCCTTCCCTGCTCTGCTCGCCACGCTGCAGTCCTCCCTCGCCGCTACGCTCGGCGTCTTCACCCCGCTCGCCGGCAGCCTCGCGGTCTCCTCGCCGTCGGGTGACAACGTCGTCATCGACTGCTCCCCCGACGCCGTCTCCCATGGCGTCAGGTTCGTGGAGGCCGAGTACGCCGGCAGCACCGACGACATGCGCCGCCTTGCCAGCGACGCCGAGCACGACGGCGAGGCGTAAGCGCAGCTCGTGCCCACTCTAGTGGTCAGCGCGCTGCCGGCCCGCGCGCTGGCCGTGCAAGTGACGAGGCCCATGGGCGACGCGGACGACGGAGGCGGGATCGGAGCCGTGGTGGTCGGCATGTCCATGTGCCATGCAGTGCCCGATGGGCAGGGGCTGTGGGAGTTCATCCGAGCGTGGGCTGCCGCGGCGCGGGGCAGCTCGTCGGGATTCCTGCCGCCGGTGTTCGACCGCGCGGCGATCAACCGCCATCCCAAGGCAGAGGCGGTGGCGCGCACGTTCCAGCGCATCTTCGCGGCAGCGTTGCCGATGGTGAGTTCCTTCGTTCTGTCAGCTGTCAATTCAACGTGTTTCACTGTCACTGTCGCGGTGCGGTGCTAGATCTTTTTCCAATTATTAATCGCCGCCGAAAATGAGGACACCGGACAAACAGAGTTGTGATCGAATCAAGTTGGCAGAGTAAAATCTAAGTTTTAATCACTGTTCCTGATCAGTCGCTGCCACAGCAGAAGACAACAAGGATCAAGTTGCTTGAGAGGTTGAGATGTCAAATTTGGCTGCCTTGGAATCTCAGTTCACTTCAATTTCTTCGTAATTTGAAAATTGCATGAAATAATTTGCGTTGCAATCACATCATCGTCTGAACAGGTGAACGCATTCCCAAAACCGGACACGACACTCCAAGGGAGAAGAACCTACCTGGTCAGCGCCAGCCAGATCCGGTCACTGAAGCAGCGCATTTCACGGCAGAGCAGCAATGGCAGTCTCGCCCAGGGGCGGAGCCAGAGGGTGGTCCGGGTGGGCCATGGACCACCCTGAAATCTGGGCCAAATGCTACTACTGCTTATGAATTTTAGCTACATGCAAGTCGAAATCCGTGGATCGGTGATGTACTGCGGTTTGCCTGGCCGCCTGGGACTCTAACACGTCCAACATCTTACGAGGAGCCACGATAAGTCCACAACGTCCAGCCACTGCTGTTCGTCTCCGTTGGTTTCCGTTGCCACGGTAGCAGCAGCTGGCTGGCCGAGTGTAGTAGACGCATGGTTAGGTACCAGTTCCGTCCCCTCTTATCTGGTCTACCCTTTTTCTTTCTCCGTAAATATAAGAGGTATCACTGTTTTAGTTCTATTTAATTTCACTTTAAAGATTGTAGTGCATAGTTGGAATAGTAAATTGAAACAATGCACTACTCTCTTGTAAATTTGTTGAAACATATAAGGGGTGGAGATAACATATTTGCATTTGTTTTTTAGAAATATACTACAGAAGAAGGCTCTATGTAATTTACATTTCTCGTTCATTCTAAGATGCTTATATGACATTAGTATATTTATTGTAGTTTACAAAATTACATTACAGTGGACCACCCTGACCTAAAATGCTAGCTACGCCACTGGTCTCGCCGACGGCGACGGCGCACCACCGGCCGCCGTAGCGAATCCCCTGACCACCTACGCCGCCGTGGCGTCGCTCGTCTGGACGTCCGGCGTGTGGGCCAAGAACGCGCCGAGCCGCGCCGACGACGACGCCTACCTCCTGTTTGCCGCGGACTGCCGGGCGCGCCTGCGCCCGCCCATGCCCGCCGCGTTCTTCGGCAACTGTGTCAAGCTGTGCTACGCGAGGGCCACGGTGGGCGAGCCCAGGGACGGCGGCGTGTGCGCGCTCTCGCGCGCCGCGTCGGCGGTGCGGGAGGCGGTCCGGGAGCAGCTGGAGGACCCGCTGGGCGACGTCGACCGGTGGCTGGAGCGCTACCAGGCGGTCCCACCGGACAGGTTCGTGCAGATCGGGTCGTCCAACCGGTTCGCGGCATACGAGACGGACTTTGGCTGGGGCAGGCCGAGCCGGGTGGAGCTCGCGGCGGTGTTCGTAAGGGAGTTCGTGGCGGTGGTCAGGGCGCCGGACGGCGCAGTGCAGGTGTCCGTGGTGCTTGACCGGGGACGCATGGACGAGTTCGAGGCTAACTTTTTGTCACAGTTGCACGGTTCGACATGACTCTTCTTATTGGTAGACTGATACTCCTATGAAGATTGCCAAATGGTCTCCTCTTATTATCAACATCTGAATTACTTGTTTCCCTTTTTCTCCCCTTGTGTACTGCTCTCTTTGTCCTAATATAAAGAGCAGCTTCCTGGGCCGAACCGCCGCTAACAACGTAGGCGCAATCTCTCGCACAGTCTTACCATTGATCCAGCGGTCGGTCCAAAAGAACACCGAGGCTCCATTTCCCAAATTGATCTTCATGGCCGCGTTGGCGAGAGCCAGAACGCCTCTGTCAGATGATGATGGCACCCTGCCACTGACTCGATCTTGCCATACCCAACGCGCCCGGAACGCCATCCCGGCACGCCGCAAATCTGTTATGCCGAGGCCACCCAGCTCCTTGGGTAAGCAAACTATCGGCCATCCCGGCACTGAGGAATACTGACTTGTCAACTATGAGATCAAGGCCAGGTTAGATTTGAATAAAGCATGGTTAACTCACCATGTTCATTTTCGAATCGCCACATCCTAAAATATATATATAAGGGATTGGAGTTTGCCCCATATTTAACTATTTCAAGTCTGTCTAAGTTTATAGAGAAGAGTATTATCATCTATTTAGGGCCTGTCTAGTCTGTGCACGTGTGTTTTTTGCACATCTAGCATGCGCGTGTTCTGTGCCACAAAAACACACGGATTTGTGACAAGAGAGGATTTGTGTGTTTTCTTGTAAGGTAGCACACGGATTTTCAAATCCTAGCAAGACCAACGCACATTAGCTTACAAATAGAAAATTCATATGTTTTGAGACAGAATAACACACGAATTCCAATAAGGAACACAATCCGTGTGTTTTGAAACAAAATAACACATGAATTTGTATTCTGATCTATATTTACATGTATTTGTACTTGTGTGTGTACTTGTAATTGTACTGGGCCCGTCTGTCCTAATTCCTTCTTTTGCAAACAAGGCCAAGAATCTGTCTACAAAGACCCATCTGTCCTAATTTTCTCTTGTACCATTGTTGCAGCCCAGGAACCTGACGAGAATAAAAAGACCATGTCAACAACTACAAAACCCTAAATAGCCCAGGAACTATACTAGTGGCCTTATATATCACCACCTTGGCAAAGAAGAAAGCCTAAACAGATCGGCCAGATCTGTTGTGAGGAAGAGCTCTGCTCTCCTCACGCAAAGAGGGGAAAAGGGGAGAAAACCCCCGATCACAAAGAGGGGGAAACGAAGAAATCACCAGAAATAAGCAGGAGCAACTAACCTCAGGATAATCACATGTCAGCAAACAACATTTGTATCAAATCCTTCTCCTTATTCCCTTTTGTTTATGGCCAGCAGAAACCAGTCTGATTCTATATCCATCACCTCTTCAATTCTTGATCTGAAACAAGCTGTATAGAGTTATTGCAAGTGATTAGACCAACATATGCCTATTGCAGTGCCAAGTATAATTTGCATATCCTGATATCTATAATTGTATTCCTAATTTAATATAAATTATATGGTAACCCAATGCAATTGTGCTAGTCTGAATAATTTTATTTGGCTAGGTTTCAGATCAGGAACAAGAAGAAAAACAAGAATTCATAAGATCCAGGGAGCAACAACTGACCTGAGCAGAATCAAAGGTGAGCAAACACCATTTGCATCTAATTCTTCTCCTAGATCCACAAACTAGTTGATCTGACTTAATCCTTGATGCCTAGATCCCTCAAATCTTTATTTCTTCATCTCAAACAATATGTAGAGAGAACAAACTTCATTAGATTATTTTTGAACAAAATCTGCTATAGCTATATGTGGTTGCTAACTGCTAGAGAATGAATATATATGCACAATTACCAAAAAGTATCTGCTTAATCTCTAGGGAAATAGTGGTGTCTAACCAAAACCACAAGTTCATATTGACCATAAATAAAATTCCATATCCTGGGAACTAGATTTGCAGTTTCAAGTAAATGAAATTCATAGTATAATCATTTGCAATTGTGTATCTGATAGTTGAATCATGTATAGCATGTTGCTGGGTTAATACATTGCCTGGTAATTCTTGTTTCTTGCACTAAGTGTCTAGCTGCTTAACCTCTAGGGAAATAGTGCTGTGTAACATCTAGGGGAATGACAGATTGCTTAAACAATTAAGACAAAACCATTCATATCTAATGCATTTCTTATATTTTCAGGGAGTAATTCTCAATATGGATGGGCACTCAGGACCACATTATGATTTCAACATAGTAGAAAGGATGCAAAAGTGGCAACAAGACATGCTAAACATGTTTGCTAACCCTATGATGCCATTGAATCAGGCACAGATGGGTGCAAGTCAAGCAAATGCAGGCAGTAGCAACAGAAGTTATCCTACATCATTTGCTAACCCTATGATTGCATTCAATCAGGCACAAATGGATCAAAGTCTAGCAAACGCAGGCAGTAGCAACAACAGTTATCTAATGATGGCATTCAATAAAGGATATGTAGGAAGTAACAGCAGCAGTTATCCTACATCAATTGGCAACCATTTCATGCCATTCAATCAGCCACAGATGGCTTCAAGTCAAGCAAATGCAGGCAGTAGCAATAGTAGTTATCCTGCATCAATTGGTAACCACATGATGCCATTCATGCAGCCACAAATGCCATTCAACATGGTAAGCAAGTCAAAACATGAATTCTCATTTCAATCTTTATCCTTGTGAAGCATATATGCATTGAATAAAATGATAGAGGTCTAACCTATTTTAAATTTCATTGCAGGGAGGATACACTAACCTGATTTATGAACAAATCATCAGCTCATAAGAAGATAATGATGCGACACAGAGAATGCCAGCACAGGTACGCATTTGGATCCTCAACTCTTGCAAACCACAAAAGCAAAATAATGGTGATTAGAGCTTAGTACAAGTCTAATTCTAAAATATGATTACAGATAGTGCAGGTAGAGCAAGACATAACAGGACCCCTGACACAGATGTTACTATCAAATGACACAAACGCTCTTGATGAAGCATTTGAAGAACAGAATGATTTCACAGACTTAGCACTAGCATACCAGGTACACAAACAACATCAACCTTTTAGCTTAATTTGTGATATATTTCAAAGAAAAAAGTACTATGTTACTGTCTTGAAACAAAATAATGAACAAACTTACCTTTGCACATGACAGGATCATGGTGGAGACAACAATAGACAACTGCCAAGCATGAATGAGGATGAGATATCTGACGAAGAATACGCGCACTGGCAACAAAATTTATTCAACAACATCAGTGATGATCAGGTAATATAGCAATGTAAAATAACCATTCGCAGATATGTAATCATGTCATACTTTAATAGCAAAAACCATTGCTCACAAAAACTAGTAATGTATTTACAGGAACAGATGACTACATCAAAACATGGCTTGAGCACATTGAATGGGGAAGCATCAACAAGCAGAGAGGTTGCTTCGGGTGTTACGGATCAAACTGCAAATGGAGAAGGTGATGCCAATGAGACTAAAAATGTTGATGGGAATGAAATGCTAACAGAGGAAGAAATAGATGAATTCATCATGATAGAGCAGGTGGCTGCATGAGAAGGAAATAATGCCCCCGTTGACAGCATCTACACGCCACAGATGAATCAGAAGTTTGAAAGTAAGGATGATGCTCAGTATTTCTTCTGCTTGTATGCATACCTTGCTGATTTAAAGGTTGCAATCAAACATAGCCTAAGGACAACCAGCAAGAAGAGAAACAATGAGTATATCAAGTGCGAAATGAAGTGCACAAGAGCAGGAAAACCAAAGGGTCCTAAATCCATTGAGCAAGAAGAGGCTGATGTAGAGAAGGAAATTGGAAAGAAGCCTGTAGAAAAAAGAAATACAAGTGTGCAAAAGAAAACAGACTATCCTTGTATCATGTTGGTCAAAGAAGAATATAAAGGAGGAAAGTGGGTGGTTATAAATCTTGATCTTGACCACAACCACGAATTGAGGCCAGGTGACAGGGATATGCAAATCTCAGGTCATAAGTACATGAGAGATATGGAGAAGAAACTGATAAGGACACTCAATGCAAACAACATCCCCACCAGACAGATGGTCAGCATCCTAGGGTAGCTAAGAGGAAGTGTTACAGCACTGAAAATGAAGAAGAAGGACATTGCCAATTATAGGACTAAGATCAATATGGAGTTGAAGAAATCAGATATGACCCAGGTTATGGAATATTTTAGAAGGAGGCAGAAAGAGGATGCTACTTTCTTCTACAAGTTCCAGTTCGATGATGACAAAAGGATTACCAACCTGTTCTGGGCAGATGCTTGCTCCATCAAGTACTATCAGGAGTTCTGTGATTGTGTGAGCTTCGACACCACCTTCTTGACAAATCGGTACAACTTGCCATTTGCTCCTTTTGTTGGAATCACAGGACACGCACAGAGCTATATGTTTTGCTGCGCATTCCTACATGATCAAACAACAGAGACATTTCAGTGGGTATTTGACACTTTCCTAGAGGCAATGGGTGGAAAGCACTCGTAGAAAATAATAACAGATCAGGACAAAGCTATGGGAGGTGCTATTGAGCTTGTCTTTCTGGGCACAAGGCATAGATACTGCCTCTTTCATTCAAAAACAAGTGCTACACCATCAAAGTGTTTGCAGCCAAGCAAACAAGGGGCTATTTGAGGATTTTGAGGACATCATCAACAAGAGCCTAACAATTGAAGACTTTGAAAGAGACTGGGTTCATCTAATCAGAGACAAGAGGCTTGAAAGAAACAATTACATCTCCAAGATGTGAGAGATGAGGCATAGGTTCATACCTGTGTACTACAAGAACGATTTCTTCCCATTCATCCAAACTACATGCAGAAGTGAGTCCCTCAACTCTAGGATCAAAGACAACATTGGTCCTACATGCACAATTAACAAGTTTATAACATAGTATGACCGATTGATTAAAACAATCAACAGAAATGAGCAGCAAGAAGACTTCTATAGCCATGACAAAACAGACTTCTACAACCATGACAAAACACCAAAGGAATTCATTTTTGGGTACACAATAGAGATGCAAGCAGCAGAGCTATACAATAGAGCAATTTTAAAGAAGTTCTAGATTCAGCTGAAGGCAACATCTAGGCTCAGCTACCAGGAGATAGAACAAGGAACAAGATTTGAGGTGTGGCAAAAGAGCATATAGATTCAGAAAGTGCATAGAGTCAGAAGGTATACAGTAACAATAGACCTCATAGAAGGTAATGAAGAGTTTACCTGCATTTGCACAAAGCTCAGCAAGGATGGCATCCTTTGCTCCCACATTCCGAAGATAATCATTGAGAAGGACATTAGCAGAATTTCTGACAAGTATTATACAGAGATGGAGAAAGAAGAGTGCAAACAGAATTGTAAGAAGTGATCAACAAGAGAGCCTTGCAACTAGCTCGTTGCTCAGGTACAATGTACTGTCTAGGAAATCAACAGTCATCAATGATAAAGGGTCTAAAAGTAAAAGTGCTATGGAGTATGTACTAGGCCATTTAGACAAGGTGGACAAGAATCTGGATATAATTCTAGCCAATGAGCAAGGAGCTCGAGAGGGAAATCAGAATGAAGCTACTGAGGACGGACAGAGCTCTGCACCACCAGCAATACATCAGCCTACTGAGGATGGACAGAGCTCTGCACCAATAGCAATAGAGACAGCAGGACAGAGTGATCAAGATACAGATACAGAAATTGAGGCACCACAAGTGGTCAAGAAACATGGAAGGCCAGCTAAAGGGAAGAGATGGCTAACATACATGGAGGACATGAGGAGAAAAGAGGAAGAGAAAGAGAAGAAGAGAATAGCAGCAGCAGATAAGAAGAAAGCTACTGAAGAAAGGAAGAAAGCTACTCAAGAGAGGAAGAAAGCAGCAGCGGAAAGGAAGAAAAATAAGAAAACTAATGACAATGACAGTACAGGTAAGAGTAAATGTAAAACCACTGATTTGTAAAAATAAATAAAATATGCATATAAATTGAGTACAAACCCTTATATTATAACACCTAATTATTATTTGTACAGGAGGATCCCCTGTCAAACCTCAAAGGAAGAAAAGGAAGGAAACTACAAAAGCTACAAAATAGACCCAAGGAACTGCAGAGACTTCTGCATGAAGGCAAGGCTGGAGGACAAAGTTGTAGTAGAATCAAAATATGTATCAGATTTATGTAAAGAGAATTCCTATGTAGACCTATTTTAAAATCCTATGCAGACCAATGATTGCACTTGATGAGATCAAAAATTGCAGTAAAAAGTATGGGCAATTAATAGTATCAGGATTTGCAATTAATGATGCTGAATGGATTTTTTTCGGGCTTGCCTGAACATATAACATACCTGATCAACTCAAAGCATGTCAAACTATTGACAAGCTTGCCCCAGGAAAAGCATGAAAGAGGTCATTCCATATTTCTGTTCTCCAAAACATTGAATATTGAACAAAATTTAGAACTAGCGTAATGTGCAATCCTATGCAATTTAAACAATTTTGACACAAATAGCTGAAAAAAAACACAACCTAAAATTTTTCCATTCAACCTCCAATCATTCATCTTTGACATAACCTGAAAGAAACAAAAAAATAAGAACCAATTTAAACCCTCCTCCTTTTACCAGGGCTTGGGACCTGCTATGATGGAGGGAACCACAGGTAACCCTAAGCATAGGCGGAGTTAAAAACTGGTTAAAAAAATTATAGAAGTATTATCGCTAACAAAATAGTCTTATCACATACACAAACACAATGTTATTACAAGTAGCATTAGTTCAGAAACATAAAGGACAAATTCATAATAGAATAGTCTTAGTTCAGAAATATACAGGACACAAAAACATCCTAAGGTTCAACCTGAACACAATGAGCATGGCGATAGAAATCTGTCTTCTTAGGAAAATAAACCATCCTCATCACACGGCGGAAGGAAACAATGTTATGATCAACTCGAGCTCGAAGACCAATCAACTTGGCAACATCAGCATCATTATCCAGCAACAAGTAAACAGCATCATGTAAAAAATCATGAGCAATCTTGCACTGTAGAAGAAATGGAGCTTGGAATAAATCAGTAACAACCCTTGAAACAAGAAAGACCTTATCATCACAATTGAGATCCTTCACAGCAACAACATAGGACTGGTCACCAGGAACTAACTTGAAGTGCTTGAAAAATGAACTTAGAAAGAGTTTCACATTCAAAAGGAGGCGAGGCAATCCGATTCTGAAAAAAGGAACATAAATATTAAAACACAAAAATAAAATTGTACCATGAAAAAACCGTCGAGAAAGACAATGTACTTACATGAAAATGAACTTCTAAACCAATGTAGGCAGCAAATGAACCTTCCCTCAGATCAACTTGCAGAACTCTTCTAAAGACAATGTGAGCTGATTCAACCTTCATAACATAGCCACGAATATCATCACAAAACTCTTCATTGTCCGTAAGACAGTAGACAGTACTATCAGCGGCATCATAGCACATTCTAAAATTTCCAACACACTGATTACCATTAGCTTTCCTCAGAGCAAGAGTACATTTCATTACATGTTTGTCACCATCATTCCAACCATTAGTACTAGTAGCAGCAATCAAATGAGACTGGGAGTCATATTGAAGCCCGAGATAATCAATGACAAACTTTGAGACAGGCCTATCATGATAGAAAAATTCACTTGGATATTCAACAACAGCAACAGGTGAAGACTGACAAAAAAAGGATTTCAAGATTTAAGAAAAAATAGCAATACATTACATCGTAACACATAGACAACAATAATGGAGTTACCTCAACATCAGAACCTGATTCACAGCTCTCACTTACAAACGATAGGTCTGAATTGAAACTTCAAATTCACCTGAAGAACTATCAGTGGCAGGCATTTCAGGATCAGAACCCACATTGTCAGACATGGTTACAAAGAAGAGATGAATCAATCTACAAAAAGGTCAAAACTGCAATGAGAAATAAGTAGTAAGAATGAATGAAAGGAATGAAAACTAATCAAAAGAGGGACAAAAAACAGAGGGAGACATACCAGTGAAGGGAAATGAGAAAAGCCACAACAGATGAGAAGGAAGGGTGCTAGTTATATAGCCCAAAGCTCCTCGGGACAAAGCTGAATCTAACGCATGGAAGAAATAAATCAATGGTGGGGAATGAATGGTGGGCTATTACAGTCAATAGTGGACATGTGAAGAGTTACAAATTTAGCCACAAAAACAAATTTAAATCAGTAACAACCTAGCATTTTTAATAAAATGACATTAATCAAGGAGTTTCAGAAAATAAACACTAGTCAACATGCAAAAAAGCAAGAAACTGATCCAGTAATGGCTTCAAGGCAATTATCATGCAAGAGAACTATTCAAGAAATGACTAAAGTATCATCTACTAGTAAATTTCAAAAATGTGTGACTGAAAGAAGATTTACATTTCTATACACAATTAAAAAGCATAGATACAGTCAGTAAGTAACCAAAGATCAAAAACAAAAAGCAAAAAACTAAAAAGAGAGAGATACCTTGACAAACTTCAATGGAGTTCAAGCAAAGAAATGAATAGAATTAGATCCAAGGCCTACAAGATATTCTTCAAACTCCTGTGTGCTTCTTCTACAAAAAATAAAACTTACATCATAAATATATTCATATAATGCAATCAGAAAAAAATAGCATGAAATAACAAGCAATTTAGGCAAAAAACACTTCAAAACAAAAAACCAATTAACTTAAAAACTTAGCCTTAGCTTAAAACAATGAGATGGATTAGTTTAGAAATATAAAATCATTGGTGCCTGCCAACTAATCCATCTTAAAACAAGTCCTCATAACTTTACCCTTCACCGAGGAAGAGGAGGGAGGACTCGAGAAGATGCGTGCTAGAGAGATAGAGCAAAATGAAATGAGCAGAGCCGGGGGGGAATGAGTGCGTCTGCTCAAAGACAAACCAGCGTGAGTCCCAAAAATACAAACTGTGCAAGCCAAAGCTGGGACCCACACGTCAGTGGAACAAAGAAAACAAAGCGGCACGGGACAGAGACAGACATGGGATGGTGATCAAACAAACCAAAAATCCGTGTGCTACCAGACACAAAAACACGCGTGTGACCAACTGTCAAGGCACCTCATTATATATAATTTGCATCATTGGCCCTTTGAAAACTAAATTTCAATGCTAACAACAACAAGAGAAAAATTTGAAGATCTAAAACAAAAATGAATAATGTAAATATTATATTATAACATAATAAAGTCACATAACAAGAGGAAAAGATCAAAGACATAACCTGATCTTCTAATAGCCTGATTCATGGAAAAGCATAGTCCAGGGTTGCCAGGTTTGTCTACAAACCAAGTCTACTTTCTTCCACATTTCTCTCCAACATGTATAAACAAAAACAAGTCAGAGCTGTTCCTTCATAAAAAAAAGAAGAAATCAAAAGTTAAGATATCCCAAGAATGACATGAACTATAAGCAATGGTGGCTGGTTTAAGAAAATAAAACAAAGAAAAGTATAAGAATGACAATAGAGAAATGAACTATGTAGCCAACTCATGTCAAAACATATTGCATCATTGGCCAGTTCATAATAAAATAAAATTAAAAAAATATCCTTAAAAACAGCAATAGAATAATAAATGAGACCTCAGACGTAATATATAGTAAACCAGTGATATAACAGAAATGCTATATAACACGCGCGTGTTATTGTTAACCATTCATTGGTCGAATAAGACAACTGACATACATTCACAGCAGCCATGGAACCGTGAGAGACATCCAGCCCAAGACAACAACATATGCTGAAAGGTTGAATTGTTGCTTAGGCATGGATGTTTCCCACGGTTTGATGACAGCAATGAAA
This sequence comes from Bothriochloa decipiens, assembly GCA_023333625.1. Lineage (NCBI taxonomy): Eukaryota > Viridiplantae > Streptophyta > Magnoliopsida > Poales > Poaceae > Bothriochloa > Bothriochloa decipiens. The sequence goes on along the minus strand of CM041638.1, from coordinate 44,211,756 downwards.
CAATGGATAGAATTAAGACACTCAAACAACCTCAGGGTATCATTCATAGGCCTCATAAAAAAATTATGCAGCTTCAATCATGAGCATAAAACAAGTTGCGATGACAGCATCACAAAGGCAATTGAACATCTTAAACTCTGGAAAGTAAGCAAGCTTTGAAAAACATGATTATAAACTTGCCTTCTAATACCATTTCTCTGTCATCCCTCATCCAAAAGAGAAATGTGTAATAATCATCTCTGACAATGAATACAATTGAGAATCTTAAAAATTTGTCAAATCAGACTAGCACAACTATAATTGACAATTGACAACCATTTGAAATGAGACTAACAAAAAATAATTACAATAGACAATTGACAACATTTTGAGATGAGACTAGCACAATTACAACTACAATAGACAATTTTTTTCTATAGAAAGACAATTGACAATAGTTTGAGATGAGACTAGCACAATCACAATTACAAGAGATATTTTTTTCTATAGAAAGACAATTGACAACAGTTCGAAATGAGACTAGCACAAACACAATTATAATAGACAATTTTTTTTCTATAGAAAGACAATTGACAATAGTTTGAGATGAGACTAGAAACAATCATAATTACAATAGACAATTTTTTCCTATACAAAGACAATTGACAATAGTTTGGAATGAGACTAGCACAAGTACAAGATAATAGATAAATTTGGTAAATTAGAGTAGTAAAATGACAAAAAGACAAATACCTTATCCTATCGCAAGTCATGTGGAAATCAAACCTGTAAAAGACAAGGGAAAACCACACACTTCTAACTCTCCTCCCTTACCAGGGCTTGGGACCTGCTATGATGGGGGGAAACCAGAGGTAACCCCCAGCATAGGCGGAGTTAAAAAGGTGGTTAGAAAACAAATAATCAATGCAACTGATTATACATGAATGAATATAACATATTATAGTACAGTACTCAATCAACATCTTATGCGCAACAATACAAGGCTTACTCAAAACCATCGACAATATAACTATTAATAGAGTTTTGTCATCAAAGATATAACAATGGTGGGAATTATCCAATTATGGCCTGCAGCAATATCCTCTTATAGGAACAAGGGCATCATACTGACCAAGACAGATTAGCATGGACCTGAAGAATGGAAATTAGAAAGCAACTACTATAAAAAACTACAAAAAATGCATATAACAAAACAAGGAATGAGAAAAGAATTACAAGAAAACAATACCTCTAGGAGTTTAGATTTACCCTCGCGAGCAATATTCGTTTCGTAAAGGACCATCTCACTGGCCAGTTTGATGCGTAGGTTCGAAATATTAGATTCATTGAATTTGTTCATCATGTTAATAAAAAAATCATAATGTTCTAAGAACTTCATAGCAAACACACCACTGTCACATGCATTTCTGAAAGATATGAGGAAATGAAATCATATATTAATACTTATCATAAAACAAATGCTTTAAATTAAAAAAGTTGAAGCATTTGACCTACTTCTGACATTGTTGAGGAACATTTCCAAAAATAATCTTAAAATTCAGAATGCCATAGTCAAGTTTAACAACTTCATTCCACACAGGTAACAAGTTCTTGAGCTGTTAAATAGTCAAAATAAACTTAATTATAGCATTGAACAAATTGTTTTGTTCACATGAATGAACTAGTATAGGAATCTAGTACTTACAAATTATTTTTTCATAGCCTTATGAAAATCTGAATCCACTCCAAACTCCACCATGCATGAATCCAAGATTACACACTTATGCATATTAAGGTACATCACAACAACATACAAGCGCGCTTTGAACAGAATTGGGAAATATAGCTGGCATATATAAAACATAAATTGGAATTAACAAGGTTGAACATTATATCTACTTCAAACTACCAATTCACAAAACTGACTTCTTGAGAAAGCAACAAAGTTACTTACACTTTCGCTACATGACAGAGGCTTTGCATGACAAGCGCCCTGGAAACAAGTCACAGTAGTGTTATGAAGTTCCTGATGCTTCTCTGATGGGGACGTGATTCCCTGATCTTCCGTCAGATGGAGATAACTATCGTTTTGGTGGAGCACGACACACCGATCTGGCTTCAGATCCAAAGACCCAAACCCTGCAATCTTAGCACCACGACTCCTCTGGTTATCAACCGTGTCTCCAACCGGTTGACCTCACCACGAAGGCTAATCCCTGCCTATGAAACAAAGAACACAAGCAAGAACTCGAAAAAACACAGCTCAATTAATGGGACAATCTGCAAATGAATGATTAAGCACTCGAGTTGGGGTTCCACAAACCAATGAACGGTGGCTGTCGATGGACAGAATAATCTAAGCAAAACCCAAAACCTAACGACGGCGGCAGCGTATGTTTATAAAGGACTTAGGGTCATCGCCTACCCTGGACGCGCCCACTAACGGGCTCATAAACGATACACGGCCCATTGGACCAAAATAAGGTGACGCAGCACCAAGACAGATTCAGAATGCTGACTTGCTTCGACAATTCCCGTGGACTCCGAAGAGGTTTTGACGTGAGACCACTTCTATTGGCTTCCTTATGAAGTTAGCTTTCCAACCATATGTATAACGTCAAAAACGGAGTCCGTATGAGTCCGTATGACCAGTTCTAGTCCAGGCTGGTCTGGCAGTCCGAGACAGACGCGAAATCAGCTTGTGTTGCACGCCCTTGCTGGCCCAGCTCGTCTCCAACTCCTCGTCCAAGTTCTTCAGAAGCCTCTCCATTGTTCCTAAGCAATATTAAATCATTAGGTAGAAATCTATTCTCAAAAGTATGAAAAGTATCGCTTAAAAACGAGCTCACCTGTAAATGTAGTTGACGCATTCGAGCTCGGGTCATTGGGCCTTGGAGAGGATCAGCAGGTGCACAAGAAGAAGCGATGTCCTCTTCATCCTCCCCCTCTTGAACTGGAGTCGTCCTCGACTCAAGCTCATCTTCCTCTCCCAAGTGTGGTTTTAAATCTGCAATGTTAAATATGGGACTAACCGCGAACTCGGGCAGCAACTCAAGTTTATATGCATTATTATTTATTTTCTCAATTATTTTATAAGGACCAGCACCTCTTGGCATTAATTTAGACTTACGCAAATCTGGAAATCTTTCTTTTCTTAAATATAACCATACCAAATCACCCGGTTCAAGTTTTACTTCCTTTCTACCTTCACTTCCGGCAATTCTATACTTCTCATTCATCTTTTCAATATTTATTTTGGTTGTTTCATGCAGTTTTCTAATAAATTCAGCACGCTCCATAGCATCACTATGCGTTCTCTCAACAGATGGTAAAGGCAAAAGATCAATTGGAGCACGGGGGTTAAAGCCATACACTACTTTGAAGGGACTTACCTTTGTTGTAGAATGTATAGCCCTATTGTATGCAAACTCCACATGAGGCAAACACTCCTCCCACATCTTCAAATTACGCTTTAAAATTGCTCTCAACATGGTGGACAATGTGCGATTCACCACCTCAGTTTGGCCGTCAGTTTGTGGATGACAAGTTGTAGAAAACAGTAACTTTGTTCCCAATTTATTCCACAAAGTGCGCCAAAAGTGGCTCAAAAACTTCGCATCGCGATCTGAAACAATAGTAGAAGGCATACCATGCAAGCGAACGATTTCTTGAAAGAATAGGTCAACAATATGAATGGCATTATCACTCTTATGGCAAGGAATAAAATGTGCCATCTTCGAAAAATGATCCACAACCACAAAAATACTATCCCTCCCCCTCTTAGTCCTTGGCAATCCCAAAACAAAATCCATAGAAATATCAGCCCAAGGAATCGAAGGAACAGACAGCGGCATGTACAAACCATGTGGGTTCAATCGTGACTTAGCTTTTTGACATGTGGCGCACGGAGACACAAACCGCTCAACATCGCGCCTCATTTGTGGCCAAAAGAAGTGTGTGGACAGCACCTCGATCGTCTTCTTGGCACCAAAATGACCCATCAATCCGCCGCCATGGGCCTCCTGCAACAACAAAAGATGAACGGAACCAACTGGAATGCATAGGTGGTTAGCTCTAAACAAAAATCCATCGTTCATCACATATTTATTCCATGTGCGCCCCTCTTTACAATTCTCCAAGACGTCTCTAAATTCAACATCATTAACATATTGATCCTTAATTATTTCAAGCCCAAAAATCCGACAATCAAGTTGAGACAACATGGCATATCGTCTAGACAAAGCATCAGCAATAACATTGTCTTTTCCTTTCTTGTGTTTGATAATATAAGGCAAAGATTCAATAAATTCAGCCCACTTAGCGTGTCTACGATTCAATTTATTTTGTGTTCTAATATGCTTCAATGATTCATGATCAGAATGAATTCTTTAGGCCATAGATAATGCTGCCACGTTTGTAAAGTACGAACAAGAGCATATAATTCCTTATCATACGTGGAGTAATTAAGAACAGGCCCACTTAATTTTTCACTAAAGTAAGCAACGGGTTTACCTTCTTGCATCAAGACGCCACCAATGCCAATACCACTAGCGTCACACTCAAGTTCAAAAGTCTTACCAAAATTAGGAAGTTGCAGCAACGGTGCATGAGTAAGCTTGTCCTTCAAAAGAGCAAAGGACGCCTCTTGTTCTTCTCCCCAATGGAAAACCACACCCTTTTTCGTCAACTCATTAAGCGGGGCTGCAATAGTGCTAAAATCCTTGACGAAGCGCCGATAAAATCCTGCAAGTCCATGAAAGCTCCGGACTTGTGTCACTGTAGTGGGAGTTGGCCAGCTCCTTATAGCCTCCACCTTCGCCTCATCAACTTCAATCCCCTGCGAGGTGACAACATAGCCAAGAAACGATACTCGTTCGGTGCAAAAGTTGCACTTCTCGAGGTTACCAAACAAACTTGCAGCTCGCAATGCTTGAAAAACAGCACGCAGGTGATCAACATGTTCATGTAAAGACTTGCTGTAAATCAAGATATCATCAAAATAAACCACCACAAATTTACCAATGAAAGGACGTAACACCTCGTTCACTAATCGCATGAAAGTACTAGGTGCATTTGTTAACCCAAAAGGCATTACTAACCACTCATACAGGCCGAACTTGGTTTTAAAAGCAGTTTTCCATTCATCGCCTAATTTCATTCGTATTTGGTGGTAGCCACTTCTCAAATCTACTTTTGAAAAAATTACAGAACCACTTAACTCATCAAGCATGTCGTCTAACCTAGGAATAGGATGACGGTACCTTATGGTGATATTATTAATGGCTCTACAATCTACACACATGCGCCAACTGCCATCTTTTTTTGGAACTAAAATAACTAGAACGGCACAAGGACTAAGGCTCTCACGGACGTACCCACGGTCCAAAAGGTCTTGGACTTGGCGCTGAATCTCCTTAGTCTCCTCAGGATTGGCCCTATAAGCAGCCCGATTTGGCAAACTTGCTCCAGGAATTAAGTCGATCTGGTGTTCAATCCCTCTAATGGGTGGAAGCCCCGGGGGAATCTCAGAGGGAAAAATGTCACTGTACTCCTGCAAAAGGTCAGCGACAGAAGATGGCACTGTGCTAGATATATCTTCTACAGAAAATAAAGCATCTTTGTATATTAAAGCATAGCACGTATCATTAATCTCTGCAAGATCAGATTTGGTGGCAAGCATCACAGGATTTTTTAATTTAATTTCTGACTTATTCTCAATTTTAGCATCAACAGCTAGTCTATCCTTCTCAGCTTGTACAATTTGAGCAGGCGTCATGGGTTGCAAAGTAATTTTTTGTCCTTTATGCATAAGAGTATATGTATTACTTCTACCATGGTGGACAGCATCATTATCATATTCCCAAGGTCTACCCAACAAAAGAGAACAAGCTTGCATTGGAACAACATCACAATCTACATAATCAGAATATGGACCAAGGGAAAAATAAACTCATGCCGTTTTAGTTACCTTGGCCTTACCTGAATCGTTGAGCCACTGAATATGATATGGATTTTTATGAGGTCGGGTCGTTAATTCAAGATGCTTGACCAAATCTTCACTTACCAAATTGTTGCAGCTGCCTCCGTCAATGATCACGCGTACACATGTTTCTTTAATCACAAATAAAATCTGGAACAAGTTATGGCGCTGTTGCTTCTCTGCATCGTGAACCTGCGTACTAAGAACTCGCTTCACAATAAAAATTCGTTGGTTGCCAGCATCTTCGGAGCTCACAATTACTCCGTCCTCATTTGTAGCATCTGCTTCGTCAGGTTCTTCATCTGAGGCACTAATGTAACCATCTTCAGTTGCAATGTATGCCCGTGTGCTTGGACATTCTCTTGCTATGTGACCGTACCCTTGGCAGCGACGGCACTGAATACCTGTAGAGCGACCGGTAGAAGCCACAGAAGATGACGGTTCCTGCATACGAGTCTTACCAGCGGTTGAAGGAAAAGATGCAGCGGGTGACGAACGCGTGGCTGCTGGCGCCGCTGCTGAAGGAGAAGCACTCGCAGCCTTAGCGCCCGATGGCACATTCTTCGACGAAAAAGAACTACCGTAGTTACTTCGACTCCTTTGCTGTTGTGGTTGTCGTCCCTGTAATTCTTTTTCTGCAAGCATGGCAAGCTAAAACAACTGGTTGGTAGTATTATATTCCCTATAATCAACAAGATCCTGAATTTCTTTTCTCAAACCACCATAAAAACGACACAATTTATCCTCGGGTTCTTCTTCTATACCACAACGCATCATACCCTTTTGTAGCGCTGCAAAATAATCCTGAACAAGCATATCTCCCTGGTCTAAGCGCTGTAGTTTCTTACGCATATCTCGCTGATAAGTAATTGGAACAAACCTATCATGCATAGCAATTTTAAGATTCTCCCATGTTGAAGGTTTTACTTTCAAAGCAGTCCACCAGATTAGAGCGAAATCTTTAAATTCACTAGTGGCTTGTCTAACCTTATGACGTTCAGGTACAAGATGAGCAGAAAATTTTTGTTCTACTGTCAGCTCCCAATCTAAATATTCCTCAGCATCATATTTACCAACAAAAGATGATATGGAAAATTTAATCTTAGCATATGGATCATCGTTACCTTGATGTCTATTACCTCCCATACTAATTGTATTCTTCATCTTGCGTCTTCTGCGCAAGCGGTTTTCGTTTGTCCTAATGTGATCAGGAAGGCCATCAGAATTATAAACAACATCTTCTTCTATTTCAGGAAAAGCAGCCTCGTCATCACCTCCCTCTTGTCCTTGATCATCGTCCGGCTTGGGTGGATTGTTCTCAAGCTGTTCCACCCTTCCAGAAATCGTGGATACTCGCTTGTCCACATGTTCAACATCAATGTGGACTGTTCGAATATCCTTTTGTAACGCCTCCAGCATCCTCGTCTGGTTGGTGAGTAAATCCCTGATGACCTGCAAGTCACTTTGCAAAACAGGAGTGTCGTCTGGCATGATTAGTGATTAGCAAAAACTCCTATGAGCTACTTGGGTTCAATTGGTGGAATCACACCCTCACACATGTCTTAACAAGTTCTTACCCAAGTTCTTACCAACACCTGCAGAGGATGGCAACCGGTGGATCTCAGTTGTGATACCTGAGGATGTGGGCCACGATTGCAAGGTCTTTTTCTGTACTGATCTGAAGATAATGTGGAGCTTGGAAGGTGCACAAACAGAAAATATATGTATATATATGGCACACAACTCAGTAACAGCGAGCAATGCTGAACTCTAGTCCAAAGTACTTATGCTTGTTGCTGGCCTAACGTGTTCTAAGTACCAAAAGTGTGTGAACAAGGACAAAGGAAGTACAAGTATGGAAGCACAAGTATGATTGAGAAACAAGTATGAAAGAAACCCAATGAAACACTCGCAATCGCAGAACAAACAACTGTCTCCTTGTTCTCTTTCTTTTTTTTCTTCTCGCTAAAAAGGCACTAGTAGAAATCAAACTTTTTTTTATTTTTTTTTATATTTTTCTATGAACAAGGATGACAAAAGATGTAACCACAAAAAAATTTCACCTAAAACAGAGGTGGGATGTGGCCTACAGAAAATCAGCATGTTCTCTGAAAAGCGTGCAAGAACCTTGACAATTTTTTTCTTTATTTTCCTGAATTTTTTGGAAATTTTGATGAAACCAAACAGGCCAAAGGCAAGTTTGGGTCGGCTCCAAATGGAGTCAAGAAGCTGCTGTAAAAATTTCAGATTTTTCTGATAAACGAGCGTAAAGTTATGCCTGTTTTACCGAAGGTATCTCAAGTTATGTTTTCTCGGAAGGCACAACACGGCAGTCGGCAGTTAGGGCGAAGCGTCCCTAAACTCCAACACTGATCACAGCAGTAGGTATTCGCCAGATGATTTAAGGAAGGCTGCGATGCAAGCAAGCAACAAAGAGCGGCTGACGACCTATCTAGGGTTTGCGCGGCGGCGAGAGTTGACACAAGGCGGCTGGCGGGGCAAGTCGAGTAATGTGGTGATTCGACTTGTTGTTTGGAACGGTGGAAGGGACAACGTTGAAAGAAAAAACACACGACTGGACTCTAACACAACCTACCAGCAACAAGACCCTGACCAGGACACAAATTCAATACTACGGACTCTGGACTGAATTATGCAAAGGCTAAAGCGCGGAAGGGTTCTAGGACAGGAAATTGAATATGGCTTTGGACTATGGGACAAAAATGAAACACTCAAAAACTAGGGATAAACGTAAATCTGACGGTATACCTTAGCTCTGAATACCACTTGATGGGGACGTGATTCCCTGATCTTCCGTCAGATGGAGATAACTATCGTTTTGGTGGAGCACGACACACCGATCCTGCTTCAGATCCAAAGACCCGAACCCTGCAATCTTAGCACCACGACTCCTCTGGTTATCAACCGTGTCTCTAACCGGTTGACCTCGCCATGAAGGCTAATCCCTGCCTACGAAATGAAGAACACAAGCAAGAACTCAAAAAAACACAGCTCAATTAATGGGACAATCTGCAAATGAATGATTAAGCACTCGAGTTGGGGTTCCACAAACCGATGAACGGCGGCTGTCGATGGACAGAATAATCTAAGCAAAACCCAAAACCTAACGACGGCGGCGGCGTATGTTTATAAAGGACTTAGGGTCGTCACCTACCCTGGACGCGCCCACTAATGGGCTCATAAACGATACACGGCCCATTGGACCAAAATAAGGTGACGCAGCACCAAGACAGATTCGGAATGCTGACTTGCTTCGACAATTCCTGTGGACTCCGAAGAGGTTTTGACGTGAGACCACTTCTATTGGCTTCCTTATGAAGTTAGATTTCCAACCATATGTAGAACGTCGAAAACGGAGTCCGTATGAGTCCGTATGACCAGTTCTAGTCCAGGCTGGTCTGGCAGTCCGAGACAGACGCGAAATCAGCTTGTGTTGCACGCCCTTGCTGGCCCAGCTTGTCTCCAACTCCTCGTCCAAGTTCTTCAGAAGCCTCTCCATTGTTCCTAAGCAATATTAAATTATTAGGTAGTAATCTATTCTCAAAAGTATGAAAAGTATCGCTTAAAAATGAGCTCACCTGTAAATGTAGTTGACGCATTCGAGCTCGGGTCATTGGGCCTTGGAGAGGATCAGCAGGTGCACAAGAAGAAGCGATGTCCTCATCATTCTCACCATTACTTCCATGATTTCCGATGAGATAATCCTAGAAACAACAACTTGATCAAATTTGTGTATTGCATACTGTTCACAAGCATAGTATGAAAGAAAAAATACTAACCCCAACTCTAGAGAAGAAGAAATGCTTTCCAGATTGTAGAGGATGTTTGGTATGGAACATAAGCTTGCTGATTGAAGAAATACTAAACCCTAAACCCTAAACCCTAAGCATTAAGCACTAAACCTCTGGCCCTAGCCCAAAGCGAGCACTCGCCTTTGATCATGACCGCCACTTGCCGCACCAATGTCGTAGCGTTTCTGAACATTGTAGCACTTCTCCCCTTCCATAAGGTCCATATTGTGGCTATTGCTAAAGTGTGGCCAAGCTTGTTTCCCTTTTCGGTCATGGAGAGAAGCCAGTCCTTAATGTCCACTGGATCACCCCAATGGCTGGGTGTCAGATTCTTGGTAGACCGAGGTTGGACGCAAAGCCTTCCATATGGTCTGGATCGAGCGTCATGGTGACCTACACACCACCGTCCACAGCGCCGACTAACAGCACCAGTTCCGTGGCGAACAGCAACACAAGCTCCACCCGGGTCGGCGCGCCCCACCCGAAGTCCGTCTCGTACACCCCTGAACATGAACCTTTCCTTTGGGAGCGAGAGCAAGTCCTCCAGCCAGCTCTACATGGCACGCACCGGGTCCTCTGGTTGCACGCGGTTGGTGTCATGGATGGTGGTGACAGTGCGCGTGAGCCTCGCACCGGCGTTGCCGTCGCATAGGTCACGCGCCGGGGCTCTGGCCACGCATGACATGATGCAGTTGCTGAAGTACCACTCGTTGACCTCAGGGCCGAGGCGGTGCCGGTGGTAGTCCACGGCCACCAGGAAGTAGTGGCAGGAGGCGTCGCCGGTGCGGGGATGCGGACTTGGCACGCATGATGGATGTCCACACCAGGGACGACACCGCGACGTAGGTGCTTGGATGCATGTCCACATGCTCGGCGACGCCGATCTCTGTTTGTGTCCGTATGAGCTGCTTCACTGACTGGATCTCATCAGTGTGGATCAGAAAGCTTCTCCTTGACTGGTTCGGCGACGAGCACGAGGAAGGCAATTTGATCTGCTCGATTGTCACTCAGAATCTACTTCAGCAAACTGTTCAAATTCAAACCATGTAACGAAGGGGGGCAGAGATTACCAAAGGCAGCGTCGGAGAAATTGCGCGCAAGATCTTGGAGGCGAGCTCATCAGCTTTAGGGTATCGAATCACCATCTGGTCAAACCTCAGCGGCACGAGGCGTGCCGCCAGGGCATCCGAGACCTACTCCACCCACACCACGGCTATCCATGCCCTCATGAACTGCCACACGGAGTGGCCGTCGGCCACGTCATGGTGGATGGCCACGGCGACCACCACAGCGCGCCCGCTGCTGACGGCCGACCTCGTCACCTGCACCAATATCACCAGGGCCGGCAGCTGCATCGCATTAAGGTTAGGCTCGAGCTCCATCAGAGCATCCCTGTCATCGCCCTCGCCGCCGCCACTGGCCACGCGGCGCATGTTGTTGATGCTGCCAGCATACTCAGCCTCCACGAACTTGATGCTAGGTGACATCACGTCGGGCGAGCAGTCACGACGACGTCACCGCTGGCTGATGGGCGATAGGTGAGCTTCCCTGTGAGAGGGGAGAAGATGGTGAGCACGGTGGCGAGGGAGGACCGCAGGGAGCCAGCAAGGTCCGGGAAGGGTGGGACGCCGGGGCCCTCGTAGAAGAACAGGTGCCACATCGGCATGACCCTGTCAACGAACAGGGAGTCCATGAATGATAGCTTCACGATGCCGTCGCTGTTGTCAGGGAGGGGCTGCGGTGATGATGAGTACAGCGCAGCTCGATTCTGGTCCAAGAGGACATGGGCGACATTGAGAACTCGCATGAAAGAGCTCATTGTCCAGATTATCTAGCTATGCACGAACCAGCTAGCCGGTAGGAGTACGATCAGAGCACATTAGTGTCACCTGCTACCGGTGACTTCCATTGTATCGATTGGAGGGAGGGAGACAAAGGCCAGGGTGGTTGGGAACTTTGGATGGCACTGTCAGTGTCGGTCGCTTTTGTTGCCTACTTCCTAGGAAGGTTTTTTGTCTGTTATTGCTCACAACCATCTGATCTCTAATATCTATATATTCTCTAACTCTTGGACCATTTAGTGCTTATAGAATTATAGTAAGAAAGGCACCGGCCAACAACATTGAGGCTGTCTAAATATCAACTCACGCATTTTATGACTTTCTGTCACACGATGTTCTGTTGTTGTGTATTTTGCAATGTTCTGGTGTGTTTGATAAATCTAGATGCACATGTGTCTTCACGAGGAAAACATGCCTGGATATCACAAGGAACACACCAAAATATCACAAGAAACACATCAGAACATCGCAAGAAATACGCCAAATTATTAACATCATAAAAAACACACTAGAAGTCACAAAGAAACACGACAGAACATCGTGTGGTGAAAAACCAAAAATTGTATGGGTAATGTATAGCTTTCATGTTAACATATGCACCCTTCTACAAAGCATCTATAATGTCCCAGATGACCCCTCGTCTAAATAAAACTATGACACAATTGAGGTTTTTATTTTTACTTCTCGAGTAGTATCCAAAATAGCTTCCATATATCAACAACTTTTTTTTGCGTCTAGTCCTCTTTTTTTGAGGGAATTGAAGGGACCGAAGGCCCTGTAGGAGCTTTAATAAACAAATAAAAAGTAGAGAGTACCAAATACAAAAGGCAGAGAAGAAACAAGGAAAGAAAGAGTAGAGAGCAGAGCAACCTGAAACAAACTAGGGTACATCAAAAGAGAGAAAGAAAAGGAAAAAAGAAGGAAGTCTAGAACAGCTGAAGGGTCCATTGCTGAAACGCTTCTGAAAGGCTTAATTTTACCCTTAGGGCTACCAGCTTGACTTCCTGAATGAAGAGAGCCTAACATTGTATCAAACTGAACTGATTGTTATTGAAAATCATCTCATTTCTTGCCTCCAAATCGTCCAACTCATTAGGATTGATTGTTCATGAGAGACTTGGTTATTCCTTTTCTTTCACATTTGTTCATGATAGCCACCATGTAGAGCATTTGTTCAACTCCTAGTCTTCTTTCACATTTGTTCATGAGAGGCAGAAAGTCCATAATTCTAGGCTTGGTTATTCCTAAGGGTAACCCCAGGTAAGTAAAAGGTAAAGACCTCTTAGAGCACCCAAAAGTGTTAGCCAACAGCTCTAGTCTTTCATAAAAAATGTTTATAGGCAGCATCATTGTTTTGTTGAAGTTAACTTTGAGGACAGTTGAATCTAAGAAATTTTGTAGAACAGTCTTCAGAAAGAAAAGTTGCCTTGGGTCCCCTTCCATGATGATCAATGTATCATCAGCATACTGTATAATTGGGAAGCTTGTTTCAGAGGCCATTGGTATTGGGAGGGAGAGGAGCCCCTTGTCCTTGGCCTTGTTCACCAGAGTCTGTAGAAAATCTGCAGCTAATACAAATAGCAAGGGCGATAGTGGATTACCTTGCCTTACTCCTCTTCTGTAGTGTATCTTTTTCCTAGGTTTTACATTCAGCAGCACTGAAGAAGTTCCAGAATTAAAGATGGCCTTCATCCAAGAAATCCATTTCTCTCCAAAACGATGAGCCTCCATTATTCTGATCATAGCCTAGTGTTCAATTTTGTCAAATGCTTTCTCAAAGTCCAATTTTAGAATTACCACTTCTTTCTTAGAATGATGACACAAATGTATGTATTCAAAAGCCCATGCCAAGCAGTCCTGGATGGTTCTTGATTTGATGAACCCATACTAATTTATGTGAAGAAAGGAAATGATGGAGACCTCCAGCCTATTTGCCAGGAGCTTTGTGAGTAATTTTACTAAGGAATTCAATAAGGGGATTGGCCTGTAATCTTTGACAGCTCTTGGATCATCTACTTTTGGGATCAAGGTTATGAATGAAGAATTGATGCTCTGCAGGCAGCAATTGTTGTTGTAAAAACTGGTGCATAAGCTATATAGGTCTTGCTTGATGGTTCCCCAGCAGGGTTTCAAGAATTCATTGTTGAAGCCATCTGGCCCAGGGGATTTGTTGTTGGGAAGAGTTTTGACAATTGAGTCAATTTCTACTGGCATAAAAGGTAGTTCAAGATGCTGAAGGTTCTCACTTCTCTGAATGACTGCTTCTGGCTGTATTGTGAATCCAGTGAACTCTGATGTTCCCAACCTTTGTTTAAATTCTTCCCAGAGGATTGATTCTTTGGCATTGTGACTGGAGACACTTAGCCCTTCATTGTTGACTAGCTCATTGATTAGTTTTCTTCTGTGTTTCAGAGTGGCATTTGCATGAAAAAAGTTGGTACCAACATCACCTAATTGTACCCATTTTACAGTCCCCCTTTGCTTCCAATACAATCTTTGCTTTTCAAGGAGTTCCAGAAGATGCTTCTCAAGCCCTTTCCTAAAGTTCCACTCAGGTAGACTTAGGTCCCTTAATTCAGCCACTGTTTCAAGGAAGAGAATAATGAGTCTAGTGTTGGCAATTAAAGTTTTTAGACTTCTCATGGAGGCATGCCATGTCCTTAGAGCTTTTGTCAAGTTCTTCAGTTTTACGATGATGGATTTTGCACTATCAGTTCCCATTGATGATGTAGGCCAGAGGCCAGTTCTGGCTCAGGACCTCTTGGAATCCTAGCATCTTCAACCAAAAGTTTTCAAATCTAAACACAAAGTTCTTAGGAATAGCTGTTGAGGTACTGACAACACATGGACAATGGTCAGAGGGGACCATGTCGAGAGCATGGACTAACATGGTTGGATATGAGAGTTCCCAAGAATTAGTGGTAAAGACCTAGTCTAATTTTTCTAGGAAGGGGGATGTTGTTTGTTTGACCAAGTGAATTTTCTTCCTTGCAGTGCCACTTCGTTTAGACCAAGCTGGCTAATTGCAGCATTAAATCTGAACATTTCATTAAGGTCTCCTCCTAGTCTATTCCTATCCTCCTCCTTTCTGATAAGATTGAAATCCCCCATGATAATCCAGTCTGTGTCTGAATCTGTTTGAATCTCCTTAAACCAGTTAAGAAATTCAATTTTCCCTTCTGGAGTACAAGGACCATATATGCCTGTCATTACCCATTTACTATTGTCATGTCTTGAGTAGAATTCCACTGTTAGAGAGAAGCCATTTTGAACTCTGAAGATTTCTTGAAAATAGACAGCCATTCCAAGCCATTAATATACCCCCAGAAGCCCCCACTGATGGAAAGTATTCAAATGAGTCAAAAACATTAGGCAAAATGTTCCTGATAAACATGGGATCAAAGCTTTCCTTTGTTTTTGGTAGACAAACAATGTCACATTGTGCCTCCACAACTTTATTTTTTATAGATTCCCATTTCCAGGAAGAATTAACACCCCTCACATTAGGTCATAACTTTCTAGCATCTGATATTATTAGCGTTCATTTTTAGCAACAATCAGTAGAAAATTCTGGATAATGCATAACAAATATCCCAGACCAGCCAAAGGGGTAGCAACAGATTTAGACTAGAACCATATTTTAGCAGACAAGAGAAAACTGAAACACCCCATAAAGAAACATAACCAGAAGGGTTCAGTAACACAAACTTCAGGTAGGCACAGCCTGACAATACCAATATTAGAGGACTACTGCAAGCCCTATTACAAAAGATTTCTTGTTCTGACATTATAACTCAGATTGTTATCATAACGAAGAAAAGCAACTCTTTCTAAAAGGTGCTTGGGCCTTTTCCTTTCTTCCCTTTCTTCCCCTTCTTCCCCTTCTCCTCTATCGGCTTCTCACTTGTGGCAGTTTCTTTTGCAGTCTTGCCCCTTTTTTGGCCACCGGTGGCTGCTTGCATCCTTGTTTCATCAGCTTCTCATCAGAAAGGTCCTCTGCCTCCATGCTACAAAACTGAGAACCCAAATTTCTTATCACTTTAATAGACATAGTGGGCAGTTCACAAGTAGAGCATTTGCTACTACATCTTCATGTTTATAACCATTACTAGCAGCTTTGACTCTGTCACTTCGACGTACCTGATTATCTACCACAAGAGTTGGTCTCTTAGTCCCTCTTTTCCTAGGTGTGTTTTTAGCATCAGCAGGTTTGCTGATTGTGTCCCTGTCTCCTCCTTCTCCCTTCTCCACTCCCAAGACTGAACTGTCATTTTCTTTGGGAGCCCATTTTTCTAGGGTCATGAGCTCCTTTATCCCCCTTCCATTACTGCATTTTCATTGTATGCATATTTAGATATCATGATAGAAGTTCCATGAGATTGAGGAACAGGTAATAGGAGATTACCTTCATGCTCAGCTAACTTGTTGGCCACCCCAGAGACAAGCATTTCCTTGGCCCAACCAAAGCTTCCTGGTGACCTCAACAAGAATGAGAAAAAAGGGACCCAACTAGCTGGAAGTTTGGCAACAGAGCAGTTAGCATTACCTGAACAAACATACTGTTCCTAGAACCTGAGAGCCTTATTTTTCTTGTTTCTGGCTTCCCAATCATTGAAGACCATGCTGAGCTGATTATGTAATTGAGGAGCTAACATCATACCCACCTGCAAATGTTGGTTCTGGTTCCCTTGATTTTCATCAAGCTGATTAGCTATGAGATCTCCATCTCCCTGATTATTAGCATCCCCGACCTCCTCTCCCATAACCTCCATAGGGAGGCCAATCACATCAAGCTGTTGTCCCACCTGATTGACCTGAACTTGATCAAGCTCATGCTGCTATGCTAGTTCTTGCAATAAGGGATTGATCTCATCCTCTTCTAAAATGTAGTTCTAACATCTCCTCCTCATTCATCATTTGGTCTTCAGGGATCTCTTCATTTAGTACATCAATCTAAACAGCAGGCAGGTGAGGCACTTCTTGCTGCATTTCATCAGCCAGCTGAAACAATTGCTCTTTAGCAGGCTAGACTGGAGGTAGGACATTGTTGACCTCTTGTTGCATCTCATTGTTTCCCTCAAGGATGTCATTTAGCTTAATGAAATCTTCCAAAGGTTGAGCAGGGTGTATGATGACTTCCTGAGGGTTCTCATCCCCCTGTTGAGCAAGAACATTGAGGTCTATCTCCATTGGTTGCTGGTTGACATCTTGAAGAGGTAGCTATTGTTGTTACACTTGCTGTTGAGGTACTGGCCAAGGATCCTAATCTCCATTATCCTAGGCTTGCTACCCTCCTTGTCTTGCCTGACCTGCATGTCCTTGCTAGGCAATGAGACCCTGCTGACCTTGGATTTGGTTATGATCAAAAGGCCTTGGACCTAGCTGTCCTAGCCTATAGTAGGCAAAAGAGCACCATTTCCAATTGGCTGAACTGGCACTAGTTCTTCATCAGGTGGCCCTTCCCCTAGAAAGTTCTGATGCAGGATTTCATCAGGTAGCCCTGCTATTTCAAAGAAGACTATGAAATGAGGAACTTCATGAATATCAGTTACTCTTGCCCTGACAATGGCTCTGACCAACCTGCCGTCATCTCTCTACCAGTCAATAAATTTCCCAAAGGAACCAAGACCATCCTGAAAGAACTCCTCAGACTAATAATCCATAGGAAAATCCATCAACATGAGCCAACATTCATAGTTGAAGTAAGCCCTTCTCCAATTCCTTCCCTTATTGTGTTCAACAAAGGTGAGGTGCATATTATCAAAAGGGATCGAACTTTGCTGGATCAACCTTGATCTATCTAGGCCTCTGTCAAACCTCACATAGGCCTGGCCCAAACTGGTTGGCTGGATGTCAATGATGCTAATCCTTCTAGCAGCAAAGAATTCCCTCAATACATCATCTATTGCATCAAAGTCAACAACATTACCTGGAATGGGGTTGATGGTGACGATGGCAAGATCCTCATTCCTTGGCATCTGATCGATAGGTTCTTCATTTCATGGCCCTGCTCTGGGCGATGCCACAGCTCTGACCATTGTTGGACGATCTAGCACATCCTGCCATACCATGTGGCTTGGCACAAACGGCCGAGGATCTGCACGCTGAAATGCCATGGTGGACAGCGGTTCAGCAGGCTCTTGAGCTTTAGATTGTAGAGGAGAGGAGTATTGTTGCACCAATCATGTCGATATGGGTTTTGCAGTGGGGTTTTTCATGGAAGTAGAAGGGTTAAGAGGGGAAGAGGAAAAACTAGGGGAGCCAGACGTGGAGACTAGAAACCAGGCCGCTGGGTCTAAATACCCCGGCTCCTTAAGATCAGGCCCATGATGGTCCAAAACCGCACTCCGCCAGTTTAGCTCCCAAGGAATAATAACTTCAGGCCCGAATTTCAGGATTGGAGGATTGGACGGGCCAGCGCATGGAGAATTGAACTAGCCAACGATATTGACCAGTGCCGTTTTCCCATTAGATTTTTTCGCTGCCGTGTGAACACTGTTATCCCTTGCATGACTAGGGACTTTCTCAACCCTGTTTGCGCTAATTAAATTTGACCCAGGACACGAGGAAGCAACATGTCCCGAGGCTAGGCAAGCATGATAGTGGATAGGTTCCCTGCAGGCCATTCTATTGTGGCTGCGATCAAGGCATCGAGGGCAAAAGGGGTAGAATTTGAATTTGAATTTTTTGGATTATGAAACCTAGAGGGAGGGCGGTTCACCCGCCTGTCATGCTCTAGATGAGCATGGATGTTCTTGCTAGGAACAGAGTGAAAAGCATGGCTACGAGAAAGGCTGGTATGTCAGCTAGACGGTGCATCGACCGTACTAGAGGGGGATTGATCCCAGAGATTGAAACTTGATGCTGACCATTACCAAGGGCAATTGCATTAGCCTCAGAGAGGACATTGCTGCCAAGAGGAATGGAGTTGGCCCCGGAAAGAACATCGCTGCCCAGAGCAGTAGTGTTGGCTCCAGAGAGCACGAACGAGGGAGGAGGAGGGCGAACAACATCAGCATAGGACAAATGAGTGAATCGTCTAGAGGTGGTAGGCTGCCAGGCCCTGCTTTCCTCCAAATTGTAAGCCTACGACTCACTTCTCCAGTTAGGGCCACCACCCCACAGGCGGAAGAAGATTTTATAATCATCGCACTCAAAACTTACTAAACGTTTGATGAACAGCCCTATCTCTTTTGAAGCCACATTGAAACAAAAAACACGATCCCCCAAAGTAGAGTCTTTGAAGCAGAGAACAAAGCCTCCAATGGTGGCCTTGAGAATGTCTTTGACATTTTGGACAGACAGACAGAAGCGGCAACGACCAAAGGAAGCCACCAGGATGAAGGGATCATCAAAAGAGAGAGAGAGATAGGCTTCCCAAGAGTGGCCCTGATCTCATCTTGGACCCGCAGCCTAGGAGCAAGAGAGAGATTCAGAACAGCCATCAAGAAGAGCACAGAGAACAGACCTGAGTTATGGTCGAAAGCAGCGAGGGATCAACTCCTCCTCGTCTCGCCACCATGACTAGGAATCAGAGGAGGTTGGGGCAGTTGCCCCTCCTGCCCAAGCAACATGGCGTCCGGCCTCCTTGGGGGGCCGACGGGCGATGACAACGGACCCATCCCCTCTCATGGAGGCGGGGGAGCCAACATCTTCGAAGAGAAGCGTCAGGGCCGGCTAGGGCGAGGGGTGTCGACTGTGGCACCAGCGACAGCAGGGGACCAACAGCGCCGTCACCAGCAAGGTGGGGGGAGGGGTGTCGGCAGCGGCGATGGGTGGTGGGCGGTTGTTGTGCTACTTTTACCTAAGCCAGGGATTCAACTCCAGTCCTCTTTAAGTAAATAAAATTTTCACACCAAACCCAACCATCAACCATAGAGAGAGAGAGAGGCCAATGAGATTTAGGTCTGACATGTGTAAGAGAGAGGCCAATGACATATAGGTCTAACATGTTTGTGAGTATTAATGTAGACATATTGCTGCAACTCTCCAAAGAACTACACGTTGAGAAAAGTTTTAGGGTATTGTTGAAGATACTCTTAAGATGGCCAAAATATAGACACAACAAATAAGATCTCATTATGATACTTGTGCGTACTCTTGACAACTGTCATGCGTGCAACATGGGCTCTACAAATCGGTGAGAAAATTGGGCCGACTCGGGCCCAGAAGAGGGGCAACGCCGCCGTCTCGCACACAGGCCGCAGGTGCGCTCTCGGAGGTGGGGGCACAGCCCCCGCACCATCCCCACGACCTCGTCGATGTTATCCAATTTTTCAACTCCTTAGATTTTGGAAATAGTTGGTCAAAATAAGAAATAGGTTGGATTGTAAAAGGAGAGTCCATATCCACATGGATCTCCTATAGTTAGCTTAGGAATCAAGGTAGTCCAATTATAAATACATAGATGATGTAATCAGTTTGGATAAGAAATAAAGGAGGGTCTCTCAACCTTATCTCCTCTCTCTCTCTCCTCTCATATCGCCGCCCCATGCCCTTCCCGCACGCACATGCCGCTCAGCATCGCCGCCCCCGGCCCTATACCCCTTATAACAATCCATCTATCAATTGCATGTAGCATTTCAGAAAGCCTACAATACCATGACAACTTGTTTATCTCTGTCTCTTCTCTATCTCCTACATCTCCATCTCTACTCCTTGTCTCTTCTCTATCTCCTACATCTCCATCTCTACTCCTTGTCTAGATCTAATTCTCCAAGTCATCCAGATAATCACATAAGAAGTTATAGATAATAGATTCAGACATTTTAGTTTGGCTTATCTTCTAAGCGAGAGTATGCTAGCTAGCTAGCAACGTCGAGGTCGGTGGTTCAACTATAAAACTCGTGGCAACACCGACACCACCCCAGCGTCATCCCATTCCCATTGCAGTTTCGGATCAGAGTACTCCTACAGCCCTAAGCGATCGAGATCGAGCAGGCAGAATGGAGCGCCGCGGCAAGAACCCGTTCCTCATGCTCCTTCTGCTCCTTGTGTTGTCCTGCCTCCTCGTCTACCCCCCGTCCCCTCCACCACCCCACCACCCGATCTTCAGTTCCATGCCAAGTGAGTCTTGGTTGCTACCAGCAGCTCGGTGCCTCTGTGTCACGCTCATGCATATGGGCTATGGCCTTCGCTTTGATTGCTTTCTCAAGCTGTTGGTGATTATTTTCATTGTGCATGTGTTCGTGCGATTGCTGGAAGCCTGCGCCTGGGGAACCAGCAGCAGCACCCGATGAGTCTGAAGTTCAGTTCTTCTCAGGTACTACTACTAATTCAGTAATAATTCATTGTTTTTCTCTCGATCTCCCTCGTAAGGCTCATACCCTGCCTTCCTGCATATTACAGGAATGTTAGTGAAAATACGGAGGTTAACTTAATTAATTCGTCTAGCTACTAGTGCTCATGAGGTTAGCTTTTCTGATGACGACTTGGTGTCCCGAAACAGGAGATGAACCTGGGTAGGCCGGAGGCAAGGATGGACGTGGAGGTAAAGGACTACCCAACGCCCGGCGCCAACGACGATCATGACCCAGGTCACGGACGAGTTTGAACAGAGCTGGACGACTGGACCCAATAATCGTTCATCTTTACCAGTAGTACAAAAACTACAAAGTCCTTTGCTGGTGCTCCTGTATTATAGAAATATTATTAAAATATACTAACAGTTCCTAAATTTGGGAGAGACCTTCCTATGATCCTATCCAAATCCCAAACTTTTATTATTTTTTTGATTTCTAGGTCTCTACACACTTCTCGTGGATTCTAGCACTAGCACGAATGTGTTTCAACTCGTTCCATATATGTCATCGCAAAAAAAATCGCTCCATATACATATGTGACATACGGACTCAGCACTGTGATGTGAATCTGATTTGATGTGTCTAGTACCTAAATTTATATTTATAGGTCAATGTCATCTAATAAGTCCTAATTCCAAATTCACACACACATAAACACACACGAACACGTACAGATCCAGGTTCCCAAACTTGCTAATCGAGTCATATGGATGAGATTCAAATTACCACCGGCGTGGCTACTGGCTACTGCCTACTGATTGTGCAACTAACATGTAGGGCTCTCATGTGTCATGTGACATCCCTCTCTCTCATCTTCTTTACCATTTTCCCAAGTGCAATCGCGGCGCCGGCACTCTGTTGTGCCGCCACAGCTCGAGCTATACTAGCACCAACAATACCCCATCAACATTTGAAGTGCCTCCAAATAGAAGGAGCAACGCCACCATGACCAAGACCATGTCATGGCAGCTAGCCTCCGCATGCTCCATCGTATTCTCCACATGCTTACTGAGCTTAGCCACAACCAAGGCCAATGATGACCAGCCATGGCGAGCAGGGGTCCTTGCCTGGCCCTCGACTTCGGTGGCAGTCGAATCCACACTTCGATAAGTCTTTATTGTATAGTGTGTTGTCCGAACACCACTGGACCAAGGGCAGAGCCAAAAATAAGTTAAGGGATTCCGAAATAAAAAAGTGAAAATTTGGAAGCAGAGGATGGCACTCCCTCCCAAATTAAAGGACCGGTAATTTTTTTTTTGTCTCTAGAACTAGGTATATACCCATGCATTGCGCCATATTTTTTTCCACTAACCTCATTACTCAGACATAGATGTTTGAGCTCTAAGGATTTCGTATTAGACACAAACATGTGGATTCAGTTATTGTATTGAAACCAGGTAGGATGCAGAAACTTTAGTTCCGAGTGGAGGAATAATTGGTATCGGGCATGGATACATGCGCAGAGCTGAGAGTTGGTATCACCGGGTAGATGATTACTTTAGAGTCTTTTTAGGTGTAGAGAATTAAAATATGTAGACACAAATTTCTAGTTATATCTCTATCTAATAATATTCTCTATCTCTTCATTCTGTCTCTATCTTTATCTTTATATATCTCTACTCTCTAGTTTAATTTATCTATTCTATTCTCTTCTCTTCTCTTCTCTTCTCTTTCTGATAATAATATAAAAAAGAGGAAGGTTTCTTGGTCCATCATTGTTCACAACTATCTGATATCTAATCTCTATCTTTTCTCTGCCTATTGGACCATTCTGTCCTTCTAATAAGAAAGGCACCAGGCAACAACAATCGGTTAACATATGTACTCTCTCTAAGCTTCTCTAATCGTCCCAGATAAGACCTCATCCCTACAAAACGCTATTGAGGTTTCTATTGCTCCAATAGTATCCCAAAATAGCTTCCATATCCCTAACTTTCTTTTGCGTCCATCCTCTTTCCACAAAAAGGTTGCTGCCCCAAATCTAACCATTTGCCAAAGAGAGAGAGAGTGGGTGAAAGGGGAATGGTTTGTTTAGTTCAAAAGATCTTTAAGCCTGTAGCAACATGATAGCTGGCTAGGTTTACTGCACATGCTTAGAGATTGTTCTCTGACTGATAACAAAGCAGATGGGGTTTTATGGGCTCTTGAGAAAAGAAAATCATTTACTACTAAATCACTAAATCACTAAATCACTCTACAGATTTTTTACTGATGGAGGGTGTAAAAGCAGGATAGCTGGGTTTATCTGGAAAAGCAAACTGTCACTGAAAATTAAGTTCTTCCTTTGGCAACTCACTAATAATAAACTCCAAGTGGCTGCCAACCTGAAAGGGAGAGGATGGAAGGGGTCATCCAAATGTTGCATTTGTGGGGAAGTAGAAACTATAGATCATTTATTTTTTAAATGTCATATTGCTGTTTTGATCTGGGAAGCTTTAGCTGCTACGTTTCACCTAAAGACCTATCCTGGTTCCTTGTCTAGTTTTTGTGATTCATGGATGAGAGGCAGGGGGCCTTGCTCGCCTAATCTGCTGCTTTTCTTCTTTGCGGGGTTTGCATGGGCCATTTGGACATCTAGGAACAAAATGGCTATTGACAAGATCTTCCCACACACTCGACTGATGTGATTTACTCGGCGCTTTCCTTGTTAAATAGAGTATTAGAATGAAAGCAAAAGACCAACAAGCTATCGAGGAGGTTTTAATCCTTCTGATGTAATATAACTGTAATCTAGTTGGTCATCATAGCCCTTGGCTTAATTTTTGTAAATTGGAAACCCCAGTGTTGTGACCTGTTACCAGTTGCTTTCTATAAAAGCAAAGGATTTCTCCTCTTTTTAAGAGAGAGAGAGAGAGAGAGAGGCCAATGACATATGGGTCAGGCATGTCAGCAAGTATTAAGGGAGAAATTTTATGACGACTGTCTTAATAACTACACATTGATCAAAGTGTTAGGGTATTATTGAACAAGCTCTTAGGATATCGAGACAAACAAATAAGATCTCGTTATGATGCTTGCCCATATGTTGGAACACGGTCCCAAACAGGAGAGTGGAAGTGGAGCCAAGCAGCTAGGGTTTATGAACTAGGTTTGGGAAGGGAGAGAGAGCCCCCTCCTTGCCCTCATTCTCTTGTTATTTATATAGACAAGCGGCAGTTTACAAGCGACCCCCCGGTGGAGGTGAGATTAACAAGTGATTACTGTATCTCCTATTGTGCCTATTCTAGGGGGATTCGGCCCATATGCGTATGGGCTCCCCAACAGTAGCCCCTCAGCTACTAGGTTATGGACGGTACTACATAGCCTAGTAGCTACTCATACATGAAGAGGCACAATACAACTCAAGAACTGGTTGCAAGGATTATCCTTTGCAACCCAAATGTGCACGCCTCACTAAAAACTCCATCCCTAAAACCTGTGGAAAAAAAAGGTGTGGAGAAAAGAACACGTGCACGACTCTAACCTATACATGTTCTAACTGTCGGGACTTCTTGGCGTGGAGGTATTCGTCACTGAGGCTTCTTCTTGAAGTAATGGTCTTCGCAGCTTCTTGGTGCGGAGGTCTTTGCTTTTCCTTTAGTCAAGGTCTTCGATCTTCCTTCACATGAAGTTCTTCATCTTCGACTTTCCTTAATGAGGAGGTCTTTGACGTTGAGTCTTCTTGACGCGGAGGTCTTTGACTTCGCCTCGCACAGAGTTCTTCATCTCTAACTTTTCTTCAATTGGAGGTCCCATCGGAGGTCCCATCGAAGGTCTCCGGCTTCAGATTTTCTTGATATGGAGGTCTTCGACTTTGCCTTGCGCAGAGTTCTTCATTTCTGACTCTTTTAAAATCGGAGGCCGCTAACTTCAAATTTTCTTGACGCGGAGGTCTTCCACTTCGCTTTGCGTAGAGTTCTTCATTTCTGACTCTTTTGAAATTGGAGGTCCCCAGCTTCAAATTTTCTTGACACGGAGGTCTTCAACTTTGCCTTGCGCAGAGTTCTTTATTTCTGACTCTTCTAAAATCGGAGGCCCCCAGCTTCAAATTTTCTTGACATGGAGGTCTTCAACTTTGCTTTGCGTAGAGTTCTTTTTTTCTGACTCTTCTGAAATCGGAGGTCCCCAGCTTCAAATTTTCTTGACACGAAGGTCTTCAACTTCACCTTGCGTAGAGTTCTTCATTTCTGACTCTTCTAAAATTGGAGGTCCCTAGCTTCAAATTTTCTTGACACGGAGGTCTTCAACTTTACCTTGCGTAGAGTTCTTTATATCTGACTCTTCTGAAATCAGAGGTCTCTAGCTTCAAATTTTCTTGACGCGGAGGTATTCAACTTCACCTTGCATAGAGTTCTTTATTTCTGACTCTTCTAAAATCGGAGGCCTTCGGCTTCAAATATTCTCTCACGAGCATCGAACAAAAAGTGTCATGCTCTGGAGCTACTGGTCATCCAGTGCACTCCCCCAGCCCCTCTTGGCTGGCACTCATGAGTGAATACTTGGCCACGCTTGGTGTTGTCAACGTAGTTGTAACAGTCAAAGTAGATGTTGGTGAGCCCCTTGAGCTAGAATGGTTGATGAAGGTGTGGTCGACCTTGATGGAGATGATGGTGAAGCCCCTCTTGCCGAAGTTTTTGGCGGAGACAATTTTGGTGTAGACACCGAAGGTGATGTTGGTGAAGCCCCTCATGCCAAAGTTTTGCTGGAGGCCGGTTGTAGAGGTTCATTGATGTTATTTTGCAAGGGTCCTCCTGTAAAAGGCTTCGCAGAGATGATTTTAGTGTAGACGCTGAAGGTGATGTTGGTGAAGCCCCTCATACCAAAGTTTTGCTGGAGGCCGGTTGTAGAGGTTCATTGATGTTGTTTTGCAAGGGTCCTCCTGCAAAAGGCTTGGCGGAGATGATTTTGGCTAACTCGTCGAAGATGGTGGCGAAGCCCCTGATGCTAAAGAGCTTGGTGAAGGTCATGTTGATGTAGACATCGATGCCTCGTGTCAAAGGCCAGAGAAGTCACGTGAAAATACACCAGAGTTGATCTCCTGCATTTTTTAGGGACTTAGGTTGTGCGTTATAGCTTTGTCGAATATTGACTTGCTTTGCAGGTCTTTCGATGCTTAGAAAGACATTGGCTTTCTATTTTCTGCAAAAATTCTTAGTCATTCAATTGATATATGGAGGTACCACGAAAGTCTGAGCTTCGTGACCTGGTGCCTATATTTGATTCAAGACTTTTCCAGGATTTTTATGCAGAGTCCTGGTGCCTGTGTTTCGGAGCTTCTTCCAAGTGGCCTTGGCCATGCAATCTTGCAATGTATGTATGCATACATGTGATGAGAACGAAAGCATTCACACCAAAAATATTTATGGGGGTAAACATATTATGCAACCTGCAAAAAATGATGGTTATGCTTGAACAAATTTCAAGCTCCACACATGAAGGATATCATGTACCCTGCAAAAAATATGGTTGAGTTTCTGCTAAGACTATGCTCTGCATATAAGAGATAGGACCTTCAAATGAAGGGGTTGTAGCTTTGGATGACTAGCAGAGGCTGTCATTCAAGAACATGTATGAGTATAGACTGTTGGGAATATTCCTTAGAGATAATCATAGAGATGATGATATTCTGATTGTATGTATGACATGTATTAAGTGTTCATTGAATATCCATTATAGATAACTTGTGTTGATTGGCAATTAAGTGAATTGTTTGTGGAACTCAATTACTTGAATGATTATTCTAAAGTTATCCCTGGTCAGTGTTCTTGTGAGAACACACTTGAATATTAGATTGGCACATGTATTAGTTGATGGCTATGTTTCACAAGTCATGGACATGGAGATGTCGAACTAATAATGTGGGCACATATGAGACATATAGGCTGGATTTAGCCAACATAAGATTGTCTCTATTCATGTCATGTACGTTATGTCCATAGACTTGAGATTATGGTATGTACTCAAGATATGAAATGGCCTACTTAGGGACTGCCAAACGCTGCTCCGTAAATGGGTAGTTATAAAGGTGGTCTTCGGGTGGTCGGGAAGCATGCTATGAGACATAGACAGTCAAGATGGTATTTGCCCCTCTCTACATGAGAGAGATATCACTGGATCACTCAAGTGATTGGATCAACAAATGCATGGCCATGCTTGGGTTAAGTGTTAACCCACGAGTTGAACCATATATCGAGTGGCAAAGGGAATAACTTGTATGTGGTCGTAGTGGTTTGTCTGATATGATCTTTATGTATGCATAGGAGTTGTTACGCCTTGCTAGAGGCTGCTATTAGCTATTGGGTGAGTAAGAGTACTCGGCCCATGTCTATGTGTGCGTGAACCCATAGGGTTGTACGCTTAAGGGTTGGAAGCCTAATTCGGGTTGGACCCGAATTAGATAAGGCTTTGGGTTTTCTGATGGGCCTTCAAGTCGGGGTCGCATAGGGACGCCTATATAAGCAAGGGGTAGGGGAGAGGAAAATCCAATCCACTTGATCTGTTTAGCCACCGTCACCCACTCCATGCTCACGCCTTTGCTCCTCGCAGACCTAGGAGTCCGGTTGCGCATTGCTTCTTCCCATTCGTGTGTGATACCTCGAAGGTGCTGCATCTGTGGCACAAGGACGGACCTCATCGATCACAGTGGTCGGCAAGTGGTCAGCAACTAGTTGGACTGGTCAGGAACATGCTGGGATGATCTGCAAGCGAAGGATGTACTTGACGGACAACCACGCAACTACACGGCACTGCTGTGACACGTTTGACTACATCGAGTCTTCCGCTGCACCTGCGCATCTAGTGGTAATCCCGTGACCTATATCTAGCAGTAGATCCTGGTTTATGGGGTAGAAAAGTTTTATTTTCTGGCTAGCATAGCACCCTCATAACTCTTCAGTGGTATCAAAGCTGTAGCTACTTTGTTAGTGGTCCGGCTGTGGGCATATGGTGATATGCGCCGTTGTAGATGAGTCTCTGATCTTGGTTCATCGTCTTGTCACGTTGGTCTTGTAACAATCTACTCGTACCAATCGAAATTCCGCCATTTGAGTTAAGTGATACATGTAAAACCAGTCATGGTGAGTTCGAGATCAATCAGATTGATTGAATTGAGCCCTAGGTCAAGTGCCAAGCACATGCGATGTGCGGTGGTAGTAGATGGGATCTATTACCGGGCACTGGGTGTTGGCAGTCCTTAGAGCCTATTTTCAACCACCAATATGTTACTATAATAAGTAGTAGGTAGGGCTTTTATCTAACATTTCCACAAGCTTTGGTGTATATGTGACTTGTAGGTTTGACACGTGGAAATGCACGAAACTCTACAAGAAAGTGCACTTCAAGAAAATGTATTTAGAAAAGGCGCAAACCAAGGACAAATAAGAAAGCCCACCTCAACACCGAACTGGACCCATTCGTAACCACAGGGGACGTCCAGGCCCAGAGAGCAACCGACCACCCAAAGGCGGTGGCCAGTGGGCCCAGCCAGGGGACCGGCCGCCCCCTTGGTGGTGCCTTCTTAGGCGGTGCTTGGGTTGGTTCCCTCAAGACGGTTTCACCTCCTTCCAATTGAGGAGACACTCGAACCATCCTTCATGAGCTATAAAAGAAGGGCTCCTTCACCATTCAATAGACACACCATCATTTGGAGCCACTCACCTCACATTCCTCACTTGTACTCTTTAGGTTAGTTTTAGTAGTAGAGCAAGGCAAGAGCTAGCAAGGAGAGCTTGTCTCCTTGGAAGAAGAAGAACACCTTGGTATGAATACTATGCAGTTCTCTTCTAGGTTCAAGTTCTTATCTTATTTATATAGCAATGCATATGAACTAGAGTATAGTCTTGTTCATGTTATGATCATGATATATGAACTAGCATATAGTTTATGTGTTATGTTCTTGACATGTTCATCATTGTTCTTCATTGTTCATCGACTTAGTATGAATAGAGGAAGAACTAGGGATGAGGTGATGGTTCGTCGTGCCTTCTCGGTTGCTCTTAACCTAGCCTGTCACTCCAAAGGGGTGGGGTCCTAGGGGGTTAGGTGTTGTTTCCAATTACACGGGCGTGGTGCTCGGGTATGCGGAGATAGGCGGATATGTGGGTACCCCATGGGCAGAGGGGTAGGTCGGCAGGTGGTGATAGCCCTGTCCATCCCTAGCATTCCCCCATGTTTGGGTATTCAGTAGGAGTTCATAAAGTCTCTATCGGTTGGCAGACCAGCTGCGGGGATCTCCTTGTCATCCCAGACTTAGTCCTGATACTAGACATGCTAGTTAGATGTTTACTAACAGTTCTTTGCATAGCTATATAAGACCAATGTTTGCTTAGTTAGATGTATTCTTTTATTCTTTATTTCTCTTTATCCTTGAGGTTGGCTCAGATGTGTATCCACTATATTTGAACTATGATTTACCCCTACCTATGCTATGTCTACCTATGCATTCAATAAGTGATTATGTTTATACCAAAGCTAGATGTATTCGTCCTGCCCTCCTTGGGAAATTATAAATACGACACCCTTGAATACTCATGGGTTGAAATGCTACAATGATAGTTCCATGCGCTTGTAGATTTATCCATACTGAGCTATCATGATTGGCGTACCTAAGTACCATTACCTAAGGATTGTAATTCTTGTTGCACCCCAAGGCACCGTGCTTCAGTTTTGAATATCGTAAGTAATGACGGTTAGGAAGGCCAATCAGACACTTCTAACTGTTATTACCAGACTGCATTATCTTGGCTAAGTCATTAAGGGCCAAGAGTTACCTTTCTCACGTAATGGTGGTTAGGGATGCCAACACACATTTCTATTCATTGCTAGGGATGGGCTTTTATTCCATCTTTAGTGGTGATGCTAAGAAACGCCAACAAGCATTTCTGGTGTCATTGCCGGGGAGGGCAAACAAAATAAAAAGCAATGGTAGCCATAGTTTAGGCAAGCTAACTTCACTTGTTTTCTTCCTCCTTTTATTGGAAAGAAAACAGGATAGTGTATGAGTGGTTTTGACCTATCGAACAACTTCACTGACAATCCGAAGGCACTCCTAAGGAAGAACAGGTCCCGTACCACTTCTTATTCTGCTACTCCATCGGCAGATGAACCATTCGCTCCTACACCATCCGCTACTATCATCATGGCCAAGTCACTACGTGATTATTCCACCCCTGCTATTGCCAACTTGCCCATTGGGCTCGCTGTCAATATCGGGAATGGAAACTTCGGGCTTCGTACTGGCCTAATCAAGATGGTGCAGGCAAGCCAGTTCTGTGGCTTGCCAAACAAGGACGCAAATGCTCATCTTCAACACTTCCTTGAGTTGTGCGACACCATCGTCATCAAAGACATCGCACCAACAAGCATCAAGCTCTGCCTGTTTCCTTTCTCCCTTACGGGGAAGGCAAAATAGTGGTTCTACCAAAACAAGGAAGCTGTCAACACGTGGGACAAATGATCCATGGCGTTCCTTGCCAAGTTCATCCCCATGAGCAAAACCATTGCTCTAAGGGGGGAGATATCCAACTTTAGCAAACATCACTCGAGTCTATCCCTGAGGCATGGGCCATTTCTCTAAGGGGGGAGATATCCAACTTCCAGCAAACATCACTCAAGTCT
The DNA here is from genome assembly GCA_023333625.1 of Bothriochloa decipiens. NCBI lineage: Eukaryota > Viridiplantae > Streptophyta > Magnoliopsida > Poales > Poaceae > Bothriochloa > Bothriochloa decipiens. Next base: position 44,181,248 of record CM041638.1, on the reverse strand, counting down.
ATCCCTGAGGCATGGGAGAGGCTGTAGGACTATGTCCGAGCCTGTCCCCACCATGGAATGGAAGATTGGCTGGTGCTCCAGAACTTTTACGAGGGCCTGACGGCCATGTCAAAGGGGAACCTTGACGCCGCAGCTGGAGAGGCATTCCTCTCCCTCACCATCGAGAATGCCACTGCACTCATCGAAAAGATGGTGGCAAACCAAAGTTGGGGAGAAGGAAGAGAAACACAAGAAGGCACGTATACCATGAAGGAGACGGACTTGCTTGCTGCAAAAATAGACCTTCTAATAAAGAGGTTGAACGACCATGCCACCAAGTCCACCACAGGCACCGTCCAAGCCATAGGCTCACACATGATATGTGAAGTCTATGGAGATGTTGGCCATTCATGGAACAGCTACCCCGAAACCCAGGAAGAAGCGTCCAACATCAACAACGGATTTCGCCAACATCAACAACCAGGTAATAATGGGTGGAACAACCATAACCACCCACAAGGTAATTCTTCTAATCTTAATTCAAGTTTCAACTTGAATTTCAATCAACCTTCCTCGAGAGATTTTGTTTTAAGGCAAGTTAAGTTTAATGCGGATCTTGCTAGAAAGATTTCCTTTAATGATAAAATATTTGAATCTATAAATGCTAAACTTGAAACTCTGTCTTCTTTTGTTAAAAATCAATTGAGTTTCAATAAAATGATAGAAACCCAGATTGCTCAAATTGTTGCTTCTATTCCTGTCAACAATACGGGAAAAATCTCGGGGCAACCTGAGAGTTCTCCCAAGTTTGTTCATGCAGCTACAGAGCAATGAAGAGAGGGAAGTCTTGCCAATAGACTATAAATGTTGAGCCCTTGCCGAAGGTCATTGGTAGTTATCTCCCAAAAAAAGGAAGTCTACTCCTTTACACCTTTGCTACCAATAAGGCCCAAGGTCCATATACACTAGTTGTGTGTGTGATCCGGTCTTATGGTTCACTTGAGTTGGAGCTTGTACGTCCACGCCACCGGTGCAGCATCTTCAAAGAAATCCACATATGCTGTTGATAAGAACACTCAGGTATGCAAAAGGTAACAAATGTTCACCAACCCCTTCGCTCATACTTGTCTCCTTATGATCATTCAAATTTATGCTTCCCTGTTTATGTCTTATGCTCTTGTTTGGATGTATTCTCGCGAGTAGGCTGTTTTCAAATTAAGCATGGTGCTTAGGTTTAAATAGTCTTCTTTAATCATGTTTTGGTATGGTGTTAAAATTTGATTAATGAACCTCGAGTTATTTTCATAAACAATGGCAGTAATTTGATATGGAGATAAGTCATCATTATGTTTTCATTGCATCTTTTATATCAGCCTTGTTTGAGCTCTAATAAAAGTTGGTTGAACTAGTTTCTAATAAAATAAAATATAACTAAATAATAAAATTTTGTTTCCTTTACCTTTTAGCCAATAAGACCCTTGCCTGTTTAGTCCCTCTTGTTTTGTTTTCTTTGTTATAATAAAAGTAGGAAAAAAATAAGTGTGAGGGACAACTCTCAAGCATAACTACAATAAATTCGAGATCTCCCTAACACATTATACAAACATTGAGCAACCCATCAAACAAAAGGATGAGATGAACAACTTCCATTAGTTCCTTCATCTTCAACGATGGTTTGTGCAACTCTACCCTCGCTCTTTTCAAAGTTTTGAAATTTAACATTGAACACCTTTGAAAAGACAAAACTTTTGATGCTCCATCTCCATGTCATCCTAGGATTAAAGTTTGCATACTCTTTATTCCTTGCCAATACTCCTACTTGTGAAAACGTATCATAGGGACCCCATTTTATCTAAGTGATTTGACGAATGAGATATAGTAGAATAACATGACACTTGCTCATTTCTTGCAAAGAACTTGGGATTTATTTTTACAAAACAAAAATTAGTATAGCATGTTCCTTGAATGATATGCAAATACCTACCAAGGCCATATATGATCTTTCATGACAAAACCTTCCACATATGCCTCTTACATTGTGTTGAGTTTGGTCAAGTTTTGTGACTCCTGTTGAGAGAAGTTTCATGCTCCCAAGATCAGAATTCACGCACCCACAAATAAAGTTGCCAACTCTTACACTGAGAGTTACGCACAACATTCATTCATTCATCCACCAAATACTTGCACTACTCCTACCCTGGGAGTAGGTGCAAAATATACCTTCCACTTTATCCACCCAAAATAGTTCTACTCCTACACTAGGAGAGAACCAAAAATATGCTTGTTAGGTTCCACCCAAATAAATGCTCTAAATTCTTGTCCACATCTCCCTTGAAGTTTTTGTTGCAAATAGAGGCATGAGGCTATCATTCAAAAGAAGGAGAAGAAATGAAAAAAAGTGGAGAATAAAAGAAAAAATGGAAAAAAGTGATGAAGAAAAAAAAAGAAAGAAAAGAAAAGAAAAGGTGGAAGAAAAGAAAAGAAAAAAAGGAGAGAGAGTAAGGATAACCCATGCATTCTCCACACACATGCACAGTTCTAATCTAAGAGTATGACGCTCCCCTCCGGTGAGGTCCGGGATTTGACTTGACTACACATGCAAGTGTGCCTTAGTATTTTCATCCCTACCTAAAGCTCTAGATAAACCTTTTAGAAGAAGGATGATCAAGTGAAGTTAATCCCTTTATATGCCTTGGTGAGGAACCACATACAAATATATGAGTGACTTGAGAGAATCATTCAAGGAACAAGTGCTATCTTTATATTTTCAAAAACTTTACAAAAACCCAAGTTTCTAAGCAGGGATACAAGTAAGAAGATTTGAATCCAGGCTATTTCATTTTTCAATTACCTAAGATGACTTGGCAGACACTTGGAAGTTCATAGGTTTAGGTGAAGCTTGGAATAATTTGTATGTAGATTTTACAATCAAGGAGATAAACCCACTTAGTCCTTCAAACCTTTACTCGAGGACGAGCAAAGGACTAAGTGTGTGGGAGTTGTTGGCGGTCCTTAGAGCCTATTTTCTACCACCAATATGTTACTAGAATAAGTAGTAGGTAGGGATTTTATCTAACATTTCCACAAGCTTTGGTGTATATGTGACTTGCAGGTCTGACACGTGGAAATGCATGAAACTCTACAAGAAAGCGCACTTCAAGAAAACATATTCAGAAAAGGCGTAAACCAAGGACAAATAAGAAAGTCCACCTCAACACCGAACTGGTCTGTTGCTTACCGATCTACCATACCGACCAGCGGTGATGCTAAAGCTCACTGGCCGGCATGTTAGTTGTGGGTCTTGAATCACTAAGTATCAATTGAGGGATATTGATTTTAGTGGGAGTAGATTCTATTTGATATGATTTACTTTTCATAGATACATTGTCTTAGTATTTTGCATTACTTTTGTTGTAGATAAATGGCCACCCGCAATCAACCATTTTCTTTGCGCACAATACTTGAGAAAGATAAGTTGAATGGAATGAATTACGCGAATTGGATCCACAACCTAAGAATTATTCTCAGGGCTGAGAAAAAGGAAGAAATTCTAGACACCCCATTACTAGATGAGCCTGATGAAAATGCAACTGCTTCTGAAAGAACCACTTACAGGAGAGCATTAGATGCTTATCTTGAAGTGAGTTGCCTTATGCTTGCTTGCATGGAACCTGATCTGCAGATGCAGTTTGATAATAATCATTCAGTGAACGATATGATCGTGGCGCTTGAAGAGATGTTTCGCACGCAAGCTAGGACTGAAAGGTTCAATGTCTCTAAGGCGCTTGCTGAAACCAAGCTTGCAGAGGGCACAGCAGCCAGACCACATGTAATCAAGATGGTTGCTTACACTCAGAGGTTGGAGAAGCTAGGCTTCCCAATCGGCCAAGAGTTGGCTACTAATTTTATCCTCTCATCTCTTCTGCCTAGTTATGGAAACTTCATCTTGAACTACCATATGCATGGGGCGGAGAGAGGCTTGAGTGAATTATGTGGCATGCTAACAATAGCAGAAGCCGACATCAAGATAGGTGCCGACAGTAGCCAAGTGTTGGCGGTCCAGAATAGGCCTCGTTTCAAGAGGAACGACAATTCTTGGAAGAAGAAGGGTAAGGCTAAAGATGAGATCTCTAAGCCAAACCCATCTGCTGCCAAGGCTAGACCATCTGCAAATTCAGATTGCTTTTACTGTAAGGGGAAAGGTCACTGGAAAAGGAACTGCAAGGAGTACTTGGCATCCTTAGAGAAGGATGGCAGCGGTAAAGGTACTACTGCTGCTTGTACTCTTGTTGTTCAGGTTATATACATTTTTCTCGCTAACTCCTATATCAATTCTTGGGTATTTGATACTAAATCAGTTGCTCATATATGCAATACGATGCAGAGAATGATAAGAAGTAGAAGCACTGAAAAGGGAGAGGTTGACTTCTGCATGGGCACCAATGTAAAAGTTGCTGCATTGAATGTCGGGACGATGCAACTTCACCTACTGTCAAGATTTATCATGGAATTAAATAATTGTTATTTTGTTCCTAGCTTAAGTCAAAACATTGTGTCACCTTCCTATGTGATGAAGGATGGTTATTCTTTTGCGAGTAAAGACAATGGTTGTGTGATCTCCAAGAATGATATGTTTGTGGCTTTTGCATCCATTGTGAATGGATTATTTATTTTAAATCATGATGATGCTCCTGTCTGTAATGTTACTGCTAAAAGGCCTCGGCTTAATGAGTTAATCCTACATATATATGGCATTGTCGTTTGGGTCATATAAGTGAAAATCGCATGAAGAAGCTCCATGCTTATGGGCTTTTAACTTTGTTTGATTTTGAATCTTACGAGACATGTGAAGCTTGCCTGCTCGGCAAGATGACCAAGGCACCTTTCACAGGTTTTCCTGAGAGAGCGTCTGACTTGTTGGAACTCATACATACTGATGTGTGCGGACCACTGAGCACGACAGCCAGAGGCGGATTCCAATACTTCATAACTTTTACTGATGACTTTAGTAGATATGGATATGTCTACCTAATGAAGCATAAGTCTAAAACTTTTGAAAAGTTCAAAGAATTTTAGAATGAAGTAGAGAATCAACGTGGCAAGAAGATTAAAGCCTTGCGATCTGATCGTGGAGGTGACTATTGAGTCACGAGTTTAGCAATCATCTTAAGAGTTGCGGAATTGTTCCACAACTTACGCCGCCCAAAACACCGTAGAGAAACGTGTGTCCGAGCGTCGTAATTGGACTTTGTTGGACATGGTTCGGTCTATGAGCCAGTCAGACCTACCTTTATCATTTTGGGATACACTCTAGAAACAGCCACTTTCACATTAAATAGGGTACCATCTAAGTCCGTAGATAAGACACCATATGAGATGTGGACTGATCGACGTCTTAGTTTGTCTTTTCTACAAGTTTGGGGTTGCGAAGCTTATGTCAAATGGTTGATATCTGATAAGATGGCACCCAAGTCGGACAAGTGCTTCTTCGTGGGATATCCAAAGGAAACTTTAGGGTATTACTTTTATAACTGATCAGAGGGCAAAGTGTTTGTTGCTCGGAACGGTGTCTTCCTAGAGAAAGAGATTCTCAATGGAGACAGGAGTGGTCGGAAGGTATATCTTGAAGAGATTCAAGATGAGTCATTAGTGAATGACTTGACGAGAGATGCTAATGTAGCAAAAACAAGTTGATATACCTGTGGTCGGTACACCACCCCAACCACCTGTGGTTGGTACATCCCAACCACCTGTGGTCGGTACTCCACCCCAACCACGAAGATCACAAGACTTTGTGAATTGCATGGTGATCTGTTGTTGTTGGACAATGATGAATCTGCAAATTATGCGGAAGCAATGATGAACCCAGATTCCGAGAAATGGTAGAATGCCATGAGATCCGAGATAGATTCCATGGGAGATAATCAAGTTTGGAACTTGGTTGACCCACCTGATTGTGTTAGACCCATAGAGTGCAAATGGATTTTCAAGAAGAAGAAAGATATGGATGGAAATGTTCACGTCTATAAAGCTCAGCTTGTCGCAAAGGGTTTTTTTGGCAAGTTTAAGGAATTGGCTACGATGAGACTTTCTCACCTGTAGCGATGCTTAAATCTATCCAGATCATTCTAGCAATTGTTGCATATTTCGATTATGAGATATGATAGATGGATGTTAAAACAGCCTTTCTGAATGGATATTTGGAAGAGGATGTGTATATGATACAGCCCGAAGGTTTTATTGATCTTAAAAATACTAGAAAAATATGCAAGCTTAAGAAATCCATCTATGGGTTAAAGCAAGCATCTTGGAGTTGGAACATTTGTTTTGATGAGATTGTCAAAGGGTTTGGCTTCCGTCAGAATGAAGAAGAACCTTGTGTTTACAAGAAGGAAAGTGGGAGCGCTGTTGTGTTTCTGATCTTGTATGTAGATGACATATTACTGATCGGGAATGACATTCCGATGTTGCAATCCATAAAGACTTCACTGAATAATAGTTTTTCTATGAAGGATTTAGGAGAGGCAGCATACATCTTGGGCATTAAGATCTATAGAGATAGGTCGAGAAGGCTAATAGGATTAAGCTAAGACACGTACAATGACAAGGTGTTGAAGCGGTTCAACATGGAATAGTCCAAGAAAGGGTTCTTGCCTGTGTCACATGGTATGCGCATCAGTGACAAGCAGTGTCCTTCCACTGATGCTGGGCGCAAGCGCATGAGCAAGGTTCCATATGCTTCGGCAGTTGGTTCCATCATGTATGCCATAATATGTACCCGCCCAGATGTTGCATATGCTCTAAGTGTTGCGAGCAGGTACCAAGCTAATCCAGGTGAGAGTCACTGGACGCTGGTTAAAAACATTCTTAAGTACTTGAGAAGTACTAAGGATGTGTTCCTAATCTATGCAGGTGAGGAGGAGCTCGTTGTAAATGGTTACACCGATGCTAGCTTCCAAACCGACGCAGATGATTCACTATCTCAATCAGGTTTTGTGTTCACAATAAATGTTGGTGCAGTAAGCTGGAAAAGTTCCAAGCAAGAAACGATGACCGATTCTATAGCAGAAGCCTAGTACATTGCGGCTGATGGAGCTGCAAAGGAAGGTGTTTGGTTAAGAAGTTTTCTCATTGAACTTGGTGTGTTTCCTAATGCGTCGGGCCCATTGAATTTACATTGTGATAACAATGGGGTGATTGCATAGGCTAAGCAGCCTAGGGATCACCAGAAGAACAAACATGTACTCTAGAAGTTTCATCTCATTCAACAGTTTATGAAACAGGAAGAGATCAAACTTTGCATAATACATACAGATTTGAATATAGCAGATCCTTTGATAAATGCTCTTCCACAGCCCAAACATGAGGCGCATATGATGTCTATGGGGATTAGACATCTTAGAGATTAACTCTAGTGCAAGTGGGAGATTGTTGGGAATATGCCCTAGAGATAATCAAGGAGATGATGATATTTTGATTGTATCTATGACACGTATTAAGTGTTCAATGAATATCCATTATAACAATTTATGTTGATTGGCAATTATGTGAATTATTTGTGAAACTCAATTACTTGAATGGTTATTCTAAATTTGTCCCTGGTCGGCGTTCTTGTGAGAACACACTTGAATATTAGACCAGCACATGTATTAGTTGATGGCTATGTTTCACAAGTCATGGACATAGAGATGTCGAACTAATAATGTGAGCACATGTAAGAAATGTAGGGTGGACTGACCCAACATGAGATTTTCTCTATTCACATCATGTACGTTATGTCCTTAGACCTGAGATTGTGGTATATACTCAAGATGTGAAACGGCCTACTTAGGGACTGCCAAATGCTGCTCCGTGAATGGATAGTTATAAAGATGGTCTTCGGATGGTCGGGAAGCATGCTATGAGACATAGATAGTCAAGATGGAATTTGCCCCTCTCTACATGAGAGAGATATCACTGGATCACTCAAGTGATTGGATCAACAAATGCATGGCCGTGCTTGGGTTAAGTGTTAACCCACGAGTTGAACCATATATCGAGTGGCAAAGGGAATAACTTGTATGTAATCATAGTGGTTCGTCTGATACGATCTTTACATATGCATAGGAGTTGTTACGCCTTGCTAGAGGCCGCTGTTAGCTATTGGGCGGGTAGGAGTACTCGGCCCATGTATATGTGTGCGTGAACCCATAGGGTCGTACGCTTAAGGGTTGGAAGCTTAATTCGGGTTGGACCCGAATTAGACAAGGCTTAGGGTTTCCTGATGGGCCTCTAGGTCGGGGTCACATAGGGACGCCTATATAAGCAAGGGGTAGGGCGAGGCAAATCCGATCCACTTGATCTGTTCAGCCGTCGTCGCCCACTCCACGCTCACGCCTTTGCTACTCGTGGACCTAGCAGTCCAGTTGCGCATTGCTTCCTCCTGTATGTGTGTGATACCTCAGAGGTGTTGCATCTGCGGCACAAGGACGGACCTTGTCGATCACGATGGTCGGTAACTTGTCGGTGACTAGTTAGACTGGTCGGGAACGTGCTGGGACGATCTGCGAGTGAAGGACGTACTTGACGGATGACCACGCAATTGCACGGCACTGCTGCGACACGTTCGACTGCATCGAGTCTTTCTCTGTACCTGCGTGTCTAGTGGTAATCCCGTGACCTATATCTAGCAGTAGATCCTGGTTTATGAGGTAAAAAAGTTTTGTTTTTGGCTAGCGTGGCCCCCTCATGACCCTTCATAGACGTGACTTGTAGTGATGAAAGTAAAAATTATTAGTTTCCTACAAAGGTTAGACCAAATAAAGTTGGGTTGATGCATATCATAAGAATTAAAATAGAGAAATTAAACGACATAACCTGCAAAAGAGGAAAAACATTAGCGTTAGAGGATTTAAATTTTGGGCTGCTGACGGAGGTCTATTACTGAGCAAAACCAACTGCCTGACGAAGGCCACTAGCTACCGAAGTTTGTCAACTGTCGTGGGCCTGTACCTGATGAAGGTTGCTGACTGATGGATGAAGGCCACTGAGTTGGGTCAATAAGTGTCAAGGACTACCAAAAACCAATAATATATGAAGTCCATTAATAGACAATGAAGACCAATGACTAGGGAAAACCACTGACTGTTGAAAGGCAATAAACAGTGAAGGCCACTTGCGGATGAGAATCACGGCTGACTGATAGTAACCAATATAGATGAAGCCCATTGACTCACAAAGGTTGTTGATTGATGATATCCAATATACATAAAGTCACAGCCTTGCAGAGACTGGCTGATTGATTATAACCAATATACATAAGCCCACTGACTACCGGAGGTTGCTGACTGATGATTGCCAATATAGATGAAAACCACTGACTGGCGGAGGTTGTTGCATCATAATAGCCAATATAGATAAAGACCACTGACTAGCGGAGGCTGCTGACTGATGATTGCCAATATAGACGAAAACCATTGACTGGCGGAGGCTGCTGCATCATGATAGCCAATATAGATGAAAGTCACTGACCGTTGAAAGGCAATAACCGGCGAAGGACACCGGTAGAATCACTACTAACTGATAGAAGGTCATTTAATCCTTGAGAACCACTAAAAGGAGGGTAGTGACTGATTCAAACTCAATAGTTGCTGGCCGAATATGAGACGAAGACTAAAAAACTAGTGAGCGGCTAGCTGTTGGAGAGTGCTTACTAATTTGGCTTGGGAAGATGAAAACATGCATATAACAATACAAAATATACTCTAAGGAGGTTAGCTTGGGAGGATAAAAGATACTTACAGTGTTGGTGTCTGCATGTTAGTAACAAATGGAGTTTGAACAAAAAATAATAGAAAAAAGTGTTTTAAGTTAGCCAGCTTTGGCCAAGCATGTATAACCCTTCAGGCCATCCTTTTAGTGTGGCGAAGGCCACAACAACTTTCTCTGTCACAGTGGTGACAAGTTGTAAGCAAAGGTTTTAATTTTTGAAATTCACCTTAAGAGGAGAAGGTTAGTTCAAGAATATGTCAAAATGTATTGCGACATCAAAAATCATTGGGCACTATAAGATGATGAGAATTATAGGCTGGTGAGAAATACTCACTAGTGTTGGTTTGGTTCCTATACATCAACGATACGTCTTTGTGTGATAGGTTGATAATGCAAAGTCCTTTGCCGAAGGCTATATTTCTATATGTGCAAGGGATACTTGTTTCTTGATTTGAAACCTGCATGCACTTTCAGACAACTTGCAAGGCTGAAGATTAGAGCATAGGTTTTGGTGTACAAAAGTTTTAGAATTTATTTATTTATTTATAGAACTAAGAGAAGGTTTATGATATAGAGCATGCGGAGGCTCAAGTTAATCCAATTCTGGTAGCGTAGCAACGTAAATATAATTTAATTAGCTTGAAGAGATTTACGTCAAACCTTTTATGGAGTCATGTGCCATGCACCATTGTGAGAGAGGTAGCCAGAAATATCCGGAGACTAAAAATGAGTGGCAGTGCTGGCATAGAGCGGACGTTGTCGCTTGCAAAAGAGAGGCATGGAGTCGTGGCGTAGCATCCGGCCGGCCTCCGCGTGTGCATGGAGCTGAGGCGGAGGTCAACGTAGCATCCGGCCGGCCACCGCGACTGCATGGAGTCGAGGCGGAGGTCAAAGTAGCATCCGTCCTCCGCGCCTGCATGGAGTCGAGGCGGAGGTCAAAGTAGCATCCGGCCTCCGCGCCTGCATGGAGTCGAGGCAGAGGTCAAAGTAGCCTCCGTCCTCCGCGTTGCATGGTCGGCTGGAGTTGTGCTGGAGTTTTCACGAGAGCATGGTCATCGCTGGCCGGAGGAGTTACAGCCTGGGCGTTGTCGATCCGACTGAATGTACTCTGCGCTCATAAACTGGTTCCTGTGTTTGCCGGAGGCCTCTGCCGAGGACAGCAGCCATGTGATGTTGCTGGTGCTCGGCATGCCCAATTCTTTTCCTTGGCATTGCTCCTGGACGAAAGAGAGAACATAGACGATTCCTGTATTTGCTCGATCCAAAGAAAAACTCTCGTTCCTGTTGGTTAGCTAGCACAATAGAACACCAGAGGTCAAGACTAGTACATGTTCGTGGTTTACTTTTTTTTTTGAAAATTTGGTTGACGACTTAGGTGTCGTGGCGATCATAGTCGAAGGCCTGTTGGAGTTTAGCTCAAAAAGAAAATTCTCATTATTTAATATATATAAATATTAATATTTTGGTATTATCTCATCAATTTTTAACGTGTGTGAACGGAGGTCCTAACATCACCCAAAGGTTCTTACTGTCCCTCGGGATTCAAACCTTTGTCCGACGAAGGTCTGTCGTCGGAGGTAGAAGGCCGATGGCAAAAATCAAGAGAAGCCCGGAGAAGGTCCGCCGACGAAGGTCGATGATGAAACGGAGGTCCGACGGAGGTCTTTCGTCGGAGGTAGAAGGCCGATGGCGAAAATCCAGAGAAGGCCGGAGAAGGTCCGCCGACGAATGATGAAACGGAGGTCCGACGGAGGCCTTTCATCGAAGGTAGTAGGCCAATGGCGAAAATCCAGAGAAAGCCGGAAAAGGTCCGCTGATGAAGGTCGATAACGGATCGGAGGTTGCGATGGAAGTCGCGACGGAGGTCTGTCGACGGAGGTAGAAGGCTGGTGGCGAAAATCCGGAGAAGGCCGGAGAAGGTCCGCTGACGGAGCCTGATGGTGAAGCGGAGGTCCCACGACGGAGGTAGGAGGCTGATGGAGAAATTTCAGAGAAGGCTGGAGATGGTCCGCTGACGGAGGCTGATGGCAAAATAGAGGTTCGACGAAGGCCCGCAGGACAAGGTCCCCCCCCCCCCAAAGACGGCCGGCGGGAGAAAGTCCCGAATATTTCCTGTTCACGAAGGTTCCAACTTCCGATTCTTAAAAATAAGTTTCGTGCCGAGCATGATGGGTGCCAACTGTTGGAACACGGTCCCGAATAGGAGAGTGGAAGTGGAGCCAAGCAGCCAGGGTTTATGAACTAGGTTTGGGAAGGGAGAGAGAGCCCCCCTCCTTGTCCTCCTGGAAGGGAGAGAGCCCCCCTCCTTGTCCTCCTTCTCTTGTTATTTATATAGGTAAGCGGCAGTTTACAAACGACCCCCTGGTGGAGGTGAGATTAATAAGTGATTATTGTATCCCCTATTAGGTCTCTTCTAGGGGGATTTGGCTCATATGTATATGGGCTCCCCCAACACCATTCTCTTAACAACCCCTCTATCAATAGTGTAGCCTTCCAGAAGGCCTATAACACCATGACAACTTATCTATCTCTATCCAGGGGTGGATCAGGGGGGGGGGGGCTGGTGCTGCCCGGGCTGTAGCACCCCGGAAGACTCAATTTGCAAGTAAAATAGTGTACATTAGCTTCTTAAATTAGCTGATTTTCTTAGTTTAGCACTGATCTTTAGCATTTAGCCCCCCTGAGAAGATAATTCTAGATCTGCCCCTGTCTCTGTCTGTTCTCCATCTCCTACTCTATCTGTTCTTAATTATATTTTTTTGACTTTTACGATAATTTATTTTACTATGTATCTAGATACATAGTAAAATGGATGAACTCAAAAAATCAAAGTCATTTATAGTTTGAAACGAAGAGAGAGTGTATCTCTATCTCTTCCACTTGTCTAGCTCTATCTCCAAGTCATCCAGATAATCACATAACAATTCATTTTTGTTGACCTATCTTTTACCCAGAGCGAGAGTATGCCAGTGAGGTAAAGCAACGCCGTGTTTTTTTTATACTAAGCAACGCCGTGGTGGTTGGTGGTTCAACTATAAAACCCGCGGCAGCACCGACACCACCCCAGCGTCATTCTATTGCCATTTGCAGTTTCAGAATCCCTGTGGCACCTTCGTTCTCAGTTCGCGACTGTGAGATACTCTTGTAGCCCTACTCGTGAGCTTGCAGGCAGAATGGAGCGCCGCGCCACGAACCCTCTCCTCGTGTTTCTTGTGCTATTTGTGCTGTCCTGCCTCCTCGTCTACCCCCCATCCCCGCCGCCACCCCACCACCCGTACTCTGTTTCCATGCCAAGTGAGTCTCGGTTGCTACCAGCAGCTCGGTGCCTCGGTCATGCATGGCCTTGGCTGATTCCTTTCTCGAGCTGTTGCTGATTGTTTTGACTGTGCATTGCGTTCGTGCGATTGCAGGAAGCCTACGCCTGAGGAGCCAGCAGCAACACCCGACAGCTCTGAAGCTCACTTCTTCTCTGGTACTACTACTAGTTCAGTGATCTGTTGTTTTGCTCTGACCATATTTTTGATGACGACTTTGTGTGTTCCAAAACAGGAGATGGCGATTGTGGCAGCGACAAACTTGGGCAAGCCGACGGTGAGGATGGATGACTTTGAGGTAGACGACTACCCACCGCCCGACCATAACCACCACCATGGCCCAGGCCACTGAAGAGCTTGAACGGAGCTGGACCCAATAATCGTCCGTCGTGCCTGTAGGACCAACTACATAGTGCTTTGTTTTTATCAAGAGTAGGGAGCTTATGTTAAATTTTGGTATAATACACCGCTGTCCAGTTCTTCCATCGTCATTTTCCCCAAAGGTTTCCCTCGAATACTGAAGCCAAAGTGTAGTCCTTACACCAAATCCAATGGCCAAACCAATCCAAAATATTGGACATGCCGAAAGATTCAATGCTTTGAAACTAGTCCAAAACACATCTAAATCGCTGGAAGAATATCGGTAGTTGTATCGTCGCGTATGACATGCTGGGATGCAAATTCATCCCCTGGTGACTTTGAAATCCTCTCTGCGGCCACCGACGATGAGATCGATGATCTGAAGTGATTGTCCTCGTATGGGGCTCCCAGAAGCACCCCTCCCCTTGCAAATAAAGGCCACAAATTGGTCGCCAATCGTCATAGCAGGACACACATTATCCAATGGAAAGTCATTGAATTTCACCGAAAGTTTATTCGGACTGAATGGATCCCTCCACTTCTTATCTCCGGCAAACACACCAGAGAGAGAAGGACAGGGGGCCCTAGGCGGAGGCAATGACGACGACGAGCAAGGTCAGTTTTTTGGCGGAGGCGGCATTTCCTTCCCCGAGTATCATTCTACACAGTGCTTTGTTAGTGCTCTGTATTCTAGAAGGCTAGAAATATGCCAAAGGTCGTCCCTAAATTTGGGCAGGTTGCCAGCCACAACTCGAATACATGTGTCAAGTGATGTTATGGGGTTCGATTCCAATACATACTTGTTAGAACAGTTGACATGATCGTCGAATAAATTTCTGATACGCAAATCGTCCAGATGACAACGCAATAACTTGTACATTCCACTATAATGGCATGTTCACTATACACTACACATATTCTGAATCCAAGTCGTGTTCAACAATGGCATCGGTTCGTTTCCAAGATGTATTGCGATCTCACAACAATCTCTATGTTTATCTATGATTTATGAAATGCGGGTATGTTTGCTAGTGCAATTCCAACAGCTCAACAATGTTTCATCCCCAATAGGATGGTATTGATGATCACCAATATTATGTTTTAGACTATTCAAGGTGATCCTTGTAACAGGTCGCCAATAATCTCCTCAATGCGTGATGCCCACCTGTCATATAATTCCTATTTTTTCTTTCCTTTTCTCTTCGATTCGAGGCAGCTTGTCGCTCAACCCTCGCCATGGCGCCCTTCCTGCCCAGCTACAACACCCCGCCCCTTTTGCCTCGGATACACCGCCCGCTCACCCCAGCCACAGTGCCCCGTCCCGCCCGTTCCTCCCTAGCCATGGTGCCCGCTCGCCCCAGTGCCATGTTGCGCCCTGCCTTCGCACGCATACAGTTGCGCCTGGTCGGGCCTGCACACTAGCCACTCGTCGCCGCCGCGAGTTGCGCCATTTCCACCTCCTGCTCGCGAAGTCGAGCATCGTCCCCGCCACTGCAGGCGCCCGATGGCGGGATCGTTGGCGTATCCTCCTTGTTGCAGTGACGAAGGGGTGGATGTACGAGTGGGATGGCGGAGTCGCGGTGATCGACAACGCCTACCGGTGGAAAAGAAGGGGAACACAAGTGACAGTTGAGGGAGATGCAACTTCCCTTTATTTGAGGGGGAAGACAGAGAAGATATTAGTGATCACCGTATAAAAAAGGATGATAAAGAGGAGCTATTGAAGCACCAAATTTTGTTTATCTCCTCAATATGACAGGTTTATAGAGATGAGGGGGTGTGAAACACGGGAGCTGTTGGAGATGGGGATGAGGGATGGGAAAGGGGAGTTGTTGGAGATGCTCTTGTTACTCTACAATGCATGTGTACCGAGCTCGCACACATTTGAATGTCATTCCGATTAGCTATGGAACATTTGCAACGGCCGAAATCCACAGAAACCGACAACACACCATCATGTACCCTTCCATTTTTCACACACACCTCACGCACCCAGCTCCTACAATTCTCTATACTCCAGCTAGCTACTCATTCGCAACAAGCATGGCTATCCCCAGCAGGAGCTCGCCACTCTTCTCTCCCCATTTGTTGCAGAAGAGAAGACGAGCTCAAGTTCCGAGCCATAGCCATTGTCTCGAGCACACCTCCTTGACCGACCATGTACATCCAATGAACGCACACACATCGACACATCGGCTCGGTTATTCTTCGATCTCATCATCAGCCATCAATTGAATTGGGAATTGGGGATTGGGATCAGAGATTGAGAGTGTCAGGTCCATCCGATGATCGTAGGCAGCCCCAGAGCGACTGCTCGATGCGCGCGAAGCTGTCGTCGAGCTCGTACATGGAGCAGGCGAACGCGTCGTCGTCCGCGCCCGCCGCGCCGTAGAGCCCGTCGCCGTGATGACCCAGCTCGCCCTCCGCCTCCGGCTGCTCAACTTTGGCGTCAACGACGTCCGGCGACACTGCCCCGTTGTCCGCGGGCGCGAACTGCTGCTGGTGCGAAGCGACGCCGCCGGCATTCCGCGCCACGAGCTCCTGGAACACCGACGAGCGCAGCAGCAGGCTGAGAGCCGTGTTGGACGACGACGGTGACGGCGACGGAGACGGCCTCCCGACGCACAGCGCCGTGGGGCTGGGCCCTGCGCTGCCTGCGTACACGGATCCCACGTCGTCGAGGCCGGCGCCGGAGAACAACGCCGCCCCGCGCGCCGCGGCCAGGTGCCCGCGGTAGATGTCGTCGGCGACGTCGACCTGCAGCATGCCAGCGGGGTGCTGCAGGAGGCCGCCGGCCTGGAGGCACAGAGATGACGCCGGAGGTATGGCCGCCGGCGCCCTGACGCCCGACGTCGGGGTGCCGGCACCGTCCTCGCCCGCGCCCAAGGCGGCGACGCCGCCGCCGCCACCGGGCTTGAGCCAGCGGATGTAGGTGCTGAGGTCGAAGTTGGTGACTGCGTTGATGCCGCGGTACTCGATGGCGGCGATGTCGTAGGCGCGCGCCGCCTCCTCCTGCGTGCTGTACGTGCCCAGGTACAGGTACTTGTTGCCGAACACCCGGCCGATCCGTGCCTCCCATCTGCCGTTGTGGTGGTGCCTGCGTGTACGCAAGCGATGTGCGTCAAGCGACGGCGGCGGCGGCGGCGGTGACCATGCATGTCGCCGACGACGACCATGCATGCCCGACTAGCTAGATGATCGGAACAAGAAGCTGTCGGCTCCGTACGTACCGTGCGACGCCCCTGTACTTGGAAACTCCGCGGGAGAAGCCGTTGCTCTTCCTGCTTTGCCATGGGTGAAAACAAAAACATTATTCGATCACACTCTTGGATCTTTCTGTGAGCTGTGGTCTGTGGAGCACATGAGAACACGTATATGGTACTATGATTGGTGCATAGAACTATAGGAGTGTGTATGCTCACCTTCTTATGGAGGCAAGGTACTCTTCCTTGGACACGTTCTGCATCACTTTGAGCTCTTTCTCGTAGTCCACAACCTGCCAGATGTACAACAAATCATATACATGCTCAGAATCCAATCTCTGACTATACATGAAGTCCCTGATCTAACATCTAAGACGACTGCATGTCAGTCATCTAGCTAGTACAAATATGTTTTCTTCTTGTCGGAACAAGATCATCTACAACTTCCCTACGGTGTACTATGTTTTCTTCTTATTGTCGGAACAGAATCATCTACGGTGTACTATAGCAGTTATATAACCTGTTGTTTTTCAGGACCCTGCTGTAAGTAGTGTGTTTCGTTAGAAGAAACATATGTTGACACTCGAATCCGCCCATCCACACCATAATATGTATACGTACCGGAAAGTTGGTGTAGGTGGTAGGTCCCCAGTACTTGAGCGCTGCCAGATCATAGGCTCTTGCTGCCGCGTCTTCCTCGTTGTAGGCTCCAAGGTAAACTGTTCGATCAACATATATGCATCGATCGTGCACGTAAGTTCGTGTCATACAAAAGACCGATATATATGTATATATACATATTGTACAAGCTCTCTATTTTGTAGGAACTACGTACCTTGCTTCCCTTTCTTCTTCTGCGTAGGGTTCCAGGTCCCTTTGTCCCACAGGTGCGCCTCAAACCTGCCCGTCCACCGATGCCTGCGTGCACGTATACGTACGTAGCAACATCCAAACGTTCTCAACACGTACACAGGCCTAGACCCAAAACACGTAGCCACATGCTCTACTAGACTAGCTAGTAGCTATGCAAAAGCACGTACAAATAGCTAGCCTAATTACCTGCTAACGCCTCTGAACCTTGAGCTCCTCTTGGACGCGTTACTGTTGCTACTCACCGACTTGTCTTCGCCGGCGCCGGCGACCGCCTGCTCGTCCTTGCCACCGCCGCTGCTCATCGTCACCAGGGACGACGATGGCTCCCTCTTCCTCCTCTTACTCTTCACAACACCGTCCCCGCCGCCGCCGGTGGCCACAGGAGGCGAAGGCGCCGGCGCCCTCGGCGTAACACCGCAGTACAGCCCCTGCCCTCCTCCTCCTCCGACGCCGATGCCAATGCCGATGCCGCCTCCGTGGAGCTCATCCTTCACCACGCGGCTGTAGGTTTCCATGGCCATCGTCACACCACCAGACCAGAAGTCTAGCCGCTAGCCTATAGCTAGGTGTGGTGCGTTGGAACCAAAGTAGGGGAGGTAGCTCCTACGTGCGTGTGAATGTTTATAGGCAGCTGAGATTGAGAACAGATGGCAGGGCTGGTATTCGTCCTTGTTTCCATCTATCTCCGCTGAAAACGACAGCTGGGCGGCGGTGATCTCGGTGCCAGGCACCTTTGTCTCTTGCTGGCCTCGACAGCTTACACGCCTTGCATTTGTGTGTTGGCACTACTGCCTACTTGGCGCATATTCATTGGCCGGAAAATCACCTTATTAGCTTGCTTTGTCCACAATTATATCACAAGCTAGCTATGTACATTCACAATTTGTGGTATATAATTCCACTTCAAAACTAAAAGAAATGTTGGTAAATCCAGTGGGATGGCTAAGCAGGTCACGGGTGATGCACGCAAGGTTGGGGTGGTGGCAAGAGTGCCCGGATTGCATTGTTAACCTGATGTCTGCAGATTGTAGCCCCATCTCATCTTAATGAATGATGAATCCCAATGCAGATACAACTTGCACTTTGTTGTGGACAATATTATGGATGACATATGTGGTTTTCTCTAAATACAAATGATCATTTATATTTAGAGAAAACCACAAATGATCATGATGGTAAATTAATATGGATGACAGCAGACAACATATATTGGGATTTGGGAGGCTCAACAGAATGCATGTATTATTTCAAGTACTTCCACCATCCCAAATTATAAGTCATTAAAACTTTATTAATATAAGATTCAAATGATCTTAAGTTTGATTAAATTTATATAATAAAATAATAATATTTATAATACTAGTAAATATCATTAGATTATTGATTAATTTTATTTTCATAGTATAACTGTTTAATGTCGTATAAGTGTTTGTGATTCTCTATAATTTTGATTAAACATGAATTTTATTGCTGGAGGCTGCCCTTATAGACAGCTAAAGTGTACAAGATACAATTTACATCTTTGTGAAAGAACAATACAGCCTTGTAGACTTGTCTCAAAATAAAACATAGCCTTGTAGACATCGAGTTGTATTTGTATCCTTATTACATATATAGCTGCTGAAAAGACACCAATCCAGCCATCAGCAATATCCATCAGCAATATGTACAACTGGTTTCACTTTAATATTAATATGATGAGGACCAGCCAGGCATAAAATTACCAAAGTATACCTGCTTGGTACGTTTGCATATGTATGGTACATTCAGGATGAGTGTAGAATCCTTTTTTTCATTGTGCCAACAATGGAACTGAACTTAGTGCCGGACTGTTCTTTTTTCCAGAATATGACATGCAAGCCCTTCGTAGATACGTCGTCGTTAGTAATAGTATAATAATTGACCGAATAACATATATATAGTAAGTACGATTTTTTCTAGACATCGTTGTTCCTAAAATATGCAATCCCCTGTTAAACAGTTAGTAGTTGACCACTATTCCTATTTGTGGCCTTATTTAAGTCCCCAAGCATAGTCGAGGAACAAGATTCAGATCTGAAGACGAGAATTTTGCAAGCTGTAAAAGAGAGGTACGTACTTGCATGATTACCCTCGCCCAATCACACAAATACAATCCCTTTCAAGATCATGATAACATCAAGAAACTTGAACAACTCGATTGTTGTCTCATTAATTGTCCTTGTAGATACTGTACTTATTGCACGGCTAGCAGGAAGTTTCACAGCATCTCCATGCCCTTTTCAGCGTATCTGCTGTGCACACAAAACTCTCTAAGTGTCCATCTTCTACGCGTATTGCAGTTCACTACTACTGTGTTACACACAAGTTTTTTCCCCAACTGTATTTTTACCACCGTTAGATCGGGCGGCAATAATATGGAAGGAGAGGAATAGAAGAACATTCCAAAACAAAAGTTTACAACCACACGAGGTGGCATTCCTATGCAAAGAAGACTTCGACCAATATCAATGGGCTACATGTGAGTTGCTGCTAGAGGCTACAGCAGCAGAGGTGAGTGTAGTAGAGTAGTGTTTGGAGTGGTGTAATTTTTTGTACTCTTGTATTTGTTTTTTTGCTCTTTCATCGTCTAATAAAAATCCAGCAAAAGCTTTTTGCCGCCTTTTGAAAAAAAGAAGCCGTAATAAAAAAACCAGACGGTTTTGATAGCCTGCTTGGGACAAATGTTGGTTCAAAGATAGACCCAATGGTGAAATCCCCATATAGCAGTTGCACTCATCTCCCACCGCACTCATAGATTTGTGTGTTTCTGGGGGTTGGCGGTGGTGTGCGCAAGTATAGCCCTCTAAATGGCTGGCATGGCACATGGATCCTGTAGACCGCTGCCTCTTCTCTCCCTCCAGTGTTGTGAAGAAATATCTCCCCTCTCTCTCATTACCCCCTCTCCCCCTCCCTCTCAGTCTCTCCCTCGGTCTCCCATCTCGTGAGTAATGGTGCGGTGGGCGGCCTAGCGTGATGGCTCCCTGCTGGTGACTCCCTCAGCAAGCAGCCGCAACCCTCGATTCCTAGGCCCCCTCCCGACGCATGCACGAGCTAGACGGCAACCATGTCGGCATGTGCATGAGCTCAGCCCACTCATCGATAGACATGGAGATGCCCCACGATACGCCTACCCCCATAGGTGCACCCTGATAGCTTGGGTGTGGATGTGGAGGCGGCAACCATGATGGCATATGAGTGAGCTCAAAACACTAGGAGAATATTTTCTATATTATTGTTGGTCTGTATAATGAGCCAACAATGATCGTCATTTTCACCGCAGTTATGGGGGGCAGGGGCCAGACCCCCCTATGAACGTGAATCTTCCACTAAATTATAAAATTGAAATAAATTTGGAAAAAATGAACACTATTGGCTCCCCTAGCATTCAAAAAATCAACTTCCTGGCTCCACCACTACCGCTAGATCGAAAATGACAGTGATGGAGCCTATTATCATCGCCCACTTTCACTGCCTAAGGTCAAAACTGGCGGTGAATGGGTTCTAGAGCCAACGATGAGAAACTTTCTATTGTAGTGGTTTACATGTAACTTCTCCAAACAAAGTTGTGTTCTTCCTCTGTTTTTTCCATTATTAAAAGCAACCACAACATCTAGCATCCAGCCAAAATTTGAGAAAACATATCTATTCGCTAATATTGCAATTGAACAATGAGTAAATCTCTTATTCACAGTAGTTCCATTAATTCCTTTCCTAGTAATTAGGCCATTTGGGAGCAAACTTACATTTATGCGGTCACACCTTCTCTGCTCTCTCAAGTGCTCAACCCCCTCCCCCTTTTTACGCTCTAAAATCCTTAAACCCACCATTTTCTAGCCGAATCTCTCTCATTCCCATTAGACTGATCTTCTATAGGGGATGATCATCCTTCTCATAGTCTCAGCATGTCACCAATGGTGCTGCCTTTATGTTGGACAAATTTCATTGACTTGTCTAGTCCCTCCAATAGCGAAGATGATGTTCGTCCATGTGCCTTTATCTCTCCCCCTGCCTTGGGTGGATATATGCTCTACCCGGTCTGCCATTGCCCAAGCCTCTTCCCCCACTAGTACTATTTGCTTCTTCGGTTGTTGTTGCCATGTCCTACATGGGCCGGGAGATGGTGGTGCCATCGCTTGGTGACTTGCGCCTGAGGGAATGTCATGCTTTGTAATAGTCGTTCTCTAGTAGTTGGATGTTGCTAGATCCGTCTGTACGACGTTGTTGTCACCCATTGACATTTTTAGTGCTAGGCCCTGCTGGACCCAGTTGGTTGTTTCATCCCAGCTACTAGATGGATAAACTAGCTCTGCTGAGGTCCAATGGATAATTTTCATGGACATCATTCTTCGATTGGGCTTGGCTAAAGTTCACTAATAAGTCGTTCTCAGTAGACGAGATTGATGTTATTGAGTTCCTACACCATTAGATCTACTTCTTGTAGCCTTTGGTTGACCGATTTGTGTCTATGCCATGTGAAGGCTCTCAATCGACAAGGTGGTGTGCTTGTGGCCACTTGGGTTTTGTTTTTTTGACATTGCTTGGGGTTGATGTTGGGCTGCCGACCATCTCGTTGTGGCAACCTTGCCAAATTGGTGGTCCCCGTATGATTGCTACGCTTTAATTTTTGCTTAGTCTTTTTTTTGGACATATATTGTTTGCTTAGTCGTGGAAGCGTCGATGTATGTATTTCCACCATCGCCGGCCGTTGTGGTTCAATACTTTGAGGTTGAACCCCTAATTATTGGAGGCGGTGCCACTGCCCTTCTCCCACTAGCTAGCTCTAGTGTCGTACTAGTTCTGTGGTTGTTTCTATTGCCTCTCTTCAGTGCCGAGCTTCGTCAAGTCATAAATTTTTATGTAGCTAAGATTGTAAAATTTATTGATGATCCTTTGTAACACTTGTCATGCAAGGATCGTGAGACTAGGCTTACTAGGATCATATGTTATATCCTCTTTCTACTCCTCTTGGTACAAAAATGTGCTTAAGACACGATCACGAAAAAGAAAATTAGTCATTTCACCACCACAAGTTCATGGTTCTTATCGGTCGATCTTGGATGTACTGGTACATGCATTACTAAAACAGTTTTATTCTTCCCTGACGACAGAACTCTGTGTTGGAGAAAAGAAAACATGAGCATTGATAAACTCGATCGAATTAGGCATATCCGACATATCATCATCCAACACGCAATGACAAGACAGCGCGTACGGAAGCACCCAGTTTCTTCTGATAACTAAAAGATCATCAGTCGCGCAACACACACATCCTATTGCCCACTGAGTTTCGAAGACAATGACATTTCCTTGCTAAAAGAAGACAACGACAGACATTTCCCGGCAGGCGCTGAATATTACCTCCTGAAAACGATGGCAATATACCTATATTCTTCTCATACATACTGTATACGCACGCGCACACCAGATCGACCAGCATGAACATCCCCCAAATCGCTAAAACGGACAGGCGGAGAGAACATTCCCCATCTATATCTGTCGTACTCTATGTCATGTACTCTGAATCCAGCTGAAACACATTGAGCTGGACGTAACCCATCTGGACATAGTAATGAACATTGTGAATATTTAACTGTAGACTAACTTAATTATGATATATACACATAGTATATATGGTATATATGATATATACAGACAAAATACAATGCCCAGAAGCAGGTTAGCTGGCACAGCTAGGAATTTTGATCTGCGGGAAGAATTGGCTGTAATTGCATACTAATTAGATACGCAGGTGTTCTGTGCATACCAAGGTCTCTTTTGTTTGGTCTGGATTGAGGCTTGGAACTATTCCAGCTAATCAGTGTTAATATAAACAAGTAAGCCTGTCATTCCAGTTAGAACAGTTTCAGAGCAACCGTCGTTCCAGAGTAAAAACAAGCAGCCTCAAGTCGGCAACAGCAATTTCAGACAGGCAGGCAGGAAACAGAGGCTGGAGATGTGGACAAAACGGGAGAGCATCTGCGGCCTTGGGTTGTTCGCAGGGCAGGGCTTCGTTCCTGCCGAGCGCGCGTGGCACGAACCCTTGACTCCACCCTATTCTATCAACCCTGATGGGCGCCAACAGCGACATTCTGCTCTTCAATCGCGTCTTATGTATGTATATGTCCTCTAGTAGAACTTTCGTGCACGTACTGGATGATGCAGCTGGATGGGTAGCCATTCATTATTAGCTGACTGATCTACCTATTTTCTAGGAAAACGAGCTACATGCCGAGTCTATCTATTTTCTAGGAAAACGAGCTACATGTCGAGTCTAAGGTGTTAGGATAATTGGGCCAAGCCCATTATTTATTCTAAATAATCAGAAAAATCTCAAAGGCCCACAACTGTGTACTCAAGTGAAAAGGTGATTAGTACCAACTTGATTAATTACCTAGAGGACAATCAACATAAATAGTGAGCTTTGGGATGCCCACATAAGCTGATTGAGGAGGAGAACCTGGGACCCACACGCGCGCGCCGCCGCCGCCGAGCCGAGCCGCCCCGCCCCGCCCCGCCCGTGCGCGCCGAGGCCGTGGGCGTGGGCGTGGGCGTGGGCGTGGGCTGGCCTGGCGTTGGCCTGAGGCCGTGGGCTTTGGGCTGGCTGGCTCTAGGCCTTTGTTTTGCCACTCGGCCCATCCGGCCGAGGCAAACCCTAGCCGCCGCTCCAACCGATCCAACGGTCTCCCGACAGGGGCGCCTCCTATATAAGGGGCTTCTGTCGGAGACTAGGGTTACGTTTTTTGGTTTCCTCCCGACCAGCCGCCTCCACTCAGCCGTTCGAGCTTGAGCTGCTCCGGTGCACCTCCGGCCAGATCCCCTGCGAGCACAGGCGGCTCTGGTGAGCAGGCCTCCGGAACTTGTCCCGTCAAGCTTACCTGCTCGGGTAGGCGGGCAATCAAGTTTTTGGGGAGCGTCCACGGGCGCGACTCCTCCGACACGCTGCTGCCTTCCCCGACTTCGTCTCCGTCTCCATTCAGCAGCAAGATGTTGGCCACGAGGACGCGTGGTGGTGCGACTGTGGGAGATGCCGGCGACGCCGCCGCTGCTACTGGTGCGGCGAACTTCACCGCCATCCCTGCAGGCAACAATGGTGCTGTACTGGCCGCGGGTACCGGCAGTAGCACGCTAGGGTATAAACTGAGATCCCTGTTTATGCTTCATTTCGTTGCTGCTGTTATTTTGCTTATGTTTATGAATACCAGTAGCAGTAGCGATTATGAGGCTGTCGCTCGCATCATACTAGCGTTAGTATTTTGCTTATCACATTTATGGATTAATTCATGCTGTAAAATGACTAAATATCCAACATTCCAAAAACTTGATAGGTCATTTTCATCTGCTAGCTTTACTGCATCATTGAGGCCACCATCTTTGAAGGATGGCGGATCTAATTATAAGATATGGCGATCCCGTGCTATGTTGTGGTTTACCGCTATGCACTGTGAGTACGCTGTCAAGGGAAGGCGCATTGAACCGCCTCTTTCTCCTGAGGAAGAGAGCATGTTCAATGAGGCGGATAACTTGCTCAAGCTGTCGCTCATTAGTGTCATAGATGAGGGTATGATTCCACTGTACATGGATATGCCTACGGGCAAGGATATGTGGGATGCACTGCAGGCCAAGTTCGGGGTTCCTGACGCTGGCAGTGAGCTGTACATCATGGAGCAGCTCTATGACTATAAGATGGTCGATGACCGTTCTGTAGTAGAGCAGGCTCATGAGATATAGATGCTAGCCAAGGAGCTTGAGAACAACCAGTGTGTGCTGCCCGACAAGTTTGTGGCCGGCGGTATTATCGCTAAGCTGCCACCTACTTGGAGGGATTTTGCCACTTCTCTAAAGCACAGGAGGCAAGAGTTCAGTGTGACTGATCTTGTCGCTTCCTTAAGTGTTGAGGAGAATGCAAGGGCAAAGGACTCACAGGGCAAGAAAGTGCTAACTGAGGGAGGCTCTAGCGCCAATCTGGTGCAGAAGAGGAACCCTCAGGCCCACAAGAGGAAGAAGAACAAGAATGCTGAAAACAAGAATGTCGTCAAGCCACAAGCTCAAGCCTTTAAGAAAAAGGCAAACAAAGAAAAGAGTGGCGGCTGCTTTGTCTGCGGGAGCACTGATCACTGGGCAAAGGAGTGTCCAGACCGCAAGGACAGGCAGCCGAAGAAGACAGCCAACATGGTTGTTAGCGAGGCTGGAGGATCTGGGTACGGTAATTATTTACCAACGATCCTTTCAGTTTGTCTCTCTCCTGATTAGTGGGTTGACACAGGGGCTAATATTCATGTATGTGCTGACCGCTCTTTGTTTTCTTTGTACCAAGAAGAACGAGGTTCCTCCCTGCTGATGGGAAACGGGTCGCATGCGGCTGTTCATGGTGTTGGCATGGTCAATCTGAAGTTTACTTTGGGAAAGACCGCGCAGCTAAAGAACGTGCAGCATGTCCCCTCTATCAAGAAGAATCTAGTCAGCGGGTCTCTACTGTGTAGAGATGATTTTAAACTTGCTTTTGAGTCCAATAAATGTGTTGTATCGAGATATGGAACATTTGTTGTTAAGGGCTATGAATGCGGAGGCTTGTTCCGCTTTTCATTGATGGATTCTTGTAACAGTAATGTCGTGAACCATGTGAGACATGATGTTGGGTGCAACGTTTGGCACTCCCGTTTATGCCATATTAATATTGGATGCATGACGCGCTTAGCTAAAATGAGTTTAATCCCTAAATTTGATTTGGTTCAAGGTTCTAAGTACCATGCTTGTGTGCAAGCTAAACAACCCCGCAAGCCTCATATGGCTGTGAAAGAGGCGAGGAACTTGGCACCTCTAGACCTCGTTCACTCAGACTTGTGTGAGATGAATGGAGTGTTGACCAAAGGCGGCAAGAAATATTTCATGACTCTAATCGATGATAGTACTAAATTTTGCTACGTGTACTTATTAAAAACAAAAGATGAAGCATTACACTACTTTAAAATCTATAAAGCAGAAGTTGAGAATCAACTTGAGAAGAAAATCAAACGGTTGCGGTCTGATCGAAGTGGAGAGTACTTTTCAAAAGAATTCGATCAATTCTGCGAGGAACATGGAATTATTCATGAGAGGACACCTCCTTTCTCCCCCCAATCCAATGGGATTGCCGAAAGAAAGAACTGCACTCTAACTAATTTGGTTAACGCCATGTTGGACACTGCGGGACTTTCCAAGGAATGGTGGGGTGAGGCTATATTGACTGCGTGTCATGTCCTGAATAGAGTTCCTACAAAGAATAGAGAGAAAACACCATTCGAGGAATGAGAAAAGAAAAGGCTAACTCTCTCATACCTGTGCACCTGGGGTTGTTTGGCCAAGGTAAATGTGCCAATCATCAAGAAGCGCAAGCTAGGACCAAAAACTGTAGATTGTGTCTTTCTCGGATACGCTATAAACAGCGTAGGCTATAGATTTTTAGTGGTTGAATCTGGAGTGCCCGACATGAGAGTTGGTGCAGTGATTGAGTCCAGAGATGCAATATTCTTTGAGAATGATTTCCCTATGAGAGGGAATGTACCGAGCACATCTAGTCAGGGACCTCCTGATGCTCCCGAAACTTCTGTGCCAGTGGAGTGTTCTGAACAACCCGTCATAGAAAATCCTGGTGAGGAAAATAGTGGGGTCACTCGAAAGAGTAAGAGACCTAGGATTGCAAAATCCTTTGGTGATGACTTTACCATATACCTCGTGGATGATACTCCAACAACCATTGAAGAGGCATTTTCCTCTCCTGACGCTGACTATTGGAAGGAAGCGGTACGGAGTGAGATGGATTCAATAATGTCTAATGGAACTTGGGAAGTGGTTGATCGCCCTTATGGGTGTAAGCCTGTTGGATGTAAATGGGTGTTCAAGAAAAAGCTTAGGCCTGATGGTACCATTGAAAAGTACAAGGCAAGGCTTGTTGCTAAAGGTTATACCCAGAAGGAAGGCGAGGACTTCTTTGACACTTATTCACCTGTGGCCCGATTGACTACTATAAGAGTACTACTTGCCTTGGCTGCATCTCATGGTCTTCTCGTTCATCAGATGGACGTGAAGACGGCTTTCCTCAACGGAGAGTTAGATGAAGAGATCTACATGGATCAGCCCGATGGTTTTGTAGTAGAGGGTCAAAAGGGCAAGGTGTGCAAATTGTTAAAGTCTTTGTATGGCCTAAAGCAAGCTCCAAAATAATGGCATGAAAAGTTTGATAAGACCATGATGTCAGCAGGCTTTGTTGCCAATGAGGCTGATAAATGTGTCTACTACCGTTTTGGTGGGAGAGAAGGAGTGATCATGTGCCTATATGTGGATGACATCCTAATATTTGGCACAAACCTCAATGTGATTGAGGAAGTGAAGGACTTTCTGTCCAAGAACTTTGATATGAAAGATCTGGGAGAAGCTGATGTGATTTTGAACATTAAGCTACTAAAGGGAGAAAATGGTGAGGTCACTTTATTGCAGTCCCACTATGTGGAAAAGGTTCTAAGCCGCTTTGGCTATAGTGACTGCAAACCTGTGTCCACTCCCTATGATCCAAGCCTAATTCTAAGAAAGAATAAAAGGATAATGAGGGATCAATTGAGGTACTCCCAAATCATTGGCTCACTAATGTATTTGGCCAATGCCACTAGACCTGACATCTCATATGCTGTGAGCAAGTTGAGCCGGTTTCTTTCAAATCCGGGAGATGATCATTGGCGTGCTCTCGAGAGAGTAATGCGGTATCTCAAAGCAACCGCAAGCTATGGCATTCACTATACCGGGTACCCAAAGGTACTGGAGGGTTTTAGTGATGCAAATTGGATATCTGATGCTGACGAGTTGAGGGCCACCAGTGGGTATGTGTTTATCCTTGGGGGTGGTGCTGTTTCCTGGAAGTCTTGCAAGCAGACTCTCATTACGAGGTCAACTATGGAAGCAGAGCTCGCAGCACTAGACACCGCCACAGTTGAAGCCGAATGGCTTCGGGAACTCCTGATGGACTTGCCGGTGGTTGAAAAACCTGTGCCCAGCATTTTCATGAACTGTGATAATCAAACTGTGATAATCAAAGTTAACAGTTCTAAGGATAACTTGAAGACTACTAGGCATGTAAGGCGTCATTTAAAGTCTGTCAGAAAATTGAGAAACTCCGGAGTGATAGCGTTGGACTATGTCCACACGTCTAAAAATCTGGCAGATCAATTCACCAAGGGGCTGTCACGTAACGTGATAGACAGTGCATCAGTTGAGATGGGACTGAGACCCACTTAAAGTCTGCTATAGTGGTAACCTGCTCTATGTGATCGGAGATCCCGTGAATTAGAGTGGTGAAACAAGCTATGAGTAGACTGAGGGAAAAGACCCTTATAAAGGTCTCTATCTTTGAGAATGCACTTCTTTTCCAGGCTATAAGGCAGGATGGTATGTGTATACCTTTATGTGATCCGAGTGGCTTATTTAAGCAGGGATGTCGACCTACAGGACATCCTAGAAGGA
This sequence comes from Bothriochloa decipiens, assembly GCA_023333625.1. Taxonomy (NCBI): domain Eukaryota; kingdom Viridiplantae; phylum Streptophyta; class Magnoliopsida; order Poales; family Poaceae; genus Bothriochloa; species Bothriochloa decipiens. The sequence continues at coordinate 44,152,258 of CM041638.1, read as the reverse complement.
ACACACCTATGTGAGTCAGACTGCTGGTCCCAGTCTATGAGATTTGGGTGATCTCTAAATACTCATCAACAGGCATGGAGTTTGACTTATATGCTCCACCCGAGGGGGTGCTCTTGGCAGCCTAGTATCGATTAAGAATTTGGGCGAACCTTGTTTCACACAAAACTGTCAATTCAAGGCATAGTCCATTGATCAGTTGTGAGTGAGTGTAAGCCTCTTTTCTAGATGGTAGTTCAACTTAACAGTCTCCATCGAAACACCGGTATATCAAATAAGCTCAGAACTGAAGGCACTAACTGTGTGCCTTTGATGTTTGATGGGGATTGTTAGGATAATTGGGCCAAGCCCATTATTTATTCTAAATAATCAGAAAAACCTCAAAGGCCCACAACTGTGTACTCAAGTGGAAAGGTGATTAGTACCAACTTGACTAATTACCTAGAGGACAATCAACTTAAATAGTGAGCTTTGGGATGCCCACATAAGCTGATTGAGGAGGAGAACCTGGGACCCACACGCGCGCGCCGCCGCCGCCGAGCCGAGCCGAGCCGAGCCGCCCCGCCCCGCCCGTGCGCGCCGAGGCCGTGGGCGTGGGCTGGCCTGGCGTTGGCCTGAGGCCGTGGGCTTTGGGCTGGCTGGCTCTAGGCCTTTGTTTTGCCACTCGGCCCATCCGGCCGAGGCAAACCCTAGCCGCCGCTCCAGCCGATCCAACGGTCTCCCGACAGGGGCGCCTCCTATATAAGGGGCTTCTGTCGGAGACTAGGGTTACGTTTTTTGGTTTCCTCCCGACCAGCCGCCTCCACTCAGCCGTTCGAGCTTGAGCTGCTCCGGTGCACCTCCGGCCAGATCCCCTGCGAGCACAGGCGGCTCTGGTGAGCAGGCCTCCGGAACTTGTCCCGTCAAGCTCACCTGCTCGGGTAGGCGGGCAATCAAGTTTTTGGGGAGCGTCCACGGGCGCGACTGCTCCGACACGCTGCTGCCTTCCCCGACTTCGTCTCCGTCTCCATTCAGCAGCAAGATGGTGGCCACGAGGACGCGTGGTGGTGCGACTGTGGGAGATGCCGGTGACGCCGCCGCTGCTACTGGTGCGGCGAACTTCACCGCCATCCCTGCAGGCAACAATGGTGCTGTACTGGCCGCGGGTACCGGCAGTAGCACGCTAGGGTATAAACTGAGATCCCTGTTTATGCTTCATTTCGTTGCTGCTGTTATTTTGCTTATGTTTATGAATACCAGTAGCAGTAGCGATTATAAGGCTGTCGCTCGTATCATACTAGCGTTAGTATTTTGCTTATCATATTTATGGATTAATTCATGCTGTAAAATGACTAAATATCTAACATAAGGAATGGACGGATTAGCAAAGGACCAGTGAGGACTGAGACGACTAAGCGATATGTTTGGTGGGAGAGACATAACAGTTAAAACTGCGGTGGACAAGAACGGGCCCATTGGCTTGCTTCTCTTATGAAAGAAGTTTACTTTCTGAATTATTCATCGTCCTAGTTTGAGTTTCCTCCATGAACTCAGACATAACGATTGAAAAAGCCGCTTTTTACCTTTTACATTTATTGATTGTTCACCATAGCAATTTTATCCAATATATGTCATTCTATGCTCAGCCATCCTATGTGTTCAACCGATGGTTTTGCAGCTAAAAAGCTGACTGATGCTATTTTATTGTGAACTTTATATGATGGTCGATAAATTTGAATGAACATAGGATGACTGAGCATAGAACAAAATATATATAGGATACTAAAATTACTATGGTACTACGACTGAAAAAAAATCATGCATACAATATGCATGGAGCTCCCGTGATTACCACTCTTGTTCTGCTGGCTGCCGAAAGAAAGATAAGAGCCTGTTTGAAATCACGAAAGCTAAGAACTTGTTAGAAATGCATGAAAAAAATTCATTTCTATTTCTACGGTTTCTATGATTTTTTTGGCATTTCAAACGGACCCTAAAGCCATTGTTCAAACCATCCAAATTGTAAAAATGGATGATTTAATATTTTTTTGATGGAAAAATGGATGATTTAATAGAAACTTGGACTCTTGCAACACTGGCCCAAATGCTCCTACAGCACCATCGGCGGGCTCGACGGCTGCTTGCTTTGCTCACTGTGAACTGGGCCCCCATATCAGCATTAGGCCGAAAGCCGGTTGCTCAACGGCCCGGTTGTTCGCCATGAGCCTGACGGCCCGGACCGGTCCATTCACAGACCACAAAGCAGCAGCACAGGATAAACCCCCTGGCACCGCCCACCCGTCTGCCGGTCTGAGCCGAGCCGCCTGTCTCCTCCCCGCGCCCCCAGCCCGTTCGGCGCAATGCCACCGCCGGCGCCGCTCTTCCCCTCGCTCGCCTCGCCGCCGCCGGCGCCCGCGCTCCTGCCCGTACGCCACCACCACTCCAGGAGTCCGCAAGCCCTGACCCTACTACCCCCATCCGTCGCCTTCTCCTCCTCCAGGAAGGCCGCCGCGCTCCCCGCGTGTCCCGTCGCGTCCCCGCGCCACTCCGACTACTTCGACCCGCGGGCCCCACCGCCGCCGCGCGGGGACGGCGGGTACGGGCGCGCCCCTAATGGCGCGATGGACGGGAGGGTCTTCACTAGCTACAGCATCTACAAGGGCAAGGCCGCCCTCTCGTTCGACCCCAGGCCGCCGCAGTTCGTGCCGCTCGATGTAGGTAGAGGAGGATGGATGTGGGGCCAGTCCGTTGTTTCCATCATTGCTCGTTCCCTGCGCGTATTAATTCCTGCGTATGCGAATTCATGTAGTCTGGGGCGTACAAGGTGGCCAAGGAGGGATTCGTGCTGCTGCAGTTCGCGCCCGCCGTGGCCACACGGCAGTACGACTGGACGCGCAAGCAGGTATGCTCCAATTGCCTCAGCTTTCCGTTTCAACTTATCTTCCTTACTGCTTCGTTACTCCGACTATGGAAGCAATGGCATGTATTATGGTCCATGGGTTCTATTCATTCGGTTCCTCTGTGACACCTTGCTGCTTCCTATAGCTTGCCGGCTGTATGTTTTTTTGTCAATTTTGCGATTAGCCTGCTGGTTCTTTCTGTCCATCTAATGTGCTTACACTAACTTGTTTGATGTAATTCAATGCTATGCTATGCAGGTGTTCTCATTATCTGTGTGGGAGATAGGAACCCTGCTTACTCTTGGTCCAACAGATTCATGCGAGTTCTTTCATGACCCTTTCAAGGGGCGGAGGTTGGTATCTGATTACCTTAGTTCTTCTCCTTGGGTCCTAGTGAGTCTCCCCCCTGTTGTTGGTTAGCTCTGAGGTTTCCAGAAAAGATGCCACACATGCAGATCAACATGTTAAGCATCTTGTTATTCTCCTTGTCAGTTGTGCAGCATATAGTATTTTCTTGTGTTGTCTGCCAGTGGTGTAAGAATGCAGTTATATCATCATCGAACTTCTTTCATACTATCTGTTCCGATCTGGTTTAAGGACTTGTCATTGTTGCTTACCGACTCCACTTGTTTCATCTTAAGTTTTAAAAGGAATGGCAATCGGGGAAGGCATTCTTGCCCCTCCTTTTGTTACAGTTAGCAAAAGAGGGGATTTGTTTCAACTGTATTTTATCTCAACACACAAAATCTTGCTTACTAATGTAATCTTGATTTCATCCATCCAACATATCTAATCAAGATTGCTCAGTGAGGGTTCTATAATCCTCTGTCACATTGTCTGTAGCATCATATATAGAGAGACTTTATAAGCATTTTTACATCCTTACATCCATTGTGTTTTATATTTTCTTCCATTATTCATTGCATCATGCACATTCAACCCTGGTACTGCGCATCAAGAAAATATTAGCCGTATTGTCATTTCATCTTGTCATGTGAACAGCGAAGAAGGTAAAGTGCGTAAGGTTCTAAAGGTTGAGCCAACACCAGATGGCAATGGTCGCTTTTTCAACCTCAGTATGTAGTTGCCAACTCATTGTTACAGATTTTGGTCTCATCGATTTATGCTCACAGATTGACCTGGTAATCATTCCTTGCTGCTAGGTGTCCAGAACCGACTTATCAACGTTGATGAGAGCATTTACATCCCTATATCCAAGGGAGAGTTTGCTGTCATCGTATCAACTTTCAATGTAAGTAGCATGTCCTGTTTTATCATCAATCCTTCTACAGGTGCTTCTTTGCAACTACCCTGTTTTTGTCGATATAATTTGGACAGACTACATGAGTTCTACGGCTTATTACTTTTGCGCTTGACTGGTTCTACACTTCTACTTACATTGCCCTGCAAATATTAACATGTTACATGATTTGTGTCATCAATCTTTATTTTGACACTACTAAGATATGTGACAGCTGAATTGCCCTTGTAACAATTTGATATAGTTTTGTATGTTTGCTGCATATTCAATCTTCATTTATTTCAATACTGTCTTATTTGTTCCACTTATTTTTGGTTAACATGGCCAGCCATTTCATCCTTACGTAAATGTTGAATTTCTAAAGCTTAGGTTACTTCTGAAACATTAAACAATGAAGCAATTCCTTTTCATCATAGTCAGTTTTAATAAAAACAGTTGGGCAAACATCCCTTTCATCTTTTAGTTAAATAGGATGCAACATTCACAACCATTCAAGAAATAACACCTTATTATCTATCACCTTTACAGTACATCATACCACACCTCATGGGCTGGAGCACATTTGCAAGTTCAATCAAACCCGAGGAATCACGGACATACAGCAGGCCTCAGTCCACATCGGAGTACGAATGGCGAAGGTGATGGACTTGTTGTGAACTACAGCAAAATGGCTACAACTCACAACTATGGGATGGCCTTGTTGGTAGTGTCTGGCTGGGTAATCTCAGGTGTGGTTAGCTGATGGATGCCCTTTTCGGTTTTACTCCTTTGGTTTCCTTTCTAGTTAAGTAGGCAGGTAGCACTACATGTATCCAGAATTTCTCAGTTGTCTAGAGTTTCACAGGGCGTGGGAGCCATGTTTTGGGCAACAAATCTCAGTTCTGACATGGAAGGAGGAAGCGATGTTTGTGTAGGTTGCGAACGCCTCTTTTGAAATCTGCTCCTTGATTCTTCTACTGTTAGTAGCACGCAACTGAGAAATGCTTTGGGCTGCCGGGAAGGGCTGGCCTTTGTTCACGAAATACTTGCATACACGAGACTATTGTATACATGTAGTCTGCTGACTCTTCGTAACCACCTGATGATCTGCCTGGTGGAACTGTGGTGTGCTTTTGCAGCCTTGTATAAACTGGTGCAGGACCATGCAGTGATGCTAGAGTCGCTGTCGCTTTTGTCAAACTTTGACATTCTTTCCTGCATTCACTGTTTGATGAAAGCTCGATCGGCTTCGGTGCGTGCGGGAGCCTCAAATTTGGTTATGGCAAAGCGGCCCGGCCCACGGTGAGCCCAGCCCATCCTCCTATCGCGGCGGCAGGTGGGACGAGAAGCTGCTAGAAGCTCCTGGCATCCTGCAGAGTGCAAAGGTGCACCTCCCTCCTTTCGCCGGCAAAACGCCCCCTGCTCTGCCGCCCGCGCGCATCGCAGAGCGCCCCGCCGGCGGCAAAGAACATCTGGTCAGGTCAGCCACTCAGCCTCATCGTCTTCTTCCCGGTGGCGCACCATGCCCCGTTCCTCTACTCCCTCAGTGCAGCGGACTTCCGTTTTCAACCTCTCTGTCTGTCTGCTAGAATTCCTTCTGGAGTTTTATCTTTTTTTTTTTTTTCTGTTTGATCGATCGTTCTGGTTTTGAGCTACCTTATAAACTAAAAAGTGCCCATAGCCTCGCGCTGGCCTCTCGAGAATGGACAACGGAGGGCGGCGTGTTACCACGAGGCGAGGCCATGATACCGCCGCCGTGTGTGTCATGGCCTCATCTTGGGCAGACAATGAAATTCAGCCGCTTTGGCCGCTCTGCTGCGATGAGTAGCACCAGTTTGAGCGAGGGGTAGGGCTTACATGCTACAGTAGTGCCACACTCACAAGTCGCATATCTGTTGTCATTTGTGTGCATCAGAAATTCACAATTTTGTCATCTGCTCTCTGCAAATGCACCTATCGTCCTATCCTCGTGAGTGTACCTCTCTCTGACTTCAGTAACACCAACTTGCAACCTTGTTCTGTCTACTTTGCTTTCCTTGGTTTTTGGGCAAGTTGGGCGGTTGAGAAAAGAACTATCCCTGGATGACACCACCATTGACATCTTTGATCGCGCAACGCTTTCTTTGTGACTTGTAAGGACAGCTAAGTGTGCTACAGTAAATTTTTTATCTCAGGCTGGTCAACATTCAAAGAAATCGTCTGGAGGAGGGTCCATAATGTACTCAGTTAGGAAAAATTCTGTCCCTTTTCTTTTTGCCAATTTGCTGAGGTACATAAAGTTTGTTATATTCTACTCTTTGCCCCCCTAGGTTTTCCGTGTTTCTGCAGGTTATGTGTTTGTATTTTATTTAGTGGGACTTAAAATCAGTAAGCCATATGGATGGATTGTGATTTTCTTCAACCAGATGTGAGATCTTGTGATCTGAATTTGATTGATTGTGTTCATCATTTACATCACACTACTGATACAGCAATACACCAGCAATCAGAATCTTCAGAAATAGAGACATTATCTCGTACAGACGAGTTAATTGGAACACAATAGTCAGCATTCTTCTCCAAAATGTGTGGACAAGTGTAAAGACACGACTTTTTTACTGTATCAACATGGAAAAAGAGACCAGGGTGTTTAGGACATTTTACATTTTTTTCTCCTTTCGTATTCATCTTGCTTCTGTTTACCACTTCAAATGACTAATTAAGTTTGGTGATTTCCCTCCAGCAATACTTTGACACCGAACATGCATTTTTAACTTCTCTGTTGTGTGTTCTGAACTTCTGACTGATTCTTTTCAACTTGTGTCATCTCCCCCAGCGGAACCAGTTCTCTCTCTTTTCTTTTTTTTATTTACTTTTTTCATCCCCATGGCGGCTGTTAGATAAGCACATGGATCGTGTGAACATGGTTTGACCTTTTAGCATTATTGAAGGACAATAAAGAGGTTTCCAAGAAATGGGTCCAATGAGACTTAGCTGTTTTCTACTCTCATGTTGTGGTTTATAAGTTGATTCCTGAAATGTTTAACACCTAGTTGCCATTCTCAACTACATATACATAATCCACGTCAACACCAAAGAGCCAATGAGGTCTTAGCTTTAATATTTTAACTGTAAGGAACCAATCTTACTTTTTATGCGATGCAGCCTATAAATGGAAATAACCAAGGTTTGTGTTCTTGACATGCACAATTCAATCCTTGATGGAAGCATTGACCTGCGCCATTATTATAAGGGTTATATGTCTGCACAAACTACTGTGATGATATCTTAACAAATTCATTTTTTCAAAGCTTGGACTTACTGATATATATTCCCAGTTTTCAGTTGCATGTGGCCATTTGTTTAATTTGATCACTGTTGAAGTTTACAGATCATGAAATGCTTCAGTAGCATTGTAAGTACAAATATGCGACAATTGTGTGAGCTTGTCCCTCCAATTGCTTCAAAGTCAAGATGCTTACAAATGTAAACAGTTCTAGTTGACATGTTTCAGATGTTAACTTTTGTCCCTACAATTGCACTGTTTCATTATTTTTGGAACTCATTTTGGATAAATGCTTTGAAAGGAAAAACAATTCTAGTGGACATAGAGCAGGCCATCTTATCTTCAGACAGTGGGAAGAAACAAGCAGAAGCGGTTCATTGGCCGACATTGTTGACCTTTATTAGGTTAACAGGGTTGTACGAACTAAGGGGTTGAAAATGGAATGAGAGCCGGCTCTGTCGCTCTGATCAAGTAAAAGATGACAAATGACGATTCCTGTTAAGTGCTGAGGCAATGGTTCTGTTTACGCAGAAGTGTAGTCATATGTTCTTAAATCATATCCTTATCCCGTCGAAACTAGATGCTAAAAGGCCTCCTCTTTTTGTTTTTGGAAGACCTATCTATTCCTCTGTTGTACACCAGATATTATAATGTATAAAGTGTCCTTTGGTCACGCTTGTCATCTAGTTTGCTGTTTTCCATTATATATGTGAGCTACTTCTAATCTATGAGAATTCTATTGGAAGAACAGTCGACCATACATGGACATGGTTTAAAGTCTTGTTTTGAATTGTGGAACAGGGTGTTGCTCTCTGCATTTTTCGTCCTCTACGTGGGTGAGTTCTGTTGGATTGTGAATCCAGCCAAATTTTGGTAGACCTAGTTTGTTCATGCAAATGTTATCCACTTTGAAAGAAGCCTGTAAGGCTATGTGCTGTAGCTTGGAGGTTAGATGCTGCGGGGAAACTAGCATCCGCTTTTTTTTATTTTATATTTTTATATATGCTTATTACTTCTCAATACTAGCGTAGACAACTTAGACCATTCCTCTCCATGATGCAAGTCGCAAATATTTTTGAAATACTGAGATGGAAGGTGCTAAATTCTCTTAAGGTCAACAAGTTGATTGGTGACAGTGATGCTTCATCGATTTTTTTTTTTTTTGAGGTGCTTCATCGATGTTTTTCGTAAAGGAAAAAAAACATATATAAAAAAGGATTGGCGCTATATACCTAGCAGGTTTGCTCCATATTGTGAGGTTGATCACGGACATATATACGATCTAGTCTGCACAGGACAAATAATTTCGATGCACTCGCGTGTTGCAGATGGTCAAATACAATGTTTCGATAGTCTCAACTAGTACAGTGGTATTACTGTACCCGAGCTTGAAATTCTACACATATTCTTATTTTGTGAAAAAGAAATTATTCATCCCATGATTGTTTCAAAGAGGGAAAACGATTAAAATGAACCATCTCTATCAGGAGAGCACGTTTGAAATGGCGCTCATATGACCTTGCCAGAAGTACAACGATAAAGGCGTCGTTGCTTAACGCCATGACAAAAGCGGTGGCACTACGAGTTGCTCGTACGTACGGCCCAATAAAGTACGCAGACATCTTTGTACTTGTTCTAGTCTCAGATTGTTCTAACATATTCTCTCACAGAATATTATTCATTCAGCGAACTTATGGGTTTTCAGGCCATACTCAATGATAATGTCAAAAATTCAACGTAGCATATAGATTTGGTGTAATTTCCAGTAAAGACATTTTTTTTTTGCTTAGCAAAACTAAATGGCGACTTTTTCAACTTGAGAATTAGAACAAATCGTTAGACCTGATAATAATGAAGAAATGCTGTCATGTGTGACTACAAGTCTACAAGCACGCGACACCACTTGCACCTAGTTCAACATCAATTCAAACGTTTCATAAATATGACAAGGCATCGTATGCAGACCTCCATATAATTCCATCGAGAATTCTGAACTCAGGAATTAGAAATTCTGAATTGGTGTGACTCTGACCCAAATAATATCACCACTTGCTCACAGTTCAATGGAATAGCTCAACCAATCAGAGGATATAGGTCGGCACATGCAAGCAGGTTAGGACTGAGAGGACTCTCCCACAGTACCGAATAGACCACGTCGGAAGTTGACGGAACGCTACAAAAGAGATTATGCATGGGGAAGCCACTTCAATTCTCTGAACTCTGAAGCAACAGGTTTGAAATCGGAATATTTTCCAGATTTCTGATTGGTTGCATCCTTTCAACCAACAGCAATGAGTAGTCTCCCCATGTGGATTAGGCACCTCTTTGACCACATAGTTGAAAAGCTCGGCCCCATATGCTGGTTCATGATGACAAGTACAAATTATATGCTAGATTTGTTTGATATATAAAATATATGATGAACAATGCTTGCATTTTGTTTTGTATACACACCTCTCGCGGTATGACTTCTTCTCATGTATGAGTATTATATTATAGTCTCAAGAATTACTCAACACGGCGCTACAGCATGCATGCATCTATATCTAGTTTAAAAGTTGCAAAAACAAAAAAAAAAGCACAAATCTACACAGCTACTGTGACAACAAAGACAACATAAGCATGACATAAGTCGGACGTTGAGTTGATGGTTCCTCCTAATATATTCTTAATATATCAACAAGTCTTGTAGTTGTGGTCGTGCGATGGATCTGACGACCCTAGTATTGTGAAATAATTGTCAAAACTGTTGGTGACCTAAACCTAATATTTCAAAAAATCATGTAAACCAGGCCATAGGTCCTAGGCACATGATGGTCAACAGGGTTGTTTCCTTAAATATTGGCCAGCCGCCACTGATTCCAGCACGTTAAACTACCAGTCTCTTGTGTGCTCTGCTATTAACAAAACCATTGCACTCTGTTTTGTGCCCACCTCTTCCTTACTTTAGAGTTCAGAAGTTCAAGGAAAACGGTGCAACTTTTGCACTCTAGTTGTAATCGCTGCATCTGAACAAGCTAACTTATCTGCCATCAACTTACATATATACAATATATTTATTAGATTATAGCTGACCAGGCACCTCTTTTTCTGCTCGTGCTACATTTATTCATCTCATGATTGCTCTACATATAACTTTTCACTTTGAAGAGCTAGATTGGAAGATCGAAGCAGCACCGTTGATCCATCTGTATGTATAGGTTGATAGGTTCTAGAGGTCATTAACCAAAACACATCGCCTCATTGCAAATTGTCTAATAAAATATATAAAAAAAGTACTCTGTGAGGTTAACGAATTGCATAGAAAAATGCAAACGCGAACCCTAGTCAACTGTAAGGATGAACCCGCATTCATTGGAACATGGTACATGTACCGTACAAAAACAAACTGTACTCGAAATCTACAAGGTCAAACACCTTTCTAATTATGTAGTAGAGTCGTAGAGACAGAGAACATCTTACTAGCTGTGGCAATTCATCAGCTTATTTGTTTACGTTGAACCAAAAATACTATAACTTCAGTTGACTTATAATCCATGATTCTAGATCAGAAACAGGGGAGCAGCAGAGCAGTGGAATAAGGACACATGCGTGTACACCTATCACACTGCTCATTTTGTAACTTCAATAGGCTCAAATAGTAAGAGAGCTAGCAAAATATTTGTTGTTTCATTTTTCCAAAGTCAAACAAATGTATGATGAAAAACCAAAACTCACAAGACACAATTAAAAAAACTGAGCCTATACGCAAATAAGATATTGCATTAGCTGATATGTTAAATTAACAAATATTACTGTAAGTAAAATATCAATTCAGTGGACAGCACAAACTTGAAGAGAAATACATGCAACTACTGTTCAGTTGAAACTGAACTGGTTTGACCTATTTGAATTGCTGCAAAAATCAAAGCTCAGCTAAAGGGCATCACATACCTAATATAAATATGTTAGCCCAGCTGGTTTGTACACCAATTCAAAGAGAAAGCTTGAACGGCACTACTGAACACCAATAGCCCATTACCTCAGCTGCATGAAAACGACTAGCAGTGTTCGTGTTACCAGTTGTGACAGAAATATCGGAGGGAACTAGTAGGACAAAAGTCGACCAAAATTTCAACCGAAATTTTTGACAAAAATTTGTGAACTTGAATCCAAATAAAAAAAATCGAAATTACCAGTATATATATTTACTAAAGGTCACCAGCAGGACCAAAATTCCCAAATTCAATCAAAATTTCAAACCCTGCTATGGAGTAGCATAGAAATATATTTAATTCTCTCTAGTGATATGTGGCAGAACCTCCTAAATCATATGGCCCACACGCATGATTATTATCTAAACAGACCCCAAATAACCATGACTGTGTTCCATACGACTTAAAAAGTCTATCGGGTAAATCCCGAATCATCCACGATTCTCCGAGCAGGATCAATCGTTGTAGAGAGACATTGCAGTATTATAACAGTTTAATATAAATAATATACATCGGAGTAAAACAGCGAAAGACTCACAATAACATAAGTTTATAAACCTTTGAGTTTTAAATATTTACAACCATAAAATTTAGATTGTACAAACCATAATAGTAGTGGG
>CM041638.1:44035294-44130283 GCA_023333625.1 Bothriochloa decipiens | reverse complement strand
GCACATTAAGGTTGACTTAAACATGAATGTTTTGCGATGCATATGATAACATGGCATATTTTAGTTAATATAACACCAGAGGTGTTACATGATATATGCGGTAGCCACGAAGTTCCAAAATGTCAAAGAAAAATAATAAAGATTTGTGAAGACAATGTCAGTTTCTAGCTGAGTATATTTTTAGTCCAACAAAGATTAAGCGACTTATCTTAATTTCTAACTGGGTAAGTATAGTCAACAACTCATAAGGATTTTAGAATGGTAGCGTTAACATTGTATGAGGGTATAAGTACATACCACTTGTCGAGGCAATGATCTGTTACTGGTGGAAGCCTAGAACCATGCATGGTTGCAACTCAAGATGGCAATGGGTACGCACCCAACGGGTATTGGCCACCCATACCTGTACCCGCTAGGTCAAAATCTATTCTGTCGGGTTACCCGCGAAAGCAGACGGGTAAGGAATTCATTCCATACCCGTACCCGACGGGTAATTTTTACCCGACGGGTATTCCATACCCGACAATATACCCGAGTTCAACATTCATATAAAAAAATCATGGGTTTATATGGGCCAAATTCATGGGCTACATATTTATATGGGCTAAAATTGCAGGGCTGGCTATATATTTGTGCGGGTATGGGTAGTATACTTCCACACCCGTACCCGTCATACCCGATGGGTATAATATTTCACCCAATAACATACCCACGGGTATAAAATCACTTCCATACCCGCCTCCTTATCAGGTAAAACCCGTCGGGTACTCAGATATCGGGTACCCATTGCCATTTTGAGTTGCAACACAAATGGGTACTAGTAAATGGAGATTAAAAGCATTGGGATCTAAAAAGTGTTGGCGCTAGGACCTAGCACCGTAGAGGCGAGCAACACCTGCTCGACCCTACCCCTCGAGACCTTCCTTGAACCAAGGATGGAGATGAGCAGAGCTCCAGATCACACACACACATAGAGCACACACTCTATCTCTGCGTTGGCAGAAGACAAAGTCTGAATATGGTGGCAAGAGCTTCACTGAGCACAACAAACTCACACGCACTCTACTCAAGGTTTTAGTTCCTAAAACCTAAGCCTCCCAGAATGGTTTGGCCTGCTGAACTACCTCTTCCATTGCCATGGATTGAATATATATACAAGTCTCCTACCTACTACAGGTACAAGAGGTATGGCTGTCTACAGCCACCAACTATTCTTAGTACTAGCTAAAATCAGCCAAGACGTGGCTGATGTACCTCTACCTACTCCTACACTAGTGCCATGCTGCTACAGTGCTTAGGGCATGGGCAACATGTGCTGTCCTTTTACCTGCCTAACGAGTGACTGCAAGGAGGGAAAACATGGGGGAGTAGCAGATTAAGTCTATCATTCTTCCCCTAATCCTGCTGCTAACCCAAAACCTCAACCATGCCAATCCTCTGCCTCAGCTCCTGAGATGCCCGAGGGACTTGGCATGCCGCGGTGGCTGCCATGATGTACTCCGCCTCGAAGGTCGACAGCGCCACCGTCTTCTTCTCCAACGATTGCCAGGCGATTGGCGCCATCGAGTACGCCTGAGGTACTCCGCCGCCCATCCGCGTCGCTCGCCATGTCTGCGTCGTTGAACGCCGTGAGCCCTTGCTCATCTTCACCGGACTTGAACGGTGCCTCGCTGAACGCCATCAGTCGCTGCCCGCCGTGCTCGGGGAAGACGACTGCCTGATCAAGTGTCCCCTTGATGTAGTGCCGCGGCCTCTTCACCGCTGTCCGGTGATCCTGCCACGGATCCTTCGTGACCCGCTGTCCGATCGACAGCTTGAACCGCTCCTCCATCATCGTCGGCATGGACTTACAGTCCGCCATGCCAGCCCGCTCTAGCAGCCTCTGCTGCCCCAGCGTGATGGAGTCCCTCCCCTACTCCACCTCAATGCTGAGGTAGCAGGAGAGCGTGCTGAGATCACTCGTCTCGAGTCGATTTGCCATCTCGCGCTTGAACACGGCGATGTCCACCGCCCATGCCCAAGTGTCACCGTACACCCCGACGATGTCCGGTTCCTTCCCCCGTCGTCGGGTGTACAAGGCGTGCTCCTCTAGCATCGCCTTCCGCCACTCCGCGTTGCGCTCCACGACTGCGAATGTGGCCGATTCCACTGCCAGTGTTTCCCGAGGCTGAGTCGTTTGAAACGGAGAAACCTCCGTCGTCAACCCTCTCGGCTCCTCGATCGAGGCCCCTTGCCCTGCAGTCGAGACCCCCCGTCCTGGGGTCGAGCCTCTGGCCACGAGGTCGAGGCCTCCCGTCCCGGAATCAAGGTTCGTTTGCCTGCGGTCGAGGCCTCCCGCCTTGCGGTCGAGGCCGCCTGACCCGCAATCGTGGCATCCCGCCTCGCGGTCATGGCCGTTCGCGCCTCCGCGATCGAGGCATCCTGTGCCTCCGTGGTCGAGCCCTTCCGCGCCTCCGAGCTCGAGGCCGTCGAGGTCGCCCGCACCTCCACGGTCGAGGCTCCCTGTCTCGCGGTCAAGGGCGCCCGATGCGAGGCCGCCCAACGCGCGGTCGTGGCCTCCTGACTCGCGGTCGGGACTCCGCTGAAGGGTTATGAGGGTGCTACAGTAGCCAGAAAACAAAACTTTTTGACCTTATAAACCAGGATCTACTGCTAGTTATAAGTTACGGGATTACCACTAGACGCGTAGGTGTAGCAGAAGACAACTCGATGTAGTCATACGCGTCGTAGCAGGTAGTGCAGTTGCGTGGTCGTCCGTCACCTCAGTCCCCTAGCGCAGTTCGTCCCAGTGCTCCAGATGCAGCACCTCCGAGGAATCCCACATGTGCAGGGAAGAAGCGATGCGCCTCCAGACTGCTAAATCCGTGAGGAGCAGAAGGCGCGAGCGTGGGGAGGGCGACGGCGGCTGCCAAAGGCGTGTGTAACCCTGACTGTGCCCTAACCCCTTGCTTATATAGGCATCCCCAATGAGCTCACGAGTTGGAGGCCCATTAGTAACCCGAATTAGGCTTCCAGCCCCTTAAGCGTGCGACCCTATGGGTTCACGCACACATTGACATGGGCCGAGTACTCCTACTCGCCCAATAGTTGACAGCAGCCTCTAGCAAGGTGTGACAACTCCTATGTACACGCAAAGATCATATCAGACGAACCACTACGATCACATACAAGTTATTCCCTTTGCACTCGATATATGGTTCAACTCGTGGGTTAACACTTAACCCAAGCACGGCCATGCATTTGTTGATCCAATCACTTGAGTGATCTAGTGTCTCTCTCGCGTAGAGAGGGGCAAATTCTATCTTGATTGTCTATGTCTCATAGCATTCTTTCCAACCACCCGAAGACCACCTTTATAACTACCCAGTTACGGAGCAGCGTTTCATAGTCCCTAAGTAGGGTTGTTTCACATCTTGAGTACATACCACAATCTTAGGTCCAAGGACATAACGTACATGACATGAATAGAGACTTTCTCATGTCGGGTCAGTCCAGCCTACATGTTTCACATGTGCCCACATTATTAGTTTGACATCTCCATGTTCATGACTTGTGAAACATAGCCATCAACTAATACATGTGCTGGTCTAATATTCAAGTGTGTTCTTACAAGAATGCCGACCAGGGACAACTTTAGAATAATCATTGAAGTAATTGAGTTCCACAAATAATTCACATAATCGCCAATCAATACAAGTTGTCTATAATGGATATTCAATGAACACTTTATTAATCATGGATACAATCGAATATCATCATCTACATGATTAGCTCTAGGGCATATTCCCAACATCCACCTCCCTGTCGCGCGATCGAGGCTCCGCCTCCCATGGTCGCGCCACCTTGCCCTGTGCTCGAGGCCTGCTGGCCTGTGCTAGAGGTCTCCCGGCCCGCTGTGGAGGTCGCCTGACTCTTGGTCGAGCCGCTGCCGCTCGCGGTCGAGGCCTCCTGTCCCAGGGTCGGAACCTCTGGCAACGGGGTCGAAGCATCCCGTCCCGGGATCGAGGCCCTCCGTCTCACGGTCGAGGTTCTCCGTCCCACGGTCGAGGCCACCTCGAGCCTCGATCGCGGCCCCACAGATGCGAGTGCCCCCGGACCTCGGACAAAGCCGCGCGATCCTCGGTCGTGGCTCCGCGTTCCGTGGTTGTGGCCTCCGGGCCTGTTATCAAGGCCTTCCACCCGCGGTCGAGGCGGCTCATGGCTCCACGGCCCTCGAGGCCACTCCGTCCTCCGGACTCGGACCGTCCCCTCAAAAATCGGTCTTGGTGGCGGCCCCATGACCCTCAAGGCCATTTCGGGCTACAGACAGAGCCCCGCATCCCTCGAGGCCACCCCGCCCTGCGGACGAGGCCCAGCCACCCCTCGAGGTCAAGGCGTCCTCTCGGGGAGGGGTCGGAAGAGGCGGAGCACGGTCGAGGATGGGGGTCCCTGCCCCGGATGGACTGGGCGGCTCCTCCACCCTAGCCACCACAGAGTCCCCTGCTTCCCCCATCGCGAACTCCACCGCCACAGCTTCCCCGGCCGCCAGTGTTCCCCTGGCCTCGCCACCACCGGAGCAAAGAGCAGGCGAGCCTTCCGCGGCTGGGCTTGGCTCCTCCGCCTCTGCAGCCGTGGGCTCGTTCCCCGCCACCAGCTCCTCTATGGCCTCATCGCCACTGAGAACAGAGGAGTGAGTAGGCGAGTCTTCTGCGGCTGGGCTTGGCCGCTCCTTCGCCTCTGCAGCCGCAGGCTCTTCCCTCGCCCCTGGCCTGTCCGATGCCGCCTCATCGGAGACGACTTCCCAGGACATCACCACTTGCTCCAGCACGTCGACTACGCCAAGATGGGCCCGCGTGCATTGCTCGTCAAGATGGACAGCCTGCGGCGCAGTCCCCTGCTCTGCCCCTACCTTCTCTGCTTCGTCGTCCTCCAGCGCACAGCACACCCCTATCAACAGCGCATGCTCATCGTCACTGTCATCCTGTGCTAGGTGGGCCTCCTCCTTCTCCGGCTTCTTCTCCAGGCACTTCTCCGGGCACTCCCGTGCCCAATGCCCCACCTTCCCGCAACGCCAGCACGCGTCCGGGTCGGTGTTGCGCTTCTTGCCTTGTGGCGCCTTGCCGCGCCGCTTGTCGCCACGGTCACCACCGTGGCCAGAGGAGCCTTCCCCGGACTGCCGCTGCTTCATGCGCGCAGTCCACTCTTCCTCCGTCAGCAGCAGCTTGCTGTTGTCCTCCCGCTCCGGCGCCGCCAACCCACGACCCTCCACCGCACGTAGCCGCCCCGCCACATCCTCGAGCGTCAACGTGGATAAGTCCAGCATCATCTCGATGGACAAGGCAATCTAGGCGTACTTGGGAGGCACCACGCACAGGAGCTTGCTGACGAGATCCTCGTCCTCCAGCGGCTTGCCATAGGTGGCCAGCTGAGCGGCGAGCAACTGGAGCCACAGAGCGAAGTCCTCCACCGACTCCCCGGACTTGAACCGGATGTCGTTGAACTCCCCGCGTAGCTGCTGAACCTTGGCCCGTTTTGCTCGATCCGAGTCGTTGCGGAACGACTCTAGCATCTCCCACGCCTCCTTCGCCGTCTTCGCCCCGTGCGCCTCGTGGAACTTGCTCGGAGTGGACGCCATGAGCACCTCCATGATGCCCACCTCCGCATCCTCTCCGGCGTCGCCAGTCTCCACGGCTGCCCACCACTTTCGGGCGCACAGCTTCCACTTCATCTGCACAGCCCACTCGCCGTAGTTGGTGCGAGTAAGCATGGGCCAGGAGTTGTTCCCGCCATACTCCCTGACCACGCGCACCTCCACCTGCTGCGCCACCGGCTGGAGCTGCCTCTCCGCATCTCCAGCACCGACTCCCTGCAGCACCGCGTCCGCCATCGTCGGCCGTTGGGCCTAGCAACGATGTACGGCTCTGATACCACGTGTTGGCGCTAGGACCTAGCACCGTAGAGGCGAGCAGCACCTACTCGACCCTACCCCTCGAGACCTTCCTTGAACCAAGGATGGAGACGAGCAGAGCTCCAGATCACACACACATAACACACCCTCTATCTCTGCGTTGGCGGAAGACAAAATCTGAATATGGTGGCAAGAGCTTCACTGAGCACAACAAACTCACACGCACTCTACTCAAAGTTTCAGTTCCTGAAACCTGAGCCTCTCAAAATGGTTTGGCCTGCTGAACTACCTCATTTATTGCCATGGATTGAATATATATACAAGTCTCCTACCTACTATAGGTACAAGAGGTATGACTATTTATAGCCACCAACTATTAGCCGAAATCAGCCAAGACGTGGCTGATGTACCTCTACCTACTCCTACAGTGGCCTAGTGCTATGCTGCTACAGTGCTCAGGGTATGGATAGCATGTGCTGTCCTTTTACCTGTCCCTCGAGTGACTGCAGGGAGAGAAAACGTGAGAGAGCAGCAAATTAAGTCTAACAAAAAGAACCAAATCCATAGAGTTCGCCTCTAAAGGTGCACCGATGGTGTCATCAGAAGAGGCAGTCAGAATCTCAAAGACCACCCCAGCTGAACCCACACGATATTCTAGAAAAATGGTACAACTAACTTTGGATCACAGCACTGCATTAGTTCTTAATCTTTACAGAATTAGTTATGATTAAGGTCAATGGTCTTGTGATTGATTAATGTGTCACATTGTTTATTTCTCAAAGAATGCAAGTGGACCATCGATGCGCCTGATGAGGTGGAAACATTGGATCAAGGAGATATATATATATAGTCATAATCCAAGTTTTGTAAATGAAGCCCAATCTAGCTAGCAACAAATCATTACTTTGTTGAATAAACAATTTTTTCAGTCAGATATGCCCTGATTTTTATATTGTTTTATTAGTCAGTTCCAATAATTCACACTCAGGTGAACATTTGGATTTCTACAGGTTTTCTTAGGCTATCGCTTCTTGTAGGTTCGATCAATGAGTAGTCCGTGTTTGTTGGTAGCTTTCCCGTGAACTGCTGTAACTTAACATCAGAGAATATAGCATTAGAAAACTTAACTGCATGTACAGTGGTTGTTCATATACACATCCAAAGCAATTAATTGACTCAACTTTGAAGCTACTATCACCACATCATTCTGGTGAAATTAAGTGGACTTTTCTCCAAGAAGAATACTAACTTCTGAGAAAGACACATGTGGTCCTCAAGTCTAAACCAAGTAGTGATACAGATAAAAGATGTATGTGGTCCTCTAATTTCATCAAATGCCAATACTGTTTTCCCCTCAATAAAGGACAAGAAAAATCAATGTTGAACTATCTTAAGCATGAGAAATATAATTATTCCTGAAGTCGTGGAACAAAACTTCCAATTTATTCGTAAACTACTAGTTTCATCCCAACCATTAGCTTCCTGTCACAGAGTCCCCAAAGCGCATGCTCATTAATCACTTATAAGCTGTTTCTATAAATTCGGCTTGAGCTATCCATACTTTCAGCTCCACAAGACATAATGGAAAATCCATAAGGTTATCTTAGCTTTCTGGATACTATCCTATGGATACCAGATTACCGGTTGCCTGTAACCATCCTATTGTTTAGAGCTCCTATGTTGAAGCTTGAAAAAATCAAGTTCTTATGTTAAGACAGTTTTCTAATAGTCGGCTGACGTGATGACTCGTGGGAAGCTTCATACGGACATTAACTGTGGACCCGCTCCTCCAGCTGGCCGTACGCAATCTGGACGCACATCTTAATTGGCCAAAAAACAACAGCAACATGTTGCACACGTTGAAGTCCACATAAATCTCAGTCGCCTACTCGCCTGTGCCTTTTTTTTCTCTCCTTTTCTGTCTCCAAGTCATGGAAGAGTGCGGCTATATTTGACATATCAGATATTGACCGTCTAACATAGGTTAGCACCGGGTTACGACTTCTTTTATGCCAAAGTCAAAATAGGAGAGAGACAAGAGGTTGTGGCCTGCCTTTATAAGCTATAGACTGCTGCAGGAACAAAGAGATCTGAAGAGAGAGAACTGGAGCTAGAGGGAAGTTAGAGAAGAAGAAAGGAGGGATTAGACCCCTTGAAAGTTAGCTAGCTTCTGTCAACGAGGAGAGAGATGGTTCGAGGGGAAAAGCAGTCTGGTAGCCATGAAGAGCAGTTAACAAGCAAGGTTTGGTGTTTTTCTCGTTTTGTTTGCCTGTGATTTTTCTTAAAAGTTTACTTTAGTTGTGTAATTCGATTGTGCATAATCAGGAGTTCATGACACAGTGAGGTTATCTCTTTGGGATTATTGATTTATTTTCTTGATCTATGTATGTAAAGGGACTTCATTCAGAATTGCTGTTTTCCTGGAATATATAGATATGACTGGAAATAGGATTAGGGAGACATGTTCAGCAGCAAATTCTGACGTCGAAATAAATCAGCTGTCCAACTAAATATTAGGAACCACCAGTTGTGGTCTATATGTAAATAGCACAGAAAAAACATGTGGAAAAACTGAACTGGAATGGTCTCTGGCCCATGTATAGTTGGTCCTCAAGATATTTATCCCTGGCTTTCTTTGCTGTTCTTACAAAAACAAATTTCCATGTTACTAATGCAGACCAAAGATGATGATCATATCCTGGATGGCGACTTGTTTAAGTCCTTACACGAATCAAGTTCAAGAAAAGAGGTGCCTAACTATTAGTATAAACATATATATTCAATAATTCATTACCATGCATGGCTAAACATGAGAGGATAAAATCGGTCCATTTTCCATCTCTGTTCAACAATAGTGCATCTATTTCAGAAGTCTCAGTACCTTATCCTGAAATCTCCCCCGCCCCCTTGGAATTTTCTTGAGAAGGAAAACGTAGTTTCTTCTTCATGAGTTCTGTGTGTAGTTTTACCCTTTTTTTCCTTATTATCTACTGCAGTATTCTGATCAGCCGTTTTTTGTGCCTTACTAGGCAAGCTCCTCAAGTCTAAGGGCTGAAATGGACGAAGCATCAAATCAAACTTCAACTAATCATAACAAGGTCAGGATGCATTCTGATTATATCAATAATCTTCCGAGGTTTATACAAGACAGAAGTCCATTATCATATGTGACTTGGTTAAAGAATGGCTACGGATCTCATAGTTGTGCATTTGTGTCTTCAGGTTGATAAAGATAAACTTGCATCCACAAGGGCAGAGATGGGTGAGGTAAGAGAAGAGAACAAGAGGTTAAAAACAATGTTGTCACGCATTGCAGAGGACTACCGATCTCTTCAATTACACTTCCATGAAGTTCTTCGAAAAGGACAAGCCAAGAAGCTTTCTGACCCCTCAACCATCATGCCCACCGGCATCGAGGAGCCTGAATTCGTCTCACTAAGCCTCGGCACGAGCACAAGCATGCACAGGAAGGAAGAGAAGAATAATGCTGCTGAAGGAAAAGGGAGAGAAGGCTTCATGAGTATTAAAGAAGAAGGCCTGTCACTTGGACTGTCAGCCGGCAAAGATGGTGCAACTAATAACATTGCAAAGATCCAGCCTGATGTGATGACCTTGAGCCCTGAAGTTAGCTCTGAGGACGCCAAGGATGATGCCACGGAGGCAGCAGATCAGCAGTGGTCGCCAAGCAAAACGCAGAAGAACTTGAGGAACGTTGGCACCGAGCCTGAGGATGACTTAGGTCCACTGCCCCAGGCCAAAAAGGCAAGGGTGTCTGTAAGGGCAAGGTGTGATGCACCAACGGTATGTAGACATGTAATGCTTGCTTCATATGTATATATAGGAGTAGCAAATGATACACGGAGTTCAGATAACTGAACATGCAAATATGCTCTGGATTATTGATCAGATGAATGATGGATGCCAATGGAGGAAGTACGGGCAGAAGATAGCCAAGGGGAACCCGTGCCCCCGTGCCTACTACCGATGTACAGTGGCAGCAGGATGCCCCGTCAGAAAACAGGTACATATAATGCATGGTTTACATCAAACAATACTGCTCAATTCATAGATTTGAAACTAAATGTTCTGTTCAAAGTTCAAAGGTAAAATGTTACTGTCTGAACATGGAAAACCCAAACATACTAAACCCAAGTCTCCTTTACACGGCCATAATTTATGTATTCATCAGTTGAAAACAGAATGGAGTTTATTTAAGATGCACATATACAGTTGCTAGATATTGACTTGGGGACGAAGTTGGTGTGGATACATAAACCGGGTACTGAATCTAGGCCCCTAATAATCAACAAAGCTGCACAACGTGGGTTTGGAGTCAATGGATGGGCCGAATTCTGCTTATTTTGAACAATCATTGCTTGCGGTCTACGAGGCATTGAAATCCCAAGTTGATTGGTTGACAACTTGACATGGACCCATGTGTAAACTAATAAACAAGTGCTTTCACTTATTATTAGAGCTCTGAAACCCGAATGAAGTGATCCAACCGCTTCCGAAGCTCCAGTTTACAGATTCTACTAATCTACCAATACCACTACTACTAGTTGGCACCAGTCGAGCTAAATTAAACATTGCCCCAGTTTACTCTACAGATTCTACTAATCTACCAGTACCACTACTACCAGTTGGCACCAGTCGAGCTAAATTAAACATTAGGTCTTAACTCACCGATAAAATTGATCAGAATTCACAATTCACAGAACCACCACACCAAACAGAAACCAATAAAAAAACACGCATCTAATCGAACTCGTGAACCAAGGAATCGTACATTCGCAATGGCGCTCATCACGGATCGAAATTAAGGTTAGAACTCAGAAGCACGAATGCACGATATAGATTGGCGCCCAGGGACTCGGGGGCTTACCAGATCGAGAAGATACGGGGAGGCGGCCTCGAGCGGCGAGGTAGGGAAGGCGACGCGCAGCCCGAGGCGCCCGCTTCCCACTTCTCTCCGTTGCAGCGGAGGCGGAACCCTGACTCGGCGACTCCCAGTGCGCCCGCGCCTGGGGCGCTTCCCAGCGGCGACGGGCTTCCGGTTCGCGCGCTTGCTTACTGGACCTGCTGGTCCCCCCATGTGGCCATGGCGACAGACAGTTGAATTTGAAGAGAAATGGGCCTTGAGAAGCTAGTGTTCGGAGAGAGCTAGACTAGTTTGCAGCCTATTCAGGCCTCAGGCCACCTCAGGCCAGAGAGGCCGGGTTCCATACTAGTATCTTCTTTTTTTTTTGAAAAAAAAACGAAGTCCATTTCTTCTCCATGGGCCTCGGCCTCAACTATACTTGCGACACAAATTTCAAATTTAACTCTCTCTATATAAAAGAAATATCTCTATCACATTGAGGATAAGGTCTTTGTTTGGCATGGCTGCTCCTCAAGTGGAACCAAAGTACTCGAGGAAGAGACACAATTTGTGGCTCCTCCATGCAAAAAACTGCTCTCACTCCTCTACCATTCAGCAGAAAATGGTTTCTCTCCACCTCAAGTGTTTGGTATGGTTCCTTCACAAAAGCAGTTGCTAGAGCCTTTCCCTATAACAAGTGATAAAAGAGGATCAAATGCAAAAGACAAGCTCTAGCAATCTCCTTTCCCATCTTTTTTAATCAATTGAGAAACCACCTCCTTAATCCCTCAAAGAAAGGGAGAGTGATCCAATCCCCTTTCCTTTCATTCTCTACTTCTGCCTCTAATTTTGCCTAGTGCTTGTTGCCTTGGTCCTCGATCGTCGATGCTAACATGACACGCCACTAATTGAGCTGGCCATGATGCAAGCAGGGCACACTAGGGCCCTAAGTCGAGGTCACCACGACCACACCGCTAGCCTAAGATGAAAGAGAAGGAAAGTAGTCGGTCGACCTTGTATCCCATATCAATGCTGCCTTATAGCTTCTTCTCATCTCCCCAATGGCGATACTGATTTTTTTCATGGTTATGAGCATCCAGGGTATGTTTGCGTCTAATCCTGGCAAAATTGCCTAGGTCAGGGAGCTCCCAAAGCGGTCGATTTCCGATGCCTACTAGCTAGATCAAGCACCCTTTAGACCACGTTGTGAACTAGGCATGCACTAATGTGCTGGATCATCCTCGAGAGTCAAGATATTATGAAAATATGAAAGATAATCACAAAATTCCTCACCATAATTTTCTAATATAATAGAGCCATAATATCAAAATTTTAATTTAGAGTTCCACTTGTATAGTCACAAAAAGATTTGTTGGTTAAATGGCATAGTTCTTGAGGATCCGATAGGCGATAAGTGCATGTGTACGTACATGGTTTTCGACCAGGGCCCGGGAGATATTGATATGCTGCTTTATTTTGAATTGATTATTATACTACTAGTAGTACTAGAAAACTCTCATTAATTTCCTCCAGGCAAGTTACCATGAATTTTCATGCATGAGCATGACATGACACACCGTGCGTGTAACATTTGCAGGTGCAGAGGTGCGCGGACGACATGTCGATCCTGATCACCACGTACGAGGGAACGCACAATCACCCGCTCTCCGCCTCCGCCACCGCCATGGTGTCAACCACCTCCGCCGCGGCGTCCATGCTCACCTCGGGCTCCTCCACCTCCCTGCGCTTCCCTGCCGCCTCGCCGTCCGCCGCCGGCCTCAGCTTCGTCTTCCCTCCGGCAGCGCACGACGCCACCAAACATTTCTTCCTCCCAACAGGCGCCGCCGCTTCCATCACCTCCACGCCGTCCTACCCGACCATCACGCTCGACCTCACCTCGCCGGCGGCCAGGTTCTCGTCGAGCTTGGGTCACGGCGGTGCTAGGTACCATTATCCCACGAGCTTCTCCTTCTCCAACTCCGGGCCCAGCGCGCTGGGCGCTGCGTGGCCGGCGGCTGGTGGTGCTGGGTACCTGAGCTACGGGTCACCAGCTGCGTCGCTGTTCAACGGTGGCGCTGCACTGAGCAGCATCAGCGGAAGGCAACAAGCCGGGGAAGTCCCCGTGCTCTACCAGCCGCAGCACAAGGCGGCGGCGGCGGCTACTGCTAGCCGGAGCGCACCGGCGGGCGTGCTCACCGACACGATAGCGAAGGTGATCACGTCGGACCCGGGCTTCCAAACGGCGTTGGCGGCCGGCATCACGTCGTACGTCGGCACGCAGGGCGGTAACAAATCGTCGGCGGGAGGAGAGGGCGGGAGCCTGCTGCAGGGGCTCAAGTGGGGGCAGCACCTCGGCCTGGGACCGTCGCCATCAAGCGCCGGCGCGGCGTGCTCCTCGTCAGCGCTGTTGGCACGGTCATCGTCGATGACGCCAGCGGCGGTGGAGCAGGGTTCCAATTCCAATGGGCACCGGTCGTTCTTGCAGCCGTCGCTGGGCTTGTCAGGCTCTCACACTCACAGTACCTCCGCCTCTCCTGTGGAAAACAGAGAGCACTGATCGCATCAGCTGAAGATTCTGAATGTACTTAGGTCACTTCATTCGAATGCTCTTTTTCCTTCAAAATTGGTTATTTCATCAGCATTTGGTGTATATATATCCTGAGGATAAGTGTGTCACTTTATAGGATAGATATTCTGATTCTCACTGTAGAGTAAAGAAATTATTTGATTCACACAACACACATGTAAAACAAAGGATTCAATTTATATTTGTCCAGTCTTTCCTTCCCTGAGTAAGCAAAATGTGAGCTGATGATGATACATCAACACATTACTGAATTACAATCAAATACCTGCCTTTTCCATGATGAGGATCTACAGATGTTTTTTCTTCTAAGTTACATAAATAAGACCTCACGATGTAGGATCACCAGATGACTCCTGGAATCCATGGTATGGTATGTGTACACATTTGGTGGCTTGTGCTCGAATGCCAAACTATACTGTACCAAACACCAGTACCATGGAGTTACACTGAAAACAGCATGGATGCACCAAAATAATCTTGTATAACTCGAGCATCATGATGATTGTTGACGGCTTCAAGCATGAACAATGTTTGCTTCAACTTTCACTTGGAGATGACCCTCATAAACCGACTCACAGAACTAAACATGCCCATGACATTGTTCATCAACGATGGTTCCTCTTCAGATTGCTCATCAGCACCACCGAATATTCTCTGAAAAATTATAGTAATGTTAGTTTTAAAAATTTTAAGTTCAGGAAAAATACAAGCTTCATTGTTGAGCTAAAGGCTACAGCAGCATATATAATCAAGTATTTTCGTTTTCCTACCAGGCACATGTATTTTTTAATAAAAAGAAGTGGCGTTCTTCAGTTTGTGTTAAATGTCAGTAGTTTAGCTGATTAATGTGCTGCAGCCACAACATACTGTCAACTGTCTAGAGACTAAGAAATGATGACCATTGGATACTTTTTAGTTCTTATAGCAGATGCATGATTTGACTCACTTTTTCAACAGTGCAAAGATTCAATTCAACACAACTACTGCCAGTCAAGAATAGATGGCATTCAGACAAGCAGCAGAAGAAACAAAAAAAGTTGTTTTGTTTCTCTGAAACATCATGTTTTCATGAGGTAATCATCAAATATATACAAAAAACAACCAATGAGTGCCTTACCTCGATATCAGTTGCATCAGGCCTACTTGTGAGTTCTCTAGCAAGCAAATACCGATTTGGCCTATTTGGATCATCATAAAACACTTTCCACTGGCTGTAAAATAAATAAAGAAACACATGCATTAGCTTATTCTTTTGCATCATAAATGAATGAAAATGTCAAGTT
This sequence comes from Bothriochloa decipiens, assembly GCA_023333625.1. Lineage (NCBI taxonomy): Eukaryota > Viridiplantae > Streptophyta > Magnoliopsida > Poales > Poaceae > Bothriochloa > Bothriochloa decipiens. Next base: position 44,115,665 of record CM041638.1, on the reverse strand, counting down.
ATCTACTCACCCTGGAAAGCATCTAAAGACTGCACCAGTAGGCAATGGCCTCATTGAGTAAACAGTGGTAAAAGTACTGCAAAGTGAGTGGTGGATGTAACAAAAGTAAAGGGAAAATCAACATATAACAAGCAAACATGCTTGACTCCATGAGACCTAGAGTCAACAATGATACATGCATTTGATTTGTATAAGATCTAAGGAAGGTTTCTCAACCCATTTATTGACCTGAAACAGTGAGTTCATTATTTCATTAAATACCTTTTAGAAAATATAACTATATGAGATAACATATGATTTATGGGTACAAAAACTGTAGTTTAGAACATATCAGTATATTTCACAAAAGAGACATCTCAGATCATATTTTGGCCTCAATAAGCATTATATCTGTTTCTTGAAGCAGACTAGTTACACAACGGCATGCAAACGTTTACAGATTTTGCACTAGACTTACCTCAAGAAATTTCTGCGCAAATTCCGGACATTAAAGCCTACTCCAACATCTCCACTAACAAGGCGTGGGTTCCACATGACAAGAGGTCTTATCTTCATTAAAAAGTAGACACTACTTGAGGATAGCATTAATGAAATACATATACAAATACAAAAAAAGCTGCTGATCAAATTCAATGTTAAATTAATGTAAATAGGGATGAATGGTTTTAGGCATGAAGATTCAAATGAGTTATTTCATGAAATGGCTATACACGTAGGTGGAATAGACTAATCTGTTGAAGCAGATGCATTTCAATCCTGCATAACAGCATAAGCACATGAATACAGGGCGGATTCGGGGATTCAGCTGGGCCAGGGCTAGGCCAATGTATATTGATCTGGGATGAATCTGCTTGGGTGGATCTGCAACTTTGTTAGCCAATTTGCACTACATACAACATGGAAATACGTGATTGATTATGACTTGGATCCGGATCTACCACACTGCATGTATGCCATTTATCCTAATACTCTTGTTCATGTAAAATTTATTCTACATTTCTACCAAATCTGCTTGGAACATTAAATGAAAAATTTATATATATTTTCGATGCAAGATCTGCAGAAATTTGCTAACTGATCAGCCATAAGTTGCATACAGGATCATCAGAGAGTTGGGACGCGATGCGTTCAACAGCTTCTAGCATTTGATGATCAGGGATAATCATAACCGCGACCTCATCTTCAGGACCAACTGGCTTCCGGTCACTTAAGCTGAAAATCAAGTCAAAAACAGATTCAACATTTGAAATAACAACCTGAGTACTATTTCATGTCATACTCTTTCTTTTAGGGGAATTTAGTGTCATACTCTGGACACATCCATAAAGTTTCTTCTTCAAGAACACAAAAATGAGTCGGAATTCTGTCCAGTTCACCTTTAGTCAGAAACAGTAAATATGGCATTTGCAACTAGGACTAAAGGTGAACTGGACAATTCTTGGTAGCTAGAAAATTAAATGTTCCTGGTCTCAAAGAAATCAATTGTGCTTTTCAATTCATATCAGTATTGTGCTTTTCAAAGGAAATATGTCACTTGTAGTCAGAAAATCTACATCAACTTGGTATGAAACCATCACTTCTCAGTGGATAGTACATTAGTACCTGGCACACTTGAATTGTGCATCTTTCCACTGATACTTGAGAAGGGCAGCTGCTCCAGCGTCAGGAAAAATGGCAGTGACTTTCTGCAAAACAGCAAGTGGAATCAGAAACAGAAAAATACATAAATCACAAGGGGTCAAGAGCAACAAATTCAAAGTAGTAATCTGTAATCTCAAACATCAATTAGGCAAGAGTGATGCAATTGTAAGCTGAAGAGATTAAAAGTCATGTCTAATGCTGAAACGACCTTGTATCCAAACCTGTCCTGTCTCTTGTGCAAGCGTATCCAGGAAAATCTTTGACAACGCCCAGAGCTCAGCCTGTGCTCCTTCCTCGTTGAGGAATTCCAACTGAGGGATCAGCAGCTCTGCCTGCAATACTGGCATCGCGTCATCACCAATGATAAATCGTCCAGAATCGTATGGTAAAGATGCTTAATCAGAAGGCCAGCAGAGCAAGTACTTTTATAATTCTATCACCATTTCTACAGCATTACAGCAGATACGATCAAACCGAATTAAAGAAGCAACAATACGTATGCCCAATGAGAATCATACGATAGCTCGCAGGCCTCCGGAGTTGACGAAATCGGCGCTCGCCTTCCCTGACTGCCGAATCGCGCCCTCCAAGTCCGATGGCAAGCAGCTGAACCACACAGCAAAGGCCGCCTCAGAACGTCATCATCTTTTGTGTTCTCAATTACGCACGAGTTGAGGGTGCAGCTCAGTGAGCCTGACCTGTCGTCCTCTTCCACGGGCTGCGCAAGCTCACCGGCCGCCGCAGCTTCCGCCTCCCCGGCCTCCGCGGGGACGTCGGAGGCGTCGAACTTGCCGAACTTGGCTGTACAAGGTGGCGGCGCTCGGTGAAGGCGCACCCGGCTCGCTGGCACGTCGAGGCAAGATGCGAGATGTAGGGGAGGGAGGCGGCGGGGGAGATGGGCAGGGCGAACGCGCTGGGGCGAGAGCAGCGGCGCCGTGGTCGCCATTGCTTCGCGCCGCGACCGTGCGAGGAAGACGTGGCTGAGAGAAGCGGCTCCTCTGCAGCTCCTCGGATAACGCATAGAAACCGGGTTCCATCAATTTCCATTCCGATGGAAAATTGAATAAAATCCGCATCGCTTTTTGAATTTGTACCGGACAGGTCATCAGACTCTTAAAATAAAATTTCGAAAAAAACTCTTAAAATATAATTTCGAAAAATCTCTTAAAATACTCCCTCCATCCAAAAGACTAGTAATTCCAAGCATCTTAAATTTGACCATTTATATAAAATAACTAACATTTACATTACCAGATAGTATATCATTGGATTTTCTTCATTAATAATAATTATATCTGAACCCAGATGGCAAACTGTGATAAGTTTTAAGAATCTAAACATAAATAAATTATTAATCGTTCTAGACCTGGATAACATGTCCAGATGAATTCATATCTAAAAATACATTTTGAGAGTTTAGTGACATATATGGTGTATTTTGGAAGTTTAGGGACCTAGACGATAACATGAGACAAGGACTTTTTTTCAATAGAAATTTAAGGACTTTAAGAATGATCAGCAAACAAGAAAAGCTGATATGGGGCCATTGATAATGGGTGTACTATCTTTCAATTCTCTGTCTTCTGTATGTATCTGTGCTGTAGCCACAGGACTTCGACAGGAGCAAGCTATATAATACATCACGTTTGGCTATCAATATATGCTACTCTAGTTGTTGCAAGCAGTTGCTGCGGCCTCGGTTTCCTTCCCAGTGGCGAAAGATTTGCCGCACCCACAGGTTTTTGTTGCGTTTGGATTCTGGAAAGAGAAACCGCCACCAATGAGCGCATCGCTGTAGTCCAGCTCCATTCCAAACATGAAGAGAAGGCTTTTTGGGTCACAGACTGCAGAACCAAAGAAATACATAATGTTAGAATTGGTTCATTCTGAACAAAGTTAATCAGCAGATGGAAGTTCTTAAAATCTGCCGGTAAAATGTATGCTACTAGAATTGGTCCATTCTGAATACATAAGAGCCGCAATCAGTTTAGACGGACGTTATGAAAAATTGCCTATATTGTCGCAGTCAGCAAGTACTCGGAAGCAGTCCTAGTAACTTCACATGTGCAGGAAGATTTTGCTGAACTGTTAATCTGTCACTCTATCATGCTCACTTAGTACGCCTTGCAATCCAATAGGGAATGCCATTTAGTTTCTATTCGCTATTACTCTGATATTGAAAGGCTGAATTCTAGAAACAGTATCCTAATATAAGTAGTGCATTGTAGCCAAGTGGCCTGGATTAAAAGATAACATGATCAAAAGAAATTAGGTACAGGATTCCAAATATTACTTCTATGAGCAAGAAGAAACTGCAAATCACTTGGTTTTTTAATACCATGTGGCATGTGTGGAGAACTATAGCCAAGAGCTTTGGTGCTGTTAATATTAACATGAACTTGCAACAATACTGGCATTGGGTTCAAGAATAAAGTGTGTATATGTGTTAGGTGTTGCAGCAATAAGCTGGGCTAACTAAAAAGCCTGAAACAGGGCATGATTTGAGAATAAACTGATTAAGAATCCAGTAGAGACATGCTGGTGCAATATTGGGCAGGTTTATATCCAGATGAAATGCAGGAGGTGTTATGGGCTGTGGACAATGCTCAACATTGCTACACAGCTCCTGGTGTTGATGCCTACATCTGGTACAATTCTGTCCCAAGAAAATCAGATCTATGAAGGCTCCAGTGCGTGAGAAGATAGCAAAAGGACGTGGAACCTGGAGGTGAACCGGCAAAGTGAGAGTTCATATCCAACTGTAGGAAAAAAGACTTGGTTGTTTTGGTAACCAGATTGTTTTGTGGTAGCAGGTTCTGTACTGTTGGGGTCTGCTTAGTTGGTAGCTTCTATATGAATCAGGTAGTTTGGTGCCATGTTACAGGCTTGGCCTTAGTTGATTTTGTTAGTGGGTTCCTGCCTAGTCATTCTTTCCTGCCTAATTACTCTGTTAAACATTAAACATCTTGCTTTGTGGTTAATGGAAATGAGGGCCATCCTCACGGCAGAAAAAAAATATATAAAAAGTGCATAGTCAGGTTAAGGCAGTTACCTATTGCAAAGCCATCATACTCTACAACAGAATCATCAGGGCTGGCATTAGCTCGACTTTCAAACTCCATGGTGTAAGACATGCCTGAGCATCCGCCCTGTTTCACGCCAATTCTCAAGCACAAATCTTCATTCCGTTCAGCCCTCATTTTGTTCAGATGTTTCAAGGCCTTTTCAGTCAATGAAATTGCTGGAGCAATGCTACCAGATGTTGCTGCTGCCGCCACTGCTGCAAAATACGATCAATCATTGACTCAATGTTAAATGGAGCATAAGCAGAATTGTGTGCATGATGATTATCTTCATCTTAAACGTTTTGTCTTTGTTGCTGTTACTGGAAACATGAACATATGAGTGACGTAATTGATGTCCACTTCAATCTATAGCTGCACGGTCGTGTTTGTTGGCAGCAAAAATGTTTATGGATCGATTTGTATTTACGTTAACAACAAAATATTGAACTTCAGTTTGACTTGCCAATTTCCAATCATGAGCATCAGAAACAAAAAGCTTATTGCAGTGATAGTTGCAACTTTTGTAATGAATAAAACATGCTAATAGTTGTCTAGTTGACAATTATACAGGCCATAAGCATTGTATTTACACATTACACTTAGCTTTAGAAAGGGAAAGTTTTATTTGATTGGCTTGGAGAAAGAAGGAAACAAAATCCAGGTAACCCCAAGTAAAACTGTCATGTACCACAGCCCTTGGGATTTATAAGATGTAATACTTGGGAACTAGTATGTGTGAGGCTTTCTACTTCTCTGAAAGCAGCGAAGTTTAAACCTCTGTGGTTCAAAGGATAAATCGAATGCGGATAACCTAGCAATGAAAGAAACAACAAGGTTGAAACTGCCAAGCATTAAACTGAGCACTAGGGTATCCAATAGAAAATCTGATTCATATTAACGCAAAAAGGCATTTCTCTCAGCTATACGCGTAAGGCAATAGTAGATTGCGATAAGCGTGCTTAGTTGGAATCATTTTGAAGCAGAATAACTGCTGACAGAATATCTATACTGCTGACAGCCGATTTAGAGCATTTCATAATCTCTGCAGCTACCAAGCTAAGCTTGCTATGGAAGATTTTTGCACGTAATATAGTATATACCCATATCGACTATCGTCCCTGTGACTGTGACCGTATCCAACAAGATAGAGCATCACGGATGAAACAGAGTTCAGTTTCCATACGTCTCCAGAACCCAAACCCCAATCATCTGCCAAGAGCACAAGTGCATAACCCAACTACTTCTATTTATTACGCGGGAAATGACCCTGACCGTATCCAAAAGCTAGAGCATCACGGATGAAACAGAGTTCAGTTTTCACACGTCTCCACAACCCAAACCCAAATCATTTGCCAAGAGCATACGTGCATAACCCAACTACTGGAGTTGACCACGGACCTGGAGGCGCGGGGGCGCGGAGGGAGACGGCCGCCCTGCCGCCGCTGGCGCCAGCGCCAGCGCCAGCGCCCGCGCCCGGGCCGGCGCCGCGGCGGAAGCGGATCGAGGAAGCGGGGGAGGACGAGGATACGGCGAGGTGGGGCCGCGCGGTGCCTGCGGAGCGACCCAGGAGGGGGCGGGACGTGCCAGAGGCGAGCGCCATGGCGGATTGGTAGGTTTGGTTGGGGGAAGAAGCGGCAGGCGACGCGGGGAGGGACGGAACGGGACGGGACGGGACGGGAGAGGAGGAAGCGAGCCGAGGAAGCAACAGGAAGAAAGATCTGGTGTGGTGGTGGTCGCGCTCAGCGGGCCGCCCAGATTCGTGGAGGCCTGGAGCATTTTTTTTTTCCGTCGCGTCGGCCTCAGTGGGCCGCAGTGAGATATTTACCACGTGCTGACGTCTGCTATACGAACACATCCAAATCATTAAGCTGTCACACTCCGCTTTTAAGGATAAAAGTAGAATACATAAATAGTCTTATATACGTCCTAGGAACAGTCGCACATATAGGATGACAAATTACAAAGAGTATCATCGCCCTGTTTATTACATAGCGTACCAATATTTATTAAGAGTATTGCGCATAAATAAATAAATAACTAATATAACTTTATTGCGGAAGCTCCATACAGGGACATGTCAACTGGTGAACACCAATCCTAGTACTCATCACGATAGCTCTTATTCCAACCTTCATCTATTACTTATCCAGGATTTTCCAAAATTAAAAGTAAAGCAAGCGTAAGTACACAACCGTACTCCACAAGCATAACATGGGTTAATGAGGCTCAAATAAGCTGACACGGTTTGACTGTATTTAGCTTTTATACATTAATCTTATTGAGGCATAGCATCAAGGTAGTGATAATTCTCATATACTCATGATCAAAATAATATTAACCAGTGTATAGCAATAACGACATTAAGATGAACACATTAACAATTTGAGAACAATTATCTTTTGTAAATGCGTCAAGGCCGCCCTAACCAAAGGGCACGGACAATATATTGATTTAAACTCTGATCAGAGGTGTATACTTTCACTGTGAGTCATGTTTTACAACTGAGTGTACTTATAACTTCCAAACCACCATAAAACATATAAAGCCTCCTATAGGTTCTCCTAACCAATCAGAGATACAGAAATACGTTGTGTGTAGAAACCCCCTTCCAATATGGCACAATCCTTCCTGGCTATACTCATAAGGACAGAGGTGGTCCTATACCCCAGCTTTTAGACCACTAACAAGCTAAAAAAGGGCCTATAAGTGACTAGAGCCAGAGCTATATAGCCCTCACAGCTGTACGGATTCTCCATGATAAATCACTTACAGACAAGAGTCCATGTTTGTTAAAACTCATCGTTTACGTTGATAGCATAACACACATCAAGTTATAAGATTATGACCATTAAAACACTAGCATCATAACTACCCAATGCAACCCAAAGGTTCAAGGAATCAGGATATTAAAGCTAGTTATAATCTCTATGTCATCAAAGACACATGCAAATGAATTGTTATTTATAGTGAATAGGTAACAAGGATGATCCATGCTATATTTGCCTTGATTCAAAAAGTTCTGCTGATCCTGTTGATCCTCAAAGTAGCCTTGCTCAACAAAAACCTCACCGTCTGAACTCGACATTAACAATCAGCACCAGACAATCCAATCGAGCATACATACACGAAGCAAACAAAGAGTTATTAGAGGAATAGTACATCAATCTCATCAAAATAGAATAAAAAGTTTATAAAACTATTCTACTCGCTTCTACGATCACACAGACGTCAAGTTCACCGAAAACGGAGTTATAACGGCGAAGATATGAATTTTTAAAGATTTTCTATAGATAAATAAATATTTTAAATATAGACTAAAAATATAAAGTTTTCAAAATACTTCAACAGTAGCACCGCTACGTAGATTACGAAATTATGAATCTAACAGAATTTGAACGGACCAAATCGGAGTTAAAACGTGAAAGATATAAGCCTTTGAACATAGTGGTAAAACTGTAAATAGATAAAAGCGTATTCTGAAACTGAAAAGAGGAAATACGTTTTCCAGAGAAGAAAACGTATTCTGTAAGCTGTTACAAGGAAAATACGCTTTCCAGTGGACAAAGCGTATTATAGATCTGTTAAGCAGAAAATACGCTTCCCAGTGGGAAAGACGTATCCAGATGAAAACGCCAAGGGCTCTTAACAGATTACACAGAACTCCGAGGGGTTTTCTGCAAAACCGCCACGCGAAGGGTTACGGGCTGATTCTGGCCGTTTGATCCAAAACCGACGGCGCAGATCGGTCGAGGCGAGCAGCCTCGCCGGAGACGACGACCGACACGGCGGGGGACATCGCCGGCGACGAGAAACCTCGCCGGCGTAGATGGAACTCGAGCTACAGACCTCGGTTCGACACGAAACTTGGACCAAACGACTCAGGAGCTTTATGCGATCTCATCTGACATGAAGATGGGGACCCGAGGAGGATAACGACGGTCGGTGGTCGACATCGGCGGAGACGAGCTCGCCGACATTCATACGCTGAGCACTACGGCCTACCAAACTACTTGGAAGCGATGCTAATCGACTCAGGAGATCAGGGTGAGCATACCAGAGGGGAAGATGAAGCTTGAGATGGCCGGCGGTGAGCTAATGGCAGGCGATGGCGGACGGTGGCTTCCTGCGCACGAAATTCAGCACGAGATGAGCATCAAAGATCAAAATTCGGAGCTCAGGCGTGCTCACGAGGTCAAGAGGAAGCTTGCCCTTCTGCTTATGACGACGGAGCAACAACGGCGACGGCGAATTGCAAGCTCCGGCGGTGGCGGCAATGGCGGCTAGGGTTTTCGGCGTCGCTGCTTGCTCGAGGCGAAGGCGGCTGGTTTAGGGTTGTGGGTAGGGTTCGCGGACGCGGCTTAAAGGCTTATATAGCCTGAGCGCGAGGCGGTGCAAGCGACCGAGTGGAGGACAGAGCGGCGCGAGTCAGTCTCGGCGCCCGAGTCGGGACCGAGTCGGAGGTGAACGACGACGGTGCAGGGTCCACCTGTCAGCGACAAGGAGAGGGGAGGCGAACGCGCGGAGCGACGGCCGGCTTGCTGGGCCTGGCCTGGCGGCCCATGATGGAGGCGACGGCGCTCGCGGTTGCGGTTGGGCTGGCCAAGGAGAAAGGAGAGCAGGCCGCGCGACAGGCCGTCGGGCCAGAAAGCAGGAAAGGAGGAGGAGGGAAAGAAAAAAACTTTTCTTTTATTTGAAACCTTTTCAAATGCAAAATTCAAATGTATTTTGAATTCTAATTCAAATTCAAACACCACACAAGAAAATATGCACCAGCATGAATGCTCAAGCATGTTTCTACCATGATTCAACTTCATTTTCATAAAAACATTTATTTTGCCAAAAATAATTGCTCTCCAAGAATCAATAATAAATCATTTTTGACTATTTTGGAAAATTGAAAAAATTAGGGTGTTACATAAGCGCTTAAATCACAAGGTCAGCAAAGTCGTCACAAGTTTGTTTTATCACCGTTGTGTGTAGGATGGTAAATCATGTGTAACCTAACTTATAAAAATTGCGGGATTTGATTTGATTAATTGATGACAAAAAATAGGGACACCTCCGAACAATTTGGGTGGTGTCTTTGAATCCATTTTCGCCCTTATTTCAGCTATAGCTAGCTTAAAAGCTTAAACGGTGCACATATATTTACATTCCACGTCCACTACATGTGTACTTGTGAAAAAACAAAAGACCTCCTTTAGCGGTTTTGGATAGCCTTGCCAAGCAAGGTGAGGTGGGTGACACGGCAAGGGAATCAAGCAGACTTGTTCTCTCAGTTAGCTAGACTCACTCAGTTCTGCCATGCCAAGCGAAGCTGCTAGCCATGCGAGGGCTGAAGACTATGTTTGTCTGAACTTATCAATATAGTTTATCAGCCATTGTAGCTATATACTTTAGATCCTCATCTTCCAACTGACCCTTGCGAATCTCTTTTTCTAAGGTTGGTGTCACCTCTATCTCCATGGCATTAGTAACAAGGGTAAGGTTCAAATGAGCAAATTCTTCACACAACTCATCAGCTTCAGGTGTCATCCGAAGCTCATTAACATGCTTCTTTCTACTAAGTGCATCGGCCACGACATTTGCCTTCCTAGGATGGTAATACATATCAAAATCATAATCATTCAACAGTTCCAACCAATGACGTTGTCTCATGTTCAAGTCAGACTGGGTAAAGATGTACTTCAAACTCTTGTGATCAGTGAAAATATCCGTCTTGTGCCCAATCAGATAGTGTCGCCAAATTTCAAAGCATGAACCACAGCTGCTAGTTCTAGATCATGAGTAGGATAATTAAGCTCATGTTTCCTCAATTGCCTTGAAGCATAAGCAACAACTCTATCTTCTTGCATAAGAACACACCCCAATCCCAAACAAGATGCATCACAATAGATAGAGAACTTCTTTCTTAGATCTGGTAATACCAACACTGGAGCTGTTGTCAATCTCTTCTTGAATTCTTCAAAACTAGCTTGACACTTGACGGACCATACAAACTTAGCATTCTTCTCTAGTAATGTTGTCAATGGCTTAGCAATCTTCGAGAATCCTTCAATGAATCTCCTATAATAACCAGCCAACCCAAGAAAACTGCGAATCTCGCTCACATCTATAGGCGGCTTCCAATCCAACACATCCTTCACCTTGCTTGGATCCACCGCTATTCCACCATTAGAAATGACATGGCCAAGGAAAGAGACTTCCTCTAACCAGAATTCACACTTGCTCTTCTTAGCATAAAGTTTGTGCTCTCTAAGCTTCTGCAAGACTAACCTCAAATATTCTGCATGTTCTTCCTTGTTCTTTGAGAATACCAAGATATCATCAATGAAAACCACAATGAACTTATCCAGGTACTCCATAAACACCTTGTTCATCAGGTACATGAAGTAGGCAGGTGTATTGGTCAACCCAAAAGACATAACTGTATACTCATACAACCATGCCTGGTAGTGAATGCCGTCTTCGATATATCTGAATTCTGAATCTTCAACTGATGATAACCAGAGCACAAATCAATCTTGGAGAACACACAAGCACCTCTTAACTGATCAAACAAGTCATCAATCCTGGGTAAAGGGTACTTGTTCTTGATGGTAACATCATTGAGAGAACGATAATCAATGCACATTCATTGAGTTCCATCTTTCTTATCAACAAAAATCACAGGAGAACCCCAAGGTGATGCACTTGGACGAATGAAACCTTTCTCTTCTAATTCCTTTAACTGTTTCTTAAGTTCTTCTAGTTCATTAACCCCCATTCTATATGGACGCTTAGCTATAGGTGCAGTGCCAGGTAATAACTCAATAATAAATTCAATATCACGGTCAGGTGGCATACCTGGCAATTCATCGGGGAACACATCCGAAAATTCCTCCACCACCTGATTCTGAGGATCTGCAATGTCATCAAGCTGGTTCAGGGTAGCTGTAGGTGTCGCTTGCATTCTGACATCAACACTTATTCTATCTCCTTTTTGTGTAGTCAGGTCTACAACCCTCTCTTTACACTTTATCATAGCTTGGTGAGCTTCCATCCAATCCAAACCCAGAATTAAATCAATACCAGATGCATTCAACACTACAGGGTTTGCTGAAAAGTCTACCCCCTTAAGAGGAGTTTAGCTAAGGGGCAGTAGTAAGAAGCTGGTATAGCACCCCCTGGTGAATTTACTACCATTTGGTTCTTCATGGCTACAACTGGTATGCTATGATTTCTAACAAATGCTTGCGAGACAAAGGAATACGAAGCTCCAGAATCAAAAAGTACAGCAGCAGAGATAGAGTTGATGTTGAACGTACCCAGCGTAACCTCTGATGCTTCTTGAGCCGTCTCAGTGGACACATGGTTCACCCTTCCATGATTAGCATAGGACTTCTGATTACCATTCAGCTGCTGAGGTGTGTGTTGGTTTGATTTTCGGGGGCAACGATTAGCATAGTGCCCAGGCTCACCACAATGATAACACAACTGAGGAGTATTGGGACTACCCTTAAGAGGCATGTTGTTGGGTGTAGTAAGGCATGGAGTTTGATTTCTAAATTGCTGTGACGGCCGTTGATTCCCTTGCTGCTGGTAATTCCCATTCTTGCGCTGAGCATGCTGACCCTGGTATCTCTGGCTGACTGGTCCCTAGAACTTCTGCTGGAAACCTTGATGGAAGTTAGAATGGAAATGAGAATTGTTTCCAAAGCCCTGTCCATTCATCTTTCTCTTCTTGTCCTATGCCAGGCGTTCGTTATCCAGCACAATAGCACTATTCACCAATTCTTCAAAGGTATCATACTTGTTGCCCTTCAGTTGCAACCTGAGCTTATAGTATATGCCGTTCAAGAAATGTCACCACTTATCAACTCCCTTATAACTTCATGGGGAGCGTAGCGAGCCAACTCCTCAAACTTAGCATGATACTCACTCATAGTCATAGAGCCCATCTTGAGATTCCTGAACTCCTCTGCCTTCTGTTCCTTTAACCCTTCAGGAACGTGGTGAGCCAAGAAATCCTCTTTGAACCGCTCCCAGGTAATAGCAGGAGCATTGTTAGGACATGCACCTTGGTATGACTCCCATCAGGTCTGAGCAGCTCCCTGGAGTTGCCCCAAGCATACAACACTTTCTCAACATCATTGCACTGTGCAAGATTCAACTGCTTCTCCATAGCACGCAACCAATCTTCAGCATCCAGAGGGTTAGTAGTATGGGTAAACACAGGGGGATGACCTTGCATAAAGTCTCTGTGTTTATCCCTTGGTGGTTGAGCATGTGGTAGCCATCCAGCTTGCATGGTCTGCACAAATTGGGTCATAGTCTGCATCAGCTGCATTTATGCCTCTCTCATTTCCTCATTGGTAACATGTCCAGCACCATAACCTCTAGCATGGTTACCTCTTCCACCCCAAGCAGCCATCTGTATTCCAACCAAAAATCAAAGCTTAGAGAGATTCAGGATACAAATCACTTATATAATAATAAGAATTACAAAACTAAAAATTTTTAGGCGAGCTTCAATTTTAGCAGTATAGAAAAATAGTCATATATCAAGATCTAGGTATCAAAAGGAGACATTCTATACATGGTTGGAAAGGTTAAGAAATTCTCTACAACTTCTGTTCAGACTGTTTTACTAGATTCTATCATCTAAGGCATCGAATTAATCGAACAGCAGAAACTATTCAGAAATTCCAGACAGCACTGAACATCAGATTGTGACAGGCATAACTTCCAACTCAGAACTGATATCAACATGATTCTTATGAGAACTGTTAGATAAAGAAGTCTAGTTATACCCAGATAAATCTCATACTCATTGGATAAACCAATTTCAAGATATAACCAAAATATTACAGGTTGCTCAGAAAACAGTAAGGATGGAGACAGGATAAACCAACTCAAACTTAATTTATTCAAACTTTAACCTTAATATCCTTAACTAAGGAACTTGCGGACATACCCACAAAGCTACAGCACTCACACAAAAATCCAAATCATCCATATTACATAATCATAAATCATCAAGCACTCAAGGTTCACACACACTAGAATGACACGACTAACTTGACTCACGATACTAATAATGTGCCTATTATATAAGGGTTTTTCAACTAAGGTCGAAGCTCATGGTCCAGCCGTCCGTAGATCTTTGGCTGTCTAGTCATGGTTCTGAGCCTATCAATTTCTTTTTGCTTCTCCTTAAGCTTCTGCTCCAGCTGCTCCACCGTGCTAACCATGCGCTGATGCTTGAGCATCATGTCACACGCAAAGTGTGCCAATTCCTGTGACTCAGGTGACAAATCTTGAGGATTCATCATACCCCATCCATCCTCCATTCTGTGGTCAGTGCGAGGCAAATAGCAAAACTCATCATCTCGCATATTCCCAAAGCGATGGCCACGGAGAGCAATCCAGGCTATAAAAGCAGCACCCTCAATGCCATCCTCTTGAGTTGGGCTAGGACCAAGATGCTCATAAATCATCTCTATGTTGTAAGAATTCTACATCCCTCCTGGAGAACATATAGCCACATTTGTCTCCCAGTAAGTACCTTCCAACGGATGGGTGTGTTGGCAACAAGTGTACTGCACAGCGGGGTCCCAATCAGCATAATAGTCACGAAGAAGCTTCATGAGTCGTATATGCGATCTGGTGTGGCACTCCGGTACGCGAGAGATCTTCATAGTCCATCCCATAGGAGCGTGCGGTCCACCTCCTCCAGCAGAACCACCAGCAGACGGTGGTGGGGATTGACCATCATCTTGAACTGCTTCCAGCTCTTCTTCTTCAGAAGCCTCCATTGGTTCTTCTTCTTCAACTTGAGGTGTTGTAGGCACCGGGGTTGGTGATGGCGGAACAACTTTCCTAGTCTCCAGATGGTTGAACAGATCACGATACGCAGCAGCAGTCATGCAGCGAGTATAAGGAGGCATCTACAAGATTTAGACATGAGTTAGAGTGGAGTCAAGATTTTCTCAAATAGAGTAAGTATAAGAGCATAAAAATTGAGAAAATAACAAGGTTAAAGTTAAGAAGCATGAAATTAGTGAAGCAAAGGAGACTAAGAACGACCATTCTATCTAGGCTTGTGTCCTACAGTCAATACGGCTCTGATACCAAATTGTCACACTCCACTTTTAAGGATAAAAGTAGAATACATAAATAGCCTTATATGCGCCCCAGGAACAGTCGCACATATAGGATGACAAATTACAAAGAGTATCATCACCCTGTTTATTACATAGCATACCAATATTTATTACAGAGTATTGCGCATAAACAAATAAATAACTAATATAACTTTATTGCGAAAGCTCCACACAAGGACACGTCAACTGGTGAACACCAAGCCTAGTACTCATCACGATAACTCTCATTCCAACCTTCATCTGTTACCCATCCGGGATTTTCCAAAATTAAAAGTAAAGCAAGCGTAAGTACACAACCGTACTCAACAAGCATAACATGGGTTAATGAGGCTCAAATAAGCTAACACGGTTTGACTACATTTAGCTTTTATACATTAATCTTATTGAGGCATAGCATCAAGGTAGTGATAATTCCCATATACTCATGATCAAAATAACATTAACCAGTGTATAGCAATAACGACATTAAGATGAACACATTAACAATTTGAGAACCATTATCTTTTATAAATGTGTCAAGGCCGCCCTAACCGAAGGGCACGGACAATATATTGATTTAAACTCTGATCAGAGGTGTACACTTTCACTGTGAGTCATGTTTTGCAACTAAATAGACTTATAACTTCCAAACCACCATAAAACATATAAAGCCTCCTATAGGTTCTCCTAACCAATCAGAGATACAGAAATACGTTGTGTGTAGAAACCCCCTTCTAATATGGCACAATCCTTTCTGACTATACTCATAAGAACAGAAACAGTCCTATACCCCAACTTCCAGACCACTAACCAGCTAGAAAAGGGCCTACAAGTGACTAGAGCCAGAGTCATATAGCCCTCACAGCTGTACGGATTCTTCATGATAAATCACTTACAGACAAGAGTCCATGTTTGTTAAAAGTCATCGTTTTCGTTGATAGCATAACACACATCAAGTTATAAGATCATGACCATTAAAGCACTAGCATCATAACTACCCAATGCAACCCAAAAGGTTCAAGGAATCAGGATATCAAAGCTAGTTATAATCTCTAGGTCATCAAAGACACATGCAAATGAATTGTTATTTATAGTAAATAGGTAACAAGGATGATCCATGCTATATTTTCCTTGATTCACAAAGTCCTGCTGATCCTGCTGATCCTCAAAGTAGCCTTGCTCAACAAAAACCACCGTCTGAACTCGACATTAACAATCAGCACCAGACAATCCAATCGAGCATACATACATGAAACGAATAAAGAGTTATTAGAGGAACAGTACATCAATCTCATCAAAATAGAATAAAAAGTTATAAAACTATTCTACTCGCTTCTACGATCACACAGACATCAAGTTCACTGAAAACGGAGTTATAACGATGAAGATATGAATTTTCAAAGATTTCCTATAGATAAATAAATATTTTAAATATAGACTAAAAATAGAAAGTTTTCAAAATACTTCAACAGTAGCACCACTACGTAGAATATGAAATTATAAATCTAACGGAATTTGAACGGACCAAATCGGAGTTAAAATGTGAAAGATATAAGCCTTTGAACATAGTGACAAAACTGTAAATAGATAAAAGCGTATTCTGAAACTGAAAAAAGGAAATACGTTTTCCAGAGAAGAAAACGTATTCTGTAAGCTGTTACAAGGAAAATACGCTTTCCAGTGGACAAAGCATATTATGGATCTGTTAAACATAAAATACGCTTCCCAGTGGGGAAGACGTATCCAGATGAAAACGCCAAGGGCTCTTAACAGATTACACAGAACTCCGAGGGGTTTTTCGCAAAACCGCCACGCGAAGGGTTACGGGCTGATTCTGGCCGTCCGATCTAGAACCGACGGCGCAGATCGGTCGAGGCGAGCGGCCTCGCCGGAGACGACGGCCGACACGGCGGCGGACATCACCGGCAACGAGAAACCTCGCCGGCGTAGATGGAACTCGAGCTACAGACCTCGGTTCGGCATGAAACTTGGACCAAACGACTCAGGAGCTTTGTGCGATCTCATCTGACCTGAAGATGGGGACCCGAGGAGGATAATGACGGTCGGTGGCCGACACCGGCGGAGACGAGCTTGCCGGCGTTCATACGCCGAGCACTATGGCCTACCAAACTACTCGGAAGCGATGCTAATCGACTCAGGAGATCAAGATGAGCATACCAGAGGGGAAGATGAAGCTTGAGATGGCCGACGGTGAGCTAATGGTGGGCGACGACGGACAGTGGCTTCCTGAGCATCAAAGATCAAAATTCGGAGCTCAGGCGTGCTCACGAGGTCAAGAGGAAGCTCGCCCTTCTGCTTATGATGACGGAGCAACAACGGCGACGGCGAATTGCAAGCTCCGGCGGTGGCGGCAATGGCGGCTAGGGTTTCCGGCGTCGCTGCTTGCTCGAGGCGAAGGCGGCTGGCTTAGGGTTGCGGGTAGGGTTCGCGGACATGGCTTAAAGGCTTATATAGCCTGAGCGCGAGGCGGTGCAAGCAACCGAGCGGAGGACGGAGGCGGCGCAAGTCGGTCTCGGCGCCCGAGTCGGGACCGAGTCAGAGGTGAATGATGACAGTGCGGGGTCCACCTGTCAGCGACAAAGAGAGGGGAGGCGGACGCGCGGAGCGACGGCCGGCTTGCTGGGCCTGGCCTGGCGGCCCATGATGGAGGCGACGGCTCCCGCGGTTGCGGTTGGGCCGGCCAAGGAGAAAGGAGAGCGGGCCGCGCGACAGGCCGTCGGGCCAGAAAGCAGGAAAGGAGGAGGAGGGAAAGAAAAAAACTTTTCTTTTATTTGAAACCTTTCCAAATGCAAAATTCAAATGTATTTTGAATTCTAATTCAAATTCAAACACCACATAAGAAAATATGCACCAGCATGAATGCTCAAGCATGTTTCTACCATGATTCAACTTCATTTTCATAAAAACATTTATTTTACCAAAAATAATTGCTCTCCAAAAATCAATAATAAATCATTTTTGACTATTTTGGAAAATTGAAAAAATTTAGGGTGTTACATAAGCGCTTAAATCACAAGGTCAGCAAAGTCGTCACAAGTTTGTTTTATCACCGTTGTGTGTAGGATGGTAAATCATGTGTAACCTAACTTATAAAAATTGCGGGATTTGATTTGATTAATTGATGACAAAAAATGGGGACACCTCCAGACAATTTGGGTGGTGTCTTTGAATCCATTTTCGCCCTTATTTTAGCTATAGCTAGCTTAAAAGCTTAAACGGTGCACATATATTTAGATTCCACGTCCACTACATGTGTACTTGTGAAAAAACAAAAGACCTCCTTCAGCGGTTTTGGATAGCCTTGCCAAGCAAGGCGAGGCGGGTGAGATGGCAAGGGAATCAAGCGGACTTGTTCTCTCAGTCAGCTAGACTCACTCAGTTCTGCCATGCCAAGCGAAGCTGCTAGCCATGCGAGGGCTGAAGACTATGTTTGTCTGAACTTATCAATCTAGTTTATCAGCCATTGTAGCTACGCGACTTATCAGCCGCAGAAACCAGTAACTCCTAAATTTGACTCGATAAAAGAAGGGGCTTAAGAGCCCAAGAATCAAGGCCACATATGCAAGCAAAACAAACACCTCTATATTTAACCATCTACTAGGCAAACGCAAAGGCCAGGTCCAAATAATGTCTTCATATAGTTTTGTCAAAGCTTGACATGATGTAACCACTCGGTAAATAATGACGTCCCGTGTTTTTGTCGTCACAAAAAACCAGCTCTTAATTTACTCTTTTTTTTCCAAAAAATATGTACAAAACTACGGTTCGATTGCGATAGAAGAAGAATAATTTCTTAGGTCCACTTATTACTTATTACCAGCAAAAATGTCCGTGCGTTGCAACGGAAGAAAACTGTATCTCCGGCAGGTGCCGAGCCCCATGCCATGCCCATGGCTTTAACGTCGTCGACCTCGGTCACGCCTCCGCTTTCACGCCACACTTAGGACCAGGCCGCCGAGCTTCTGGACTACCTCGTTGATTCCTCCATGCCATCATCACAGCCATCCGCGACAAAGCCACGGCGGCGGAGGCAGAGGTAAAGAACGGAAGACGAATGATTTAGTTATTTCTTTATTTATTGTCGAGAGGAAGAAACCATAGGACTGGGGAGAGGAGGAAAGAATGATGGAAATACTTATGTTTTCCTTTTCTATGAAATTTGAACACTCTAATTTATTTAAACTTAAATATTCTCAATAAAGTATTCTCAAAACATACTTAAAAATTACTGAAGTATCAATAAAGAAAATTGGATAATTAAACTTTATATGAAGTGAAAATATATCATTATGAGGGCATTTAACTTATTTATATACTTGAACTATAAGTAAGTTGCTCAAAATGAACTTTAAATAAAATACTAAATATAATAAGGGAACTAAGAGACCAACAACCGCATCCACCACTAGAAATGCAGTGGTCAGTGGTGCGTCTCATCGGTGCACAAGCGGCTCCCTCGCAGCGAGGTTTCTTAAGCGCGTGGTGGCGACGGGCCGCTCCTGAGTCCTGACGCGCGCTGCTACGGGGCCAGCGCCAGCGGCGGTGGAGGCCGTGATGGTGCGCTGCAGGGGATGGCGGCAACCACTCGGCCTATGATTGGTCCTATACATTGCGGGGAGCCTATGACTTCTATTTTTTTAGATTTTGTGTTGATCGGTCCTCTTTGCTCCTCAATTTTCTTTTCGTTTTGTAAATTTGATTTGATGACTTGCGGGGAGCAAATGCCTTCTATTTATAGTTTGGTGGGTCCGGTTTAAGTTTATTGGTTTCAAATCTATTTTTTAAGTTACACAATATAACGTAGATGTCCACAATACGCATACACACTCACCCCTATGAATACATATACATAAAACCTATCCCATGAGCACCTTCGAATAATTGAGCTCCGAGCAGGCTGTTGTAGGAACGTCGTTTAACACTTAACACATAAAGCTGGTAAATCCTAAAAAAATCCCATGACACAAATAAATCCTAAAAGAATCCCAAGAAAAGGTACGAGCATTAAGATTTAAACCCTCGTGGATAGCGTCGCACTGGACCGTCCTACCATTAGACTATAAGTAATTCGCTAGTTTTAAATCTTTTTTTAGAATGACACAGTACAACACAGACGCTCACAACACGCACGCACACTCACCTCTATGAATACACGTATGCAAACCTACCCCTACCCCTATGAGCACCTCCGAAGGACTGAGCTGTCGGTTGATCTGGAGTTTCGCGAAGTGATCACTGGCTCCTCGTTGTCGACGGAAACGTTGCTTATCACTTAATACATAACGTCGGTAAATCCTGAAAAAATCCCAAAAAAGATGCTAGCATCAGGATTTGAATCCTAGTGGGTAGCGTCCCACTAGACCGTCCTACCATTGGACCACAAGCCAATTCGGGTGGATAGGTACCGTATATGCAGGAGACGAGGGAACGCAGTCGGTTTAGACTCTTTTTTATTTATTTATAGGAGAGGACAGAAGCCAGACCGAAATTATAGCCTGACAAAAATTAAGACCGCAAAAATATGGGATACGGAAGGATCCGGAGGAGGCAAACGGTAGAATTTTTTTTATATGAAACAAAGTCGGACTGAAACGGCAGTTAAAAAGAAAAAAGAAAGGACGGACAGATTTTCTTGAGCGGACTGAAATTTTCTCGTTTAAATATTAGGGAGAGATTTTAAAACACTTACAAAAATATGCAACACATCAATGACGATGTATTTTACATTTTTACTATACCTAAAAGTTTACAACAAATGATATAAATCACACAATTCAGCCTAAGTGTTATTATGATATAACCTCCCTAGCAAACACGGCGTTAAACAAACGATAAGTTTTGAATCACCAGGGTCCCATATGTATGATGATCGGCCTCTTCGTCATTTTTTTTGTGACCCTGCAAGATATATTCATCCACTTTAGTGTAGTTCCTTTTAAAGAACAAGACATGATTTTGCTGTAATAACCAACTAAAAATTATATAAGCTCCTCTCGCACACCAAAATTGCCCAATAACCACATCACCTACCCGTAGCCTGCAAGAAATTAATGATACATCATTTAGGCTGTTTGCTATATATATTTCTAGCAAAAATCTGATTAATATAAGTCCACATAAAGAACAGGGTAACTTGAACTCTTACCACAGGTACGTATAGTTTACTGACACTGACGTACGTACGTGCAAAGAACTTGCATCATCATTCGTTCCTTGGACGCTCTGTTTAAAATCGCGGGCTATGGAATTTAGCGGGAGTTTGGATAAAACGCTATAGCGACGCTATTTTGACGCTATTCGGCGCTATAGTGCGCTAATGGACATTGCGATAGCTGTTTCCCGACGCTATAGCGGCGCTATTTTAGCGCTATAGCGCGCTATTTTATACAATGCTCTGACGTCGACGTCACTGGTGACGAAACAAGGCAAGGAAACCGCCAATAGCGGTGACAACCGTCATCGCCCACATGGCGGCGGCGACGGGCCAGGATGGCATCACGGCCGCCACCTTCCACGCGAACAGCGCGGTGAGCAGCGTGCAAAGCGTCCAGATCTCGTGTTTCACGCGACGCCGACGTCTCCTCCCGTCGTCAGCGTCGGCGTCGGCGTCGGCGTCGGCCGGCAACCGCTAGTAGGCTCGGAGGCTGCGGAAGAGAAGCAGCAGCGCAGCGTAGCTGGCGCCCACGAACGCCGTGGAGCCCACGTCCCCCGTGGCTGCGGCTCTGTAGGCGGACACGCCGGACGTCAGGGTCACGGCGATCAGGCCCGTCAAGGTGAGAACCGTGCCATCGGCGCGTCCTCCTCGTTGCTCCATATCGAAACTTTTTTTAAGGGAAATCGAATTCCATTACTTAGACAGTGCCGAATCTTCAGCAATTACATACTAAACATATGCCGGTATCTGAACTAATAGTAGCTCATCATCCGGATCACAAGAACTACCTAGCTTAGCCAGTTCATGGGCAGCTCTATTGCATAAACGCGGACGCTGTTGGACACTCCACGATATGAAGTTCCAAACTAGCAGACTACGCATCTCCTCGACAAGGTTGGACACATCACTCAAAGCATAATTCTCCGAGTAGACAGCTTGCACCACCTCTGTGGCATCCGTTTCCAGAACGACATGGCCTATGCCAGCGTTTATGGCCGCTTGTGCGCCGTGAATGCACGCGATCAATTCGCCTTGCAACACATGCATCAGCACCCCCGCACGCCCACGATATGCACTCACCACATCACCAGCCGAATCCCTGAGTATGCATCCCCATCCTCCGTTGCGAGTATTATGATCAAGAGCCGCATCACAGTTGACCTTCACCTTGTCGCCCTGTGGCCTTTCCCATCTCGAGACTCGCTGTGGTCGCAGCCCCAGTTGGGCACATGCTTCTGCCATTCTGCTGCTATCGCCTGAATTCTGTGAGCCAGGCCGGCCGGTGCACATTCCTGCTCCCCTTCTCTCTTTGTGTTCCTTTCAGACCAGCATAGCCAAAGTGCAATGCAGCACAAGATCTTATCATTTTCCTTCAGACTCATAATGTACTCTATTACCTCGCGCGCCGATCGTTTGCCTGCCATTATATCTCTTCTTTACTCAGGGCCAAGCAGTTCCAAACCGTGGACATGTATTTGCATTTGAGAAACAGATGAGCTCCATCCTCGTCAAGTCTGTTGCATAATACGCAGCGTGTGTCTATAGACATTCCTTTCCTCTTCAAGTTTGTCCGAAGGCGGTGGCTTTTGTGACAGAAACGCCACATAAAATGCTTCACCTTGTTAGCACATTTAGTGTTCCATATCCTGCTCCAGACTGAAGCGAGTCCCGGGTCCGGATTAGATGAGGATGCCCCTCCAGATGGGCTGTTGTTTGATTGATCAGCTTTGAACACCTTATAAGCGCTTCTGACAGAAAATATGCCTTTTTTGTCAAAATGCCACGCAACTTTGTTATCCAGAGCACCATGGACTGGGATAGCAAGGATCAGTTTGGCATCCTCCTCCCAAAAAGTATCTCGAACCAGCTGCTCGTCCCAGCTCCCTGATGTCGGATCAATTAACTCGCTGACATAGCTCATCAAGTTTGCCCCTCTTGGTGTGATTGGCCGTCTGGACATACTTCTAGGAACCCATGGGTCGGTCCACATATTTAGTCCTTCCCCATTGCCTACTCTCCAGATCATTCCTTTTTTTAGAAGCTCTAAGCCCTTCAAGATGCTCCTCCAGGTGTAAGACATCCCTTGTTTTGGTACAGCATCTAGGCATGATTGCCCGTTAAAGTATCTGGCTCTTAGGACTCGAGCACAGAGTGACTCTGGATCTTGTAGCAGTCTCCACGCTTGCTTGCATAGTATTTCCATATTGAAACCATGAATGTCCCGGAAGCCTAGCCCACCATCTTTCTTTTTCTTGATCATTTTTTTCCCAACTGAGCCAGTGAATTTTATGCTTGCCTTCCTGCTGGTTCCACCAATACCGGCATATCATAGTGCTGATTTGATCACACAGGGCTTTGGTGATATCAAAGCACCGCATAGCGAATGTTGGGATGGCTTGTGCAATCGCTTTATCAATATTTCCTTGCCGGCCCAGGATAAAAACTTTTTCTTCCAACCTTGCATTCTTTTCCATACCCTGTCCTTCAAGTAAGCAAATGTTTTGGTCTTTGCTCTGCCGATGTGCACTGGCAAGCCCAGGTATCTCTCATTTATAGTATCCTTCTCTATATTCAAAGTGTCCTTGACCACCCTTCTCATGTTGCTTGGTGTGTTAGGACTGAATAGAACGGCTGACTTCGATTTGTTTATCATCTGGCCAGAGCACTGCTCATACAACTCCAAATAGCTCGGAGTTGATTAGCATACTCCCCCTTTGCCTGTATCAAGATAAGAGAATCATCGGCAAATAGCAGGTGAGAAATACTCGGAGCATCCCTGCAGATTTTGACTCCCGAAATCAAACCATCTTCTTCAGCTCTAGTTAGCAAGCCTGAAAAGCCCTCCGCACAGATCAGGAACAAGTATGGTGACAATGGATCACCTTGTCTAAGAACTCTCTCTGGTATAAAAGGATTTGACAATGCTCCATTCACCTTTATTTGGTACTTGACTGTAGAGACGCACTAAGCATCAACTGGATCCACTCCTGACAGAACCCCAATTTTCCCATCATCTGGACTAAGAAGCTCCACTCCACGCGGTCATAAGCCTTGCTCATGTCGAGTTTGATCACCGCATAGCTAGAATTCCCCTTCTTCTTGTTTAACATGTGATGTGTCAACTCATAGGCAATAAGAATGTTATCCGATATCAAGTGCCCCGGGACAAAAGCACTTTGAGATGGTGAAATAATCTTTGGGAGTATAACTTTTAGTCTGTTTGCAAGCACTTTAGATATTAACTTGTACACCACATTGCATAAACTAATTGGCATTGGCCGGAGCTCTGTTACCTTTTCTGGGTTCGACACCTTGGGGATGAGGGCAATGACAGTGTCATTCCAGTTCTCTGGCATGTCGCCCCCATTCAGGACATTCAGCACCTCATGTGTCACCTGTTCCCCCACCGTATCCCAGAAATTCTTGTAGAAGACAGCCGGCATTCCATCCGGACCCGGGGCCTTAAGATCGCCAATGGCGTCCAGCGCCATCTTTATCTCCTCACTCGTGAAAGGCCGCATGAGATCAGCATTCATCATCGCTGTTACCTTGGAGGAGTTGCTGCGTGTCGCCCAAGGCGCCGGATTTGAAGAGCTGCATAAAATGGTTAGCGATAAAGTCCTGCTTCTCTACTTCATCTTCCACCCAACCCCCTCCTCCTTCCTAAGCCTTCCTATCATATTTCTCCTCCTCCTCTCTGAGCACCAACTATGGAAAAACTTTGTGTTCCTGTCTCCCTTCTCCAGCCAGTCAGCGTGAGCTCATTGTTTCCAAAAGATCTCCATTTATTCTTCTAGCTTATCTAGTCTATAACACAGCACCGCTTCTCATTGGATAGAAAAGGCGCTGATGGCCTGGCATCTACACTTCTCTAACTCCCTTCTCAAATTCTTAATTCTCTTCTCTAGATCTCCTAGTACATTTTTGTCCCAAGAACTCAAACCCTCAGCAACACTCCTCAACCTATCTACCACCCTTCCTGTCCCCCTTGCACTCCCCGTCGACCAAGCTTCCTGGACCACCGCGGCACAGTTCTCCTTCTGCAGCCAGCTTGCCTCAAGAGAGAAGGCTCGGCTGCCTCTATTGACATTTGATGGGGCTTGCATTCCTTCCGGTAGGATCACTACCGGCCGATGATCGGAATGGTAGTGGTCACAGTTTCGCACATGTACCAGAGGAAACCATTCCTGCCATAGATCATTTGCGACAGCCCTGTCCAGCCTCTCCCTAATATAGTTCTGTCCTTCTCCCCTACTTTGTTTATTTCTCCATGTAAAAATGTCACCAGCAAAACCCAGATCATCAAGACCCCTGTACTCCAGCGCCTCTTTGAACCGATCAATGCAGCTTTGTGATCTGGGGGCGCCTCCTTCTTTTTCATGGTGAAACAGGATCTCATTAAAATCACCAGCGCACATCCATGGCATCGGATTATTCTCATGTTCTACGAAGAGTCGGCGAAGTAGTGACCAAGTTTCATGCTTTGACTCAGCATGCAATTCACCGTATATGCTAGTGAAACGCCATACTCTACCATCACCTTCAATTATTTCCGTGTCAATATGATACTTTGATTTATCTCGAAGTCTCACATCAACTCCACCCCGCCAAAACACTGCAATTCCCCCTCCTTTTCCAACCGAGTCCACCGCCACCATGTCTCCCAGTTGCAATTTTTGCTTAAAATGAGACATATTCTTCTCAGTCTTTTTAGTCTCAGACAAGAAGAGAATGTCCACCTTCTTGGACTACTAAAAATTCAGAAGCCCCCAAACTACCGGGTTGTTTCCCAACCCCCGGCAGTTCCAAGCTACTATCTTCATTGCGACACGCAGGACCGGTTTGCCGGTCCCGCCAACAGATTCTCCACATCAGCCTCACCCATCACCGTATCACCCCTCTTTGCCTTCTTTACTCCATCATCAGACTCCTTTACCACATTCTCCAAATCACATCCCCTACATTTCTTCTCTGCGCCACTAGGACTAATTTGTTTGGTGGACGCAGCTGCCTCTGGGACAATTTTCTGTTCATCTTCCCTGCTCCTCTCCGTCCTCTTCCAGCCCCTCATCTTCTTTGGTTCAGTCTCAGATGGAGGAGGGGTCTTCCCCTCCACCGTACCATCCAGCATGGTACTGTTCACAGTGCTAACATCAGCATGCACATCCGCCATGTGAGCTAGGAGTGGTAGCAGGTTTTTCTTCAGCGCACTGTCCGTAGGGGTATTTACAGCATCTCCTTCAGTTGTGACCTTCATGGGGCTCATCACCTCCTTCTCCTCTCCAACCCCTAGCCCCTCCTTTTTATTATCCTCACTAGCCGAATCATTTTTCCTCCATGAAAGAGCATTGCTCCGATGATCATCACCTGATTTCCCAAAAGAACCGCTCAGGCTACCCTTACTACCACTGCCCCCTGAACTTGCACGCCATGGGAGCATCGAATGCGACCCCCTCTACCCCAGACCCCGCTAGCCCCTTCTTGTTGGGTGGAAGAGCTCTCAGGCTGTGATCATACAGCATGGGTACACCCTTCTCCCTTGGCATAGCTCATATTTTATCAGTATGGCCCAGGACACCGCAAAGGTAGCAGAAGTCAGGGAGGTGCTCATAAGCTATGGGACCCCGCTGGCCCCTTCTTATTGGGTGGAAGAGCTCTCAGGCTGTGATCATATGGCATGGGTACACCCTTCTCCCTTGGCACAGAACATATTTTATTAGTATGGCCGAGGACACCGCAAAGGTAGCAGAAGTCAGGGAGGTGCTCATAAGTTATGGGACACCACTTCTCTCTCCCTTCGCTGTCCACAACAACGGTGACTCCCCGCATCAACTGCTTTCTCACATCGAGCTTCACTTTCAACCTCAAAAAGAGGCCCACCGTTGTGTTTCCATCGTCTGTATTCGCCACCACAAACTCCCCTATCTCATCGCCGATAGCTTCGGTTGTTTTAGCATTCATCATACCCAGCGGTAGGTGGGACACTTGGATCCAAATTGGGATAAAATTGAATTCCAACTCCTCAAACATCTTGGATTCATCCAATTTTTTCACCACTAGCAACTCCTTCGAAAGATTCCAAGGCCCCTCCTCTAAGGCCTTCTTCTTCCCCTCCGCCTGATGGAAAGTGATTAGAAATTTGTTTTCTCCCAGCCCCTTGCACTCGATGCCCTTCAGTGGACACCAGATCTGCCCCAGTGCCTGTTCCAGGGAGTCTAGATGGGCCATCTTCTCGGAGAACAGTTTTGCCGCGGCCTGGACAACCATCAACGCAGGGTTCGTGATCTCCTTCCCGCACCCTCCTTCCTTGACCCTCACACCCTTCTTCTCCGCCGCCGACAGGGTCATCTTCCGCATTGCTCCCTCGATCTTCTCCATCGGATCCCCTATGATCAAAGGCCCCCTGAGCGATGGGAGCCGAGAACACAGAGGCGGCTAGCAACTTAGGGTTTTGGCTGCGATCACAGATTTAGGGGTGGACTCTGGGTGAACTGGGATGTGGTTGCCGGGAAACTCTTCGGGGAGAGAGTCCGGGCGGTGATCTAGAGGCCAGAGGGAGGGATCAGAGTGGTGGGGGAGAGGACGGGAGGATGAGGACACGATCGCCGGGAGAACGCCCCGAGTCGCCTAGGGAAACCCTAGACGCCGAGGAAAAAAAGCCTTGCTTCATATCGAAACTTGGTGGAATGCTTGAGTGAGATTGATATCCTTACAGCACACTTCAGCAGGAGGTGAAGGTAGCATGTATGTCTTGTATATATAGGCCAAGAATGTAGTAGAATGGTGCAGTGCCGTGCTCGGAGGGAACTCTCTCGTGTCACTGTATGTCCCATGCATGCACGTCCAAAAGCCATTTGCGACAAATACTCCTGGTCGGTGGTCTCTGATACGTACGAGAAGGAACGACAGTCACGTGGTGACAGAGAACACGTACATGTAGATGTCTTTTATAGCTTACCAACCAAGCAATTGGGCAAAGTTGGTAGCCAAAGCAAAGGGAAAAGAAGGGCATAGTATAGTGAAACTACGACTGAAGAACTCTTGGTCAACTCGATCTATCAATTTTCTAAGGTACTACTTTACTCCGTAAGAAACACGAAACGATCAAACATTGCATCGATCACCGCCTGTCCACCTGAAAAAAAACGACCGGCAGTTCGTTGTACAGTTGTATTTGTGTTACTTTTTTTAGAAGAAAGTTGTACAGTATTTACGTCTGGCACCGGGCACGGCACCTCGTCCGGCGAGACGGGCTTTGCCTACCCCGGCCACGACATCGACCACTCCTCCTTCCTCGAGCCTGACCCGCTGGTGGAGTTGCTCTGCGAGCGTGTCGGTCCCTCTCCGCTTGTTCAGGTTAACCCAATGCTGCATGAGCTAGCTGCCTTGCTCGTTCCCCCACCAGTGGCGCGATGGGCTCCTGACGGCTGGTCTCCCGATGACCTGCGACGACGGCCCCTCAGACGGACCATGGGTCGCCCCCGTACTATCCCATGCGGGACTCGTCGAGGGGCGCTATGGCGCTAGCTAAGGATGACTCGCCTTCACCGTCTCCTGGGGAGGCCGCGCGTCGACTGGCCAGGTTCGTCGAGGAGGTCCGGGTGGTGAGAACGCCACCACTCATCAGCTCGCCCCCAGGCAGAAGACGCCGCCGCCCAGGCGGTGGCCCAAGCGGAGCAGGCGGATTGCAGCTCAGCAGATGGATCACATCCCGGCGTCAAAGCGTGGCGAGGTACTGCTCAAGCGGCGTCTGGGCTTCTTGGAACCCTCGGCACCGCCCACCTTTGCATTTAAGCGCTCCTACGACTCCCTCTTTGAGGGTGACTTGTCGGCGGAGGATGTTGAGCTTTTCGACGCGGCGTTCCCTGCTTGCAGAGGCTGGCACGTGTAGTTAGGTTGATCCTTGTTGATCTCAGGGTTGTTTTATTCAAAATGTAGCCCCACTGCCGGTTGGGCCGCAAGCGGCCGTTCTTGTATTTCATTTGACATTCTCTTGTTCTAATACAAAGTCGTGCGCATTCGAGAAAAGAACCTTTGTTAAGAATTGAGAGAGATCGTAGTTATTGTGGTTGCGGCCTTGCCGGGGCAATATATAGCAACGCCCTGGCCTTCCTTCGACGCCACGACCAAATAAACCCGCCTGGCGGCGCAAGATCGACCACGCACGCAAGATCGACGATGATGGAAGGCCAGGACCAAGCCCAAGAGGCCCCGACGCTGCTCGACCGCGCGCGCAAGATGATGGAGATGGGACGCCTCATGCGCGAGAGGCAGGAGAAGCAGTACCGAAGATGAACAACAAGCGGCGGCGGCGGCAGCGGCAGCGACAAGAGGATGAGCACCAAGCCAGCGGGGCCGGGGATGAAGCTGGTGGAGGTGCCCGAGGACCTCATCATCCAGATCATGTGGGAGAAGGCGTGTGGCCCTCGTCACCACTACTCCCCAGCATCGTGGAAACCTAGGCCCAATGATCCAGGGGACAAGCAGCTGAGCAGAGTCTACGAGAGGGCTCGCGCGATCATCAGGTTGATCCACTGGCACGTCGATGACGTGATACTGCAGTACGTCAACAATGGGTGCGCCTACGAGGAGGTTCAGATTGGGGATGAGGAATGAGTCCTGAGGGTCAATAAGATTTTACTATTAAAGCGACATGCGTGTATACGTTCTACTTGATCAAGTAGGGGAAGCTTTTTTTTTCCCTGTGTTGCGTTTTTTAGATTTTGTTCTTTAGCTATAAATTTTTTGAGGAAATTGTTCTTTAGCCACTTTTGGATGATGCGGAGCACGTTTTTCATTAAGCATAAGAGCAATTTAACGGGTACATAAGGAGGACCATGATGGAAAGTCTAAGCTTACCAAACCTCAAAACAACAAGAACTGAAAAGAATAAAACAAAATCGATAAGGGCCAAGCTAGGTTCTACATGTTTGAATGATCTCGTACATTGGCGCCTAGCCATGGCCCCCCTTCGTTGCACTCCAGCACTGCCAAGTGCCTGTTGCCAGCTACAATCCACAGCACTGCCTCATCCTTAATCATCTTGCAAAACATTGTTACCGAAGAGATGACTCGATTGAAAGTACACACGTTTCGCTCCTTCCATAACATCAGGCCTACCAGGAGGAACATGGAGTCAAAGCCTCGGCAAAGGGTCTTGGTGATTAGCTTCTTGTTGATGGACCATTGCATCGTGCCTTCTTGCCGGGTAATAATGGTGTCAAGTCGTAGCCAACGTAGACATGCCGCCCACACTTCTCTGCTAAAGACACATCCAAGCAGAATGTGATCCATGTTCTCCACAGCTTGATCGCAGAGGATAAAAACATCTCTGTCATGAAGCCCATGGCGGCACCTCCGGTCGGCCGTCCAACATAGGCCATGCAGGACGATCTAGAACAAGAAGCGGACCCTCGGTGGCACGACAGTCTTCCAAATCAGCTTGCCCCCAACGGCGTTGAGGAGCTGGCGAACATGGCTCCATACCTTCCATCACTAGACGTCTCGACCAGCCCTAGATGAAATTGTCAGGAACACTGGGTGTGAGCTGCACCTGGTCGACGACGATAGCCCAAAGTTTTGCAAGAATTCGTTGATCAATAGCACGGTGCGCAGCTTCCGCAATCTGTTTCACCCAAGTCCTATTGTTGTTCTTTAGCTACTTGATTTAAGAAGGCATGCGTGTGGAGAATTAGGCCACTACTACTTCATCGATTGGGGAAACAGAGGCTAAATATTGGTGATATTCGTTCATTTTCGTTCCGTTTTCATCCTATGGTCTTGCGTGTTGTTTCACAATGAAACGGAGGCTAAATGTGGAATAAAGAACAAAAATTCGCCATCACTAAAATCACACATCCAAAAACCTGAATCTTTTCGCTCAAAGTGTTCAATGTTCGATGCCTAATGAAGCACCCTCCTTGCATGCAAGGATTTGTGCCCTATATGAAGGAAACATGTTCTAGAAGGATTTGTACCAAAGTTGAGTTACTCCGTCCGTCCATAGAACAATTCAATTCTTGATTTTTGAGGAGTTAATAAACAGTTTAAACTCTGACAAAACTTATATGAAAAGCAGTAACATTTATTATACAAAATAATTATAGAATACAATTCATAATATAATATATTTATAAATATGGATTCTAATACTATTTACTATGAACTTGACCGATACGAATCATATTTTTTATGGACAGAGGGAATATATCATTATTAGAAAGTCTGAATATAAAATTTATAGCAGTCCGTTAAATTTAGTGTGCAACTTACCAAAGGCTCAAACAATGATTAAAGACAACATAGTTCACGTATATAGCTTCCACACACCACTAATTATGTTTCAATGACACAATTCAGAAAAAGTCAATGGTGGTCAAATAAATACTATGTAGACATCGACCTGCAAAATCCTTTCCGTACGGTCTGCGGTACATAAGTCCAAGTCAAAGTCAAGTTCGTTGTACCTTTCTCGAGAGACACGACCCTAGCTAGACTTGTGATTTCGGGGCAATATATAGTGACGCCTTGGTCTCCCCTCAAGTTCACGGCTCACCAGAGCCCACTACCAGAAGACCTAGAACCCACGACGTTGCTACATCGCACAAGGTGGTGGAGACTATGTGGATATGACCCCATATATCCTTACGGCTATACTTGGGTCGCACTATCGAAGACGGCCCAGTCTAAGATGAAGACGTGCGGCACACGACGCGTACTGCACGGCTTAGTAATAGTACCAAATAGGCTATTCTTCTTGTAACTCTATCCCTTCGACATATATAAGGAGGGATAGAGGTCCTTAGACAGACTAGGTCATTACGACTACACCTCTCAACACAGAGAAGATCTCCATGATCTCTCTTGTAACTCAGACCTCTATGGTCTGGGGAATCTGATCTCATCTCATTATACTTCGGTACTCATCAATACAACAGCAGAGACGCAGGACGTAGGGTATTACGCTTTCGAGCGGCCTGAACCTGGATAAACCCTGGTTGTCCTGGTCGTTTGTCTTGCGTCTCACATCTAGGTCGTAGATCTTAGCGCGCCCTCACTGCAATCTACTACCTCGGGGTATCCCGTGGTAGACTGCCAAGGATATTTCATCGACAGAGACCGGAGCAGGAACAAGAGGCAACGAGACGTCGGCGTCCAACACCAAGCCAGCAGGGCCGAAGAGGTGGATGAAGCTAGTGGAGGTGCCCAAGCCCTCCTGTGACAACCCTAAAAATTACAAACACCAAAAAATGCAACCAACAAAATTTTTTTTCTAAACATGCCCACGTATGTTGTGTGTCATGTAGGAACCCTGCCTCTTTTGCACCTAGCACATATGTTAGTGCTACACTAAGTAACATCATCATCACATGTGACTTAATATAATCTTAAGCCACATATGATAAGCACCCTTGTCTAGCACTTTTTATGTCATGAGTTAAGCATCAATGTTGCACATGTGTTTGCCACATGTTGTCCTCTTGAACTTATGCTATTTAAGACCAGACTCTAGAACTTCCCTCTCATCTAATTCCCCATCATGCTCCTCTAAAACCCTTCATCTTGTTCATATCCCTTTTACATTGGGATCACATATCCAATGCACATCATGTCCCCCTCTATTCTTCACTTGTTATAACTCTATATAACACTAGATTGGTCCTTATGATGCCATAGGCAAATCATCCTTGATGCACTCTTGTACTCATGTTACATGAGATGAGACTCTAGAGCTCCTCTGTCTCCACCACCTATCTTACTCCACTAAAATCCCTCACCTTGCTCAAACTCTTATATTGGAATCTTGTGTCCAATGCAGCTCATGCCACCCTCAATGTATCACTAGATGTGGCTATATGTGGCACTAGTTATATCATCATGTTGCATTTTAATTACAACTTGTGATTTGGATTTTGTTGGATTTATGTAATGCCAAGTAAAATAGAGCAACAATACTTACTTATTTATTTACTAAATAAATATTAGGGAATAATACCCCCACATACCCTAGGGCCTTGTATGCTCACTATTTGGCTACTTACAAAGTGACACATCATATATATATACCTATACATATAAATGTACAAGTATGTGAAAACAGAAAAGAATAAGAAGATAAATAAAAGAAAAGGCCATTCTGGCCCAATCATGCCAAACAGCCCAGTCCGGCCTATCACCTTCTCCTATCTTTTTTCCCTTCCCTCACTGGCTAGCCCACGAAGTCAAGCCCAGCAAGCAAGAAGACCGCCGGCCTGTGAGTGAAGCCCAGCAAGGACCTCAGCGCCTTTCCCCGATCCACTGACGACTAGGCCCAGCAAGAATGCCCCACCTGTCATCTTTTCTCCCTAGTCCCCCTCTCCAGCCACTCTATTTCGCAAGGCAAAGCAGAGCACCACCGCGGCCGCTCTCGCGCCAAGACTCCCCCACGTAGCGACAAGCTGGCCAACTGGCCGTCCTATCCAATCGCCACGCAAGCGCCATGGGCCCGACAAAGCCTCGACCACAAGATGCCCACGACGTGAAGCCTCTCTCACACGCGCGCCGCGCACATGGCTTGTCCCGCGCCCACCTTGCCGCCTCTCCCTGCTACCTTGGCCACAACAGCACCTCACCGCATCTCGCTGCCGTTTGGGACCCAGCCGAGCTCAATAGTGACCCCTTGAGGCACCTGGAGCCGCTTGATCGCCCAAACGCCCGATCTTCGTTGGTCCCGACAAAGCCTCGGACACCGGCCTATATAAGAAGCGTCGCGAGCCCTAGGGTTCTTAGAGCTCCACCGCCGCTTGGGTGGCTTCCAATTCCACCAACCAGGCTACCAATTCAAAGAATTTGAGGAAGGAGGAGGGGAAAGAGGAAGAGAGAGGAGGCGGGGAAGAAGAAGCCGCCGTCGCTGGAGCCAAAGGAGGAACGCCCGGCCGGAGCTGCTGCTGCGTCGCCGGGACGAGGAGCCGAAGGCCGTACCGCAAGCCGCTGCAACGACAACGCCGGAGCCCCTCGTCTCAGGACGTGTACCGCGTGTTCTTTCCACGTCGAACGCCGGCGAGCGCCGCCGCCATCGCTATCTCTTCCAAATCCCCCAGCCAAGCCTGCTAATCTCGGCCATGGCGTCTCGCACCGAGACGAGAGGGCCGAGCCTTTGTTTCTCTTGTTCACACACGCACTCACACGCTTTGCTTGAGCCGTTGGCCTTGGTGCTGCTCGGTCTCGAGCCACGCCGGCATGGCCGTGCGCCGGGGGCGCCGCTCTCGGTGTCCACTGCCGCCAGCCGCCTCGTGACGCGAGGGTAGGACCGCGAGCACCACTCGCTCTTGCACGTAGGGCCGAGCCATTGATGAGCACTGGACCCGCTCTGCTGACCTTGCCGTGCACCGCCGTGGTCGCACGGCCGGCCCTGAGGGCGGGCAGACGGGGCGGCCACCCCGGGCCCCCAATCCCATGCGGCCCCATCCCGCTGCTTCTCTTGATAGCCTACAGGTGCCGCTCTCAGGATTAACAAGTGCAGATCATCTTCAGACTATGACTGAACGCACGAAGGAACAGGTGAACAGCTAGCAGTCGTGATTTGTCGACGATTTGCCACACCTGGACATTATACGGGCGCGTACATAGTGCTGGATCTAGCACATGAGCATATACATGCGCATCTACGTATTTGCTTCTTACAAGTCACAATACGTCGTCCCTGAATTTTCTGGCGGGCTCCTTATAGCTCCAACATATAAATGTTCAGTTATTTACATATATACGGAGTATACTTCTTTAGCAGTATGTTACGCTGCTAAAACTTGCTTTCTTCATCGTCTCCTATTAAACAATACATAAAAGCCACAGCAATTTGCTAGCTTCCTCACTATTTTCTTTGCTCTTCAAAGCACGTATATATATGAATATGATTATGCATGCACACGTACAGTAAAAGCTTAACCTGTTGCTTTATTTCTTAAGTTTTAATATTTTGCACAAAATCTCTTTAAAGCTTTATTATGTGTTGTAGCTAAACGTTTATCATTAACACTTGCTTCAACTTATTAGCTCGGCTTATCAACCATGGTAGGGTGTTTTTTTCTAAAACAACACCAACCAGCTTATCAGTGTCAAAATCCAGCAGCTGAATTTATATACAAGTGTTTTGTTCATGTGTATTAGTGTATATAAGGGCCCCTAATCTTTGTTTCGCCCCGGGTCCTGAAAACCCAGGGCCGGCCCTGCGTGGTCGTCGGAGCGCCGCCGCGTGCCTTGCCATGGACGGGCCCGACGATCCTTATAGCAGCGCCGGCGAGCGCCTCGGCGAGCCGTGGTGGCCGGCTGCTCAGCCAAAGGGGCAAGATGAGACCCCTAGCGCCTTACCGTGGAGCGCAGGTGAACGACGCCGCCGGCCAAAGTGCCGCCGTGTGCCCATGAGCACGCGCGGACTCCGCTATGTGTTTTGGTCGCCGCTGACACCTCGGTGGGGTGCCAGAGGGTTACAATTGCACTATTGCGCCTTGAATCGAGGCGTGCACGCCTCGTCGTGAAGCTGCCGTTGTACGTCGAGTCCGCCACACCACCGTTCGTCGTCTGCCGCCACATCAGGAGCACAGCCGCCGCCTTTTTGCACATGGACGTGATCGCTGTGCCGCCCCTGAGCTAGATCATGAGAAGATGGAGCCGATGGACTGCCACGACGCCGGAATTGGAGGACCCTGCACCGCACCGCTGCTCACCGTGATGACACTGCCGCCAGCGCCGTGACCAGAGAAGAACGGAGGGCCCACAGACACCATGATGGGCTTCGTCGTGATCGCCACAGCCCTCCGGAGCTGAATCGCTGCTTGATGAAGATCGAAGGCCACCACGACGGCGGAATCGACGACCTCATCGCGGGTGAGCCGTGCCGCCGCGAGAAGGAAAGCAGAGGAAGGGGATCGCTCGAAGCTGAAGAACATGGACACGGTCAATGTGGACCAGAGGCTGTTCAGGAGAGTTGCAAGAGGCTGGTGCACCGTGGACCAGCTATCGTAGACCAGGCTAGCTGGAGCAGGAGCGCATGAACGCGGACTACGTGGACCGGTGACTGAACCGGAAGATCCAAGGACCCTGGTGCACCGTGGACCGAGGAGCGGTGGACTGACCCGTTTGAAGCCCAGAGCTGTTGAAGTGGACGAATCACAGTGCGACACGTGGCGGGCCGAGCCCGGCCCATGTCTGGCCCATTCGGCCCGTTAACGGCCCAGTATGGGCCCAGTTGGCCTGGACCGTTGACCAAGTCAACGATGACGTCACCAGTGACGTCATCCTGGTCCCACCTATCGGAGATGACGTCATCTGGACCGACTGCCACGTCAGCTGTGTGCTACGTCGGCATGACGTCAGCAAGGTCCTACACGTCAATCACTGTATCAGTTCTGGCTAGTGGTAGTGCGCCACGTGGATTTATCACGTGCTGACACGTGTCAGCCCCTGGATAATCCAGTCTTTTATCTTTTTCAGAATATGTTTAAATCATCAGAAATTCATAACTAATTCATAAGAACTCAAAAAAATGTGAAACAAGCGTCCAAATTTTCTATAAATCGAGCTCTACGTCTTGAGCTAATATTTGAGTGCATTCAGATCTTTCGATATTTATTTGTTCTTTGTACTATTTTATAGGAGTCGCTTACGTAACTATTACGTCTCGATTTCAGAGTTAAACGAGGAGCAATCCAAGGGAGAAGGCTACGAACACCAAAGAGGAGGTGCCGTTGAACGACTACATTGACGGAAGACGACTTGTACTGTAACACCCTTGGTGTTAAGCATGCATTGCATTGTATTTCATGAACATAATCATGGTCATCATTTACGTGTTCATGATCATGGTCATGTGATAATAATTGTGTTGAATTTTGAAAACCTTAAATTTGGATTTAAATTCAAAATTTAAAACCTATTTTCAAAAATATTAAAATTTAGTGTTGCCCCAAAAAGCAAGGTTGTAGCTCTCTTTATTTTGAGCAACTTTCATGTTCGGAGTTTTTCGTGTTTCAATGTGTTTTTAGAGTAATTTGATGAATTTGGAAAATGGGCCACTGCTACAGTACCGCGTGGCCTCTTTCTTTCCCCTTTCTGTTCCTCACCGTCGGCGTGGCCATCTCGATGTTTCACGCGCGTGAGCACACGTCTAACCACCTGGACGAGCCCACGAAGGACCTAGCGTGCCCGAGTTCGTTTTCGCTCCTTCTCACGCTCGCTCACTCCTTTGTTTTTCCTCCGAGCCGCACCAGCGACTGCAGAGGGCCGTCACCGCCGCCGCCGTGATTTTGCCGCTGTCGCCGTGCCATCGCCAGATTCACCGCCACCGCAGCTCCGCCATCCACTCCTCCCCCACCCTAACTCATCTGCGCCGCCTTCCCTTGCCAGTGGTGGGCGCACGGGCCGATCTGCCGCCATTGGAGCCGGTACTGCAGCCGGAATCGCCGAGTTCGCCGTCGCCTGCTACGATTCGTAGAAGTACGTAACTTTCTACAGCCGTGCCGCCTCTTCCACTAGTACGTGCTTGGCACTTGAAAATATTTTTCGGCCACCTATGCCAATAGATGCGTCTCGGAGAGGGGAGTCTAGTGGTGGTGGTCTTGTCGCCGGAAAGTTCACCGTCGGCAAGCTCTCGCCGGTCAACCGGTCGCCCTGCCTCTGTCCTTATGACATGTGGGACCAGGTTGACCCTGGGTCCCAGCGGCCAGCCCCTCTAGATGTAGAGACCTGGGTGCGTGTAGCAGCTAGTTGGGTTTTCTTTTTCGTTTTTAGCTTTTCCTGTGCAGAAAAATGTGGCAACTTTGAAAATTCATCTCTTGATGGAAATGTCCAAAATTGGTTGAACCAATTTTGTTAGCTTTGTTATGAAATTGTTCACATAATAAATCTATGAAACTTGCTATTTGAACTCTTTTACTGTACAGTATAATTTAGCTTTGTTTAGTGCTTTTAGAATTGCTTTTACTTGTAAAATGTATATTTAGATCTAGGTAGATGATCAATATGTTGCCACCTCTGTGTTTTATGTTAGTCAATTTATTCATGCATACTAGGGCTGCATGTGATTATCTTTTGTTTTGCATCATGTCATCCTTCTATTGCATCTCCTGTGCATTCCTTTTAATCATGCACCATATTCATGCATATAGGATCGAAGGAATTCGAGAAAAGTTCGTGGTCGTGAAAAAGGAGAATCTTCTGGAACAGCAGCCCAAAGAAGACGAGCAGGCCTTGAATAGATTGGAGTGCCTTTGTGACCCTGCTAACTTCAATAAGGGAAAGCCCCGGAGCATTCCAAATTCCCTACTCTTTCTTTTGAAAATACACTTGAGTAAATATATATATATTTCTATTTTGTGCATTAGGTTGATAGGAGTTGGATGAAACCGTTCCTGCATAAACTACCTTGCCCACAATAAAATATTACCTGTATCCTTACTAGCATAAGTATGTCACTCTATGCTTAGCTATGCTTAGATTGGTAGAAGTCGGGTGATTCCTGTCATCCGCGAGATATAGGCGGTTACTCCATCACGGTTGGCTATATTTGCTACCATGGAAAAGAATCATGTGATAATAATGAAATTGAGATCGGGCGGGTGGCTTGCATCGAGAATGGAGTCTCATGTAGTGCTCCCGTCTGTGTCGCTTAGGACCCGTCCGTTGTTGGCCCTTGGTTGAGATTGAACGTACCTTTCACATAACGGAAGGATAAGTCGTTCCGACCATGAAGCCAAGTACCTCGTTTGAGATGAGAATTGGACTGTGGATTGCATCGCGGGGAGGGGAGCACGTTGCGGAGGGGCGGGGAGCGACCGTGGGCAGGCATGACCTAGCTACCTGGCATTGCGATCGTGGGCAGGCCTGTCCTAAGCTACCTGGCGTCAGCCATCCCCCGGGCCTGCGGCTCAGTCCAGACTCACCATTGAATAGAGCGAAAGGTTACCCAACACGGCCCCGATGGGGGCAATACGAGTGTATGA
Source organism: Bothriochloa decipiens (assembly GCA_023333625.1). Classification (NCBI taxonomy): domain Eukaryota; kingdom Viridiplantae; phylum Streptophyta; class Magnoliopsida; order Poales; family Poaceae; genus Bothriochloa; species Bothriochloa decipiens. Next base: position 44,076,685 of record CM041638.1, on the reverse strand, counting down.
AAAGGGTCTTGCCCAGCTGGTTGCAATCGATTCGAGTTGCCATCTCTCCCGGATAGTGAGAAACTTGGCCACTGACCAGCATCGTAGTAACTGATGGAACATGATGATATTGATCATGATAATTGGATATGGTTATTACTGTGATGCTTAATCTTATTAATCAAGTGTTTGCCATAGAATAGGTGCAAACTTAGCTCTAGATAGCCCTACTTAATACTAAAACTTTGTTAATATACTGAAAGTAAGGACTTATAGTAGTAAGCTCTTTTTGCAAAAGTTATGCTATCCAACGAGCTCCACTAAATAAACCCTGCATATCCTTGGAGTCTTTTCTATATTTTTCTTTCTGTCAGGTAAGCCTTGCGGAGTACAATTGAGTAATCAGGGTTTTATTCCCTCCGTTGCAGGTGTTCTACTTTTGTTGCGTGCTACATCACCTGTTTCTATCCAGCTTTGGATGGTGTGGGTTAAGTGCCGGTGGGCTCGGCTACTCTATATAAGCTTCTTATCTATGCTTTGTTGAAGGTTGTCACCGAACTGGCATTATATTCGAACCTGCTATCTTAGTTGTTTCAAAACTATATTGTATTTATTCTCCTTTTAAACTTGATTTTGTAACTAATGTTGTAAAATTTAGTTTGTAACTTTCGCTGTAAACTCTGTATTATAATGTATGTTCTGTTAATCTAGTACGATCTTGGTTGTGATGTTGATTTACCGAGGTCCTTTGTGACACTCGGCGGACTACCGGGTTTATATAAGTGACGGTATACGCGTGTCAACGTGTTTAGCGGGGACAACTATACTTGATCTTGTATAAATTAGACGGTTCTCACGTACCATGACTACCTCGACAGCATAGGTGTCATGGCAGCACCTTCTCTTAGAAATCCTATTAGACATGGCTAATATCTAGAAATGCTAGTACTTTACTTTTGTGCAATGTTTACACTTGAGATAGGTATGCATGGTAGAATTTTACTTGATAGCCCTACCTTGTTGTGACCTTTCACCTGCTTACCCGCTGTTATGTTAGCCACATGCTTATCTGCTATATATATATATACTTCACTCGCTTACATTTTGATGTGATGTGATGAACCCTGGGAGGGTCTGGCGGTGATGTCAGGCTTGGTGCGTGTGTTGATGGATCTGATGGGTATGAGAGCTGATGGTGTTGTATCTGGGTTTGGGGTGGAACTTACGGCAGGGTGTAGGGTGAGGGTTGAGTCGATCGAGCTGAGATCTACGACGAACTTTTAGAGCGAGTCTTGCCGGGGAATGGATCTGGAAATTCCCATGAAGATCAGCCTGTGGCGGGCCAACTTGGATGAGATGGAAAATCTTGGGTGGAAGCTTCTGATGGGTGAAAACCAGGAAGAGCGTGCCGTGGTATCACGTTAAACTAAAACCCTGACAGAGATATCCTGGCTTGGTCACACCTAGAAACTGTTGCGCTGGTAACCAGATCATAGGAATTCTTTGCTTTCCACCCACTCTCCAATGGGGGGAGACGGCCGAACCGCTGGATAGAATGATGCCACTACTGCTAGGCGAGTAGTGTTAGGGAGGTACAGGCGTGGCGGAGCTAACACCCTTCCAAGACGATCATAGAACCCTCTTAGGGAGCGGGTACATGACATGGCATCCTCTTCGGGAGCGGATACATGATCTCTTCACAGTTTTAGCGATCCAAAGCTAGATGGTAGGGTGGCATCATTTTATGACAGTAGGCGCCCGGAATCTGCCTAGATGTGGCGCACCATCGATGATGGTTATCTGGTGGATTAGTGAAACCTCTGCAGAGTGTATGATTCATCGATCGATATATATGCCGACTTGTCGGCTATGGACCTTTTCTGTGTTCTGCTTGCACCAGACTCGTGAGTAGAGTGTTCTACCTTTCTCCGATAGTTGATTCCGGCCGTGAGCCAGGTTGAGGGCTGCGGGCCGCTGAGACCGGCCGAGAGGGAGTTGGCCTGGTCGACACGAAAATGAGTCATGATGGTGCTGGTGGTGGAGATGTGGTGATGGATCTGGGATGGATCTAGGATGGTGGATGGAGGTGTATGTGTGGGATGGGAATGTGTTAAAACTTGACTCATTGTTATAAACTTGATTACTGCTTACATGCATAGAAAAACCACAGCCAAATTATAGGATCGCTAGATCCCTTGTTTCTTTTTTCACTAAAGCTCATCGGTGCTGATCATGGCCTACACACATCTGGCGTTGTGCAGATTACTTGTTTCACAGTGACGTTGGAAATGTAAGGATTAGAAGGTCTCGTGCCTGCGCTCAAGATGGTTGATGAAGATCCTTCCGCGAACGCTCTTCTACTTTCGCAGCTGTTTTAGATGTTTGTACTCTGATGATACACCATGTGGAGATGTAATCAATGATGTAAGCTCTATTATGGTACCCCTTTATCTAGTATCAATGTATGAATTTGATTATCGTCTGTTGTATAATAATATGACAGCTGTTATATTTATATTATTATCCGTTCTGTAAATTTTCCCTTCGCAGAAAATTTAAGGATGTTTCACCTCCATCCTCAATCTCATGTGGCAGAAGGCACGCACCCCTCGTAGCGACTTCCCGTTGTGGAAACCTACTGCCGATGACTCAAATGACGTAGAGCTGATCCGAGCCTATGACAAGGTTGTCGCGATGATCTACAAGGACCACCAGCACGACGATGACCTGATATCATAGTACATCAACAACGGGTGCGCCTACATAGAGGTTTAAATTGGAGACGACGAATGAACATCATATCGATCGATTTATTAAAGGCCGCGCGTGCATTGCAACTACTAGTTCGCTGATGGAGTAGGGGAAATGCTTTTCTACTATCAAGCGCGTCTTTATTAGCTACCTCGTATATTATATATAGTTGTTATTATTATTGTGTGTCTGCTTTATTATTGTGGTTTGCAACGATTTATATAATAATATAATATTAAATTTCTTTTGTTTTAAAATACTTTCATAGACACTCTTGAGATGATTATTTAACGTGTCTTGCAATCGGGTCTCTAGCTGAGTTGGTTAGGTGGTCTAAGTTGCACTCGTCGTATCTTAAATTTGATTTTACGTGAGAGCGAATTTTTTTTCTTTTGTCGGTTCAGGGGTTTGGGGGTGTTTTCTCAACCTTTTGATGCAACCCAATTGTTCACTAATAGATAACTTGGTTCAAGTAGCAAACCCGGGTACCAAGGGAATGGGAGAGAAGGAGAGTTGGAGAAGATGAACGGTAACCAAGGTAAAGTACAGGTATGTTCTAATAATTTCGTTCCCCTTCCTCCTGCTCCCTCGGTGGCCTTTTGTAGCATTGTTCCTCAGTGCGCAGGCTGTCAACATAGCCTAGTAGGCCAGTCGGCCCATGGCCTGATACCGGCCCATAGCATGGATGATTGTATGCCTTCTTATTTGAGACGGTTAGTCACCCGTTGGTAGTATGGCCTTATTAAAGACGAAAATTCTGAGATAATTGCTGGATCTGTTACGAAGAACACTTACCAGCGTCTCAAATGTGTAACTCTGCAGTAGTATAACACACTATAACAAGTATGACGCTGGCTCAACTACTTTGCCAAGAAATTGGGCCAACTTTTGGTCAAGAGGACGACGTGGCGTCATGGGCCGTGACTAGGGCGCCCACGCGCCAGGAAGAGGTGGAGGAGCCGTCGCCGCCACCTCGCCACGTCAGCCTTCCATCAATAAAGTATTTTTCTATAATTAAGGGATGTAAAATAAATAAAGAGAATATCTACAGTAATTCTTTAGAATTGCTTAGAGTCTAAGAATTAGTAAAAAATTGAAATCAGTAATGCCACCCATTTTTAGTAGAGGCGGCTGACATAACAAACCGCCCCTACAGTCATGGGGCAGCATTGTAGCTTCGCAACCGCCCTTGATGATATATATTTAGAGTCAGTTTCATAAAGAAAACATCCTCTGAATATCGCGTACCTTTAGAGGCGGTTTCATTAAGTCATCCGCTTCTGAAGTTAAAGTTTTAGAGGCGGGTGTTGTAATTAAACCGTTTCTAAAGATTCAAGTTTCTAGAAGTGGTTCTCTTAATCCAATCGCCTCTGACGGATGGATCATCAAGGGCGGTGGACGTAACGAAACCGCCCCTAAAATGGAAACCAATTTTAGAGGCGGTGTCCTTATGTAAACCGCCCGTTAATCTTTCACCAAAATCCTGCCTAATACCCCTTCTTCCTCCTCAGGTCGGCGCTGAACTCCCGCCAAATATCCCTCTCTGGTATCTTCAGCTGAGCACTTGGAGGCCGCAAGGAGCAACAAAAGTTGCGTGGTGGAGGTTTTGCTCTTTGACGATGAGGTGAGATTTTGGCATCCCTAAACACTTTCCGAACAGCCTACTTGGTTATAAGCTAGCTCTTCTATCTTGAACCAGCTAGATCTTAGAGACATGCATGCAAAGTGTTTGATTTTTTTCCCCTACCAATATATACATCAATTAATTGATGTTGTAGTTATATGAGAACCCTATCTTGATTCAAATATACCTTTTGTTTTTGAAGGCTAACTATGGACCGGTCATGGATGTATAGAAAAAAAGATTTGAAGCATCCTACTTAGCTGATGTCAATGATTTTATTGAAGCCGCTAAGAGACACGCTCTGATCAAGTAGACAAATGATATCTATTGTCCCTGTTGTGATTGTCGGAACCTTATAGTATGCAGTGATCCAAAAACAATAAGATCACACTTGGTTCGACGGGGTTTCATGGAGAACTACGAGGTTTGGGACCATCATGGTGAGAGAAGTAGAGAGGCATGGAACACGGGAGGGTCAAAGTAAGCACCAGAATTTATGGAAGAAGACAATGGCACCCATCAGAACCCAGTGCATGGTACTACTTCAGCAGATGACGATAGAGGTTTTGGAGAAGGCTGTGGCGGTGGGAGGATGATCATTTTTTGATGCAAGGGAGGATGATCATGGTCAAGAGAATGACATGGATGAAGAAGAAGAAGCAGAGGACTTCCTGGATGACATGTTGCACCATGTTGAACAAGAATTACTTTTGAAAGGGCTAAGCAACTTGGAGACTGTTGAGAAAGCAAGGAAAGAACGTCTGTACCCAGAGGAAAAGGGATGTGAGAAAAGGTGGTCACTGCTACATTTTGTGCTGGACATACTAATTTTGAAGGCTAAGTATGGCTGGTCTGATAGGAGCTTCAACGAACTATTAACTTTTTTGGCTGCTGTGCTTCCTAAAACAAACTTTGTGCCCACCAACACATATCAAGCGAGGAAGCTTATCAGTCCTCTGACAATGGGTGTGGAACGAATACATGCATGTCCGAACCATTGTATCCTTTTTCGTTGGGATTATTTCAAGGACCTTGATAAATGTTCCCGCTATGGTGCTAGTCGATACAAAAAGAATGACAACTGTAGTACTGATGCAGCCAGTGGTACTGTCAGTGGGAAGAAGAGAAAGAAGGGTGGAAATAACATTGTGCAAGAGGACGATAACACCACGTTAGCTCCTGATGGTAGTAACCAAAGAAAAGTCCCTGCATTGGTTATGTAGTATCTATCACCGATTGGTCGCTTGAGACGTTTATTCTCAAACCGAAGGGACTCACAGCTGATGCGATGGTGGGCATCGATAGATCGCAAGAAAGGCGATGGAGTGTTATGTCACCCATCCGATGCACAACAGTGGAAGGACTTTGATGACAAGTACAAAAATTTTAGTGAAGATCTGAGAAACATAAGGTTTGCTTTGAGCACTGATGGAATGAACCCTTTCGGTGACAGGGCCAGCACACACAACACATGGCCAGTTCTCCTGTTAATATTAAACCTTCCTCCATGGTTGTGTATGAAGAGAAAGTATTTGTTGCTAACCATTTTAATATCAGGGCTAATACAACCTGGCATTGACATAGATGTTTTTCTTGAGCCATTAATGGAAGAAATGCAGAAACTATGGAGGGAATCAATTACCATGTGGGATGCTATTGTGAAGAGTACCTTCGATTTGAAAGCCATCATATTTGTTACCATCACTGACTACCAGGATAGTTTTTTCCTTTTAGGACAGATCAAAGGATTCACGGGATGCCCGAAATGCTTGGATGACAGTACATCTCAGTTCCTGGATAACTCAAAGAAGGTAGTGTACATTTGTACCCGACGCTTCTTAGCGAAAGGGCGCAAGTACCACAATAAGAAGATGATGAGATACTTCATTGGTGGTACCATTGAGACAGGGTATGCGCCAGATAGGCGGGATGGGCACTACGTGTTTAAGATGGTGAATAATGTCAAAGTCATTTATGGTAAAAAGACAATGGATGGCAAGCCCAACAAGAGAGACAAGCCTCCGATTTATGGCGTGCCGTTCAAGAAGATGTCCATCTTCTACAAGTACCTAGATTACTGGCTGGATTTGACCGTGCGCCATGCCATCGACGGCATGCACGTCAAAAAGAATGTGTTTGATACCTTGATGAGCATTCTAATGGATGTTAACTCAAAGAAGGATGGAGTGAAGTCATGGGAGGACCTAGTAAAATTGAAATATAGACCAGAACTTTACCCAGAAGACAAGGGGCAAAATAAATTCAGCCTTCTTGCAGCCAGCTACAACTTGAAAACTGCTGATATACAAGGAATATGCACAAGCCTAAGGAGCTTAAAAGTGCCGACAGGTTTCTCCTCCAACATCAGGAGACTTGTCTCGATGAAAGAATTGTCATTAAAAGGTTACAATGCTCATGATTGCCATATGATGTTGACAGTGTTCCTTCCTATTGCTATCAGGGCTATAAAGCCTGGGATGGTGATCACCCGGATGTGCTACTTCTTGAACAGAATTGGGCAGAAGGAGATCCGTGAGGATGAACTACAAGACTTAAAGGTTTTCATGGCAGAGAGTATGGGCCAAATGGAGCAGTGCCTCCCACCATCTTTTTTCAATATGATGCCGCACCTCATGTTGCACATGGTTGACCAGGTGCGATCGCTCGGTCCTATGTACTTTCATAAGATGTGGCCATACGAGAGATTCATGTCAGTTCTGAACCGCTATGTACACAATCGTGCTCACCCTGAGGGATCCATGATAGAGAGATATTGTGGTGAAGATGTCATTGAGGCTTGTCAAGATTACTTACGAGAAGAGGATAGACATGCACTTGGTTTGCCTGTATCTCGTCATACGGGTAGGTTGGCAGGGAAAGGAAGCAAGGGTAGAAAAACATTCATCGACAAGGAATACACTAATGTGGCAGAAGCACACTCTTGTGTGTTGCAATATTCAAGCACTATGGAGACACTACTCGAGGATCACCTTGCGCTCACAAGAGATGCAAATCCTAGGCACTCGGAGCAATGGGTCGTTCGGGAGCAGAAGCGTCACTTTTCTAAATGGCTTCAGGAACAAGACTTACTAGAAGATAAAACCATACAAGCGTTGGCAAATGGGCCATCGTCCCAGATCACATCTTGGCAGGCATATGATGTAAATGGATACACATTCTATACCAAAGCTAAGGATCACCAATCTGTGTCTCAAAACAGCGGGGTTCATGTTGAAAATGTCAATGCATTTGGGGAGGTTGAGACACACTATGGTTTCATAGAGGACATATGGGAATTGGAATATCAATCAGATATACATATGTTCATGTTTCAGTGCCAATGGGTCAAAAATACAGGAGGCATCGAGGTCGAGGATTTTGGTCTGACACGTGTCAACCTCAACAATGTAGGTTACAAGGACCACACCTAGGTTCCTACTGATCGTGTGGCACAGGTTCTCTATCATGTTGATCCCGCTAAACCAAAGATGCATGTGGCTATATCTGGGAAACAAAGGATCCTAGGAGTAGAAGGTATAGAGGATTTGGATGAGTACAGTCACTGCTGTGAAATGCAACTATTCACTGACCTACCAAACAAGATCAAGATTATAGAAGACAAGCTGGAAAAGGCAGGTGTCGTCCCATACCTGCGTACTGATATGGAAGCAAGAATTTTATAACACATCTTAATTTTTATTTTCTGTTCTGGAATATTTGTAATAATTTCAAGACCACGTAGCACTGATGTGCCGATGAACTTATATATGTATTGTATTCATGGTCCATTGTGCTGTAAAAATTGCTATCTATTGTGCCACCTCCAGTCCCAAAATTAAAAAGACAAAGAATAAAAATTTTGGATCCCATGACGGTCCGGCCACAGAGAAAAGAAACAGCCAGGACTAAATACGGCAAACAAGCAAAATTAAAATTTTAGATGCGGACGGTCTGGAGGCAAGGAAAACAAACGAGCAGGACTAATTGCGGCGCACAAGCAAAATCAAATGTCTGTATACACATGACAGGTTTTCAGGAGCAGCTCTCGCACGTGTTCATCTTCTATCTTCTATTAGTCTATTACTTTACCCCGGTACGGACGCTGGGTTCCTGCTGATCGTGTGGCATAGGTTCTCTATCATGTTGATGCCGCTAAACCAAAGATGCATGTGGTTATATCTGGGAAACAAAGGATCCTAGGAGTAGAAGGCACAGAGGATTTTGATGAGTACAGTCACTGCTATGAAATGCAACTATTCACTGACCTACCAGACAAGATCAAGATTATAGAAGAGAAGCTGGAAAAGGCAGGTGTTGTCCCGTACCTGCGTACTGATATGGAAGCAAGAATTGTGTAACACATCTTAATTTTTATTTTTCGTTCTGGAACATTTGTAATAATTTTAAGACCACATAGCACTGATGTACCGATGAACTTATATATGTATTGTATTCCTGGTCTATTGTGCTGTAAAAATTGCAATGAATAAAAATTAAAAAGATAGAATAAAAATTTTGGATACATGACGGTCCGGCCACAGAGAAAAGAAACAATCAGGACTAAATACGGCAAACAAGCAAAATCAAAATTTTGGAGCCGGAAGGTCCGAGGGAAAGGGAAACAAATGAGCAGGACTAACTGCAGCGCACAAGCAAAATCAATACACACGTGGCAGGTTTTCAGGAGCGGCTCTCGCACGCGGTCATCTTCTATCTTCTATTAGTCTATTACTTTACCCCGGTACGGACGCTAGGTCAACATATCTTCTTTACCACACCACAAGGCGACAGTGCGAGAGGCGGAGATGATGGTTGGCACGACATGGCAAGGGGGCACCGCGCCGGCAACTGTTGGTACATGGAGTCACTATATTTTTCGCTCCCTATTTTGGTGCGTGTATGCGTGTGTTAGTCTTGGATTGATCCGTATAGATCTGATCTTGTTAAATATGACCCGTACAGATTTGATCTTGTTAAATATGGCACGTACAGATCTAATCTTGTTAAATAGTGCTCAGGAGAAGACATGGCCTCACAGGTACCTCCACCAGATGTCGTCCATGTGCACGACTATGGATTCCGACCAACCCTGGAACATGCAGACCACCCGTATCCAAGCATAGTAAGCAACATGTGTCATCTGTATAAAATTTTATATACTATTTTTCTAATCTATATATATCTGAATTCCAAATGTAATCCAGACAATTGACCCGATCCCTTGGTTCGAAAAGACACTTTCTCACTTCGGTGTGGAAAGTGTACAATTTCAGAGATTCAACCCTAGTCCTGTGCCGGGTGAGAAAGGTATTCGAAGTCGAATTACCTTTTCTATGCCAGTTAGGTTGCCGGGACAGCCCAATTCTGTTGTAGTCGTACCAATCATGGAGATTAGCAAGCCGATGCCCTATGAGATCATGGCGGATAAACATGCTGTGCTGGCATGTCTATTGACACTTGCCAATCTTGGGTATGAAATTCCTTCATTCTCCTCCATGATGCTTCGAGCTTTGAATGAGGGCATCGATGATGTTGCGGGCTAATTTTGTGCAAACATTGCAGCAAGGAACAAAAATAATGTGGTAAAGCTCGACATATATTCTATATTTATTCGTATGATGTCTATGTGCACATTCTTCTTCTCATGTATCTATTTTTTTCCAGCGACACTTTTCAGGTTCACCGGTATGACTTAACCTATGCGTCGTGTAGCTTTGAAGCCATTCTCAACCAGGTCATTCCTCGATTGGGTCCATTTGAATGGAAATATAATGGGCCAACACTGACTACAAGATGATTCTAGGAACATGTGTGTGGCAGAACCTCCTAAATTATATGGCCCACACGCATGATTATTGTCTAAACAGACTCCAAATAACCATGACTGTGTTCCATACAATTTAAAAAGCCTGTCGGGTAAATTCCGAATCATCCACGATTTTCCAAGAAGGATCAATCGTTGAAGAGAGACAATGCAGTATTACAACAGTTTGATATAAATAAAATATCACGGAGTAAAACAGCGGAAGACTTACAATAACATAAGTTTACAAACCTCTGAGTTTCAAATATTTACAACCATAAGTTTAAACTATACAAACCATAATAGTAGTGGAGTAGCAGTAGGTAGCCTTATTACAAAACCAAATAGTAAGCTCTGCCCAAGAGCTAAACCTCTTTACTCGTCGTCGCTTTTCTCGATGACTGTCATGCAGCAGGATGCGAAACACTCCTGCCCATGAGGCTCACCTGCAACAAGGGTTCAACAAACCCTGAGTACAAAAGTACTCAACAAGACTGACCCGACGAAAGAGAAGGGTGGAGACTCAAAAAATGCAGGCTAGAGGGACAAAATGAGGTCTGTAAGAGATAAGAAATTTTGCGGAAAAGCTTTATAGAAAGAGAAGTTGCTTGGGCTAGCTCCCATTATCAACCAACTTCATTACTGAACCTTAATCTTTGTTCAAGTTGTTACTACGATGATGAACAGTGATCGAGTCTTCTTCTCCGAGAAGCAACGGCAATTCGAATCCATTTTCATACCCAGCTGGGACCTAGGTCACTGGAATACCGGAGACTTTAACTCCGATGCACCCCAGGTAACCGATATACCGGGATAATAACCGCAGCCGTATATCACCACATGGCACCCGTGAGCTCTGCGGCCCAGCGTACCGAGATACATGGGAACTTAAACCCCACAGTAAAACACACTATGACACAGATGGGATTCTCTGGCCCCACGCTAGGTCACTCCATGATATACACGGCTCCAACCATCCGTATACCACTTCATGCATGTGGATTTCTAATTTCTCGATTATCGACAGTTCACCAATGGACGGGACCTAGGGCATCAACAGACGAAAACACTACAGAGGGACTCCATTCCCAATGCAAGTTCGCTGTCCGGACTCGATTTATTACTAATATCAAGATTTCAACAAGAAAACCAATCTCATCTTTTTCATTCTTTTACCTTTGAACAATTAAATAAATAAGCAGGGCTAAGCATTACTAATTATTTTCTCAAGCAGGTAACAGGGAATAAGGAAATAAGACAGGTAATGCAATTGGTGGGTTTTCACTCAACTCCTATTACTTAATGCAACATATCATAGCTGAAGCGGTAAAACTTTTATAAATAGAATAGGGTTTGAATGCATCCGGGGCTTGCCTTAGTGTTTGGGGTAGACGGGTTCGAACTCTGGATCAACTCCCGATTCTTGAATTTGCTCGTCCTTCAGATCTGGGCGATAACGTTAACTCTCCGTTAACGGAAACTACTCGATAATTAATATGCTTTAACATGATGAAATAGTAAACATGATGCTTGATGGATGCATGATCAGATTAAGGGCTTGAGTACAACTTTTCTTCATGATAAAGTTGCAAGCCAACAAAACTTCGCTTATAAAACTTATTAGGGTTAACTACGCCATTTAAGAAATTAATTAAACACATAAAATAACGTTAATTAAGCCCTAATGACATGATTAAGGTAAGCGCAAATAATTAATTAAAGTGCCAAAGGTCATTAGGGTTAATGACCTAAGGTCATCAATCAATCCCAAAGTCAATGAAATCCTATAATGATTAGTTTAACTAAAGGGGTTAATTAATTATTTAAAACCATTAAATAAAGGCATAAAAATTAAAGTTATCAAATTAAGCCCAAAATTTTATTTTAGAAAGCTCTTAGCCTAATTAGATGGCAAAACAAATTTTAAAATCAAAAGCCAATTATTTTATTTATTAAAAATCATTGAAGGTCCATTTTTCAATTAAAAGGGCTAATTTTAACATATGCAAAAAGTACTCAAATTTGGCATTTCATATTTTTCCTAGATAGACGACATCATAAGGAACACTCACAAAAATTTTCAGAATTTTTAGAGCTATATGAATTACTATGATTTTTCAAAGAAAATAGCATTTAAATCATTTTCTGAAAATAGAAAAAGAAAATCGGCACAGTACCCCCGCGCTGACCGACGGCGGCGCGGCGGTTGACCGTCGATTCCTCGCCGACGGTGAGGTCTCCGGCGACACGGTTTGCTCCTACGGGCTCATCTCGACACGGCGCGTCGATTGAGGTGGCTAACGGCGCGGCTAAGCGGCGGCGGCACCCACGTCGACGGCCATGGCGGCGCGGCGGAGCGGCGGCCCGGCGGCGTCGCTCACCGGAGTGATTTTCGGCGATGGTGACCACACGAACTCACGCAGGGCACTCAAACGGACAAGTTTGGCAACTAAATGAGGTCGCTCCCGGTCCCTGGCCAAAACGGCAACGCGCGCGGCGGAGCGGCATGGCCGTGCCGGCGGCGAGCCACGGTGGCCGGCGGCTACGACAAGGGATTGATGAAATTGATGATGCAAACAGCTGTAGGAGCTCACCCCGGTGCTGATGCGCATGTTAATGGAGGTTCGGAGCGGCTGGGCTGAGCTGCGGTCGACGGCGCTGATGGCGGCGGCGGCGCTCCGATGGCAAGACGGCGTCACGGCGGTCTCCGGCAATGCGCTGCTCAAACCAAGGTGCGCATCAGGTGCGAGATGACACGGAGAACGCGGTAGCGGGGTCAAAGGTAAAAATATATTCACCTAGTGCGGCGGCAAACGGCGGCGATGGCACGGCGGCTCGACTGGCCGGCCGCGGAGAAGAAGGCGGCGTGAGGGTGGCTCGAGAGAGTAGAGCAAGCACGAACTGGCCCAAGATGACCGTGAGGATGTGGCGGAGCTAATGGCAAGCACAATCGGACAGAGATGAAGCATCGGCGGCGAATTTCAACGGCGGAGCGAGGTCGTCGGCGACGGCGGCGGGAGGAAGAAAGAAGAAGAACTCGGCCACGGCGACGGTATTTATAGGGCAAGGTCGATGGATGGACTGGCGACACGAAGGCGATGAAGTTTCTCGCGTTCATGAGCGCTCTGGCGGTCGAGCGGGTGCGACGGTGGTCGGCGGCGCGCGATGAGAAGCTGGCCATGGCGATCGCCGATAGGGTTAGGTACTGTTCGAGTTAATTACAGAAATGCCATTCGTTTCAAAATATAAATTACTTCAAAATTTATATAAGAACTTGAAAATCTCCAAAAATATCATTTGCATAACTTTTCAAGAGATACACTTTTCCTTTAACTGGTATCCTCAAATTCTATCTAGATTTTGAAATTTGAATTCAGATTTGAAAAGGGAATAAAGCCCTAGAAATAAACATTTGAAATTACTTTTGATTTTTCAATAAAACTTGAAAATCATCGAAACTATGAAATGTTTAAATTTCCAAACCAAACCTTTTTCTTATACAAAATTTTTCAAAATTATGTATAGTTTTTGAATTATGGTTTTAAAATCAAAAGGGGATAAATGCTAGAAACTGTATTTTCAAATTAATTTGAAATTCCTTTTGGAAACTTGAAAAACTTTATATACCAACTTTGTAGCTCTTGTCAAGATCTACAAACTGTCTTTTTAGAGTATCCCCAAATTCTTTATATATTTTGAATTAGAGAAAAGGGGATAAAACTAGATTTTGAAATAAAGGGGTTTTTGAAATAGAATTTAAACTCAATTTGGTTTCTAACTTAATTTGCTGGTTATTAGTGATCACAAACATCATCCAAGGACATTTTTAGGCCATTGACCCAATGACACCCTTGGTTGACCAAGTTGACTTTTGAAAAACCTTTTATAGCATTTCCAATTTGAATTTAAATTTGAATAGCCAGACTCAGAAATAAGCTTTGGAATCCAAATTTAATTTCAAATATGGAAATCATTTATAGGGTTGGACTTAGGCTTATACACTATGCTTGACACTAGTGTAAACACAATTTACACCTCAAGTACATAGAGTATAAACTAAGTATTTGCAATGACATTCGAAATTAGGGTTTTATTATTTCATGTGACAAAACATTACAGAAGCTCAATCAACCTATGAAATGTAAACTTATTTTAGTTGATACACATTAGGGTTGACTTAAACATGAATGCTGTGTAGTGCATATGATGACATGGCATGTTTTAGTTAATATAACACCAGAGGTGTTACAATGTGCATGTGACAAGGACTTCATTCTCAGATCGAGGTCCTTCTCCACCACTGCCAACCATCATTAGTAGACCTTGCTCACAATCTTGCGAAGCAAGGGAGAGTGCGCTAGTCCACACGCTGCTCCACATCATTAGTCATCTAGACTATGCTATTAATGATCTGCACTTCTCTGAGTACATGGCCACCTGTGCTGGTGTCTCAGATTAATATGTAATTTACTTATGTTTGTATGAACCTTGTTAGTATGGTCTGTACTCTACTAAATTGTTATGGTTTCATCTTTAACTTCCATTTCATCATAGGTTCGACTTGAGTCCAGCGTGCAAATATTTTTCAACGCCGGATAGTGTTGTGAAGGGTCATACTAGTTTATAATATAGAAATCCATGACGGCGGGATGGTCCTAAGAGAAACAGAGTACCAACACCAGACACAAATTTTCAGTTGCCTTTTAGGCTACGGTACCGCTTTCACTTTTATCAAGTACCCCGACAATCATACCACTTTTGCTCGTTCCCCAACTACCCCATCGTTGTGCTCGCCATTACCCCCACGGCTGTTCAGTGTGCCACCCCACAGCTGTCCAGCTCGCCATCCCCCATCACCAACACCGAAGCCATTGCACTCGCCTGGACCCGTGAGCCATGGCTGGTCCGTGCGGTCGCATCGATCTGCGCTGCCTGCCGCTTGTAGCACCACTTACACCCCACCCACACTGTCGACGTTCGCGTGCACGCCGCCATCGCGCGCATTCTCACGCCACGGTCGTGGGCCACCAAAGTGACTGAGGCAGGTGATGTCTTAGCTCCCGTAGATCATGCATGCTACCTATTCGATGACATGCTTGTATGCTGTCTATGTTGTTTAATCTAATCTCATGGCTTTCCCACATCGAACTCTTGCGAAGATGCCACAAAGGGGAAAGGAAAAGAATGTTGAAGAGCAACCAAAGAAGAAGAGTAAGCCAGAAAAACGCTGACCGAGAGAGGAAGATTCTAGAAACGGTCAAGGTCCTGTTGAAGCAACGAGGAACCTTGAGAGGGGGACAAGATCATCAACCCGGCTAAGGGGTGAGAAGAGCCATGAGATTATTCCGGATGGAGCGGACTCACCACAGTATACTGACGAGCAGATTGCGCAGATGGAGAACTACCACAGGACACACCAGATATTTGTGTTTGCACCGAAAGACTGTGCAACTTATGCGTTGCAATGATAGGGCCCCAGAACTAGAGGAGGTTCAATTTTTGTAGTTAGTGGCGCAAAGAGGAAAAAATTGAGGAAAGGGCGAAGCAGAGAAGCCATGCATTCTGTGACTTTATGAAATTTAGCTCAAAAAGGATCAGGGACATCAGGTTCTGGGACGTTGTGTTATGGTTTCCTCAAATCAGACAGCATGAAGCTAGCCTAGCGTTTTGGACTGTGACTCAGGAGAGCTTCCACTTGAGGTACCGGACCAGAGGCATTGCAATAGTAGAACAGAGGCACCTTGGTTGTGATGAACTTGAGAGAGCAGCAGGCATAGCGATCCGCTCGCTATTTGAGAAGTTCTCGGGATTTATCTGACTGTTCAGCGAGGTAAACATGGTAGTGCCTCATTGGGTACGTCAGTTCTATGCTACAGTTTGGATCGACCCATGGCGGGAATATATTCAGCTAGTGGTTCATGATCATATGACACGGATTTACCTAACTGAGCTTAGAAAGTGTCTTGGACTGGCCAAATTAGATAGGAGGCTGCACGAGATAGTTTATGGTGATGTGGATCCCCCGCAACGTGGGAGAGCTAGTGGTACCTTCCCTACAGATGAGCAGATACATCCTCTCTTCAAGCAGCCCTTCCCCGATGGTTCTCTACGTACACCGGATCAACTACTACCAGAAGTGCAAGTTCTACACATGGCTCTAAGGAAGTCAGTCCTCCCTCATCGGGGAAACTGAGAGTTACTGACCAGCTTGTAGCAGTGGCTTCTCCTCTCCATTTGGAATGCAGAGGAATTCGACTTCTTGGACTTCATATTGTGTGAGATTGAGGATGTCATTACTGATGATATCAGTGTTGGACATCAGCAGGTGTACCCTTATATTATCTATTATATACTTAAAGAGCTTTACCCAGTGTATTGTGCCGAGGAGTACGAGGCTAGTGAGAATGTGCTTCTGACCTACCATCCAACATTGATTGGCGATCGGCATCATGAACAGCATGCCCGAAGAGCCGCTCCGGAAGAAGAGGATGCAGCCCAAGATGAAGAGCTACCAACTGAGGTAGCACTAATGCAAGAGTTGACACCAGATGGCATAATTCATGCAGATAGAGAGACTGATTTAGACTCACTTGAGAGTGACTACCTCACTACGCCACCACGCCGTGCACATGGACATGGGACACCAGGGTCTGGGATTGGCATTGAGGATAGCGATGTTGAGGCACATGTTATAGGTGCCCTCCAGGTGACTCCAAATGGTTCAGCAGCCATCAGAGCTTGCCCAAATACTTAAAGCATTGATTGAGTCAAATGATAGAGCGGCCAACAACTCACGCAAGACATCAGAAGCAATGATCATGATGCAAGAGCAAATGAAGCAGCAGTCACAGGTTCTTTCTCAAGCCCTGACAAATCAGCAGACACAGATGGCTTAGATGTAAACAGTGTTTAGTGGTTGCATAAGTCAGCTTTACAATCACTCAGGGCTTCCACAACTAAACTTGCAAATCGTTGCCCCAACTCAAGGACAGCCTCTGGCCATTTTGCCATATAGCCAGGAGATCGGTGGTTACCTGCCTGCACCACCCCTAACCTTTCCTCAAATTGCAAACATTCAGACAGGTATGCTAGCTGTCCCACCAATTGCGGCAACTTGCACTACCATTGCAGTATTGTTGAACTACTGCTGCTCCTATAGGTCAAACATCCAGCCAGGAACCCAATGCCGGAGCCATCAGGCACGATGACGGCGGCAATAATGTCTCCAACGAGGCTCACGATGGCAGCAAGGATAATGTTGATGACGGCGGCAATAATGTCTCCGACGAGGCTCAAGATGGCAGCAAGGATAATGTCTCCCACAACCTCAGCCCAACTAGAATGATTTCATCGGTAGCAGGTGAAGACCTATTGATGCTTAGTCAGATAACAGCAGGTGAAATATGTTACTCCCTACGTCCCAATTTTTACGCAATTATATATTAAAATAAATAAATATTTATGCTAAGTAATTAGTATCATCAGAAAGATCTTTATGTAGGGAGTACCTACTTAATTTAATAGTAATAATTTTGTTACCAGACCACTCTAGATCGGTACTTGTTAAGCTATTGTTGCTCCTACAGATGAGACGACCCTGGAAGATCACAATGAAAACGACACCAAAGTCTCCAGCCTCACCGACACTACTAATAAGACGACCGATGAGTATCACAATGACGGCAGCACCAATGTCTCCACCGACCCCACTGACACTGCGAAGACGCACCATGAGGTTCACAATGATGGCAGCACCAATGTTTCCACCATGACGACAGCAGGACCAATGTCCACCAACCCCACCGACACTGCGAAGATGACCCTTGAGGATCACAATTACAGCGACACCAATGTCTCTACCAGCCCCCCTAAAACTGCTAAGACTTCATTGGGAGCAGGTGTTTTGGATGGTACCTCGGATGCATAGTGACACTGCTAAGACTTTGTTCTGCAAGACTTGTTATATTTCTCTATTTCATATGTGACTCGGACGCATAGTGACACTGCTTGGACTTTGTTCTGCAAGACTTGTTATTTCTCTATTTCCTATGAGACTTGATATTTGGCATCTACTTGTAATAACAATTATTTATGTTCCCTTTTGAGGTTCTCATGAGTTCAATAAACAAATGTATGACGATACAATAGAGTAATAAATTTTCGGATATCATAGGACAGTCGGGCAACCAAACATAAGAAAAGACCGGACTAGTATTTAATTGAATATATGAGCATATTACATATAGGACTGTCCGTTGATGCAAAACTGCTAAATGCTAGACAATTACTGATTTGGCCTGACCTAAATTTGTCTCCATTGACAATTGTCATAAACAAATGCCTTAACTACAATAAAAATATGTGTTTATCTGGCTGCCATATCATAATTCTTGCACCCATTGCTAGATCCTCCACAAACAACTTCTCCATTAAACTTTCCTTCTTCCTCGCCCTCTTTCTCTATGCATTATGTCCACCAAAACCATGGCTACTATAGATGCTAGTATAGTGATAAGGAGTTTTGGAATACTTTTTTGTAGGATCATGCTATTGGTGCAAGACTGTGTCCATAGTTTCAATTTTGCATTGCGGTCCACATGATTGTAAATATCGTCTGCAAAATGTTCACCTCTAACATGAAGTCCTTTACATGTAATGACAAACATGACAAGTTTGTCGGGGAAAACCATTGTAATTTTAACCATAAATCGATATATAAGGCCTGGACACACAATTTTTACAAAATAGTGGCAAGGAGTGTGCCTTAGCACTTGGCATTTTGTGCCCGCCATATATGGGTGGCCGGACAAAATCTATGAAGTCTGTTTCTATTGAAAGTTACATCATAGGACAGTCCTCGAGTGGACAGAAACAATGGAAAGTCTGGCCTGGTTCAGTTGAGCACTGTGGGACAGTCAGGTTTGTGGGCACAAATAGTCTAGCACGCTTAGATCAGGGAACAAAGGCAAATGCGACATTTGGTTGATCAAACTTCCATCATCTTGACAGATGGACCACAGGACCAAAACGACAGATATAGCAAATCAACTATAGTCTTATCAACGAAGGCAATACCTAGTTATTAACCAGCTTGAATAATGTACGGCTTCACCATCTCGATGGATGGCATCGAAATAGTTCTAGCTAGTTACCTCCTACACGATGTGTTCAACATATATAGAACCACCAGATCCAGTACCAGGAGTACTACTTCCAAGCGATGCTAGCTAAAATTACAATAACTCCTAAATGATGAAACTAAAAAAGAAATGACAACCACTAGGGCAATGATAAGGGCATCTTTAACTTCAAATGCACTCTGTGTCATCTTCTAATCTGGTGCCGCAGTAGGTTGCTCATCATTTGGTGGTGGTGGTGCCATGAGAATAGCTTATTCATTAGGCTCATCATCATGAAGTGGTGGTGCCATGAGAACAGCTTCTTCCGCAGGCTCATGAAGTTCTGGTTGTGGCATGAGAACACCCTGAGCAGCATAGAAGGCTGCCCATGCTTCAGCTTCTGTGTTGTACCTTTTGTGACATGCTCCGGTGAAGTGGTCCACCTCAGCATGTGCCTACTCCCAGTTGGTGTACACACCAGGGTGGCGACCAACGGTGACAATATACCAAGCCATAGCTTTCTAATTTCTCGCAAATATTAGAAATAAGAAATCAAAGTTATTTGTTAGCTACAGATTGATAAAATTAACTTCTTTCGTTCGAAATTGTAAGTTCTTTTAACATTTTAGTACATCCATTTTTGGCTATGCATCTAGATATATAATAATATGTCTACATAGCAAAATGGTTTAGGGTTTAGTCAATTCATCAATTTACTTACTACTTTTGTTCGGTTTGATTACCGAACCCCATCAATTTATTTAAATAATCTCCAAAATCAAAATCTAAATATATTACACTAAACCCAAACCCTAAATTTTCTAAAATAGATTATAGCAAGAAACTATATATATCCAATAGGTGCATATGAAAGAAATTAATTTAATTAGCAAAAGAAATATGTCAAAATATGTAACCATAATCACGGATCTAGCTTACCACAGTGCGTGGATCAGAGAAGCAAGCGCGAGGTGGAGAAGACGACCTTTGGTTGCTTGCCAGCTTGCTGAGGGGGACGGGGGGCGGCGGGGAACGGTAGGGGCAGTGCTAGTGGTGCGACAGAGGACCAAGGGGGTGGTGACGATGAGGTGGTGGAGCAACGGCGGGGGAAGTTTTGGACGAGAATGACGAGAATGGTGACTAACGCCGAGCCTGGAGGCCCTTATCCGCTCGTGAAGGGCAAATCAGTCCACAGCTGAAAAAAATGTAATAAACCTTCGGTAGGACTGTCTGGCAATGTAGTAGAACCTAGCACCGGACCACTTTTACTTGGAGGGGTGCACCGATCGTCCAAATTACTAGAAACTTTGGCTGCCCCGGTGGCATGTAATTTTTAGCGGCCGTTGGTTTACATCAGCCACCTCTGGACTTTAGTTTTTAGGGTCGGCTATCACAATCAAATCGCCCCTGAAGTTGTCTACGATTTTCTTAGTTCTCGCGAAAGGTTTTGAGTTTGCTACCAAATTTTTGTTGCCTTCATTTGCTCGCCTGTGGAATGCGGTCTCACATTTGTGTCGCCACCCCACACACTGTGCCACTTCCCCCTATACTACCTCTCTACGCGTCACCAGGCGTCGGCTGCTCCAGCGCTCCCCTCTTGGCACGGATCCCTGGTTCTCCCCCGGTGCTTCCGCCGGAGCTTCCCGTCGGTGCTTACCCCCTGAGCTTCCCCCCGGGGCTTTGGAGCTCCACCCGGTGTTTTCCCTAGAGCTTCCCCCAGGAGCTCTCCCTGACGCGCTAATCCCTGGAGCTCCCCTACGTCATGCTTCCCCGGAGCTCCCCCTCGGGCACTTCCTCCGGCCTTGTGGCACTGCCTACCTCACTCGCAGCCTCAACCAGCCCCAGTTGGATTGGGCGCTAGTCGACGTCATTCCAATCAAAGGTGTTAAGTTCTTTTTTTATTTCTTATATATCTGATAAGATCAAAATTTCATTTTTCATAAATTGATGTAAAGACACCTTTATGTGTATAGATTTTATTAACCGTATGCCTTTCATTGTGTGGCCTAGATTAAGTATATTCACATTCATAGCCATGCAAGAAGACGGCACGCAAACAAAGGATAGTGAGTTGCAGTGGACAACATCAGACGAAGATGATGGTGATGATGGTACTCGCATGTCGTCCTCGACCTCATTGGGAGAACCACCTTCGGATCCTAGTCCTTCGTCTGATCGTCGGGGTATTAGGGACAAATGTCAGGACCCAGAATATGATCTGACTGATGTAAGCCTCTATAATTGGTAGCAGTTGACCACATATACTGTATTTTCCTCAAATGTGTGTTGAACATTGTGTATTTCTATAGCAACCATAGGCACAAACAGAGATTTTTGTTTTAGCATCTGCTCCGAGTAATAAATGGAAGCAAGGGCAAAGAAGCCGGAACAAGTTCCCTACCAGATAGACTATTTTTGTTGTTATGGTTAGCCTTATTGGTGAGCCCACAGAGCCTGACGGTGTACGCTCCCGGTTTGCAAGCACAATAGGAGCAGCAGTAAGGGACATTCTGGATTGCTCCATACTGAATTGGGCAAGTGTTTCAGACAAGATACAATTTTGGAATAAGTTGTTGATGGCATTTAGTCTCCCTCCTGACTCTGCAAGCCTAGTCTAGAAGTTTGCAATAAGACAGGCAGCAAAAAGTTTTCGACGTTGGAGGTGGGAACTAAATGCTAATTTTTGACTACATAATCATACACCATACAAAAAGTTTGAGAAGATCAAACCCGATCAATGGGAAAGGTTCTGTCAAGCGAAGAGCACACCTGAGGCATTAGCCTTGAGTGAAAACAACAGGGAGCTAGCGAAGAAGAACATACACCCTCACCATCTCGGCTCGGCTGGATATGCTCCAAGGATTGAAGATTGGAAAGCAGAGGCAGAGGCGGCTAAGCAAGCTGGTCTGCCATATAAATATGATGGACTGGATGATCGCTCAAACTTCTAGGCTAGAACAAGGGAATCTAAGAACAAAAAAATGGAGAAATAGCAATCTGTGATGCACATACTATAGCAGTTGTGGAGGCCATAACTGATCTTTCTCAGAAGAAATTGAAAGGTGACTTTATACCGAGACGAGAGGTGGATAAGCTTAGTGTGGCCTTAGGCAACAAGGAACACCTTGGCCGTGTGCAGGGGGCATCCTCCAAGTTTGGATTTAAACATGGTTTTCCACAAGAAGCGGCAATGTATAAAACAAGGACATGATACAAGGATGAGCTTTTTCCAGCATCTTTGCAAGAAGGCGAATGAATATATTGATGCAAAGATGAGTAAATTGCAAGCTGGTGAAGATTGTTTCATGGGGATGTCAGCACCAGTGCCAAGTAGTGTTGCATCAATCACAGTTGAGACTTTCCCTGTGGACACCATTACGGAGCCTACACCGTGTGCTCTGCACATACCTTATGGTAGGGTGGGAAAGGCCATACTGGCT
This sequence comes from Bothriochloa decipiens, assembly GCA_023333625.1. Classification (NCBI taxonomy): domain Eukaryota; kingdom Viridiplantae; phylum Streptophyta; class Magnoliopsida; order Poales; family Poaceae; genus Bothriochloa; species Bothriochloa decipiens. Next base: position 44,053,969 of record CM041638.1, on the reverse strand, counting down.
GCCACTGGAACAGCTTATCCAGGACATGGTTTGCACTCTAGAGTACTTCCACCCGACTATGCAAGGGTTGAAGTCCTTTCAGTTTCTCAGCATCATCTCCGATATGAAGTTCATATCCCTTGTGATGGTGTGACATGCTTAGGAAACCTTGTAGGCTATTGGATTGCATGGCAACGATGAGACATTGTGCTATTAACCCGACCATCAGGTGCAGCTACTCCGTCAATGTGTCAGCTAGAACACCAACCTGAAAGATGTCTGATGGATGAAGCATGTGTGCAGCAACAGTCACTGACATATGTGCAGCAATCTGAATATGGCCAGCAGGGTGATTCGATCATGGAGGATGCAGTATGCCAGCCTTCGAAGATGCCCGCTTCTCCTTTTCAGAATTATTGATGGAAGGAATGATTGTAGGAAAGCTAGTAACAACTAATCAGTATGCGGAGTTGACTACAACTCCGACAACATGTGGTAATGAAGGGCGAATCATGATCAGTCCTAGGACAGAACACAGCAAGTGTTAGGGGTCACCGCTCTGCCACCTCCGGCGGTACCGCTACCCACATCCGCGTCCTCAATGCTTCGGCAGGGGCAATCTTCTGATCCACCAGCACAGCCGCATCAACCTCGATCGTCACCGGCATAGCCACAGACAGAGTAGACAGAAATGACTACCTTGCCAAAGTCACAAACAACACATCCACAAACGAAGAAATTGCCAAAGCCATAGACAAAACCGCCACAAACGCCTACGCTGCTGCCACCACCACCACCGCCACCGACACCAACATAGGCACCGAAGCCACAAATGCCTGCCCAGTCGTCAGAGATGCCTCAGCCAAAAAAGCCTGACCTGCCACTGCCATAGTCACCACAGCCACAGGTCACTATGCCTCCATTGCCTCGTACACCATTGCATGAAACAACTATGCTGCCATCAACACCTGAGGCACCAATATTCGAGAAGGGTAGCAACACTCCAGAGCCTGTTGTTGCTGCTATGTTCCAGTCACTTGCAAAAAAGAATGCCCCTGATGTTTCTGCAGCAAAGGGCAAGGTGGTTACTGCAAATGCCATGGCCAAACTAACCCAAGGAACATTGTTTCCTACAAAGCATCGCATGAGCAAAGCTCTGTTCAGCACTGAATTCATTCTTGAGTCAATGCATGAAGACAGTTTGGCATCCCCCTTTCATTACAAGCCAGGCAAGGAATTCCTACCGAATTTTGTCCTAGGAAACAATGATAGATTGCCTTATATGAGGTGCTTTCAGAAGTGGTATATGATGGCAGAAGAACTCGGCTTAACTGGAGTGCCATTTTCTTACTCGCCTACAGAGGTATTTGCCAATATGAAGGTACAATCTACCAAAGTAACCATATCTTTGGAGGACATTCAATTTTTGTACTGCCAGAAGAGACTCGACAAAAGTCAGCTTACCCTATGGTGCCTGTAAGTAGTGTTTCCTTTAGACTCATCATCTAAGTTACTTTTACATCCTTTTAACCGCCGCATACATTTTGACATACATTCTTGCAGCAAAGAGTGGATGGCTTCTGCCAAGTTGAGCGCAAGGAATGCATACCTCCACCCTGAGCTCATTAGTTATGCAAGCCATGCTGTACCTCTTTTGTGGAACGACAATCATCCTGCAATTAAGGATCTGAAGCCCAGGGAGAGAGAACCAATTGTGAGATCTGCGCTCCTTGCAGCAAAGACTGCAGCTGCAATGTATATCGTTGAGGCGTTCTTAGCTCTGCAGGAATGCCAATATATACATGCCCCGTACCATTACATGTAACATCAAGTACTATCTTTTTTCATGCTATTTGGTAGATAGGTTATATGTATTTATCAATTCATTTTTTGCTAATAAATGCAGCGATCACTTCATCCTAGTAGTCATCGACTTGAGACATGGTTGCATAACCATCTTTGACTCCATGAGGCACAAGGACAAGAAGTACATGACATTCCTCAGCGTGTTACAAACGTAAGTACTGAATAGTTTTTATTACTTTTGCAAACTGGTTCCATGCATGTATTAGCTTTTGTTCAAGGTCTCGATAGAATTTCTTCTTTGCATTGTTTGGCCTTTTGTAAACTAATGAATCAGATCTGGATAATGATAACAGAGTTTGTAGGTACTTTCTTTGATCTTTCTAACAACTTTAGTTTTTTTATCCGATTATATTTCAATTGAAAGTGACTACATATTTTGTTCATTAAACAGTGCATACAAATTGTACGTGCAAAAAGGTAGCCAGCATGACCCAGCAAAGCCAAAAAAGATGGATGTCTCATATAATCAATCGGTATGGCCATTTTCAAACTCAAGTACGTGACGAGAATAACGCAACATTATGTAGTATGCGGGTTGGCTAGTATGGCAGATTCTGCACATTGTTTTGTTTATGCATGTTTTGTATTGCTTTTGTACATGTCAGAATGTACCATCCATTCCAGACGACTGAGTGATGACAGGGAATAGATGGTCGATCAGAACCATCTTATTTTATTGCAGCAACCACTATTGACAACAAAATTGTTAATTACTCCATCACATTGTTCATCTTTCATCCAGAAGAGAAATATTGCTCTCTGATGAACCTCATAGTAGTTGACTATATTAGGAATTTAGGTTGCTTCTGTTTCTTTATTGTGAATGAACCAAATAGTTAACCTTGATGCCTATTAATTTCTCTGATAAAGTTGCTGCCCTATTAAACTTTCCACCAGATTACTAAAATCTTGTGGCACTGTACATCAAAAGATATGTACAATTTCTAACTATAAGAATTTTGTCTAGTTACATTCTTGACTAAAACTAGCACTAGCAGGTTCACTGTAATTTGCTTTGGCTGCAATTTGGCTTATCTATCAGGTTTACTGTAATGTGGCATTGTGCCATCTTATTTTGTCTTATTTTGTTGCAATGTGGAATTGAGTTATGATGCGTTGTCCTAGCTAGCTATCTCTAATTGGTGGTTGTTCCTTAATCCATCACTGTGTTGTTTGTCTTTTGCATGTCACCAAAATGCAGTGCACAAGATAACCTCCCGGCACCGCCCTTTGTGGATATTATGTATGCCACTGGATGAGTCACTAGACGTTACTATAATAACCCTGGTAGCGTAAGTCGATGTATATATTAAACCATATCATATATGTATATGTTCAATATTCTGATTTATTAATGTAGCTATAATAATTGTGCAGGTTGATACGATGAGGCCAAATGAAACCATTGCTCAAGCAGATGTTCAAGCATTTCAAGAAGATTTTTGCAAGTTCTTGATGCATGAGGTTGTTAGGCCGGTGGGTCTTTCTTTGATCCTAATTCCGAGTATACGATAGACCACAAGTATGAAGATCTTCAGTGCCAAGTAATGCAGTCTCCCATGCCCCTTATCTAATTTTCTTGCCACCAAACCTCGTGTAAAGTAACTTTTGTTGCTGATGTACGTCAGTACATGCATGTTGTATATGTTAACAGACTAAGTGCTACATTAATGTATATATGGATCTGTGTTAATTGAATCATTTGCAATGTGTCTGAAATTTGGTGGGAGAATGCGATTTCAAATATGGTGGGAAATTTCGTAATTTGGCGGGAGAACGCGATTTCAAATATATTTAGTTTTGTTGGGTTTGATTTGGGATTCAAAAATCCATTTGAATTTGTATTTGAAAAGGGTTTCAAATAAAAGGAAGACAGTTCATTTTTCCCTCCTCTCTCTTCCTGCCTTTTGGCCCGGCCAGACAAGCAGCCCAACCGACGGCCCATTCTTTCCTCGCAACCAGCCAGGCCGCCACAGCCGCGCGACAGGCCGCCAGGCCAGCCCGTCGGCGCGATCGCGCCCGCGCCACGCAGTGGGCCGAGCGGCCCAGCAACCGCAGCCCAGCAGCACCACGCCTGCGCCCCACCAGGCCGCCAAGCGCACGCCTGCCTTCATGGGCCGAGCGGCCCAAAGTTGCTGCAGCTCTGCCGCACCCGGTCGCTGCCATGCGGGCCCCCCTTCGGCCCCACGCGTCAGCCGCTTCCTTATCCTCCGCTCCGCGTCGCGCGCGCCGCCGCTCGAGTCCCCCTCGGGTACGCGCAACCCAAGGATGGCCGACCTATAAAGGCCTTTGCCCTGCGCTCCGCAGCCCTTGGAAACCCTAGCTCGAGCCGCCATCACCCTGGGCCCTAGCCGCGTGTGCAGCCGCCATAGCCGCCGCGCTCGAGCTCAGGTGCGCCGTGTCGATCTCCGCCGTCACGGTGTCCCCGCGATGAAAACCGGCCACGAGCACCGCCCCGAGGTGAGACAACCGTTGGTGCGACTCTCGTCCTCGCTCTCTATCATGCATGCCCGCACGCCGTAGTTGCAGCGCCACCATCGCCTTCGTTCGTCGCCACGCTGTCTCTCGTCGCGGCCGCTAACCGTCGCAATCAACCCACGCATCGTTCGCGTGGACGTGTGCGCCTCGCCCGTGCGATTGGATTTCACCCAAGAGCCCCGCAGCGCCCTCCCGCCCAGAATCTGCCGTCGGTCAATGGCGCCGCCGCGAGCTGACCTGCCTCCAGCCTTCCCTCGTCGTCATTAACCCCGCGATCGAGTCCGCGGAGCTACGCTCGTCCCTCCAGTGACCCCCTCCAAGTCAGCCGAGCACCGGAGCACCGTTCCGGCAAACTCCGGCGGTCCTCCGGCGAAGCACTGCTGTCCCGGCCGCTGTCTTCGGCGACCAGACCCCGCCGGCCGACTCTGGCCTCCAATCTGGACGACACAGATTAGATCGGGGGAGTACCGGTCAACCGGCAGTCAACCTACCCCGTCAGCTGCTGACGTGGCAGCCACGCAAGCTCCACGTGTACGCCACGTCAGCGCCACGCCAGCGCTGACCAGGTCAATCTAGTCAACGATCCGGTCAGCCAAGGCATTTTTGCAGAAAAGTCCCTGGACTTTTCTATAATTATAATTTAGTCCACCACAGTTCAAATCAGACTGTTATTTTTGCAGTTTGAACCCCGAAGTCGTCGGTATTTATGCTTTAGGTCCAAAATGGGTTTTATTTTAGTTTTTAAATTATTTTTGAACACAAAATTAGTTCTATTTATTTACGGTTATGCCCCTGACCTTGTTTTAGCAGTAACTTTCACGTTTTAGCTCCGTTTTAGCAAACTTATACTTTTTAGAATCGTATCGACGTAAGCTACGCGATGGTAGTAACATTTACCATGTTCTAGGCTTTTTAAAATGTGACTCATTTGCAGGTTAGAATAAAGGATCTCGCAATGCCTTTTTCCAACATGTGGATAGCCTAGATCAACCTCGTTAGTTGTGCCACCCCAACGATAGCTCCTTTGTTGGTCACCCTTGCGCTCTCGTGATCATAGTAATAAGCTCTACCGTGTAGACCGCTCTTTCTTTAGTGTTTCTTTTGATTGATGTTTGTTCTTAGCTTTGTCTGTTTGTGTCGCTTGTTTGCTACGACTAGACAAAGGGCAGTTCATGAGTGCTGAAGATCGGGAGCTGAGGACCGACAAGTACAATTAGAATTGGAGACCAAGAGTTCTTGGACAACCAGAATCAGCAGGTTCATTGGGAAAGCTTTGAACGAGGCAAGTATAGCTTGGGGTTTTATTTATGTGACTATGATCTTGTGACTTAATTAATGTTTAAGAAATAAAATAATAAAAATGACTTTTCTAGCTTGTTAGCGGTTCCCTTAATGGCGCAAGAGGGGTGTGTTCTGGGTTGGGTGTAGTTAGACCCCTGTCTATATGTGTATAGGCTGCGGTTGTATGCCATCTAGAAGGGGGGATACTACATTCGTAGGGCACAGAAACCTTAGCGGCCCTAACATGTTAGACGAACCTTTAAAAGGCTTCATAGTGAACCCTGCCGGTTTTCCTTGGTAGTGAGCTAAGAGGTCGACGGGCCTCGAGCGAAAGGGCAATTCACGACTCACAGTGAAAGTGTACACCTCTGCGCATAGTTTAATAAACTGGTATACTAGCCTTACTCAAGGACACGAGCGGCCTTGGAATCATTACATTAAGATGATGACTTTTGTTTGCTAACATGTTCGTGGTTTACCGTTTTATGCTTTATATATTATTTATGTTACATTGATCATGAGTTGATGGGTACTGCCTATTGCTATACTTGTTGAGTTCGACATGGACTCACTCTTACTATTTCCCCACACCTCAGGAGGAGTGTTAGGCTTGTTGTCAACCAGTCAGTTGGATCCAGTGGAGTGAAGTCTACACCCGAAGTTTGAAGTCGTTCATTAGGTGATCTTTTATATATTGTGAACGCTATATTTAAAGCATTGTATATGATACTATTGTGGCCATATGTGAGATTTGTCCTTTAAGACTCACATATAGTGTATATCTGGTTTTGTCCTTAGAACCGGGTGTAACACGTTTCGTTAGTGTCGGCCAGATTAGCTGCGGCGAAAAACACAATTTAACCACTGCTACAGTAACTTTCTGTACTAGTAAAGCTAGGTCAATTAGGTTATAAATATTTTCCAATTATAATCAGGTCAACCCAATAGTAAAAAGGGGTAATTCTCATCTATCTCTCCCTCTCTCTCTGCCTCTGCCGCCGCCGCCCCTCTCCCCTACGCCACGCGCGCCTCCCGCCTCCATACCGCCGCCTTCCACCACCACCACCGCAACCGCCCGCCGTCGCCCCTAGGCCACGCTCAGGGCAGCACAGAGAGATAGATGTTCTTTGGACAATGAAGAATAAATATACATCTAGGGAGTACCTACCATACACGAATTCCCTACCCAACACGAAGTCCCTAGGGTATCCATCCATAAGTAAAATTAGCTAATCAAAATTTGTAAAAAAAACATTTTCATATTGCTGCAAAACAAGAGAAACATACCATATCCATCCATCTCGGCTTTGACTCCGCCGGCACAGAACCGCAACAAGTCCGGAACCGCAACAAGTCCAAAAACTCCGTGTACTTGCGGACAATATATAGCATCGGCCTGGCCAGCTACGTACTCTCAAGGCCCACGACCGACCGAAAGCCAGCGATCCGAGGCCCCCCGACGCTGTTTGATCTATCGAATCGCGCTCGGGCAAGAGATGGCGGAGACCGGAGCCGCCGGAACAAGCGGCCACGAGATGACGACGGCAGACGTGCAGGTCAACAACACCACCAAGCCAGCGGCGCCGCCGACGAGGAAGACGGAGCTGGTGGAGGTGAAGGAGGCCTACATACTTCAGCTCATGTGGCACAAGGCGTGCACCCCTTGCCACGACTTCCCAGCGTTCAAACCTACGCCCGATAACCAAGACACGAGAAGCTGATCCGAGGCACCGAGAGTTTTGCCGCGAACATGCACATGCGCCACCAGCACGAGGATGACCTGATATTGCAATACATCACCAACGGACGCGCCTACGAGGAGCTTGAGATCCGGGACGACGACGAAGAATGAGCTAGATTGGGGTCACTAGGATTTGATATATGGGGCATTGTTAGTTAATATTGGAGTAGCTAGAAAAGTTTTACCTAAAACAAGGAATATATAGTTAGTTATTGTGGTGGTGATGCTAGCAAAGCTTATTGTAATCGATAGATAATTTAAGCCCGCTTTATAATATTCCACTTTTCTTATATCTCTGTTGCAAGAAGTGTCTCTGTTTCCTCTTGCGATGGATGATATGCACATTTTGTAACAACAGAGGCGTTGACATGCATATTTTTCCTATGTCTCTCTAGTTGTATAACAATATGTCATGCATACTTTGTAAAAATAGAGTTGTTAACAGATCCCACCCTTAAATGATGATCTAATGGTAATGTCTATGTTGTACTGTGCAAAATTCTTAAAAAAATATACGTCTTTTTCTCCCCTCAAAATAAAATAATATGCATGATTTTTTAAGATATACTTGTTTTTTCAAATATATCCATGTCCATTTAGTACTCATTAAATAAATTGCTCTCTTCATTCTAAATTATAAGATGTTTAAGCTTTTTTAAGCAACTTGCAAAAGTAAAAAAACACTATTGTTGACGTAGGCATGTGCTAATTAATTTGTTAGTTGTTGGCATCGCCTTCTTTTTTAGTATAGGTGCTAATGGCAAGATATTTTCTGAGCAAACGTCCCACCGCAGAGGTTCAAAGTGGCATATATACAAACATGTTTTTTCTTTCATTTGCTTTATATAAACACAGAATTAGGGCAAACGGGATATGATTAAGAGGTTATAAAATTGGGACGCATCGGTCATTTCGTGCGTTAGGTGCGCCACATAGCCATCTTCAACATCCCGGTTCCTTCTTATTCCTTGGGGCATCCCCGTCCCCTTTGTCCTCCTCGCCGGCGTCTAATCGATCTCTAGTGGCCCTCGCCCGTGCTGCAACTGCCACCGTCGCCGGAGCTCCCCTACTCTGACTTGGCCAGACAGCCTCTACCGCCACCACCAGGGCCTCTAACCGTGCGCCATCTATTCCCACCGTTTGGTTGAGCATTCTCCCCCTAAACCTTATCTAGCGCAGTCGGAGTTGGGTAAGATGAGAAGGAGAGCTCGTCGGAACCCTAATTCAGAGATACAGGAGGTGGAGGAGGAGGGTGCGGAAGCCCTACAACCATCAGATCTGTACAAGCCGCCATCCATGGCGCGGTGGGGTGCGGGGAGGAGTTCGCCGAGCCCAGAGAGAGAGAGAGAGAGAGAGAGAGAGAGAGAGAGAGAGAGAGAGAGGAGGCGATAATTCCATAAAATTGACAAGCAAAATTGTTTCCCATAAATTGTCTTGAATCAATAAGAGGAAGTCACAAACTGTTTTCAAGAAAAAAAGAAGAAGAAAATTTTCGAGAAAAAGGAAGAATAAACCACTTATAGCTTATTACAAAGCTTCTGGCTAATTCTTCATCCGGTACAGTATTTCGTTGTGGGTCGGTTTTCTCTGCAAACAAAGGTCTATCAAGACCAATGTACTGTAATTTTGTAGACTTGTACAAGATCGATCGAGACCAATGTACTGTATTTTTGTAGACTTGTACGTAGTTGATCTCCAGCGTGCTCCAGATCCATTTCAACGTACACATAGCGCGCTGTAATAGCGATCGAACATCACCCGCACGGCAGCACACATGCAAACGCAGCTATCGACGTCACTGAAATAGGGTTGCAAAGCCCCCGATGGTGGTGGCAGGAGCAAGGGCTCAAACGAGCAGCACCACGGGCCAGGAGGGCATCATCACTCCGGCAACCCGCGACGCAAACATCACGGTGAGCAGGGTAGTGAGACACCACACCGCGCGTCTGATCCTGATACGACGACGGGCGCCGACGTCGCTTCGCCCGGTGGCGCCGCGCGTTCGTAGGCACGGAGGCAAGCCAAGAGCAGCAGGAGCGTCAAATAGGTGGCGATCACGAAGGCCACCGTGGCGGTGTCCCCTTCCCCTGAGGCCCGGAACACGGCCACGGAGGACGAGACGGTGACGACGAGGAACCCCGCCCCGACAAGCCAGGTAGTGCGCGCGGCGTGCCTCTGATCATCCATAGCAGGGTGCGTGTGCTACCCAGCTGCAGTAGGGTGTTTGGCCTTGGAAAAGTGCGTCTTCTCTTCTGTCTTCAAGAAATGGTTGTGTTTTATGCAGGGCCGAGGGGGAGCCTTCCTTGACACAGCCGAAAACCGGTCACTATCCTAATCGAACCGACCTACACGGAGTACTTTACTTGGCTTGCAAAGAAAGGCTATTCTCTGTCAAGGTAAAGTCAAGGTCAAGGTCAACGAGTTAGTCAGGGTTCCTTTTGTTTCAGCAGAAGTGACATGGCACGCTGCGGTCAAGGTCAACGAGTTAGTCGGGGTTCCTTTTGTTTCAGTAGAAGTGACATGGCACGCTGCCATCCGAGTATCCGAATTATGTGAGAAATCCTTATACTCCTTGCTGTTTTAAATTATAAGTTATTTTAACGATCTTAGAGAGTCAAAGTATTTAAAGTTTAATCAAATATGTATGATAGAATAATAACATTTATGATGTCAACTAAGTATCATTAGATTTTTTATTAACTATATTTTATAGTATATTAATGAGTAAAATGCATTGTGGGCATCTGGACTTTTCTGGTTGTGTCAATAGGTCCATAGACTCTCAAATGCACATCTGGCCCTTGAACTTGTTCTCTGGTCCCAATCTTGCCAGGTCAGTGATTTTTGCCAACGTGCCTAGCCAGCCTGGGCAAGCCATCGCCCAGGCTCACATGCCCAGCGTCCACCCGGTGATCCCGGAGGCCCAGGCAGAGGTGGACGCGGCGTCGCGGGCGACGGCGACTTGCTAGGGTGCCCAGCCCGTGACGCGGCACAGCACCCGTGGGTCTGTGTCCGACAGGTCCACCGCATGCCCCCTGTTCCCGACCGGCACCGTGACTGGCTGCAACGGCCCGGATAGCGTCGACGCCGGCTCCACGGAGACCACGGCTACCGCTACCGCAGCCACAATTAACAGCAGCGGCGAGCCGTGATGTATCGCTGCTGCAGCCTGCGGTGCTCTCTTCTCTCTCGCCGTTGACACGACGGCGCGCACTATCCCACCTGGCCGGGCACGGGCGTGGCCATGGATTCTCCCTCGCCGTTGACGCGACGATACGCACTAGCCCACCTGGCCGGGCACGGGTGTGGCAATGGCGAGGTACGTAGGGAAATTCGCGCGGGCTCTGGCGGCGTGGTAGCGCGGGCAAGGAGCAGCACGCTCCAACAGCGAGACGGGGGCGGCGTTTGCATGCATCCGCGGCGGCAGAGAGCATGGGCCGAGGTCGCCGCGGCTCTACGGTGGTGGCACGTCGAGGCGGCGGAGCTGCTGCTCCTGCGAGAGCGCCCGCAAGGCAACCGCGGAGCTGCTTCTCCCGCGCGCGCCCGGGAGGCGGCGCCGGAGTTGCTCCGTCTCGCGGGCGAGCTTGCCCCATGGCGAGGGCAGCACGCTGGGTGAGTTCCGCAAGCGCTGGCCACGCGCAAGACGGCGGAGGCGGAGCAGAGCGTGCGGCAGCGAGGAGGCGGAGGTCACAAGCGGCGGCGCGGCGAGGAGCAGATGCCGCCTCGTGCTGCTCCGAGTACCACTCGCGGCGGCGGGGAGCAGGGGTGGGTGTGCACTGGTGGGAGCATGGGCGGTGTCGCGCCAGCGGTGAGCAGGGCGGGCGCTGGGCATGTGAACCTAGGTGATGGCTTGCCCAGGCTAGCTAGCCACGTCGGCAAAAATCATTGACTCAGTAAGATTGGGCCTGTGGTGAACTAAACTGCATGTTTAAAGGGCCAAATGTGCATTTTGAGTCTGTGAACCTATTTAATATAGCAAAAAAAATCAAGATGCTCATAGTGCATTTCCCTATATTAATTTAATGTCATAAATATTTATAATTTTTTCTGTAGTTTTGATCAAAATATTTTACTCTATTAATTTAATATCATAAATTTTTATGATTTTCTCTTTAATTTTGATCTACTCTGTGGCCGTTTGATTTGCAACTTCACCGGCCGCAAGCGTCGTGGCGCCACCGAACGTTTGACGGAGGAAACGACCGCCTAAGGTGTGGCAAGAATTAACAAAGGAACAGCCACATTTGATTCATGAACCAAAGACCAGCCAAATACATGTGGCTGGCGTGGCGAGCTTCGCCGACGCCGACCCCGACCGAGCGCTGCGAGCTTTCTACGGTGACAGAGCTGACTTGACAACCGGTCACAAAAAAAGTTCGAATATTAGGAAATAGCATCGTCGCGAACCATCATGATAGACGATGAGGTCCAAAGGTACGATTATCAAAAGATACTTGTTCTACTTCTCCCTCTTCTTACACACACAGACAAATAGTCCAAGCGCATTTTACAGGTCCAAGTTCATTTTCAGAAGAAATACATACATATAAGGACGATTCTTGCCTAACAAACATCTAAAAAAATGTAAGGTAGCAAACTTGTAAAGAGATTTTTTGCTACTCCTGTCCAGTGTCGTGTGAATGTGAGCACCGGCATCGATCATCTTTACGTCTCGACGAAGTCCCACGCAGTAAACCTACAATTCCACCAGAAGCAATGTTATCAGCAGCTTGATTGCACGGATTTACGGGACCAACGAATTTACAGTACTGTACTCCAGAAATCTGCACGAACCTCATTCCTTCACTTGATCGATGGACGAGAAACAGTGCCATCCATTATTCTGCTGAAGCCTGAGGAAACCTTGCACTGCACCGCTGCACGTCAATGGCGATGGGTAAACAAGGCCCAGAATCCAGCACAGGCGGTCCCGGCCGCCATCAGGTACACCAAGGTGCCGACGGCCGGCGGCATCAGCGGGGCGACCCTGGAGGCGAACATGGCCGTGAGCAGCGTGGTGAGCACCCAGACCGCCGCCTTGGTCTTGCCGCCGTCCCCTTCCCCGCGCTCGAACCTGCACAGGAAATGGAACAGCAGCGCGATGCCCCCGTAGGCGCCGGCCACGAACGCGACGGCGCGCGGGTCGTCGCGAGAGCGGTAGATGGCGAGCGCCGAGTTGCCCGTCAGCGCGGCGAACCCGAGCTTGGTTAGTAAGCCGTGGCGGTGCAAGTCCATGTAGCTAGTATCGTTTTCTCTCACGCGCCGGGGTGCAACGAACAACATCGACCTGTTCCGGGCGCATCACTGTGTATATTTATGGTGGATGACACCTCGGCGAAGAAGAATACGATGGAGAGATCAAGAACAATCCCAACAATCGTTTGCAGGAAGGATCCAGAGAAGGCGTGTCGTGTTTCATACGATACGATGTTCCTAGACGAATCGCGACCGTGGTTGACCTCATTGCTGAGGTGTCCGTCGTGTTGGAGCGACGTGCGCCACGTCACCGGTGACGGTGAGTCCATTGACCGACCATAAGGATTAGGAATTCATTCATTCATCACAGTACAAACTCGATTCGAAATTCGCCTGCTATATATGCTGTGACTGAAATTGCAGCGAATCAGATGCGCATGACCTGTTTGCTGGCGAAGCTGCTTCTTCATAATAGTGGAGAATTTTGATACGATTGGGAGAGGACAGAGGACTAGTGGAGGACCCAGCTCGATCGTGAAAACAGGACGCCTGGATGCTCGAATCCAAGACCACACAAGGAGAAAGGAGAATAAGAGGAGATCAAGATCTCCCGAACAGAGCCCGAAGAAAAGAGGCTACGCCATTGGAGAATTCGGAGGCAGCGTGATCGGGAAGCTTCTGACTTCTGACGAAGAGACCAAGGAAGAAAACAAAATTAAACATGGCAGGAGAAGTACTTGCCTGGCCTTGGCGATGGTCATGGAAGGCGATGGGATGGTCGCCGGCTGCGCCGCCGAAGAAATACCGATACCATGCAAAAGTTCGTCTTTCCAAGCGCTGGCTTAACAAGACAGCGATCTGCTGATGTCTCTCTGTTCTTACTCTCCCAAGTCACTATGCTTTCTTGTGCCTCCTCCTCCTCGCCGGGTCTCTCTTCTCCGCCCCCTGCGCTTCTATCCTTGCGTTGCGTTGTCGTAAACTCGTACGTTGTCCTCCTGAGTTTTCTCCCAAATATTGATGACAGACACAGACTCTAGTGAGGGCACGCGGATGCAATTTGATCTTGTTTTCCGTCAGTCCTCTTGAGCCTTGACGCTTACTTGAATGTTGGCAGGTGGCCATTTTGCACACCCCTGGCCCTGGCCGGCCCTGGCCTCAACTACCCCCGCTTCGGGTTCTTTTTTTCCCCATTGCACGCATGTGGCATTCCAATCCAATAATAAAGCAAACAATTCACGTATCTTTTGATTTCCTCACACGTGCTCTTTGTATTTCGTCTATCTGGGCCGAAGCGTGTTTTTCATTGAGCGGGAAAAGTACGATATAAACACAAGACTTGGTAACACCATGATTACCACATCCAAAACAAAAGGCAAACCACTGAAAACGAAAACGGGCTACATGATTGAAACCGATTGTGCTCTCTCGTCTATCTGGGAATGTACAACTAATTGTTCCATGCTTTGAAACTTGCAACGAGTTCATAAGAATCGCTTTGCAATCATTTTTATATTTCATAAATATTTGATGCTGATGATTTTTTTATTTTTAAGTAAATATTTTGAAAAGTATTGCCGAACAAGGTTTTTAAAATGTTCAACTTGATTTTAATTAAAGTACCGTATACACTAATGGCCCTATGTCCCTGCATGGAAAATAGGACGGATTTTATCCATTCTCTCTGAAATTTTTTTTTCTAACAGCGTGCATCGGCACATGCTTTATTAAGAGAAATAAGTTGGTTTTACATAGCATAAGGAACCATACGGCAAGGTGCCGTTGGTTGCGCTGAGGGGACACTGAACACAAGGCACTGGCTTAAAGGGTGATGCTGCATATACAATACGGTTTACGACTAATGTGTTTTTCGTCCGTACGCTTAACCTGCAAACGCTCTGGAACGCAGCCGCAATCCAAGAGTTCGCCTCCTCACGAACTTGTGAGCCAGCTACTGTGGCGTTCTTGAGATGTCGTCGAACGTGCGCTTGTTCCATTCTTTTCAAACCTCCCAAGACACGAGCAGGATCAAGGAATCAAAGCCTCTGCCTGAAGGTCTAGGGGCACCAGTCTGAGCATGGAGCCGTCCTTCAGTGCCAGGTGCTGCATCTCGGTTCCGCAAGAACCCGCGCCATACCTCTCTAATGAAGAGACAGGAAGCCAGGAGGTGGTTCGCATGCTGCAGTCCATGACGCCTTCTTCGGTTGGCAGTCCAAAGGCGGCTATGAAGAGCGATCCAAAAGAACTTGACCTTGGCACCCGCTAGCATGGACAGACCCACGAAGGGCAGAGTACGGTACCGTTTGTCGTCCACTTCCAGATGAAACGGTCGGTCTCCAAGGGCTGTAGCTGCACGTTTAGCAGCCTGTCCGAAAGGTCAGCATACTCGCAGAGCACGATTGCCGTTGGTGCACCAGTGATGTCCTTGGTCCATTGGTAGTTCTGCATTGCTTCCTTGACTGAACGATTCCGTCGTCGGCAGCCTACCGCTCTGAACAGGTTGGGCGCGAAGCTGCAGATGGCGCGTAGCCAGGCCGGCGTCAGTCCAAAACCGTGCACTCGCGCCATCCCCAGGGTGCATCAGGCTCTGTTCGGCGAATCCATTCCCACCTCCTTAAGCCTTAATGCGAAGCCGAGGATCCTCAAATATGGCAGGTCAAGTCCGCCGTGCTCCTTGGGCGAGCAGACAATTGGCCATGCAATCTTGCACTTGCCCCAGTCCCCGTTCTACCTACCCCCAATCCATGCTCTTATCAAGTCAAAAATTTTGATAGGCACAAGCGTTAGTTAAAATCTCATCAGATGCAATGCAAACAACGCGCTTCATGACTTCAACCCCATCCAGGCCAACAATTGTGTAGTACTTCATATAACAGCATACTCAAGAGAGAAAAAAAAACACATCTCCACGGTGATCATCTAAGGTAGATACAAAGTATATTAACTTCTTGCATCGAACAGCTCGAGGCACTCAGATCTGAGTTTTAGATCATGGGGGCAGAATAGTTGGAGAGCATCGGTAGCCATGTCGAATAGGGTGGATTGAACCCGGAGTGGCTGACGTTGCTGGTTTGGCGGCTGTTGTTTGTGCTGCTGCCGCTGGCAGAGCCGGTGACGGTGACGTAAGTTCAAGGGGAGTGCTCGTACTTTGGGCCGTCGAGGCGAGGCGCGGTAGGCTCGGACGCCGGGGACGGCCAACACTTTTGGGCTTTTGGCAGCACGCAAGGGCCCCACACGCTCTACAGATGTGCGAGGTCGCCGTGGGCAGGGCCATCGTCGGAGTTGGGAGCAGAGAAATTAGTAAGAGGAGGTTGCAGTCTGCAGATGAACTAGATCGGAAGACAAGAAAATGTATGTGGATTGGCGCCATGAAAGAAGAATTTGGCGCCAGAAATGTTTTTTTGAACGCAATGGTAGGAGCTCTGCCTTTCAATTAAGAGAGGAATAGAAGTTTATGTACATGTGGAGGGGGCAAACCCTCCTCCTAGGAAACAAAACAAAATTACAAGTTTTCTTTGTCGATCACCCCCTCCAAGTTATTGTTCTCTTCCTTTGCTCAATGTCCTCTTTAATTCTTAAAGCCACTTGCATTGCCGATTTATGTGCATTGTTGAAAATTCTTCTATTCCTCTCCTTCCATAGGTTCCACAATGTGAAGATCACCATATTGTTAAAACGTTTTCTTTCCCCCTTAGTTACCTTGAGTTCGGCCTCTTCCCACCATGAGATTACATGTATTGGTTCCTGAGATGGCAGGATCAATTGGACATCAAACTATTCCCACGATAGAATAAAGCTCCAAACTGCTTTGGCAAATGGGCAAAGAAGTGATAGGTGCAGTTCTGTCTCCAGTGGTCCATCGCACAAAGCACAGTGGTCATTATGAGGCCATCCTCTCTTCTGTAGATTATTTGCCGTGAGGATTTTTTTCTCACCAAGATCTAAGAGAACACTTTGCACTTGCTCTCTGCATGAGCTTTCCAAATGAGGTCACTCCGGAACCCTCCATAGGAACCTCTAAATTGGATCCTATAGGCTGACCTAGTGGAGTAGGTGCCATCAGCTGTCCATCTCCAGACAATGGAGTCTCTCACACGCCGGTGTGCGGTGGATGCTATGGATTCGGATCCATAAGGAGACGAATTCCTCAACTTGGACAGTGGTGGTGATCCGGCCTCTTAGCAATCGAATCCAGCTGTTATTTTGAAGCTCCTGCTTGACGGATCTATTTTTTCTTCTGATCAGCTCAAACAAATGGGGCGCTAGGTGTCTTGGGGCCTTACCATCCAGCCAATTGCTATGCCAGAAGCATGCCTTTTCGACATCTCCAATGGTGAACTTTATTGATGTATTGAAGAGTAGCCGGTCAAGCTCGTTGCAAGGTAGCTTCGCACCTGCCCAAGGTTTGGAGTTATCCACCCAATCCTGCCACAGCCATCGCATATGGAGGGCTCTTCCAAATTTCTCCAAGTCAGGTATCCCTAATCTGGCAAGATCTTTGGGTCTTGACACCATTGGCCAATTGACCAAGCAGTGTCCCCCATTTGCGTTTTCTTCCCCTTTCCACACAAATGATCTCCTTATTTTGTTAATTTTTTTCTTGCCCAAGCCACAAGCGGGAACACTGTGAGGTGGTAGGTTGGCATGGAAGAGAGGACTAACGAGATTAAAGTGAGGCGACCAGCTCTGTTGATCCATCTTCCTTTCCAACCGGGGAGCCTTTGGCCAATGCGTTCAATGAGGGGCTGCACATGGATCTTTTGAAGTGCACGCGTGTGAAGCTACAACCCAAGATAACGGCAAGGGAACATGCCTTTGACCCCTGCAAAGGAGGAGAGCACGTGGTTCAGATCAACCTCCTCGCATCTAATTGGGTGGATGGAGCTCTTTTCTAGATTTATGTGGAGGCCTGAGAAATTTCCAAATGCCTGAAGGATTGCCATCTCAATATCTTCTTTTCGTGGGTTTATAAAAATGGCCGCATCATCCGCATATAAGGAGGTTCTCCACCTAGCTGCAGCTGGGGGTAGGGGGAGAGTGACCCCTATTGAGTTGCCAAATCAAGGAGATGTTGCAATGGGTCAATGGCAAGGATAAAGAGCATGGGCGATAAAGGGTCGCCTTGTCGTACTCCTCTGGCATGATAAAAAGTAGGTCCTTGCTGCCCATTGAGAAGCACCCTCGAAATGGCCGTGCGAAAGAGTATGGACACCCATTCCCGCCATCACGGTCCAAAACCCAAGGCCTGGAGCACCTCCAGCAAGTAGCTCCAATTAATTGTGTCAAAAGCTTCGTGGATGTCGAGCTTCAAGAAAAGAGCTGGCATCTTTAATTTGTGTAATTTTTGAACCATGGTCTACACATACAGGAAGTTGTCATGGATGCTTCTCTTCTTAATAAATGCACTCTGACAATTTGAGATCAAGGAGTTTAGAAGAGGGGCGAGCCTGTTGGCTAGAAGCTTGGCAAAGAGTTTTCCAAAGCTGTGGATGGGACTGATGGGCTTGTAGTCTGTGATCCTTAGTGCGTCTTCCTTTTTTGGGAGATGAACAATATTCGCTGAGTTCATCAACTCAAAACCTTGGGAGTTCATTTCAAATAGTTTGTTTATTACTGCCATGACATCTTCTTTGATAGTTTCCCGGTAAGCTTTGAAAAAAGCTCCAGTGAAGCCGTCTGGGCCCGGGGCTTTTTCTGATGGCATACTGTTGATTGTATCCTGGATTTCCTCCTCTGTGAAGGGCACTTCTAGCTCCCCAAGGTTCCACAGCGTGTATCCAAGAGACTGCCAGTCCAGGGTCCTAGCTCTTATGGTTGATTTGCCCAAATGATTTTTGAAATAGTCTGCAATCACTTCTTCTTTCTCCTCCTGTGCGAACACCAACCCACCGTCTTTGTGCAAGCAATGTATATAATTTTTCCTTCAGCGTGCATTTCCTCTGATGTGGAAAAATTTGGTGTTGGCATCTCCGCAACGGATATAGGTGGGCCTTGATCTTTGCCTGATTCTGGATTTTTCAATGGTTGCTAGGCCGGTGCAACGAATTTTGAGGCGACGTCGAAGCTCAATCTCCTAGCTTGTGAGAGTTTTGGACTCTTGTGGGGCTTCCAATTGCAGGATGACTTCTTTGATTGTG